>OX365948.1:45374600-46629600 GCA_947247005.1 Spisula solida | reverse complement strand
AAGCAATTATAATCCAATTGCTGGTCTGGAGTAAGATTTTTATTGTCTTTCTTTGTCTTGTTCAAGTAATTTACCTCAACTAATGGTTTCTTTAATATCAATGCTTGCTGCTTGGATTTAAATCGGAAGGCAATGACCAATTAATAGACCGAAAAATATACTGACTGGGTTCATGTCAATTAATGAGATTGTACTGTAAAACCTCTAATATAGCCAACACATTTAATAATGAGCCCAGAATGGTGGATTCTAGTTTAATAATGAGCCCAGAATGGTGGATTCTAGTTTAACAAGTAATTAAGAATTGCAAGCAATACAGAAGTCCCCTACTGGTTTGAGGCCATTTTCAATGTTTCTGTTGCCATAGCAACCACAATTTTTGTCAGAATCAAAATTTTAGACGTGCATAATTCCCTTATTGCCCCCTATCCACATATCAAGTTTCATAAACCTAGCTTGGAAACTGTTTGAGTAATGGCAGGATCCAGATTTGGGAATATTTTCACTCTTTCTGTTGCCATAGCAACCACAATTTTTGTCAGAATCAAACTATTTTTTGACGTGCATAATCCCCTTATTGCCCCCTTTCCACATATCAAGTTTCATAAACCTAGCCTGGAAACTGTTTGAGTTATGGCAGGATCAAGATTTGGGCATATTTTCACTCTTTCTGTTGCCATAGCAACCACAAATTTTGTCAGAATCTAAATAATTTTAGACGTGCATAAACTCTTATTGCCCCCTATCCACATACCAAGTTTCATAAACCTAGCTTGGAAATTGTTTGAGTTATGTCAGGATCCAGATTGTTTGATTGACGGACGGACGGACGGACGGACTGACTGACTGACGGACGGACTGACGGACGGACGGAGGGCAAACCTATAGTCCCCTCCGGTCAAAAACCGGTAGGGGACTAATAATGCGCCCAGAATGGTGGATTCTAGTTTAATAATGAGCCCAGAATGGTGGATTCTAGTTTTCCACAAATGTTAAATCTCCACACTTTCTTCTAATTTTTCAACATTTTTTTCACTTTCATTTTGCCTCAGGCGTCTTTGTCTCATTTTTTACCTACATGCAATACACAATTGCGACAAATACTTATTGAGTTTTTACAGTATTCAATTAGGAACATGCAGGTAATATCATTTTCATAAAGCCTTTGGCTTTCACATGTATACATATTGCATTCTTCCAGGATAGTCTACCTTCTCGATGGCCTCTGGCTTTACTCCAATAATGCTCTTCGCTTGGAAGAGGGGACATTTTATTTACAGAAGATATAGTGTTATGTTTCAGAACCTTTTTCTAGTTACACCCAATCCTTAAATCACATGTATGCTCTCAAACACTACATGCTGCAAGTTAATCACTATATAAAGTGTTATTTCACATGTTAAACTCACCAATTCTCTTCGGAGGTATTCGTTTACAAAAATAATGCAGAGAAATGCCTGTCAAAGCTCTTACACTGTGACCTAAGATTATAGCAGTTAAAGCAGAGATTTTCTTGTTGGCTCATTATCAATAAACATATTCATTTAAATGTATATAATATAATAGATGTATAATTATATATTTGACATACTCAATTTGGAGCATTTTTTTTAACCCTGTGAGTAAAACATTATTTTAAAAAGAAATATTTAAACTGTTATAGACTCTTAAAAAACTGTTTTCAAAATAAACAAATCAAGAGAATTTATGAGGCAGGCTTTCTACATCATCAGTGAGATCATCAGGTATGATCATAAATAACAACAGCATAATCTCTCATACTTTACTATCAAGATAAACATTTTAATAATGGATTTGTAGGTTACACAATAATCAGAGAAATTTAAACTCCAATGCCTATCTGAGAGTGTTTATATGATTTATGAAATTGCTTTGATAACTTTGGAGTGTTAATGAGGATTCCACAGTTTGGAGGTCTAACATAGCAAATAATATGAATATTCCATGGAAAATACATCAGTGAGTTCAATGATACAAACACTTTGTAACTAAAATCAGCCATACCAAGCTTTAGCATGCACTGAACTGCATATTTTCAAACATAATTTCAGTGCCAATTAAACTGTTTCATGTTGCATCAAAGCTTAGAGCCAAACTGTTTAATGTCGTACCAAAGTTTAGAGTCAAACTATTTCATGTCGTAACAAAGTTTAGACTTTCCAAAGTTTAGAGCCAAACTGTTTCATGTCGTTCCGAAGTTAAGAGCCTAACTGTTTCATGTTGTACCAAAGTTTAGAGCCAAACTGTTTCATGTCGTTCCGAAGTTTAGTGCCTAACTGTTTCATGTCGTTCCAAAGTTTAGAGCCAAACTGTTTCATGTTGTTCCGAAGTTTAGTGCCTAACTGTTTCATGTCGTTCCAAAGTTTAGAGCCAAACTGTTTCATGTCGTTCCAAAGTTTAGAGCCAAACTGTTTCATGTCGTTCCGAAGTTTAGTGCCTAACTGTTTCATGTCGTTCCGAAGTTAAGTGCCTAACTGTTTCATGTCGTAACAAAGTTTAGACTTTCCAAAGTTTAGTGCCAAACTGTTTCATGTTGTTCCAAAGTTTAGAGCCAAACTGTTTCATGTCGTTCCGAAGTTTAGTGCCTAACTGTTTCATGTCGTTCCAAAGTTTAGAGCCAAACTGTTTCATGTCGTTCCGAAGTTTAGAGCCAAACTGTTTCATGTCGTTCCGAAGTTAAGTGCCTAACTGTTTCATGTCGTAACAAAGTTTAGACGTTCCAAAGTTTAGTGCCTAACTGTTTCATGTTGTTCCAAAGTTTAGAGCCAAACTGTTTCATGTTGTTGCGAAGTTTAGAGCCAAACTGTTTCATGTCGTACCAAAGTTTAGAGTCAAACTGTTTCATGTCGTACCAAAGTTTAAAGCCAAACTGTTTCATGTCGTAACAAAGTTTAGACTTTCCAAAGTTTAGTGCCAAACTGTTTAATGTCGTTCCAAAGTTTAGAGTCAAACTATTTCATGTCGTAACAAAGTTTAGACTTTCCAAAGTTTAGAGCCAAACTGTTTCATGTCGTACCAAAGTTTAGAGCCAAACTGTTTCATGTCTTACCAAAGTTTAGAGCCAAACTGTTTCATGTCTTACCAAAGTTTAGAGCCAAACTGTTTCATGTCTTACCAAAGTTTAGAGCCAAACTGTTTCATGTCGTACCAAAGTTTAGAGCCAAACTGTTTCATGTCATACCAAAGTTTGGTGGCATTTCATGTCGTACCAAAGTTTGGTGGCAAACTGTTTTATGTTGTATCAAAGTTTAATGCCAAACTGTTTCATATCATACCAAGTTTAATGACAAACTATTTATGTGATGCATTCATCTCACATGCTTTGCAGTACTGGCAACAATTCAACTTGTGCTCCGGTGAGCTAAAAAGGCCAACCAGGGTAGCATGAAATATAGTGGGAGGAACAGGGATCATACATGTAAGGCCGAACTTAAAATATTCTTGGTTTTCCCCTTCCCGACCCTAGCAGATTTAGAATGGCTAGGTAGGGTAAATATTTTTTTAAAAATTGTTTCAGTATGATAGTTATTTGTTAAGACATATAATGAAATTTAGAATTAACTCTTAGGTGAAAACCAACAGTCTTAAATGTAATGGTAAGAAAGAAGCCACTAAACAAAAAAACAAAATTTTCACTTCCAATTTTTAATCAAAAAAATATTATTTCAATTTGGGCAATAGAATATTTTGGGTAGGGCCCTTTTTAATCGGGTAGGTAGGGGAAGGGGAAGCAAACAATATTTTATTTTAGGCCTAATCTGCATATTTGTTATATAGCTTATAGTAGAAACAGCAAAATTTCATGATCTGAACAACAGTGATTTCTTGAGTTATTTTAGAAAGTAAGCTAAATGCCTACAAATCCTTCTGGCAACAAGATATGACAATATAGGTTATTTTGGTCTACAAATAACAGGATAAGGGTGATTTACAATGACATTCCTTCATCAAAACACTCAGAAAAACAAGAAATACACATGTAACAAAGATACAGAAGAGAAAAGATCTTCAGTCAGCATCATCATAGAAAATAGAAACTTTACACAGGTGTTATAACCTTCAATCCTGAGGTATATTCATAGGGCAACACTTCAATCCTGAGGTATATTCATAGGACATAGGACAACACTTCAATCCTGAGGTATATTCATAGGGCATAGGGCAACACTTCAATCCTGAGGTAAATTCATAGGGCAACACTTCAATCCTGAGGTATATTCATAGGGCAACACTTCAATCAGCCCATATCAGCAACAACGGTGAATCAGAAATCTGACAAAGATCCCCTGGGGTGGTATTCAATATTTATCTTATTAAATTGGAGAATAAGGATAGCCAATCATATCGCCTGTTACTGACCAAGAGTTAAATATGGTGTGATCTGATTGGTTGTCCTTCTCCTTAAGTCAAGTATGATCAATATTGAATTCTCCCCCTCCGGATCTGCGCATGTATCTGTTGTAGTCTATGCTTGTTTCCCACAAAATGTTTTGGTAATTATGCCATGACTATGATACAGACTGAGTGGATTCAATAAACCTATCATTCCAACCATCTCTATACAGTAACAATAATCTCCATAATATATTGTTTATCTCTACTAGTGAAACTCCCATGACTATTGATATAAACCAACCAAATAACTTTCAAGAGATCATCACAAAATCTGACAGGGCATAAACAGCATAAGAGGATTACAATATATCCATGGATCCAGTAACTTTTCCCAGGGGACTGGGGGGAAGCTTTGTGTTTCTCATTAGGAGGGGGACCAGTAATTTTGCGGGGGGGGGGGGGTATTAACCACTAAGAGTGATATTCCACCAGTGAAATTCCACTGGAATACCAGAATTCCAGAAAAATTCCATCGGAATTCTGAAGAAAATTCCACTGGTATCCATAATAAATCTGTTTCTCTAAGTTTAAAGTTTCAAGAATAGCATTTTTTCGTTTAAAAAGCCAATTTGTCCCTGGTGGCCATACACCATGTAAAACTCAAAGGCAAGAACTCAACAACTTCTGCGTAAGTTCAAGACACTGAGAACTATTCAGTTAGTTTTATTTATATGCTTTTATTTCCTCCCCACCGGGAAATCCACATGGGAATCCATATGGGTGAGGCCCCCAGAAGAGGTTAGTCATCTTAGTTTAAGGTGATAGTGCAACGATGCAGAAGATTGCCCCAGTTCCTGAGGCATTCCTGGTTCATTTACGCGTCATGTAAAGCATCATACAAGGGACCTCACTTAACGTCTCGTCCGAAAGACTTAGTAATTTTAGTAATGTTAGGTGCGAAACACTAAAAAGCATTTCTGTTTTTGATCTAGCTGGTGTAGGTATCGAACCCCACAACATTCAGATCAGCAGTCAGTAGCCCTTACCACTAGTCCACCTAGTTAGTGTTAGATAATGTTTAAAGTACTTATAATGCTGCTTATTTAATGTAATGTTGAAATTATTAATTTAGAATTGTGTCAAATTAACTTCATCAATATGTCCATTTTTATGATATATGAATATATCAATACTTTGGCCTTTGTTTTTAGACCTATTGTGATCACCCTTTTGTCCGTCGTCCGCCGTGCGCCGTCAACAATTGGACTGTTAACACTCTAGAGGTCATAATTTTCACTTAATCTTTTTTAAACTTGGTAACAATGTTTGTCTCTATGAAATCTAGGTCAAGTGCGTAACTGGGTCATATGGGGTCAAAAACAAGGTCACCAGGTCACATCAAAGAAAAACCTTGTTAACACTCTAGAGGTCACTTTTTTTACATAATCTTGATGACACTTGGTCACAATGTATGTCTCTATGAAATCTAGGTTACTAGGTCACATCAAAGAAAAACCTTGTTAACACTCTAGAGGTCACATTTTTTATGTAATCATAATGACACTTGGCAACAATGTGTAGCTTTATGAAATCTTGGTCAAGTTTGCAACTGGTTCATCTGGGGTCAAAACCTAGGTCACCAGGTCACTGATTCTGCCAAAACTGCTAGTCGATCATCAGGTGAGCGCTATAGGGCCAATGGCCCTCTTGTAAACAAGTATTTTGGAATGTTAAATGAATATGTGTATTTTTTAATAAAGGGAGTTTAATAAACTACTATACATTCCCTTAAGAAAATATCAGTGGAATTCCACCAGAATTTTAAAATACCAGTGGAATTTTGGTGGAATAATGATTCCAGTGAAATAACGATTCTGGTGGAATTCTCAGGTGATGATCACTGGACAAAAAAATATCACTGGAATTCCAGTGAAGCCCACATTAATATATAAACATTTTTTTCATTAGCCTTTTCCCTTCAAATCTCACCTTTGTAGAGTGACTACCTCCTAATTACGACCACCTTTTGTAGCTCCTATTTTGTGTTGCTATATAGAGGTTGAACACATACTGTATATGTATTATTATTATTGTTCTTTATAATTCAATTTATAAAGCGTTGTTCTTATATGTTATGCGCTACGTTTATTATGTAACGTCTTTAGGTGCCATCGCGTTTATTGTGCACGATGACGTTTCGTCATCATTGATGTTTGTATATCATTACCTGAAGAAGCCTTCTGGGCGATTCGTTGTGATTAAATGAATATACATTATACTGTTATTGACTTATGTTGAGGTGAATATGATGTTTTGTTGACCTGAAAAAAGTTATTTTGCCCGATGACGAATTCGGTTTCGGGAGGTGTATATTAAAATATATACACCTCTCGTGCAAGCCGTCTAAGCCAATCAGAATCCTTGTTACATAATAGGTATACAATATTAAATGTTATTCGTGTTTGGTAGTTTTATTATATCTTTGTTTAAACCATGTAATTACAGACCAGTATACGAGGGGTGTTTGAAAAGAAATGCAATTTTTTGACTAAAACATTTACAATAAAACTCACAGAAAACCTTCAATGAACTCTCCTTTACACATAGCACACAAATTTGACTGTTAAATTCAAGATTGAAGGTATGTTTTGTCATCTGCAAAAGGTACAACACTCATGTACTGTAATATGACTGACCACATAGGTTTCCTGAAACCGTACCTATGGTCTTCTGTATGCAATTTTAGTTTAGTAACTTAAAATTATTTGCATAGAAATATGTCTACAGAATAGACTTAGTGATAAAGTATGCTTATGCGTTTTTAGATCAAAAACTACTTTACAGTAGAAGCCTTATGCAAAGAGGCATTTTCATGAGAAATGTGCATATGGTCTATTACATTAACAATTTATCAATGTTCTGTTTGATTGTTGTTGTTTTCAGTTGGCCACTATTGTTGTTGACTTTTAGATGCTATTGACATACTTTGAAACATGTAATAAAAGTGTTACAATGCTAAAAGATACCTTACGATGTCCTTTTATCTCAAACAATTCATCATGTATGAATTTATCACTTAAATTAAGTTTAGACCTTTCTTTAATATAAGGCATAATTTCAGTCAGTTTGACGATACGTATTTTGAATGTTTTTTTAGCTTAGTATAAATTAGTAAGTGATATTTAACATACATTGTGACCAAACTAACGCATGGATTTCAACCTAATTTCATCCAAGTGCAGAAAATGGTTTAATGGGTACATATTCCAAGTTTGAAGTACGAAACCCCTACAAATACCAAAATATGCATGGAATTCCATTTCTTTTCGAACACCCCTCGTATAAAAGTAATGCAGACTGATGTAATACAGACCAGTATATACAAGTCAAATAGTTTCCTGCGGGTGATTACCTGCGGCCTTGTAATTTAGTTGTATTGTTTAGGATGTGGTTTTTGCAGTTTGGGTGCAATTCGAATTTATTCCGGTGTAAGTTTAAATTAATGTTTCTGTCAAAATAATTCCAATACATGTAAAATCGGACAATACCGATTATCCTCCAATTATTTGGTTGTGTTAAATGTATGTGCCGAACAAATGAACAAATTCAAAAGAATTAGAAAAAAAATTATCATGTATCAATACCATGCTTCTGTTAATCAAAGCGATGTGTTCTCTACGGGATGTAGTGCATTGCCCACTATATTTATCGTCGCCTCCACTGAAGTGGAGGCTACTATTGGAATGCTTTTTCTTTTTTTGCCATGGAGCTTCTTTTTCTGTTCAGTTAAAAGCCGGTCATACCGTCACAGCAGTTAGTCGTTGAAAAAAGTAGTGCGTCGTTTGTTTAACATTAACATTTTTAACAGATGAAACCATGTCATGATAATTGTTCACTAAAACTCATTTTTATAAACATTTTAAAAAGTAATAACAACAACTAGTGTAAAACAATAATTACGTATTTATTATCGTAGTAGCGTATTAATTTTCTTATGTTTTGTTTACTTTAAACGTGTTCCATGTTCTATATATAGCACAACAATTACCGTTTGACTTCACGGCCCATGCTTTGAGAATGAAATATTTTCAGCAGCATCACTGCATTAGCGTCCCAAATGCATTTATTTACGATAAATATAACCAAAGAATACGATAGATGTGTGTATGATCTTTGATATAACGTAGCAGACGAAATTTCATCGTGTATTTTCGAAAAATCGAAAACGAAAGTGACTCCACGTGACATTAAAGTCCGTTCCGTCCTGTCCGGACCCGGATTATGAACAAAAAAAACATGTACAACCAATTTCTTTTTAAAAACGTATTCAGGTGACGGAGGTGTTCAAGAATGATAGTTTGTGAAATATTTATGTTAAATTAATATGTTTAAATCATAAACGATGAGAGAAATAATGCCAAATATGAATGTAAATGTATCCACCACCGGGCCTATATATAGTCAGTCAACCAGTTTAGATTAACCTAGCAAATATTTCTTAATCTG
Source organism: Spisula solida (assembly GCA_947247005.1). Classification (NCBI taxonomy): domain Eukaryota; kingdom Metazoa; phylum Mollusca; class Bivalvia; order Venerida; family Mactridae; genus Spisula; species Spisula solida. The sequence continues at coordinate 46,620,738 of OX365948.1, read as the reverse complement.
AATAATTTCCTTTAGGGTTTGGTGTCAATATCAGCACATGTAAAACAAGAGGGCCCAAAGGGCCATAGGTCGCTCACCTGTCCTAGTAGTTCATGCACCCCTAATGGGTAGCCTCTATTGCATGTACAAGTTTTCATATTGTCTTATGCTTTATAATTTACATCACATTTAGACCCAATGACATATTGAAGTGATTTGACCTTGTGACCTAGTTTTTGACCTCTGATGACCCAATATCGAACTTGACCTAGATTTTGTTAAGATGATCATTGTGACCAAGTTTCATAAAGAGTAGGCCAAAATTGTGACCTCTAGTGACTACACAAGGTTTTTCTATGATTTGACCTTGTGACCTAGTTTTTGACCCCGGATGGCCCAATATCAAACTTGACCTAGATTTTGTTGACCTGATCATTGTGACCATGTTTCATAAAGATTAAGTTAAAATTGTGACCTCTAGTGACTACACAAAGTTTTTCTATGATTTGACCTTGTGACCTAGTTTTTGACCCCGGATGACCCAATATCAATCTTGACCTAGATTTTGTTGAGATGATCATTGTGACCAAGTTTCATAAATATTAGGACAAAATTGTGACCTCTAGTGACTACACAAGGTTTTTCTATGATTTGACCTTGTGACCTAGTTTTTGACCCCAGATGACCCAATATCGAACTTGACCTAGATTTTGTTGAGATGATCATTGTGACCATGTTTCATAAAGATTAGGCCAAAATTGTGACCTCTAGTGACTACACAAGGTATTTTTATGATTTGACCTTGTGACCTAGTTTTTTACCCCGGATTACCCAATATCGAACTTAACGTAGATTTTGTTGAGATGATTATTGTGACCAAGTCTCATAATGATTAAGCTAAAACTGTGACCTCTAGTGTCTACACAAGTAATTGTGGACGGTGGGACGGACGGACGACGGACGAAGAGTGATCACAAAAGTTCACACTTTGTGACAGGTGAGCTAAAAAAGAGTACAATTTCATTCTTATGGTAACAGTTTAAGCCAGACGGCTTATCAGTTTTTTGGTAAAAATTGTCAATTAAAGTTTACCTGTGGGAAAACTGAATGAATATTTCAAAACATAGGCTTTATTTTAATATTGAAAAAGATTATTTTAAAATAATAAAGCCTTCTACTTTCATAAGGAAAGTACAATACTCGAGTTGTTCAACCAGTTCAGGTTAACTTTTTTCAGCATTTATTTCCCCTAAAAGAATAAAACGGCAGCTATCTTGCTAAAACTTAGACAAATAATTCCTTTGTCTTAAGAGTACCTTACAAACACTTTAGTTTGTCTTTATTGTTGCATAGTGTAAAATAAAGAAAAAAAATAATCGGAACTGTCGACAAACTGTATAAAAGGATGAACAACACATTCGTGAATTACATCTTTTTACTGATACATGTACACATGAATCAACATCTATTTGATACAATTGCCTATTATGGCATGTTTAATGGCATAATAATACCTGTGATTAATTGAAGGCCAGCGGTGGCATAATTGGTGAAAATTTTGGGTTGATATTGCCTCAAAACCTGTCCTTTTTCAGTATCATTTAAGTTCCTCAGGACACCTCGAATGCTCCAGATTGATCCATTTTTAAAAATAAAATTCTGGGGGAGCATGCCTCAAAACCCCCCTAACTTGTCTTCACCCTGCCCTTTTTTTCACAGCACCCTGGCCTTTTTGTGGTTCTGGAATAATCTTTTATGCAGAAAATGAGAAGTTACTTGATGAAAACATACCAAGTATTGACTAAGTTATTGTTATTTGAAATTACACAGATGAATTTTAACAAAAGAACAATGTTCGAAACAGATCAAAGCTTGGGATGTACAGCGCAACTGCTATTGGTTTGATTTCCAAGGCTGTAGTGAGGTTCAATACAGTTGTACATAAATATATATATTTATTTGGTTAATACCTAAACTTAAGAAGGTCTTGGAATTTTATAGTATAGTTGGATACAACCAGTAGATGACTCATTTATTTTGAAGTCAGAAGTAACATTTAACGTTAAAGATTTATTGTTTGTCTACAGACATACATGTGTTGTCTACATCTAATGTTATGCATTAAAGAGTATTAACATATTTTGAAGTCAGTAGTAACATTTAACGTTAAAGATTTATTGTTGGTCTACAGACATACATGTGTTGTCTACATCTAATGTTATGCATTAAAGAGTATTAACATATTTTGAAGTCAGAAGTAACATTTAACGTTAAAGATTTATTGTTGGTCTACAGACATACATGTGTTGTCTACATCTAATGTTATGCATTAAAGAGTATTAACATATTTTGAAGTCAGAAGTAACATTTAACGTTAAAGATTTATTGTTGGTCTACAGACATACATGTGGTGTCAACATCTAATGTTATACATTAAAGAGTATTAACATAATTGTATTGGCAAATACAATTCAAATTCTAGCAGTTAACATTATTGGAACAATAAATAAAATTATTTTCAGATACATTTGTATAATTACACCATTCAGATGCGACCTTTGATGCTTTGCATCAATGGTTTTCTTGTTACTGACTGGAAATCTAATGCAGCTGCAGACACCTGCTGTTTAGATTCGTGGTCTCGCGTTCAAAGTGAAATTTCGGAATAGTTTTGCTTTCTTTGGTAAATAAACTATTGTAATGCGATAAAGACCGATGTTATCCGCATGGAATAATGGAATTAGTCTGGTTCACGACATTCTTACAAAATGCTGCTTTTTTGGATATTTTTTTTGAAATCGTAAACCATCGAGAACATGTCACGTGCCCCTCCATGGTCATTTTACTTTTGGCAATCCAATATAAACTGCGGCTCAAGGCCGCAGGTTAATGAGTTATGCAGACTGATGTAATACAGACCAGTATATAAAAGTAATGCAGACTGATGTAGCACAGACCAGTATATACAAGTAATGCAGACTGATGTAATACAGACCTACAAAATTGACACCAATAATATCTCTCCACTTTTTAGATGTCACAAACAATTCCATGTCCGCTGACAATAATGAAATAAGAAAATAATGTGTCTGTTGCATTTATAGATCGAAGCTTTAAGGCAGACAATACGGGACAAAAACATCTGCATAAAGATAGAGGGTAGATGCATCAAAATACATTTCCATAAAGATAGAGGGTAGATGCATCAAAATACATTTCCATAAAGATAGAGGGTAGATGCATCAAAATACATCTCCTTAAAGACAGGGGGTAGATGCATCAAAATACATTTCCATAAAGATAGAGGGTAGATGCATCAAAATACATCTCCTTAAAAACAGGGGGTAGATGCATCAAAATACATTTCCATAAAGATAGAGGGTAGATGCATCAAAATGCATCTCCTTAAAGACAGGGGGTAGATGCATCAAAATACATTTCCATAAAGACAGGGGGTAGATGCATCAAAATGTGTCTCTACAAAGATAGAGGGCTAACTGCTAAATGCATCACAAGGAATTTGTACAACCAAATTATGCTCCCCAAAGCGAGTGCTTATCCCAATATCCCAGGTTGGACCAGAAATGTTGACATTTTGACATAATTGAAAAAAACTCACCATGGTCAACTGATGTAGACCATGGTTGAGATATGACTGACCCCATATGCCATGGTTGAGATATATGGTACCTGGTTGACCTGGTCAAAACAATTTAGACCATGGTTAACCATGTTTTATATTCAAACTAACCATGGTTGACTATGGGAAAATATTGCATTGACAGTCAACCATTGTCTAGCACGCAGGCAACCACTGATGACCATGGTTGCCTACACATGTTACAATGGTTGACCATGATACAATATTTACCATAGTCAACCATGGTCAAGCATGGTTGACCATGGTTAATGTAGTTTGGTTGTTATTATCTCACTTTAACAAACATTATATTTTTTTATTTAGAAATCCTATATTACCCTTTTAAACAAAAAATTTGAATTGGATATATTTATGAAATTAAATTGACAAAGTAAAACAATTATAACTTCCACATGATAGTAATAAAGTTTTCCTTTAAGTTTGCATGTCCTTACCTAATATGAACTAAGGCACAGCCTATTTTAGCGAATTTTATCTTAAATATTAAATTGTTCATTTTCATAATTTTGTTCAATTCTCATAGCTCGCTGCTACATGTCAGTATTGAAACACAGCAGTAGACACTTGTCAGATGTCCTTAATTATTAGTAACATGATCATCCAGTACAGAATGATTGCTGATCATATGATTCATATATGTACAGTCAGTAGAAAATTTGTGACATTTTTGGGTACGAAGTAACGAAGGACGATAGTCGATACGAACCTGCTTTCGTTTTTAAGTTCACTGTATAACTACCTTAGTAAGTGTATAATAATACGACTTTCCTTGTTTAGAACAAGTACTTTAATGGCGTAATCAGTTGATCAATTACTGATTCTATGCAGGCTGTCACATTCTGTGTTTGCTCTCTGTTTTCCCAGCGTTCCAAGATGGCGGTCGATCAAAGTGCTATACGAAGCAACAGAGTATTTATCTCCCTTATTAAAATGTGTTCTAGATGGGTCTACTGAGTTTTTGGAATATTTTTAAACATCATTAAAATATAAAAGAAAACTTATGAGCTACAGAATAATGCATTTTAGGTAACTTTTGTTATTCTATTGGCGGCCATTTTTCAGTATATTCCTGTCACTGCGAGACCGTAACACAAATTTTCAGAACCATTAGTGAATTCAAACTCTGACCAGACCACTTGACACGTTGACTTATTGCGAAATTTATTCGCTATAACTTAAAATGATTGTTCAGTTACTTGAATGAATCTACCTGAATGTATACAGTGCTTGTCACATTGACAAAACGGTCAATATGGGTTAACAAAGAATTTGGCCCTTCAAAAAGTCCAAAATTAGGTCAAGGTCAAAATGGGGTCAGGTGATACAGGCGTGTGGAGAGTGTTCATATACAACGTCCATGCAAGATTGATATCTCTAATACTGTTCAAATTTTGAGCCAGACAAAAGTGTGACGGACAGACAGAAGGACAGACAAAGCAGCAATTAGATGCTCACCCTTTGGGGAGCATAAAAATACATCTCCATTAAGATAGAGGGTAGATGCATCAAAACGCGTCTCCATGGAGTAAAGAGTTAAATTGTTTCAAAATCATTAACAAAGATGCAGTAAAATGAACATGTATTGTACAAGATTTATTTGAATTATGATTGACAGTTGACAAGCTCAGAGATTAACAGATAAGAGAGCTGTCATGGTTCATACAAATTTCTCATACCAAAATTCAAGGAAAGGACTTTTCAAGGTAGAATATGCATTTTCAAGGTATTTTTCCAAACATTCACCATGGTTGAATTGTACGCAAATGCAATAATTCACTGCAACTTTATACTCTATTTCTAATAGTCATACCCGAAAGTGCTCAATTCATCAAATAACATTGACATTCACACTCGTACATTTATGTACTTTAATTTTTGTTTTTCTATTTTTTTTTACGCAGATATTAAATGTGCCATCTTGACATCATCAATAAGCTTTTATGGATATTTAAGGCTATTTGCCTGAATTCAAAGATGTTCAGTTAAATTCAAGTACCATTTTGACATTTTTTGAAGGTAGCACTAAATTCAAGTACTTTTCAAGGTTGAAACCAAATTCAAGGACTTTTCAAGGCCTGTATGAACTTTGTAAATATAATCATCTTCTAAGTACAGTAACATTATACAATAATTAACTTGCATCTAAATTCAGAGGAAAACATTTTAACTTAATTACAGCAGACAGTTAACGCAGCCAGACCATGAAATTTAGTGCCAATGTAAGACCTTTTTGTTTTCTTTGCTCGCACAATATATCTTCTTGTTTTTTACTCTGTCTGCCACTAAACTATGCTTTTATTTGCCTAGCAGCTATAGATGTCAGGCTTTATGTGAAAGCATGATGTAAAACATGAATTCCAGCTTTGTAAGAGCATGTACTTCCCTTACAAACAAAGTTCCAATTAATTAACACAGTATCATGTTACTGTGCACTTTGATCAGCACAATGTTCTGGAAGTCTGATCAGCACAATGTTCTGGAAGTCTGTGATAATCAAGTAGGAATTCCTGAAATGCAACCACTTCTTCTAAATAATATAAACAAATTGGTAAACTGTATAACCCTTTAATTCATGATCCCACCTTTTCCTGCACCATTAATCTCAGCTCAATTGCTGAAAAATGCCAGCACCCCACTATTCAGTGTAGACATACTGCACAGCAGTTTCAAGAGTTGGTTTTGGGCAAACACTGTGACATATTCAGTCCTACCAAGAGGTTGGAAAAGTTGCTAAAATTTAGCAGGGGCTTACCAGCTGGGTAACAAGTTGAATGTTTGTACCGCGGAAAATTGTATCTGAGGCTGTTGAATACTAGGATAAAGCATATGATTTGTTTAAAATAGCTTAGCCAAATTTGATCTGCAACACCTGAAAAGTCCACAGACACTTGGGGTCTGGACCTCGCCCCCCCCCCTCCCGCTACGCTCCTGGAAATATTTTTTTTAATTTATTATATGTCCAGACCCATTTAGTAAATAATCACACAAACATTTGTTGGATGTATTTGATATTAGTACAAAAATCTACGTAATTCCTTTACTGCTTAAATAACACATTATTGTTATTTAAGCTAGAGAGGCATTAATGCATATATTTTATTTGTCCCAGATACGTTTAATAATGTTTGTGTTATATTTGTATGGTTCTGGGTATACAATGTGGATGATGCGGTCCAGACCCCAAGTATCGGTGGAAAAGTCTGCTGCATTAATCATATTGTGTCAATTTTAATACAGTCAGATCTCGATACAATGACGCTGTTGGTTCCCAATCAAACTGTCGTTATAACGAATTTGTCATTATACTGAATTTCACTAGTGACGAGAAATTTGATTTGGAGATTGTTTCATAGAAATCAATTAATGATTAACATATAATTTATTATGTCATAAAATTGACATAATCAGCAAAATCAGCAGTATGAAATTATCATAATTATATAAAATACTATTTAAAATAAAATACAATGTTTTGAGAGAGCTCCAAAATATAGGGCGTCCGAATTTAAAGATGTCCGGATACTACTACAGTAAACTATAAAATCTAACGCTCTAGAGAATAATTTGGTTATTCATTTTGTCCATTTTTTTCATACACTATTTAGGGTTATTGCTTTGAAACTTTCAACACTTGTTCACCATCAACACCTGACCATGTCAAGCAAGAACCATAACTCTGATCTGCATTTTGCGTGAGTTATTGCCCCTTTTTGGACTCAGAAAATTTCTCGATTAAGTTTTGTGTTTAGGTCCACTTTACTCATACACTATGTGGACTATTGCTTTTAAACTTTCACCACCTGTTCACTCACCATCAATACCTGACCATGTCAAGCATTACCATAACTCTTATCTGTATTTTGCAAGAGTTATTGCCCCGTTTTGGACTTAGTAAATTCCTTAGTTACGTTTTGTGTTTAGGTGCACTTTTCTCATACACTATGTGTGCTATTGTTTGGAAACTATCAATACTTTTTCACCATCAATACCTGATCATGTCAAGCATGACCCAGCATTTTGCATGAGTTATTGCCCCTATTTTTTCACCATCAATACCTCACTTTTTAAACAAGACTCATTACACTGCCCTACTTTATGCAAGGGTAATGGGTCTTTTTTACAGTGACAATGGTGGCATATCTTTGAATTTAGCAAACTCACACGAAGTAGAAAACTTTATTAATGTGCATGAAGCTCATGAACTTTCAGCCATTTCATAGAATTGTTATTTCTCTGTTGTAAGACAATATTTTCCGTAAGATTTGTTAAGAAAATTCTGTGGCAAATTTACTTTGACTGGTACAGCAGAAAAACGACAAAATGAATGATATTTGGTTCATGCAGGTGGCTTAGTATTTTCATAACACCTTTTTGTTTGTACTCAATTTCAATCGAAAACGAAAAGTATCATTTTGTACGGATTGCTTGATCTACAAGACATAAATTATAATTCACTATAATTTACATATATATCTTCAATAGTAAATGATTAATTAGCAAACATGATTTTGCGAGATCTTGTCAATCTGTCGCATGACTTTGTTAGCTTTAGGTTACTTGACAGTCTTTATAATATAAGATATCTTGCAGGGGGTTGTTAGTTTTTGGTTGCAGTTGTCTACAGCGGTCAACCCTAAAAAATCTATATACCCGGCAAGGTCTTTGGCAGGGAGTTGGTTAATTACAGGTAGCAGTTTGCTACAGGGGTCAACCCTGAAATATCTATATAAGGTCTCTGGCAGGGGAGTTGGTTAATTACAGGTAGCAGTTTGCTACAGCGGTCAACCCTGAAATATCTATATAAGGTCTCTGGCAGGGGAGTTGGTTAGTTACAGGTGGCAGTTCTCTATTTACATCGGTCAGCCCTGAAATATCTACATAAATTATATTATAAGGTCTCTGACAGGGGTCGGTTAGTTTTAGGGACAGTTGTCTACAGCGACCAACCTGAAATATTTATATCATATTATAGTGTGGCAACAATGGACTGGAACTTATGCATATCCACTTCATAATTTGTTGTTAGTTGTTTAGGGATAAAACTGTTATTATACTCCAAATCATGTTACGTACAGGTTACCTTAGATTTCAGTGACATTGTATTCGTGACTTTACGGAAAACAGGTTTAAAAGTTTTAAACTACAAAGCAGTATTATGAATTTTCTGTGCAAAATAGGCATATTCCATTGTATTAACATAAGTTTCCTAAGTTAGGCCAGAGTTTTTTAATTTTTTGTTACTCGGACATTTTTGAGAAAAAAGTCCACAGGAGGAGGGAAAAAATAAAAATAAAAACTCCCAAAATGTAGTTGATGGTGGATTGTAGCCCATACGGTCCATTATTGAAAGCAACAACGTTAGTTCTAACAGCTGATTTATCTTATAACAAATACAGTGCACACGTATCTGTATCATTGATAAAGAATTTAAAACAAGAGGGCCCAAAGGGCCCTAGGTTCGCTCACCTGTCGTACTAGTGCATGCACATTTTCTGATTAAAATTTAAGGAAATTCAGCCTCTATTGCAAGTTTTTTAATGATTTGACCATGTGACCTTGTTTTTGACCCCAGATGACCCAAAATCGAATTTGCATTGTGACAAAGTTTCATAAAGATTACGTTGAAATTGTAACCTCTGGTAACTACACAAGGTTTTTCTATGATTTGACCTATAATTTAAATAAAATATTTTGGGAAATATATTTTGTGAAAAATATTTTCCTCCATATAACTGTCATAAAGACAAAACAATACCTAAATACTTAAAAAAATTATGGTTCCAGTGGGGTTTGAACCCACGACCCTTAGGAAAATGTCAATGCTCCCTACAGCGCTTTGATTTCCACTTAACCATTACAATTCACACCCTGCTTAGAATACTAGAATATTTTGATATTTGACCTTTACAAAACTGCTGTGAACCCTGATACACATTTTCATTGGTTGATGAAAGTTTACTTGTATGTATAGAGAGTAGAGAGTTATAGCAGAGAGTTTAGTGACCATGAAGACTACATGTTGAAAGGTTTAAAACAAGGTTTTTCTATAATTTGACCTAGTGAGCTAGTTTTTGACCTCAGATGACCCAATATCGAACTTGACCTAGATTTTGTTGAGATGATCATTGTGACCAAGTTTCATAAAGATTAGGCCAAAATTGTGACCTCTAGAGAGGACACAACCCAATTGTTGACGGACGGACGGACAGAAGGACGGACGGACGAAGTGTGATCACAAAAGCTAAAAAACTACTGAAATTTAATTACATGTACAGTATAACCTCCCAAAACAGCACCTCTGAGAAGCGGCAACCTCCGAGAAGCGGCACTTTTATTCCCCCCCCCCCCCCCCTTCGTTATCACTCTTATTTTAACCTCCTTAGAACGACACCTCCGCAGAGCAGCAAACGGCCGTTAAAATTGTTTACCTTTTGTATGGTTTACCTCTGAGAAGCGACAGGTGTGTTTATACAACGGCATATTCACACGTGTTTACATAACTCCATACGATGTTGTTTTCTATTTTTCGCACCTTCGTGGATTATAATAATTATCGCTCATCAGGTAACTACATAGCGGATAGCCGCGGGCACTAGTAAATTAGCGACTGTCTTTGGGATCAGTTCGACAATATGACACAGTAACACCGTACATACAATGCTCTTAATGAGATGCATTAAACTCGATTGTTTTAAATCAAAGGCGTTATTAATAATTGTAAATACAATATCATTACGCGCTTATCAATCAGTTTAAGAAAGGAAATTCACGTACACGTCGTGTTAATGGTTCATCACGTCGTCTAAAACTGTCAATTTCAGCATATGCACTGACCAAGTTACACGCGAGAGGTAAACAAATTACCGATCACGTGTGCAAATTGTGTAATGAGCGATATGACGTAATAGAGATTTTAACACTTTGAAGGTAAACAATTCAATTTACGGCATGTGCGTAAAATAATATTGATTCGGTTTATAATGTTGAGAGTTGCGTTTAATAGCAATAATTACTAAACCCGTGAATTGTATGTATTTTTGTATCTAATCAACGGTCTTAAATAAATAATCAACAGAACGAGCGGCTACGAGTAGATCTAATTTTATGCACTTAATCACAAACAAATGACATAAATTTAAGATTACCGTGATTATGTACACTCAATAGTCTATGAACAACATTCTAAATCAATTGACCTCTACAGAGCGACACCTCCGCAGAGCGGCAGTTTTTTCTGTCTCCGCCGGATGTCGCTTTACGGAGGTTATTTAAAAATGATACCTATGGCACAGTGGTAAATGAGAGCACTATACCTACTTATCATTAGTAAAATATTGGAATACATAATTAAACAAGATGTGTAGTAACATTACCATCAAAATATTTGATATAAAAAATTTGTACAATTTTAGATTTCCAATTGTTTTTTTTTTGAAAATGCCAAAAAATTGGGCTGGAGGGTCCGAGTAACGAATAATCAAAGAACTCTGGCCTTATACTACTTTAATTGTTAAACATATTGTTAATTTTGAGTGTGGTTCATGAACAGAGTACTTTATTTAACTTTCTACTTGCTATATAATTAAATTCATTTCCAAGTGTATTTCATTCAAATTCAAAATTTCACTGTAAAACCAAAACTATGTTTTCTTGAAATTACATTTGTTACTTTTCATAGAGAGAAACCCAGAATCACAAACCCTAACAGACTGCTAATGTCCATTTCAATTCACCTGAAGAATGGTGCTTGTAATCTGATAGGGCTATTAAAAGCCAATCTAAAGAAGTAATTTGTAACTCTCTGACATATGTTTCATTCTGATTTCACGGCAATCATTAGCCCTCGCTTAGAAATTCTGGAGAAAATTGAAATTTCCGACCTCTTGGTAGGACTGTATTGCACACAATATATAAATTGTTCAGTGGCATGGACAGTACTCATTCTTGGCTTGAGTGTTGAAGACGTTGCATTAAAATTGCTGTCAAAGATTAAAATACTTAGGGCTGTTTTTGTTTGTTTGTAAAACACTTATGCCCCCTATGGCAGCCAAATAGTCATGGCGCCCTAGACCTACTGACCGCAAAATCAATAAGGGCCTTCTACTGTGGACGACTAACCTCCATGTAACGTTTGAATATCCAGGTGGGCCAAACCATTCTGGAGAAACAGATCAAAAACCATATGGTATATTTAATCATGTTCAGGTCCCAGTAACCTTGGCCTACTGACCTCAACATCAATAGGGGCAATCTACTGTTCAAATGACCAACCTGCATGTGAAGTTTGATGATCCTGGGCCAAACCGTTCTTGAGTTATCGATCAGAAACAATTTGGTCTCAGGACCAACAGACCGACAGACCAACATTAACACAACAATATACCCTCTTCTTCAAAGAAATACATAATAATACAGCAGAGTTATTTAGTTCCTGTTTTATTTAAATACACGGAATGCAAGAAATTCTCACAATTACTTTCATCACCTTCCAAAAAATCTGATAAGTTAAGAAATCATTATGGCATTTCAATGTTACCAGATTACAGTGTATTTGTTTCATTACTAAGAACATGGCAACAGAAACAACAGATGTTATCGACAAAATGGCATACAATTTATAAATGTTTAGAGAAAATTGAGCATACCAACTGTTTTGAGTGACATTTTATCAATAATGATACAAGCATGGCATAAAGATAATAGTAGTAGAAATAGAAATCTTACAAAAGATTCCTGTAAAATTAATATATAATAATACACATTTAGACTTAAATGTCAAAGTCAGTTAGGCCACTTCTTTTTTATTATCTGGTTTACAAGAATTTTTGGAAAAAGGTCCACCGGCCTGTCGAAAAAAAAAATTAAACAAGACTGCTTTCAATAAACGCTTATGCCCCCTGTGGAAGCCTTGTCCATAAATAAGTCTAAGTCCAAAATTAGGTCAAGGTGAAGGTCAAAACGGGGTCAGGTGATACAGGTGTGTGGAGAGTGTTCATATACAACATCCATGCAAGTTTGGAAGCTTTGTAGCAAGCCATGATGATGCTAGAAGAAACGGTCAATTTGGGTTAACCAGGACGGAAGGACGAACGAACGGACGGACGAACGGGCGAATCACTCTATGCCTCCCGATCTATCGATAAGGGGGCATAAAAACAAGAGCCGTCACAGACGGGTTATGCTCCCCATGGGGCTTTGTCACAGAAAAAATGCTAAAAAAATCTGTTATTATTCTTTGCCACTGCACTGTAATAATAAGATTTATTTATCTATGAATTTCCGAATTTATATATCCAAAACTGTTTGAGTTATGGCCTGGACAAGAATTAAGTATGCAAAATACAAAGGGGAGCAACTCTAAAATAGGAATAAAGAGTTATGGTTCTTGGGCTATGAAGTTTCAAATTGATATATCTTTTTTTTTTTTTTTTTTTTGATATATCTTATATTGTTCAAGTTATGGCCCGGACAAGAATAAGTATGAAAAATTACAAAGGGCCATTACTCCAAAAATATACAATCAAGAGTTATGGTTCTTCTGCACTGTACTTCCCCTCAATGAGGTCTATTCACCTATGAAGTTTCAAATTGATATCTCAAATACTGTTCAAGTTATTGCCTGGAAAAGAATTAAGTATAAAAAATTACAAAGGGGAATAACTAAAAAATATGCAATCAAGAGTTATGGTTCTTGTGCACTGCACTTCCTCTCAATGAGGTCTATTCACCTATGAAGTTTCATATTGATATCTCTAATACTGTTCAAGTTATTGCCTGGACAAAAGTGTGACGGACGGACAGACGGAAGGACAGACTATATGCTCACCCTTTGGGGAGCATAAAAAAATTTGGTTTCGTACCCCACCACCAAACTGTTGCGAATTTTACCCTACAGCCATAACCTCAGTATTTAAGACATTTATAACATACACCACTGAATCTACTTAAACAGTCGCGACAGAAGCAGAAACTTATTTGTACGATCCATAGCAACGGCGTTACGATAATACGTCCGACCATAGCAACGTATACAACGGCAGTCCACGTGCGCGCGTGCGCACTCTCCGAGCGAGAAAATCATGAAGTATTCGTGAAACGCGTGCAGGTTATGAAATAAATTATGAAAACATAACGTATATGGTCAATAGCGAGATATAGCGGATAAAAACACCGCAACAATAAAATACCATGGCCTTACTGTTATTCCGATCAAAGACAGTCGTACCGACATTGTAACTTCAGAAGTCGCAGACAATCATTACATCATAGAAATGCCGCCGCTAAATATCAGACGTTGCCGACTTATGTCGGGCAATCAAAAGAAACTGTAGGAGAACCGACATCAAAGAAATCATAGCCGAACTTTATGCACATTGGAATTTTGATTGATCTAGATCTACATGCTCGAGTATTTATTAGCACACTTTGATACAATTAATAGAAACATATCAACACATCGCTAATTTACTAGACTTCACGCTTTAGACGTCTGTTTAATCGGTGCTATTGGAATAATTCATGATTGATAAAATATATTCATGTTATGTAACAATAATGGATTAATATTTGAAGGTAATTATGAATTTGTTCCGTCTTCGCAAAACATACATGTGCATGTTAAAGTTCGCGTCAATTAGATCTAACATCGAACTGATCCAATGTAAGATAAATTCATCGGTCTGCAATCAAATAATCATGATAATCTAATCAAGCTGGATATATATAAGGATGTCAAGTTGTCTCAATTCTGGGACATATGCCCGATATTCGTCCCAGCTCAATTCAAGGTCGTCAGTTCGACCGCGTATTTAATCCCGTGGTCCCGCCCGATTGTCGCAACGATGCTATTTACGATGAATTTTGCTATCTGGTATCAAGAACTCGTAGTCTGGAACAATATTAGGAATTAATTAAAATCTCTGCACAAAATACGCAAACCTATGCACGCAATTTGGTTGATGTTTATTTTATATGACGTCATCCGTCTATTTACGGAAAATAGAGTCAATCTTTACAAAATGAGGCGACCTAGTTCACTTGAGGTCATGGTACTTTAATTTGATACGTTTTCAATACGATAACTGGTAGCTAAATTATTTGGTCTATTTGATCATTTTTACATGGAGAATTATCGATCTTTTGACGATTCGTGCCATCGGCAAAAATAAAAAAGTGAAATTAGATTTTTTTTTCCACTTTCATAAAAAATACAGTCGCCGGTCTTGTAAACCGTAAAATTAAAAAGTCCTGGCCTTAGAGTAGAAGCGCACCACAAAGTAATGAAAGCTTTAATTATTGAAAAGTCCCTGCCAATATATACAAAGTAATGCAAGCTTTATTAAAGAAATTCAGCCAATACACACACAATTTAGTAATGTAATGTTATTTAGGAATTCTTGCCAATATAATTATAGTAAGAACAATATTACAAAAGTTAATACAAGACAGCCCTAAATCGCTCACCTGAATACAGGATTGACTCATCTTCAATGTTTTACTCCCCCTACATGTCATCAAACAAACATTGATAATTAATAATAATCCTGAGTAGAGGATTAATTCTCAAATGAGCCATATCTGAACTCTACCTAGATTTCATCAAACCAAACATTCTGACCATGTCAAATGAAAAATTTTGGCTCTATTATAAACAAGGTTATAATGATTTGACCTTAGTGACCCTAACTTTTGAGTCTTTGACCCCAGCTAACTCAAACTTAAAACTTGACCTAGATTTGATCAAAACAAACATCCTGACCAAGATTCCGGATCATCCAATTCAAACTGCTGGAGCATGTTTGAAGTACAGGAGACCTTTGTCATAGTTGAAGAAAGTAGCATTTTAGATGTTTTGTTTAGAAAAGCGATAACATGATTGTGATGGAAATAATATAACATTGAACACTTTCCATATTGAATTGAAAGAAAATATTCAGCTCATTGAACAACACTGATAAAATGCTCTGTTCTTATAATTCAAATTATTTAGTAAATGGGAATTAAGACACATTTTTTACTTATTTTATATTAAGAGGTGCCCAGTTACAATAATAAAGTAGACCATGGTAGTTGTCAGACATCAGGTTTAGAGGTTTTATTAGCCTCGCAACCATGCCGCAGAGGTTTGTGCACTGCATGAATTTGTAACCCAGAAATCCTGGTCATCCATGGCATCTATGAAAGGTTGACTGATTTTCCTCCACATGTGGAGAAGCTAAGTACTCTTTAGGATACAATTAAAGAAAACTGATAGGGTGAATCCCAGCTGCTGTATATGACTGAAAGTTTTTTGAGAAATGGCATTAAACCCAAATAACATGAGGTTTTAATATACTAGTACATATGCATATCAATTTAATGCAGAAATAATAATCTAATCGATTGAACTGTTTATTCACCAATGTACACAGTCTGTTTCCCATGAATTACATTACTTACATTTATTATGTAACATGAATCTGGCCATACCTACAAAACACACCAATATAATAATAACTGAAATACATTTTTCGTTATGTATATTATTCAGGTTTAACCCTGTTTCTCAACAATTATTGTTCCACTATATACGGCAGCCAATTCACTTCTTAGACTCACAGAATCTAAGACTGATCAGAATGCACTGATACACCAGGAACAGCAACTTCTCCACATGTGGAGGAAAATGAACAATATATTATAATGTCAAAATTTCACAAAGCGCAAACCAAAACAGGGAACTTGGATCGCTGGGTAACAAAGCACACTAATTATACCACTAGCTGGACCTCAGGTGCTGGGTAACAAAGCACACTAATTATACCACTAGCTGGACCTCAGCTGCTGGGTAACAAAGCACACTAATTATACCACTAGCTGGACCTCAGCTGCTGGGTAACAAAGCACACTAATTATACCACTAGCTGGACCTCAGCTGCTGGGTAACAAAGTTTCAAAACATATATGTAGCAAGCAACAGTAGAAAAAAGAAACATCATTTATATCATCAGATTCATAAGAGTATATAGAGAGTAAGCAGCGTCAGCGGGTGAAAGATGAGTTTATAGAAGGTGAGTATCCAGAGTTGAGAACCTAACAGCGTTCTATTTTCTTTTTCATATGCAATTAGAATAGCTAGACTAAGTATGCACTCGATATAATCTCAGCATGCAAGTCAGTTTTAACCAGCACTTTAGGTGAAGTATTTCTCCCACACGCATGTTAGTACAGATAAGTACTTTTAAAGAAAGTTATTTGTTTGTTCAAGAGCAATAAATATATTCTTCATGCAACTGACGTATCCTGTTCTGATCCTGCTAAATCATGCTTGTTTGTATTATGATAAAAAGTAAAATATATTTGTTTTAATCAAATATTAGCATATACTATCCAAATATCGAATTAAAGTTAATTCAATACATCTTGCGCTAAGCATGTACTGGCACCTTAAGTATTTTTAAATCAATTTCCTTCAAACTATGCAATTGCAACCATGGCGGCGACCTAAGGGGAATTAGACATTTTCAATTTTTTGATGTCTAAATCCCCACCAAGGAGACAATGCTTACTGTCAAAATCCCCACCGTGGGGCATAGTTTTTCATCCGGGTACTTTAATAAAAACATGAATAAAAGTATCACTGTCGTCTTTCGCAGTGTCTAAATTCCCGGACGAAAGTCTATTCCCCGGGACTCGGAGTCGATAAGGTCATCTAATATCCGCCTGTCGGGAAGATTCGTCTGTCTAATTCACCTGTATCCCCCCCCGGGCATAATATTGACTGATGCATAATGCTTTTCCTGTGATCTTCACAGATCTATACCATAGATCTACTACATTAAACAACAAACACTTCATCATAACTTATTATAAAGTATAATTGTAGTTAGCACTTGGGCAAGCTAGCTTACTTTCTATTATCAATACATTCATCATTCTATCAGCAACAGTTCATCTCATATATATATGCATACACATTAATATACCAACATCATCTCATATACATAAAGTACATGTAACAAATTTATAGCACATAACACGCATCTTTCCCCATTTTTATGAACTAAATATTATACGTCTTGTAAGCTCTAAGTGCTCAAAGCTGAATGACCACATACCTTCAATCACTGCGCACGACAACTCGTGCGCTATGGTTACCAACATAACAACTCCTGATTAGTGCAATCAGAAGATCTTAACCAATCACAGGAAAGCATTTTCCGTCTTATGCGCTTCGCTTAACCGACAGAAAATAAATATATCATTAATGTACATGACAAACAAAAACCTACCAGCGATACTGTGTAATTTTAGCATTTTCTAAGGCATTTATTTCAAGGGAAAATTATTTCAAGGGAAAATCAACAAGTTTGTTCCAGTGCACAGATTTGGCATCAGACTCAGTGAAGGCGTAATATGCCACTAAACACACAATATGTAACATACTCTTCACACATTTAGAAGGGTGTGACTTCTTGGATTTTATTTTATTATCCACTGAAATTTCATGTTGTATTGATACTTTTTCATTACTCTATAAACTTAAGAATGATCAAAGCAGCAAAAATCTGTATTGATATTTTATAATATCCATCTCGTTAAAATCGGATCTGCTATATAATTAATATCAGTATACCTGTCAACATGAGAAAATGTCAGGATCTCCGAGTTAATGAGATTAATATGAAGCATGTATCTGGATACCATATCAATATTGAAGTTTGTGTAACAAGACTAACAAGGTAAACATTTATAACACTACTCTAACTCCCACATTATTCACCCAACTGTAAGACCACCCATGCAAACATTATATACCACAAGTGGTCTTTGTTAGCAGGTGGTCTCTCTAAACAGGTTAAATATCAATGAAAATTAATGATCTGATAGGAGATGAATAAAGTGGTTTTTGCAGACATGTTTCATAATAGTGGTCATTGTGTGTAAATGATAGGGATGTAAAATACCCAGTGATGTATTATATGATGTCTCTCTTGTAATCCTGCACAAGTACTAGGTGTAAAAATTAAGGAATTATTTTCAATACCGGGACAGTTTTAAATTGTGTTAAATATTCCTATAGTTATGTAAATGTGCACATGTACACCACAAATAACGGACCCACTCATCTGAACCAATACTGTTATCCAGATTGTTTCTAATTCAGACTTCCCATATTTCATATATATGCTGATCACAGGCTAGTATCCCTCGGCCAAAAAATTAGCAGAATATAAAGAACTCATTTCGCACGAAGACAATTTCACATACAGTCCATTAAATGACAGGAAAATCATGAAGTATACTTGATGGATCACTGAAGCGCATGACGAGGGCTGCATTTCTGGAATATTAATGGCATATTCACATGTGTATCCATGCTGTATACCGACCACATTAATTTTAGAACCAAGGAGTAAATTCAGAAAGAGCTTAGGGTATCATAGACACATCTTGATGCTTTATATCACACAATTGTCCCTTCTCTTGAAGATCATTGGCCAATCTCAGCTGAGAAAACAAGAATGATCATAGTTTATTACACTTACTACTGTCTTAGTTGAATGAAAGACAGATGGACCTACATGAGCACATCAAAGATGGGGGCATTATAAAAATGGAAGCAATGACAGTAAACATGTCAAAATACTTAACTGCAGTAAGTGTTTTAAGTTTAATTTAAATTTTACATTAATTAATATACACAAGGTTATATCATCATAACAGAGCTATAACACAATAAAAACGATGCATAATAATGTCACAAACATTTCTATTATATTTACATCATAACAGGAAATAGCTGTATGGCATGTCTGAATAACATTTGAGGGACTTTGGTAAGCAGATAACAAATCTGACAGGGAAGGCAGCACTCAACAGAAACAGTTGAGCATATTCAATGGCACAAAAAGGAACATTGTAACTGTATACAAATTGTACAGATTTTTTTATGTAATGACATTTAAAGGAGTTAATATTAATCATAGCATTTCTAAACCCATTACACCAATTGCTTCAACAGTTTTAATATTTTTTATATCAAATAATAAGAGACAACCCTAGTAAAAATTGCATTGGTATACCACCGGAATTCCAGAAAAGGTTTGAGGAAAATTTTACTTATATCCATATTAATCTTTTTATATTCATTTATCATTCATTTCACTTTAGAACAGTCAGACACCATGTAGAACTAAAAGGCAAGTACTCAACAATAATTGCTGCTTAACATGCAAGTCACTGAAAATAATTCAGTTAGTTTTAAATAATGACAGAGTCAAGTTTTTAGTACTTATACTGTGGCTTAATTAATGTAATGTTGAAATTATGAATTTTAAATTTTGTCAAATTAATTTAATAAACCTCTCCATGTTTATGATAATGTGGATATAATAATATGTTAAGTTTTTTTTAAAGAGTATTTTGGAATTTTTAATAAAGATGTGTAATTTTTAATAAGGGGAGTTAATAAAAAGAAAATACCAGTGGAATACCACTAAATTTATGATGTCCACTGGAATATGATCAGTTACCAGTGGAATACCACTGGATTTATGATGTCCACTGGAATATGATCAGTTACCAGTGGAATACCACTGGATTTATGATGTCCACTGCAATATGATCAGTTACCACTGGAATGCCAGTGGAATACCACTGAATTTATGATCTCAACTGGAATGCAGTGGTATTCCACTGGTATTCCAGTGAGATTTTTACTGAGGAAAGAATACTACAGACACAGTATGAATAAATGAAAACGACACGTAAGTTTACTATGCGTCTTTGAACTATTATCTCTAGGGAGTTAAATGTATGTATTATTCAGAAAAGGTTCCATCAAATATATTGACAATGTAAGTGATCTGTCATATACTGTAGAATCTGGTAAGCGCATATTTGAATACAGTATAACCTCCGTAGAGTGACATCCGGCGGAGACAGAAAAAATTGCCGCTCTGCGGAGTAGTCGCTCTGTAGAGGTCGGTTGTTTTAGAATGTCGTTCATAGACTTATCGAGTGTACATAATCACGGTAACCTTAAATTGATGTTGTTTGTTTGTGATTAAGTGCATAAAATTTAAGATCACTCGTAGTCGCGCGTTTTGCAATATAATTCTGACGATTACTTAATTAACATCGTTGATTAGATACAAAAATGCGTACAATTCACGGGTTAAGTATTTATAGCTATTAAACGCAACTCTCAACATTATAAACCGAATCCATATTATTTTTCGCACATGCCGTAAATTGAATTGTTTACCTTCAAAGTGTTAAAATCTCTATTACGTCATATCGCTCATTACACAATTTGCACACGTGATCGGTAATTTGTTTACCTCTTGTGTGTAACTTGGTCAGTGCATAATATGCTGAAATTGACAGTTTTAGACGATGTGATTAACAATAAACACGACGTGTACGTGAATTTCCTTTCTTATACTGATTGATATTTCATTTACAATTATTAATAACGACTTTGATTTTAAAAAATCGAGTTTTACTGTGTCATATTGTCGAACTGATCCCATAGACAGTCGCTAATTTACCAACGCCCGCGGCAATCGGCTATAGTTACCCGATGAGCGATAATTATTATAATCCACGAAGGTGCGAAAAATAGAAAACAACATCGTATGGATTTATGTAAACACATGTGAATATGCCGTTGTAAAATCACACCTGTCGCTTCTCAGAGATAAACCATACAAAAGGTAAACAATTTTAACGGCCGCTTGCCGCTCTGCGGAGGTGTCGTTCTACGAAGGTTAAAATAAGAGTGAAAACGAACGGAAGGAAATAAAAGTGCCGCTTCTTGGAGATTGTCGCTTCTCAGAGGTGCCGTTTCGGGAGGTTATACTGTATAAGCGCATACCAAATATAAGCACTTAAGGCCTTACCATCAAACCATACTGGATTATAAGCGCATATACTATAGTCTTACCATAATATAGTCTCAAAAGTCGGGGCATATTTGAAAGAGTTTAAGCAGGCAACCAATGCATCTGGTAGATGTCATTAACGGCTTTATGTATTCAATACAATGATAATTGTCTAGCTTGTATATTAGGTCACAATTGATGTTACCTGTTGAATAGCCGATGGGTGTTAATCGATTTTGATGTCAATGTATAGGATAGAACATGAGTAGGTGTTGTATATGGGATTATAACTCCGAGTGAAACGAGGATTATAATCCCATATCAACACCTACCATCGTTTTACCTGACTTAGACCATAGATAAACAAGTCAAATAGTTCCTGCGAGCAAATCATGTACCGACTTCATTTGACAGACAATTGACAGGATCCTCGACCTTCTATCTGCATAATTCAACAGCTGATATGTATAAAATTAAGCATGAAAATCTAAAAATTGTGAGAAAAAAATAAGCGCGAAAGGCCGGTAGCTTTCAAATTGGGAAAACTATATGCACGATAATTTGAAATACGAAATTGATCAACTAATTGTTAAATAATTTCATGTATAACAAACCAATTTTCAAGACACTTTATTGCATTTTATGACTCCCTTGATCCATTTAATATTTATATGCTTATAAATAAAACCTCGTATCAGTTCATTAAAAGGTATTATCATAAGACATGCTTTCAGTGTTCAACAATATCAAAGATCATAAACCAATTCCGATAATTCCATGACAATTGACTGGGAAGCGCTTTGCTTATGCAGCTGCAGTCACCTGCTGTTTAGATCCATGGTCTCAATATTGCCTAGCGCTCACTGAAATTTCGGACAGTTCTGATTTCTTCGGTAAATAAACTATTGCAATGCGACAAAGACCGATGTTATCCGCATGGAATAATGGAATTAGTCTGGTTCACGACATTCTTACAAAATGCATCTTTTTTTTAAATCGTAAACCATCGAAAACAGGTCACATGCCCCTCCATGGACTTTTTACTTTATGCTATCCAATATACCTGCTCGCTCAAGGCTGGCAGGTAATAATCTTTGTTAATCAGGTACACTTTGCCTATAAATCGACCAGTACCCGGTACATACGGTATGATAAACCATTTAAGTGCTGGTGTAATATGTTTAGTGCTGCATGATGTGTATATATATCTAAGTGGCGAAATTAGGCTATTTACAGTAAAACCTCAATAATGAAACTCCTTCTTGGGACTGTAAAAAACTTATCTCAATAATGTTGAGTGGTTGCA
The DNA here is from genome assembly GCA_947247005.1 of Spisula solida. Classification (NCBI taxonomy): domain Eukaryota; kingdom Metazoa; phylum Mollusca; class Bivalvia; order Venerida; family Mactridae; genus Spisula; species Spisula solida. The sequence continues at coordinate 46,597,925 of OX365948.1, read as the reverse complement.
TCATTCTATCAAAGAGCAAACAGATGAAAAAAGAACGAAAAATGGTTAATTCTGAGCCAATCTTATTAAAGAGGTGGCCTTCATATAGGTGAAATTGCACTGTGAATTTGAGGTTGAATAATGTGCAAGTCAGTGGGCAGAAAATAGTGGACTTTATTTTGAGCAGGCCTTGAAGGTGAGGTATTCAATTTTAAATTGTGGGTTGTGATAGTGTGAAAGCCATCTACTTCAATCACCAGACACCATTGGACTCCTACAATTTGTTTTCATCGTTTAGTTGGTTTTAATTTCTACTCTATAAAAATGTGGTCTTAGAAGAGAGGGGTAATCTTCATGTAATTATTGAAGACACAATAGTACAGAACAACCTCTGTAGAGTGAGACCCTTTGTGGGCTGCAAATATTGGTCATTGTTTAGAGATTGTTGCCCTACAGAATTTACAAAAGTAAATAATAACTTAAAGGAATTTTGACGGTTTTGTTATACAGATGATGTTGTACTACATATGTCCGCATGAGAGGTTGTACTGTAGTCAGAGACGCTACCACGGCGTTCACACTCTACTGATAATGTTGTCAGCACTCAGCACAGATGTTGGCAAGACCTTAATTGGTTAATAATCTATCAAAATTGTTGTCTTCATTATGACTTTAATAATAAACAGATGTAGAAAGGTTTGATAGTCATGTATTCTAATATGACCAATTAGTTACTTGTTTAAAACAAGTAATTAAAATTGCAAGCAATACAGAAGTCCCCTACCGGTTTGAAGCCATTTTCAATGTTTCTGTTGCCATAGCAACCTCAATTTTTGTCAGAAATCAAAATATTTTTAGACGTGCATAATCCCCTTATTGGCCCTTATCCACATATCAAGTTTCATAAACCTAGCTTGGAAACTGTTTCAGTTATGACAGGATCCAGATTTGGGCATATTTTTACTCTTTCTGTCGCCATAGCAACCACAATATTTGTCAAAATCAAAATATTTTTAGACGTGCATTATCCCCTTATTGCCCCCTATCCACATACCAAGTTTCATAAACCTAGCTTGGAAACTGTTTGAGTTATGTCAGGATCCAGATTTTTTGACGGACGGACGGACGGACGGACGGACGTGACTGACTGACTGACTGACTGACTGACTGACTGACTGACTGACTGACTGACTGACTGACTGACTGACTGACTGACGGACTGACTGACGGACTGACTGACGGACTGACTGACGGACTGACTGACGGACAGACGGACGGAGGGCAAACCTATAGTCCCCTCCGGTCATCATTACAATTCATGTATAGCAGTGTGCGTCGACAGATTATATACATCATTACAATTCATGTATACAGTACAGCTCGCGCGACTTTTGCCTAAATCACTTTGTCACTGCGACCAAATTTGACTTGGAGTGGAAAATCACCGCGATTTTCCGAGTGATTCCACTCGTCAGTCAATCACCCGTCACCGCGACCGCCGCGATGCGTGATGCCGATAAAACGCGGTGAATGTCGGTGATTCGCGGTGAATCCACTCGATACAGGTAAGTTCTACTGTAATGTTTGAATTGATGTACATGTGCAGTAGAAACTATTTAGAAATCGTTAGTAAACATTTTTTCTCGACGGTAATTACACAATAACACCGTACTTAAATACATGTACTTGGTGAGATGCATTTAACTCCAAATTGTATATCCAAGTCGTTATTAACAATTGGGAATGTCATATCAAAACACGTTATCCATCCGTTAAGGAAAACAAATCCAAAGTTTCAAAGTTTATTTACATGTACACACGTCTTAATGCTTATCACATCGTTTAAAATTACCAACTGACCAGACGTCGGCATATGCCAATTACCGATTACTCACAATGTCGCACGTGTACTCGTTGTGTACTAAGCGAGCAATATGACGCAATAGAGTTTAATATTTGGAATTATATATTTTAATATTTTTTTCTAACATATTTTACACGTAGGCCTACTCATAATAGTATTTCCGAGACACCAAGTAACACAATTACACTCGATATGTCGCTGTGTTTTCATTTGTCAAGTTCAGTTGGGAGAATATTAAAAGTTCGATTCAACCGTTGGGAGAATATTAAAATGTGTAACCATGTATAGCAATTATAAACATCTAAGGCCACTTCTTTTATATCTTCTGATTTACAAAACCGACGACCCTCAAACTGGGGAAAATATTGAGGTCAAGTGAACTAGGTGGACTCATTTTCGAAAAACTAGACTCTATTTTCTGTAAATAGACGGATGACGTAAACAGCTACCAAATTGTACATGTAATTTAATTTAGTTAACTGCGTGCGCAAGTGCCCGTATATTTTGATTAATTTTTAATTTAGTGTGACCAAATACTATTTTCCAGGATGCTATATTGTTCGTACATTGCATTATTGTGACAACTAGTCAAAAAGGCGAGACTACGGAATTATACTTGAAAATACGCGGTCGAACCGACTTTGAATTGAGACAAGGAGAGTTGAATTACCTTCAAATATTAGATCTAATCCATTATTGTTACACAGGTGTTTTATCAATGCAATATATTAATAATCATGAATTATTACACTAACACTGATTAACAGATTATAAATGAGCGATGAGCGATGATTTCAATATGTTTCTATAAATTGAGTCAAAGCGTGCAAATATTCGCAGATCAGTCAAAATTCGAATGTGCATCGGCTACGATATCTTTGATGTCAGTTCACAACAGTTTCTTTTGCCCGATAAAGGTGGGCAGCGTCTGAGTATTATTCATCTACCGATTGTCGGCGACTTCTGAAGTTACAATGTCGGTACGACTGTCTTTGATCGGAATAGTAAGGGCATGGTGATTTATAGTTGCGTTTTTGTCAACATCCACATCCTGTTGTTGACTACATACGTTCAATTAATGTTTTCATAATTTATTTCATAACTTGCACCCGTTTTATTAATACTTCACCATTTTCTCGCTCGTACATCTACGCACGTAGGCTGCCGTAAACGTTGCTATGGGCGAACGTATACGTAACGCCGTTGCTATGGATCGTTCAAACGAGTACCTGCTTCTGTCGCAAATTTTAGTAAGGAATACATAGGTTGGGACTGAAAAATAAAATAATTCTTTACGAAATTTTGTGGTGGATTTTAACACTGAAGCATTTTTGTGGTCTTACAATAGTTCTAAACTCCCCCGCACTGCCATATATATATATCTTCCAGTGACACTTACGCACTAGGTCACACCTGTGAACTTTATGCATATCAAGGGCTACACAGGTGTGTCAATTACTATCAATTATACGCTTGTAATAAACAAGTGCACGTTGTAGGTAAAAATTAATTGTTTGTGAATTCCACTATTGCCACCGCAAAACATCGTGTTTCCACCGTGTTGTCACTGTGGCGATGGCCACGATGGGCTATCCACCCTAATTTAAAGTCTAGGTGGATTTGGGTGGGTTCACGGTGGCATATTTTGCGTTGCCACCCAGAGTCGTCGCCACCGTGACGGGTGGACTTTGGAAAACTCACCTTGCGTGTACTTGTGTTTGCCGATTTGCAATAAAGTTTATTTGTTAGTTTTTTTTTATTTTCTTGCGCCCATTCACCCGCCGGATAGGCTTGTCTCCTAGTGACCGCTTTTTAATTTCTGACTGTCCACTGTGTACTAGTGAGTGCTGCTTTCCCTGTTCGAGTGTTTTTTATCATCTTGTTAATTACGGCATGTGCGTAAAATATTGTGGACTCGATTTATAAATTAATGTTGAGGGTTCGCAATAAATACTAACAAAGATCCAAAAATACAACTCGTAAACTTAACGTATTTTTGTTTAGCGATCTTAATTCAATAATCGCCACGTTTCAATCGACAGCAATTTATAAAATTGTGCAGTAAACTGTCTTTAAACGACAGACTTTACAGTTTTTATGTGTGTGCGAGTACCTTATATCTCATATACACAATTGCACACACAAACATAAGTTGCGTCAATACCATGTGGTCTAAAACAACCGACCTCCACAGAGCGGCATTTTTTCTTTAATATCCTCCCTAGCACGTCTTCAATTGCACCGCACAGACAATCACGTGAATAAAGTTCACAAACGACGTCTTGCATTAGTAGACTAGTCGTTTGAAGTTGCCGCCGATGACGTTTTATGTTTGCCGATAAAAGACCACTAGCCGACGTCAAAGAGACTCGCCACGCCCAAAGATCGAAATGGGTTAACAGGTGCAATGGAAATTTACCCAGATTTATACGCCTATAATCGGACATGCGTACGTGTCAAACAACTAAATGTTGACATGGTTATTTTTAGTGTTATTTACGAGAACACTACTGCACCAATATTTTTTCTAGGATTTTTTTTAAGGAATTAATTAATGGACTTATGTAATTATTATGTAAGTACAATTTCACCACATTCTAATTTGCACTTCAATACGTGTCGGAAATAATTAATATAAACAAACAAGAAGCAGTGCCGCTGTTCACGAGTAATGCAATTAGCACTCAATTTTGTTACCGATAATGCGTGAAACACAATTAAATGTACATGTAATTAGCACATGAAAAACCATCTCATTATTTTCACTGTCCGGAATGGACGCGAAATCGAGAATAATTCAATGCCAATTCAGAAGATTCTCTCCATATACAATGTACTTACCTGTATCAAAACGAAATCACCGCGATTCGCAGTGATCACGGCGAATCGCGGTGATTTCCCCGTCGCTCATTTCCGCGATCAAGCCCGATAACGCGAGGGCAATTTCACTCCGAGCGACATCGTGATTTCACTCATGTTCACGCATCGCGGTGATCTTGGGTGATGCAAGTGGAAAATCACTCCTACCCCATTCGCGGTGATGCGCCATGTTAGGCAAAAGTCGCGCGAGCTGTACTGTAGCAGTGTGCGTCGACAGATTATATACATCATTACAATTCATGTATAGCAGTGTGCGTCGACAGATTATATACATCATTACAATTCATGTATAGCAGTGTGCGTCGACAGATTATATACATCATTACAATTCATGTATAGCAGTGTGCGTCGACAGATTATATATAACCATTTGCAAACATTAATACTATATATACTTAGCATATGCAATTAAATATAATAATTCACATTTACTTTCATTGTGTCTCTGTCAGTTTTACAAAAAATATAATATACATTATCTAAAGTAGGCACATACGGCTTGTCTATAAGCGCATATCAAATATAAGTGCATGTTATCGGGCCTAAATATAAGTGCATATCGAATATAAGTGCATGTTATCGGGCCTAAATATAAGCGCATATCGAATATAAGCGCATGAAAGTGTCACTAAATTTTGTATAAGCGTATACGCTTACTTATCCGATTCTACAGTATATCACAAACATACTTGTTTCTGGGTGATGTATATGGATCCTGCCACCACTATAGGTGTTGATTAAACTGAATGTCTGATAAAATATGGAATACATAAAACCATAATGTAGAAAATAATCTTGTTAGTGAAATTAGTTTTGTAGTGTGGATGAATTGGTGATGAGAGGGGTGTATAACGCGACACATTGTGATCCAGATATGACAGTGTCACACAATGGGATCCAGATATGACAGTGTCACACAATGGGATCCAGATATGACAGTGTCACACATTGTGATCCAGATAGGACAGTGTCACACAATGGGATCCAGATATGACAGTGTCACACAATGGGATCCAGATATGACAGTGTCACACAATGTGATCCAGATATGACTGTGTCACACAATGGTATCCCGATAGGACAGTGTCACACAATGGGATCCAGATATGACAGTGTCACACAATGGGATCCAGATATGACAGTGTCACACAATGGGATCCAGATATGACAGTGTCACACAATGGGATCCAGATATGACAGTGTCACACAATGTGATCCAGATATGACAGTGTCACACATTGTGATCCAGATATGACAGTGTCACACAATGTGATCCAGATATGACAGTGTCACACATTGTGATCCAGATATGACAGTGTCACACATTGTGATCCAGATATGACAGTGTCACATATTGTGATCCAGATATGACAGTGTCACACAATGTGATCCAGATATGACAGTGTCACACATTGTGATCCAGATAATTATGACAGTGTCACACATTGTGATCCAGATATGACAGTGTCACTCAATGGGATCCAGATATGACAGTGTCATACATTGTGATCCACATATGACAGTGTCACACATTGTGATCCAGATATGACAGTGTCACACAATGGGATCCAGATATGACAGTGTCACACAATGGGATCCAGATATGACAGTGTCACACATTGTGATCCAGATAGGACAGTGTCACACAATGGGATCCAGATATGACAGTGTCACACAATGGGATCCAGATATGACAGTGTCACACAATGGTATCCCGATAGGACAGTGTCACACAATGGGATCCAGATATGACAGTGTCACACAATGGGATCCAGATATGACAGTGTCACACAATGTGATCCAGATATGACAGTGTCACACAATGTGATCCAGATATGACAGTGTCACACATTGTGATCCAGATAATTATGACAGTGTCACACATTGTGATCCAGATATGACAGTGTCACTCAATGGGATCCAGATATGACAGTGTCATACATTGTGATCCACATATGACAGTGTCACACATTGTGATCCAGATATGACAGTGTCACACAATGGGATCCAGATATGACAGTGTCACACAATGGGATCCAGATATGACAGTGTCACACAATGTGATCCAGATAGGACAGTGTCACACAATGTGATCCAGATATGACAGTGTCACACATTGTGATCCAGATATGACAGTGTCACACATTGTGATCCAGATATGACAGTGTCACACAATGTGATTCAGATATGACAGTGTCACACATTGTGATCCAGATATGACAGTGTCACACATTCTGATCCAGATATGACAGTGTCACACATTGTGATCCAGATATGACAGTGTCACACAATGGGATCCAGATATGACAGTGTCACACAATGGGATCCAGATTTGACAGTGTCACACAATGGGATCCAGATATGACAGTGTCACACAATGGGATCCCGATAGGACAGTGTCACACAATGGGATCCAGATATGACAGTGTCATACATTGTGATCCACATATGACAGTGTCACACATTGTGATCCAGATATGACAGTGTCACACAATGGGATCCAGATTTGACAGTGTCACACAATGGGATCCAGATATGACAGTGTCACACAATGGGATCCCGATAGGACAGTGTCACACAATGGGATCCAGATATGACAGTGTCATACATTGTGATCCACATATGACAGTGTCACACATTGTGATCCAGATATGACAGTGTCACTCAATGGGATCCAGATATGACAGTGTCATACATTGTGATCCACATATGACAGTGTCACACATTGTGATCCAGATATGACAGTGTCACACAATGGGATCCAGATATGACAGTGTCACACAATGGGATCCAGATATGACAGTGTCACACATTGTGATCCAGATAGGACAGTGTCACACAATGGGATCCAGATATGACAGTGTCACACAATGGGATCCAGATATGACAGTGTCACACAATGGTATCCCGATAGGACAGTGTCACACAATGGGATCCAGATATGACAGTGTCACACAATGGGATCCAGATATGACAGTGTCACACAATGTGATCCAGATATGACAGTGTCACACAATGTGATCCAGATATGACAGTGTCACACATTGTGATCCAGATAATTATGACAGTGTCACACATTGTGATCCAGATATGACAGTGTCACTCAATGGGATCCAGATATGACAGTGTCATACATTGTGATCCACATATGACAGTGTCACACATTGTGATCCAGATATGACAGTGTCACACAATGGGATCCAGATATGACAGTGTCACACAATGGGATCCAGATATGACAGTGTCACACATTGTGATCCAGATAGGACAGTGTCACACAATGGGATCCAGATATGACAGTGTCACACAATGGGATCCAGATATGACAGTGTCACACAATGGTATCCCGATAGGACAGTGTCACACAATGGGATCCAGATATGACAGTGTCACACAATGGGATCCAGATATGACAGTGTCACACAATGTGATCCAGATATGACAGTGTCACACAATGGGATCCAGATAAGACAGTGTCACACAATGTGATCCAGATAGGACAGTGTCACACAATGTGATCCAGATATGACAGTGTCACACATTGTGATCCAGATATGACAGTGTCACACATTGTGATCCAGATATGACAGTGTCACACAATGTGATTCAGATATGACAGTGTCACACATTGTGATCCAGATATGACAGTGTCACACATTCTGATCCAGATATGACAGTGTCACACATTGTGATCCAGATATGACAGTGTCACACAATGGGATCCAGATATGACAGTGTCACACAATGGGATCCAGATTTGACAGTGTCACACAATGGGATCCAGATATGACAGTGTCACACAATGGGATCCCGATAGGACAGTGTTACACAATGGGATCCAGATATGACAGTGTCATACATTGTGATCCACATATGACAGTGTCACACATTGTGATCCAGATATGACAGTGTCACACAATGGGATCCAGATATGACAGTGTCACACAATGGGATCCAGATATGACAGTGTCACACATTGGGATCCAGATAGGACAGTGTCACACAATGGGATCCAGATAGGACAGTGTCACACAATGGGATCCAGATATGACAGTGTCACACAATGGTATCCCGATAGGACAGTGTCACACAATGGGATCCAGATATGACAGTGTCACACAATTGGATCCAGATATGACAGTGTCACACAATGTGATCCAGATATGACAGTGTCACACAATGGGATCCAGATATGACAGTGTCACACAATGTGATCCAGATAGGACAGTGTCACACAATGTGATCCAGATATGACAGTGTCACACATTGTGATCCAGATATGACAGTGTCACACATTGTGATCCAGATATGACAGTGTCACACAATGTGATCCAGATATGACAGTGTCACACATTGTGATCCAGATATGACAGTGTCACACATTGTGATCCAGATATGACAGTGTCACACATTGTGATCCAGATATGACAGTGTCACACAATGGGATCCAGATATGACAGTGTCACACAATGTGATCCAGATATGACAGTGTCACACAATGGGATCCAGATATGACAGTGTCACACAATGGGATCCAGATTTGACAGTGTCACACAATGGGATCCAGATATGACAGTGTCACACAATGGGATCCCGATAGGACAGTGTCACACAATGGGATCCAGATATGACTGATATGATTTAAATGCTTTTGTAACAATTACGAAATTTAGTTTTCAACATATTCCGAATTTTGACAAAGAGGATCGAATCATTCAGAAACTATATTTATGTAAGTGAATTTCAAAGGTGAAAACAATTTCGAACAGCATTTATATAATTATTGAACATAAATGAATAAATCTTAAGAAATTTTGTAATTATGTAAACCATATAATCCATGATATTTCATCATAAACTGAATGATAATGGAATAAGCTTTAAGCATAATCACTAAAAATACTTTATTAGTTATAGAGTATTATAAACTAGAATTAAATATCCCCTGATTATGTTATTACAAACATTAAATACATTTTTTTGTATGATGAGATCAAAGATTATTCAAAGATTATAAATGGCTAATCTAAATCTAATATATCTATTGAAGTTTCAAATAAATATATCTAATTGTCCATGAAAATATAGATAATATTACAGTATAGATGCACATGAAAGTTTATCAACCTATCTATTGCTCTTAAACCATGTTGTAATTCAGCCATGAAAAGAAGTAAAATTGATATACAAAATATTATCATTGACAATTTTCGAAGTTGAACCAGATTTAATAAACCAAAAAATGTCACAAAAATACGCCCATCTGGGGGCATGCTGAATGAAAATATAACAGTCCAACTTGGCCTATTTCACTTTTTTTTTAATAATTAAAGGGCCATAACCCAAGAAGGCCTGGACCAATTTGGCCTATAATTCTACCTGGCCTAGATGTTATGTCTGTAAATATTGTCACTGTCACTAACTTTGTAGGCCATCAGATGAAAACTGTTTGAACTAGAGTACAGACAAGGCTAATTTCACATTTTTTTGGTAATTACAGGTTCATAACCCAAGACGCTCTGGGCTGATTTGGCCTATAATCAAACTTGTCCTGGATATTATGCTTAAAAGCATTGTCAACAAATTTTAGATGATTGAAGGAAAACTGTTTTGAACTAGAGTACAGACAAGGCCAATTTTACATTTGTTTGGTAATTGAAGGACTATCATTTGCAAGGGTGTAACGATATACCGTTGGACGGTATACCGAATTTGTTTGGACCATCGTTGAACCGTAAGAAGTAGATGCTAGGATCCTTCCGATATTACTTGCAGATTATGAACTATGAATTTTCGGGTAATCTAAGACAAGAGGGCCCAAAGGGCCCTAGGTCGTTCACCTGTCGAACTTGACCTAGATTTTGTTGAGATGATCACCGTGACTAAGTTTTTTACAGATGAGGTCAATATTGTGACCTCTAGTGACTTCACAAAGTTTTTATATGATTTGACCTTGTAACCTAGTTTTTGACCCCAGATAAACTAATATCAAACTTGACCTAGATTTTGTTGAGATGATAATTGTGACCAAGTTTCATAAAGATCAGACCAAAACTGTGACCTATAATGACTACACAAGGTTTTTCTATTATTTGACCTTGTGACCTAGTTTTTGACCCCGGATGACCCAATATCGAACTTGACCTGGATTTTGTTGTTATGATCATTGTGGCTAAGTTTCGTAAAGATCAGGCCAAAACTGTGACCTCTAGTGACTACACAAGTTTTTTCTATGATTTGACCTTGTGACCTACTTTTTGACCCCAGATGATCCAATATCGAACTTGACCTAGATTTTGTTGAGATGATCATTGTGACCAAGTTACATAAAGATTAAGTCAAAATTGTGACCTCTAGTGACTACACAAAGTTATTCTATTATTTGACCTTGTGACCTAGTTTTTGACCCCGGATGACCCATTATCGAACTTGACCTAGATTTTGTTTAGATGATCATTGTAACCACGTTACATAAATATTCAGTCAAAATTGTGACCTCTAGTGATTACACAAGGTTTTTCTATGATTTGACCTTGTGACCTAGTTTTTTACCCCGGATAACCCAATATCGAACTTGACCTAGATTTTGTTGAGATGATCATTGTGACCAAGTTTCATAAAGATAAGGTCGAAATTGTGACCTCTAGTGACTACACAAGGTTTTTCTATGATTTGACCCTGTGACCTAGTTTTTTACCCCGGACGACCCAATATCGAACTTGACCTAGATTTTGTTGAGATGATCATTGTGATCAAGTTTCATAAAGATAGGGTCGAAATTGTGACCTCTAGTGACTACACAAGGTTTTTCTATGATTTGACCTTGTGACCTTGTTTTTGACCCCGGACGACCCAATATCGAACTTGACCTAGATTTTGTTGAGATGATCATTGTGACCAAGTTTCATAAAGATTAAGTCAAAATTGTGACCTCAAGTGACTACACAAGGTTTTTCTATGATTTGACCTTGTGACCTAGTTTTTGACCCCGGACAACCCAATATCGAACTTGACCTAGATTTTGTTGAGGTGATCATTGTGACCAAGTTTCATAAAGATTGGGCTAAAATTGTGACCTCTAGTGTCTACACAAGCCAATTGTTGACGGACGGACGACGGACGACGGACGACTGACGACGGACGACGGACAAAGAGTGATCACAAAAGCTCACTCTGTCACTTTGTGACAGGTGAGCTAAAAAACAAGACTTGCAGTTAACAAGCACTTATGCCCTGGTGGAATTAAGCCTCATCCATTATAACTAGCTAAGTCAATCAGAGGCCATAATTCTGTTGAAATGTTTGATAGGGTTTACATGGCGTTGACAATGAAAGGTGTTTATAATGGTAAACAAGTAGGCCGAGTTTGAAAGAAATGCCTTATTGGACTTTGAAACATATTTGAGTTTCAAAAACTTGAAAGTTTTGGTTAATAGCTTGGAGGGACGAACGAACAAATGAATGAACGTCGGACAGGACAGTTACTATATGTTTCCAGCATCAGTAGATGCCTGGGCATAAAAATAAAAATATAACAAATTTTTTGACTAGAGGTTTGAATCTAAAAAAAATCTTACTATATATATTTTTTTTTAAATTATAACCAGCCTTTAAAAAGGCATGACAGGGGTAGAAACTTTTGTAAAAAAATAATTTTGTAAACATAAACGAAAGACTATATTATAATTTGAACTAGAACTGCCACAGAGTGACTAATGATATCCCTATATACCCCTTTGTCACAAGACATATGGCAAACCACATCCATTAAAACTGTTGCATGGTGGACAACAATTTGAAAGTTATTTTTAAATTCAATAATATATGATTAAGTTATCGTCCAGACAACATAAATTGTAGTCATTTGTGACCTTGGAACTCAATCTTTACCTTTGTGAATTTGAAATAATTGTTTTGTATGACATATCATTTGTTAAGGGTGAACAATTTATTTTAAAATCCCACAATAAACATACCGTCTTGTAATAGTTAACATATGTGGCACATTATTTTTAAATCCAACAATAAATGACCCAAGTTATGCACCGGACAAGCTCAAGTATGGCCATTTTTTACCTTTCAACTCCAAGTTTGACCTTGAGTTTTGAGATATTGACGTAATTGTTTTGCATGACACACGTCTGGTAGTAGTAAACATTTGTGCCAAATTATGTTCAAATCCCATAATAAATTACTTAGTTAAGAGCCGGACAAGCTCAATTTTGGCTATTTTTGACCTTTGAACTTCAAGTGTGACCTTGACCTTTTAGATATTGACATAAATGTTTCGCATAACACACCGTCTTATAAAGACAAACAAATGTGCCAAGATATTGAAAAATCCTTCAATGCATACAGAAGATACAGCCTGGACAAACTTTGGAAAAGACCGACGAACGGGCCGACAAAATGACTCCTATATAGCCTCCCCTACTTTAGTAGTGGGGGTATAAAAATAACTGCTGCTATGTATCATGCACAAGTTCATAATGAATATGTCAGACTAGTTAAATTAATGTTAATTACATTAAGTAATTAATTGTTTAGCATTCATATAAATCACACTAGGTATCTCATAAAACACCCTATAAAATAACTTAAATACTGCTTGCCACACACCATTAAGAACAATAAACATTTCTGACAAGAATAATGAATGGACAAATATCCTTATATGTACATAAACTTCATTACTTCACAACTGACCAGTTTTGCACCAAACAAACTACAACAATCAACTTCACAAACAGTTAGTAATAGTAATTAAAGGTCAAAATTCTTGGTCAGTACATCTTGCAAGTCTGAGTGATGGGTCAGTATGTCATGGTCCGAGTAATGAATATGAGTAGTTTGAAAGAACAGGTATTCGCAAAAGCAAGGAAAAGTCACTTCGTATACACGGTGAACATCCAATCTGCCATCAGTAAACAATTTCATTGCTTCAAAATTCATTTCTAGTAGAGATGGCAACGAGTACTAAAATCGGTACTCGGGTACTCGGTCATTCATCCGATCGAGTACTCGGGTACTCGGAAAACTATAAATGTAAATGATATTTGGGACACAGAAATGTTGTACTGCAAACGTGCGTGTTCAACTTCAAATAGAACATCGTGTATGCCTGTCCATTCTGTTCAGTTGATGGTCAAATCACGCGCGTTAATTAAATGTATATGACACTCTTTATTAACGTATGTAAAAGGGGTAAATGTGTTGTCGCTCCATGTTACCGCGGTAAGCGTAAAACGCACTAGTCAAATTCTACCCTGCTTTATATAAGACCTCATAATTTTCCTATTTATTATTCGATTTTAAATATTTAAAGCTTGTAATGAAGCAGAGATATATGTCTGTCTTTTCATACAACATTCATTACGATTGGCGGATGACAACTCGCAAATTTATGCTCTAAAAATAAGTTTTACATTATATAAAAACTTAAAGTATTAGCTTTTAAAACAAGCTTTAATGAACAAAATTGATCGAAAATTAAATTAATATTTGATGATTTTCGACCGTTGATTGAATTTTTATTTGGTAAAAAACGGGATATTTTAAACTTACTTTTACGCGGAACGGATTGTTACTCGTCGCCGTGGATTTAATAATTAGGGTATCGTGTTGACTAATGCGTTTTACGCTTACCACGGTAACATTGTTAATCGGCCGATTGATATGTGTGAGCGACAACACGTTTACCCCTTTTACATACGTTAATATAGAGTGTCATGTACATTTAATTAACGTGCATGGTCAAATCTATATCGGTAGAAGAATGTTGAAACAAAACAAGAGGGCCCAAAGGGCCCTAGGTTGCTCACCTGTTATAGCAGTACATGCAAGACCTGTGATTTGACCTAGTGACCTAGACCTCTAGTGACTACACAAGGTTTTTCTATGATTTGACCTTGTGACCTAGGTTTTGTTCAGATGATCATTTTGACAAAGTTTCATAAAGATTAAGTCAAAATTGTGACCTCTAGTGTCTACACAAGGTTTTTCTATGATTTGACCTTGTGACCTAGTTTTTGACCCTGGATGACCCAATATCAAACTTGACCTAGATTTCGTTGTGATGATCATTGTGACCAAGTTTCATAAAGATTAAGTCAAAATTGTGACCTCTAGTGTCTACACAAGCAAATTGTTGACGGACGGACGACGGACGGACGAAGAGTGATCACAAAAGCTCACTCTGTCACTTTGTGACAGGTGAGCTAAAAACTAACAAAAGAACAACAATACAGTGTAAATGCAGTATAAGTTATAGTCAATAATGCTAGAAAATCGAATAATAACAAATTAACAAATAAGGGGGAATACTCCTATCAACCGGTGACATAATAATATTTACACAGCATGACGCAGTCGAGTTATTGTTTATTACTACACGCGTGAGAACGATTATAATTTAATGTAATATTTTATTAATTTCTTAATCGATTGTCCACCAAATAAACAATAACTGCCAATTAAAGATCGATGACAATCACTCGGATTGATGTCAACAAGAGAACCCGAAGCTACGTGTCATAAACAAACTAACAGACGATGATTGACATATCTGCATGTGTTTTGATTAAGGATTGATGACACGTTGTTAATTGTAATTTTAGTAGACCAGATAAGACTTGGACACGTTCTGTACAATACGGGTTCAACAATTATTATTTTTATTTTTTGATATTCGATAATTGGACCTTTGAACGAGTACTCGAGTACTCGGGTACTCGTTGCCATCCCTAATTTCTAGAGAGTGTCCATTCAGAGGTGACCTTTAAGCATTATAAGGCTTACAGTACATTATGTAATTGAATGTTCAAGACACAGACATTATTACTTTCTTATAGCTAAAAGAAATCAATTGTAATTATGACATGTATAATTAAGTTATTATAAGTACCATAACACAATTTGAAAGCCAAATGTCTAGACACATGCTATATAAGTTGATATCAATGTAAAACTGCCAGTATTTATATGCTTCATTGTAAACTCTTAAAATCAATCATTATAATCATCCTTCACACAGAATCAGGCCTTCCTGCATTAATGAACCAAAGGTACCCACAGGCATAGAATTTTTTTACAGAAATTGATATATAATTATATACTTTAGAAGGTGTATTTTAACAAAAGTGGCCACATTTTCAAAGTATTAAAACCAAAACATTGCTTAAGATATCCTCATAAAGTGATATTTGTGGTTACCATTAGAATAACAGTACACTCCCATGCAAAATCCCATCAACATTATTTAACCAGTTTCAGAATTCTGCCATCAAATGTAAATCTCAGTTTTCAGTCAATCACTGCATTCAGTAGGTGTGTAAATGTTGCATTTGTCGTTGTGTATGATATCATAATAAACAGGAAAATTGAAGAATACAACAGTTTAAACAAATTAACTTTGATAACTTTGATAACAATAGTGACACATGTAGTAAACATACATGTTGAAAGGGATAGTCAAGCACTTTTGACCTGTCGCTAATTAATCCATGTGCGTTTTCGTAATATTGTACTGTAAGAATTTTTTTATTAGACAACGGATACGCACAGATATTCTAGGATGACAGGTTAAAAGTGCAAGGCAATAGGGTATTTTGCAAAAGCATTTATTTACTCTTTCCAGGTCTCTATGAACTCTCACACCGTAAAAATCGAAGTTTAAACAATGAATTAGCACTGATTGAGGTAAGTTTAAACAAGACATGGAAATTCCATGAAAACCAGCTAGGTTTTTGTGGCAGCAAAGTCTAATTCTTTTATAATTACCTTGACCTTGACCCCACCAGCCCCACTTTCAATCCCAAGCGGGGTCTTTACACAAGCTATGTACACAGCAAGTTCCATCATGATATCTCATTGCTAACTTAAGTTATTGAGCGGACACCGTTTTTCTATTTTTAGTAACAGTGACCTTGACCCCACCAGCCCCACTTTCAATGCCAAGCGAGGTCTTCACACAAGCTACTTACACAGCAAGTTTCATTATGATATCTCATTCCTAACTGAAGTTATCCAACGGAAACCAATTGTTGATGCCCACCCACCCAACGGATTTTTTTTAAAAACCTGGTTAACAATGAATTAGCACTGATTGAGGTAAATGACCTCATGCTTCAAGTGCAAATTATGCTTTTGTTCAGTTGCAACCTTAAATAGTGTATTAATCCAATGAAGACAGTTGGGAGCAGTGGCCTAGAGGTAGTGCACACTTTGGGATTGAAAGGTCCAGGTTTTGATCCCGATCTGCGCCACGGCTAAATTTCTCAGAGCAAGAATAACCCACAATGCTCCACTTGACCAAGGTGTGAATTAGTACCTGTGAGGGTGGTGTCTGTACATGTTCGTATTCCTGGACGCTGTATCTCGATGTTGGCTGCTCACAAACCAGGATAGAAATAATTTCCTCTGGGAGACTTGAACGGTAGCACAATGTAGTTAATGTCAAAGGGTGGTTGAATGGCTGTGTGGCCTTTAAGAAAACTTTTAACTTAACATTTTAACAACATACCACACTTGGACCACACACAAAAGGAAGACAATGAAATATATCCAGTCCCTTCTGGTATAAGTGACACTTCCACTAATGTATTTCCTACAGTCAAAATGTATTGTATGTGTTTCCTACAGCCACACAACTAAATGTACCATGTAGGAATTATATTACATTGTAATAAATTGTCTGGTGTCACCATTATTTTAAATGAAGTACCAAGAGACTTTGCTGAATAAACAAAGAATGCCTTTTTCTGACAGGTCAAGGTCAGTTTCACTGCATTCATGTTCTACAGGTCAAGGTCAGTTTCACAAAATCCATGTTCTACAGCCCTGCGTTCAACAAAGAATGACATGATGCACGTTTCATACCTGGTACGTAACAGGTACGAAACAGGTACAAAATGTGCGTCACGTAATTCTTCGTTGAAAGCAGGGCAGGTCAAGGTCAGTTTGACAGAATCGATGTTATCATCTACCCATTCAAACCTTTCAAAGATCTCCACACTTAGGATCAATTCTGTGAAGTTTGGTCAATTTTGGGGAAGATATAAGAAGACTGTTAACATAGGACGGTGCTGAGTTCCACAGGAGATACTCCATGACTTCTATATTTAATTGTACGTGAGAAAACAGAATAAAGGTGCACTGTAGGCCGCTTTGCTTAAGGCAACCATCCCAAGTTGAGCTAAAGCCGTCATAAAAATTATATTAGTTCACACTTAAGAAGCTGGTAAATCCCACATTTTACAATGACCTATATGCGATTTATGTCATTATTTTCCTACCATGGCTAGTTAAAACATGCGCTATCAGCAAGATCTCACTAAGTTAATGGTACTTAATGGTGACAAAATCTCTAACCTTATCCTATAAATATAACTATCAAAATATATGTCCATTGACTGGAATACAATCTGTGTGTAAACAATATACATGCCCATATCAATGGAGGTCTGTTGGTGGTAAGTGGGTAATAGACTATTAACCTGTTGAAACAAAGGTATGTGATACATAGTGGATGTTTATAATACAGTACAACCTCTCCAGAGTGACACTCTGTAGAGCAACAACCTCTCTTATCACAACACCTTCAAAATTACCCTAAGCTGATATTTATTATAAATTTAACCACTGTAGAGCAAAAACCTCTGTACAATGGCCCATGTTTGCAGCTCCAAAAGGGTGTTGCTCTACAGAGTTTGTGCTGTGCATGTTTTAATGACATTCCAGTGATGTCATGGAGACTTGACAGATGAACACTTTAATTATAGTTCTCAAGTTACTGAACAAAAATCATTTACAGCTCAGCAAAACATTTTGAGCTTTTTCTTTTATAAATTTTCAATAATACAATTCATTAAAATTTACCAATGTTGCTTAAAATGCCTGACATTACATTTTGCTAGGTATAGCAGGTTGTATAGGGTTACATAAAACAAACAATTTTTAATGATGACCTAAAGTACCAAAATTGAAATGATGGCTTCTGGCAACTCCACATAACTTAATTAACCTAGTTGTACCTTGACTGATAATACAAGAAAATAAAAATAGGTTCTGACCAATTCAGTATACCGTATAATTATTTAAATTAGTCCTTTTCTCTGCTCTACTCTTACTTATGGCCTTAATGTACTATGACAAGTTAATTACTTTGTAACATATGTAGAGAAGGTTTTGCAAGGTTGAATGATGCAAGTGAATGATGCTGTTCTCCTCAAGGCCAGGAAATAAAAGTACCTATGAGATCTTGTGTTACAAGCTTGGCCATTTTAAAGTGAAAGTAGTGTTTGATGTATGTATTGTTTTTATCACAGCTGTTGGTCCTATGACATCATAGTGTGCGTGCTAATCTATAATACTATTAAGCTGTTTTGCTGAATATTGAATGTACAACTTTAATAGAATTGTAAAACCTGTGTTATAAGGAATATAAGCCACCCTGTAATAGTCGGCAATCGACGGTTGGGTGTTTGATGTAGATGATATACCACTTACAGTGGAACCCCGCTAATCAAGAAATCCCCCTAATCAAGGCAAATCTCTTGGTCCCAAATATTGTCCTTCATGTTTTAATATAATTTTACCCCTCCAATCCGGAACCCCTCTACTCTGGAAACCGGACGAAATATCGGAAATTATTAATATAGTTGCCCTAAAATTCACCCTGCGGATGCGGACAGTCATTGTAGGCAATAGTCATGTGGATGTATTGACAGAACACCTGGTGTCAGTGGGCATCTTGTAATATCTTGGGGACAATAAGGCTCTATATTTATTTATTTTTTTTTTTTTTATACTAATTTATTTAAGGTCGATTGTGAAACAAGTTTTTCCAACTTATATTAATCACTCTCAAGGCTCTATAGCTCATAACCACTGGGACACATGATAATATAAATAATCCATGCAATTAAAAGCCTAATTTTACAATACTCTGCTTGAAAAAGTTTTAATTATTCTAAACTTTTATTGCATTAAGACTTAATTGACCAGTGGCCACTTTTTACTGTTCCCATGGGTAGTGTTTCACTGACCTGCTGACACATGGTTTGACTGTATAAATATATATGTAAATATACCTCAGCGAAATATTAGAAACATATAATTCTTTTATAGGCCGATCAGCAACTTTAACATAGGTGTAAAATACAGTGTCATAAAAGTCCAAACAAATATATATATAATACAATATTCAAGGTGATACGTACCGAACGTTTGCCAGTGTATGACGTCTATTTCTATTCCTGAAGGCTAAATGTGCCATATTTAGATCCCCTAATTCACCGAATTCCACTTCCATTTTCCTCGTTATTTCCAAAAATAGCAATTAACACAGAAAACTTGAATTTTAATGAGATTCACACCTTGTTTATGATAGCAAAGATGTTACACTATTGCAAACTATGAATTTGAATATCTTCAGGAGAAATCTTCATTCGCTTTGCAAATATACTAGCCACAAAATTTGCACAAACTTAAAACAGACCTATACTGATTGTAAATAATCACTACACTTTTCTGATAATGATACAACTTTCTTGCAGACAAGCATGCAAATTCAATGACCCTTGAATTAAATTACCTGACAATTAAAAACACATCTGTATTTATCAATCCAAGTTCTAAATACTTCCTTGATTCAACAGCAGGCAACACTTTTAATTCCACAACAGTAATCAATTTCCAGTTCAGCATCAATTTTCTGATTATAGCCACCAATGATACTTCACACATTTAAACACAAACATTCAGTGAATTATGTATTATCATGTATAGTACTTTTTGCCAAACCCAAGATGCACTTGTATACATTACACTACTAGCTACCTACACGTTTGTTATCTTAATTGTTTACTATATATGTCACTATGTTTACTATATGTCACTATTTTTAAACCACTCACATCAATCGAGACAATAAGAATATTCAGCAGTACATCCTCAGTTCCTTTTACACTACAAATATTCACACTAATTAATAGTAGTAACAGCAGATTTATTGAACACCGCCTCTCCAACAAGAGCAGATGTTGATACTGATTAACAATATATTACCATATCACTGACAAATCACATCAATAAAACTTCAATTCTTACACATTTTTCAACTTCAATATAATCCAGAACAACAGTCATATCACACACACATTTTAACTGCAGTAAAATATCTCATGCTATTTAAATCTCCTGTTAAAGTTGTGGTGGCGTTTATTTTGTGTTTATATTTAGTTACTACAACTTTTATCTTTTACTTTATCAGCTGCCACTATTCACAGCTGACAAGTAATGAAGTTAGGACGTGGTTGTGTCATACAGTGTAATCGTCCAACACTGTGTTCTGCACTCTACCTACACTTTCATATGAAGATGTTCAGATGTTCGACAGTATGTCTTAACATGGACAATTAAAACAATTGTGTTAAAACAAACACCTACATAGATAAAGATTTACACAACTGTTAGAAGAAATCTTGAAATCCATGTATGTTAACTAATGTGCTATCTATTCAGCTACATTATGTTTACATAGTGTAGATTTATGAGTACAGGGTAACTGCCCACCAGTTAATCATGCGCATTCTCTCAGTTAATCATGCGCATTCTCTCGAGGAAACTTGAGGTCCACATTTGAACTGTACTCACGTTATACATCCAAGTAATTATTTCAACTGAAGTTACCTTTTTCATTTATGCCTGATAAAAAAACAAGGCAAGTCACTATATTAATCTTGTGTATTGATTTCTATATACAAAGAAAACGTACCTTAAATCAAGTATACATATATTTTTAGTAAATACCAGCAGTATATATTAATACAATTATGACATAAAGCGCTACTAAGTTTGACCTTAATGTCGCCAAGATTGCATTAATACCATGCGTCATTCAATCGACTAAAAAAACAGATAATTATTTTGTATACAATCAGATAAACTGCTTCTTCTTAACAAATAACTTGAATTACTAGTGTAAAATCCACAAGCTTAAGTAGAAGGTAAAAGAAAATTATTCTGAAACAAAATCGAAAATGTTTAAGATCTTGAAGCAATGTATATCATTTGTATGTTACAGACAGATTTACCTTGGGATTCATTTATTGTATATATACCAGTAGCTTAAGTGTTATGAACAGATGTATCAACAGTATTATTAAGTTAAACACCTTGGTACGAGTATAAAAGGGACACAGGTATAGAAAGATTCAGTTTTACTGCAAGTACACTAAACATTCAGCACCAAAGGTTTAATTCAATTTTAATATTTTATATAATAATAATTCCATTACATAATTAGAATTTACCTCCAAGATGATTGGCAGGTGCACTATAAGCTAAGAAGGAATTACTGCCTATAGTGTGCCTAGAATAATGTGATGTTAACAAACATGAATCGATTAGGTCAACTGATGCAAAATTGGTTTTACAAATTATTAAAGTGGTCAGTTTTGTACTGAAAAATCACTGATAAATTGTGCACATCTGATTATTCCACCTTTGTGGAATATACCAAGTTTCCTGTCTTTCTCACTATTGAGGAAGCAGTCTATAGCTAGTGTGTGTCACACACTGATGTATAAACATTTTGGATGTGATGGGAATATAACTTCAGTATGTATATAATTATGTATAAGTTGTAATAGAACTGAGTGGACAAATTTTCTGTTTACATGCATCAAATTGTAGCCTGTATAGATAACTGTATTATCTACAAATATGCTTAACTGCCAGCCGGTTATTACTCCATAGCCGGCCTTTAAGGTTTTTGCTTTTTTGATTCAATATATCTTGTTTCTTCATGATGGAGAATCAGTTGGTACTGATTTAAAAGTAATATACAGGAACAATATATTTCTACCTGGAATTAGAGCATTAGCATTGAACACTGAATACACACAAGCCCATAAATATTATGACAGTTGTTCATGGATAATAAAATTTTAAAACGTTCATGAAAAACAAGCTGGCAGCCTTACATGTAACTCTCTAGAGAAGTGTGAAATTTTTACTATTGACATGGTACCAAAAATTGCACATTTCACTATTTTGGGAAAATATTATCAAGAGGTTTCGAGGGCCATTTCATACAGGTTGCAGTGTATACACTTCGAAAGAATACAATTTATTGAAAACCTGATGATTTTCACTTAGGAAAACATGTTTCTTAATAATATTTTGCACTAAAACAAATAATTAAACGTATCAAAATTTTTAAGTCGACGTGTGACACACTTGTCTGGTTGTGGTGAGGGCACTCAACATTCTAAGGACGTGAGCATGCTCCACAATACTCATTCTCGCCAAGTTTAATGTTATTCATTTAAGGCAATCCACTGAGAACACATTCCGACCAACTACAAAAATCACCAATTGCACATAAGCCATTTTGTAACAAACCATGGATGATCTCGTAAATGAATATGTGATTTATTTAGTAAATCAATAAATTAGTGTGTGAAATGAAAAAATAACATGATTGGATATACAGTCCACACTCGTTATGTCGACATTTTTGGGACCGTCAAAAATATGTCAACATATCCGAAGGTCGACACAACAGGAGTCAACCATTCAGACAAATATCTTAACCCGTCGACATTCATGATTATAAAGATAAAGCCTACTGTTGTCAACATAACATTTGATCAAGTGTTTTTAATATGCGAGGGTCGTTTTTATAGCCTCGTTTTGAACCGAGTACAGTATGGGATCAGCACCGCGAGTATGACTTTTAGCCCTTACCGGTTTGGCTTACACAACGTTTTAATTGTAAAACAAAAGATTCTATCAACATGAAAGACATCTGAACAACGGCACTTGTTATCTTTGTTTACAATGTAAAGTATATTCATTTATTGTCGGGGGGGGGGGGGGGGGGGGGGGGAAAAGCAAGCATGCTTAAATAAATTGCGAAAGGTATTTTTGTTCACCTTCCCAGAATCACGCTAGTTCAGCAGATTTTTGTTTTTAATTTCATACATTGAAATAGATTACAATTTGTTTACAAACTTCGATTTAACATCATTCAATTATATTTTCAAACTGTGAACACATTAATTGTTTATAAACAATGTTTCGAAACAGAAGTATTTTCACGGTGAATTAATAACTTTTCAATAGTGTCGACACGATGTCGACACAAACAATGACTGTAAGGTGCGAAAATATCATTTGGGACAGAAAATTCATGTCGATATAAGCGGGATGTCGACACAGGCATGTCGACTAAACCATCATATTTAAAATAGAATATAGAGTAACCCAAATCGGGGATTTTAAAGTATGTCGACATAACCGAAGTGTCTATACAACCGATGTTGACACTACAAGTTTCAACTGTATCACATAATATCATATTTCATGAAGTGGCAAATAAGAAAATCAGGGAAGTGTATACATATTATAGTGTTTTATAATATGTTAGTTATGTTGCCAAAAAAACCACATGAATTAAGTGAATTATTATGACCTTCCATTTGACTACTGTCCAAATGTATCACCAGACAGCTTTAAGGTTATAATCTTTGTTTAACCTCTACTCATTATCTGCAAGTAAAACAAATCAATCATCCAGTATGCAGACAGAGTTGACTACAGTTTTTGTATCAAACCATGATTCTTTGGACAAACAAGAGGCCCCTTTTTATGCCCTAGGTCGCTCACCTGTCATAGAAATTCATAAAATTCATAAAAATTCAGCTTCTATTACAAGCTATTTTATGATTTGACCTTGTGATCTAGCTTTTGACCCCAGATGACCAAGTTTCGCACTTGACCTAGATTCCATAGAGACAAACATTCTGACCCAAGTTTCATGAAGATTGGGCCATAAGTATGTCCTCTAATGTGTTCCCAAGCTTTTTCAAAGATTTGACCTAATGACCTAGTTTTTGACCCCACATGATCCAGTTTTGAACTTGACCTAGATTTCATAAAGACAAACATTCTGACCTTGAGGTTTCTTGAAGATTAGGCTGTAAGTGTTGCCTCTAGTGTATTCACAATAAATTGTGATAGGACAACAGTCGGACGGATGATGGACATGCAAGAGATGAAGAGTGATCACAAAAGCTCACCCTGTCACTTTGTGACAGGTGAGCTAAAAACAACTTAACCAAAATAGACTTTGTTTGTTTGTTGGTTTATTCAGAAGAGGAAATTAACATTGAAATCAAACTACAGACTTATTTAATGTATTTATGAATTCACCATTGAAGGTTTCATGATAGATTTTCATGTTATGAAAGTTTATTTACATCAATTTGTAAATTTGCGAGGAATTCAATTTGTGAATAATAGAGAAAATAACAACTTCGCGAAAAAATACCTGGCGTACATTAAACTACCTATTTTCATTGAATTTAACACAGCTAAATTACCTCAAAACTGCATTTTACCATCAGCTTCCAAGCTTATATGTTATACCTTTTTTTCCAAGTATTCATCAATTGAACGAAATGTGTTTTGAACAAAAATGACAACAGAAAATATTGGTATAACACAATCATTAACTTGAAATAAATCCACTTCAACTGATACGGATTGTTTTAGCATTAACTTTCAATTGTTTTGTTTCTTCCAAACCACACTTCCAAACACGCTTATTATGGCATTCAGTGTTGTGTAATGCACATTAAACCCTAAAAATAGCTATAGGTAGACATTGACCCAAAACTAGGCTTGACAACCCCAGCCAGCAATTAGGGAAACCAGCTATGAGAAGAACTTATGGGCAGACATTGTCCCAAGCAGCTATGAGAACTTGGCCTATGGACAGACATTGTCCCAAGCAGCTATGAGAACTTGGCCTATGGACAGACATTGTCCCAAGCAGCTATGAGAACTTGGTCTATGGACAGACATTGTCCCAAGCAGCTATGAGAACTTGGCCTATGGACAGACATTGTCCCAAGCAGCTATGAGAACTTGGTCTATGGACAGACATTGTCCCAAGCAGCTATGAGAACTTGGTCTATGGACAGACATTGTCCCAAGAAGCTATGAGAACTTGGTATATGGACAGACATTGTCCCAAGCAGCTATGAGAACTTGGTCTATGGACAGACATTGTCCCAAGAAGCTATGAGAACTTGGTCTATGGACAGACATTGTCCTAAGCAGCTATGAAGTGACCTTCAAACCCAGCTATGAGTCACACTTTGACCCTATGTATGCATTGATATTGACCTCATCTAAGAGCAGACCACCGGCCATGCTCATAATGTGCAGACCTTGATCCCCTGAGCCTAGCTAAGAGTAGACCTTGACCCCTGGAGAAGTCCAGCTATGAGTGGACATTGACAGTGATTATACTAGCTATGGGACAACATTTGTTGCATTGGTTCTTTAATCAAGCACTCCATTACAAAATGTTTGTTAATATTTCAATTAGCGTACTTTAGCTTATTGATTGATATTACCTTTTTGTCAGGTCAGTGATCACATAAGAAAAATGATTGTTATCTAATACAGGTTTATGTCATAAAATTTGAATAAATCTATTGTTTAGACACATTCGTTTACACATTATGATAAACCTTGTTTACACCATGTTAATTTGGTAAAATTATCAGCTCATGTAGAGTCTGCCAACAATAGCCACTAGCCTTTGTTTACAAATAAAAATGACAATTGAATGCATTTCCGATGTCAATTTTTGTTTGATCTTGTGCATGCATATATACATAATACTCTTTCAATCTGCACTGATAACAAGTGGCCAGTCGTCCATGTAGTAATGATATTATCTATTTTTAGCTCCACTATTCGTAGAATAAGGGGAGCTATTGCAGTCACCCGAGCGTCGGCGTTTGCGTCGTCGTAACTCTTTTGTTAAAGTTTAGGTACAGGTTTTTTAACCTCTTATATTCTCTAAGTCCTGTGAGATATGGCTTTCATACTTTGCTTACTTGTTTGCCACCATGACCCCAACCCATATGCAGGAGTAGGTAACTCTATCAGGCATTTTGTTGAAATTATGCCCCCTTTTTCTACTTAGTGCAAATAGTGCAAATGTTAAAGTTTAGGTACAGGTTTTTTAACCTCTAATATCTTCATAGTACATGGACATATTGCTTTGATACTTTACATACTTGTTCACCATCATGACCCCAACCCCTACACAGGGGTAGGTAACTCTATCAAGCATTTTGTTGAAATTACGCCCCCTTTTGGACTTCGAAATGCAAATGTTAAAGTTTAGGTACGGGTTTTTAACCTCTAGCAATCTTCAAATTGCATTGACATATTGCTTTGCTATTTTGCATACTTGTTCACCATCATGACCCCAACCCATACACAGGGGTAGGTAACTCTATTTAAGCATTTTGTAGAAATTATGCCCCCTTTTGGACTAAGAAATGCTTATTTGTTTACCTTCATGACCAAGAGGACCTACACATGAGTAGGTAACGGTCCTGCATAATTTGTCAAAATTATCCCCCTTTTTCGACTTAGAAGCCCCAACCTCTACACAGCAGAGGGTAATGCTGCTGTTATGAAGCATTTTGTTTTGAATATATAATGATTGTACTATCCCAGCATGGGGCTGCGAATAGTGGAGCGTGCTGTTCGTGGACAGCTCTTGTTGTTTATATACAAGGCTGCATGAGCTATAGCTAAATGAACCAAATTGTTTAACATGTATGTCCACTTAAAGCACACATTTAAAAATCTTTTGGCACAATTGCTGCAAACACACATTAGATTTCTACAATTGTGCATTTGAAAAACTTTTGCCACTGTGCTGCATCAATGTGAAGTGTAAAACTGTTAGCACCGCGCGGTTTTCAGACTCATGTATTTCTTTCATCCTAATTTATTTGCAAACATTTCATTAGTTTTTTAAGGGGTCAAAAGCAGGTCAAATATCAAGCTAGACAGCTAAGGCTGAAAACCTTTTTATACTATTTTTGTTTTGCATAACACAATGTCTGGTAGTGGTAAACATTTGTGCCCAATTATTTTCAAATCCCATAATAAATGACTTATTATGCTCCGGACAAGCTCAAATTATGGCAATTTTTTACCTTTCAGCTCCAAGTGTGACCTTGACCTTTGAGATATTGACGTAATTGTTTCACATGACACACCGTCTCATCAAGGTGAACATATGAGATATTCAAAAATCCTTCTATGCTTACAGAAGATACAGCTAGGACAAACTTTGGGACAGACGGACGGACCGCCCGACAGACTGCAGACAAACAGACAGACGGACCAACAAAGTGACTTCTTTATTGCCCCCCCCACTAAATATTGGGGGTTTAACAAGAGATGTTTGTAAAACACGCATGACCCCATGGCAGCCAAATAGTAAAAAATGGTGAAGGTCGCAGGGACCTTGACCTTTGAACTACTGACGTCAAAATCAATATGGGTCATCTACTGTTGCTGACCAACCTCCATGTAAAGTTTAAAGATCCTTGGTCACCGTTTTATACGACAGACAGATGGAACGACAGACAGACATGTGTAAAGCAATATACCCCCTAATCAAAGATGGGGCATAATGAGTGCTACTGCAAAGGAACACACCCGATAGAGATGAAGAATTGTGATATATTTTAATATAAATCAATTGTAAGTATGAACATTCTAATATTACTTGATGACGTATGTGGATGTAGGCATCCACATCTGTGACCATAAAATGACGTATCCCATGTTTGCACATGTATTCCAAGCCTGCATGTTACTATATCTGAGTCTATTATGACATATCATACATTGCTAGAACAGACAGTTTATAGATGAATATGCCAAGTAACAAAGAGGATCAATTCATCAGACAAAAGCTGAAAACTAATAGAACTAAATGTCAGAGAGAATCTACAATTTATACCATGCTTTACCATGCACAATGTTCATGACACAAAGTAGTGACAAAACTAGTTCATCAATGTTTATTGTGGATCAATCGTTTAGTCTCCAGACTCCTTTATTTCTACTGAAGTATTGTAAATACAATTGTTTCTGTTCTCAAAGTCATTCTACCGATATTGCTGTTTCTGTTCTCAAAGTCATACAACCGATATTGTTGTTTCTGTTCTCAAAGTCATTCTACCGATATTGCTGTTTCTGTTCTCAAAGTCATACAACCGATATTGTTGTTTCTGTTCTCAAAGTCATTCTACCGATATTGCTGTTTCTGTTCTCAAAGTCATACAACCGATATTGTTGTTTCTGTTCTCAAAGTCATTCTACCGATATTGCTGTTTCTGTTCTCAAAGTCATACAACCGATATTGTTGTTTCTGTTCTCAAAGTCATTCTACCGATATTGCTGTTTCTGTTCTCAAAGTCATACTACCGATACTGCTGTTTCTGTTCTCAAATTCATTCTACCGATATTGCTGTTTCTGTTCTCAAATTCATTCTACCGATATTGCTGTTTCTGTTCTCAAAGTCATACTACCGATACTGATGATTCTGTTCTCAAAGTTATACTACCAATACTGCTGTTTCTGTTATAAAAGTCATACTGCTGTTTCTGTTGTCAATGTCATACTGCTGTTTCTGTTGTCAATGTCATACTGCTGTTTCTGTTGTCAATGTCATACTGCCATTTCTGTTGTCAATGTCATACTGCTGTTTCTGTTGTCAATGTCATACTGCTGTTTCTGCTGTTTCTGTTGTCAATGTCATACTGCTGTTTCTGCTGTTTCTGTTGTCAATGTCATACTGCTGTTTCTGTTGTCAATGTCATACTGCCATTTCTGTTGTCAATGTCATACTGCTGTTTCTGTTGTCAATGTCATACTGCTGTTTCTGCTGTTTCTGTTGTCAATGTCATACTGCCGTTTCTGTTGTCAATGTCATACTGCTGTTTCTGTTGTCAATGTCATACTGCCATTTCTGTTGTCAATGTCATACTGCTGTTTCTGTTGTCAATGTCATACTGCTGTTACTATTGTCAATGTCATACTGCTGTTTCTGCCGTTCCTGTTGTCAATGTCACACTGCTGTTCCTGTTGTCAATGTCACACTGCTGTTTCTGTTGTCAATGTTATACTGCCGTTTCTGTTGTCAATGTCATACTGCTGTTTCTGTTGTCAATGTCATACTGCTGTTTCTGCCGTTTCTGTTGTCAATGTCATACTGCTGTTTCTGCCGTTTCTGTTGTCAATGTCATTCATATGTTTCTGTTATAAAAGTCATACTGCCGTTTCTGTTGTCAATGTCATTCATATGTTTCTGTTATAAAAGTCATACTGCTGTTTCTGTTGTCAATGTCATACTGCTGTTTCTGTTGTCAATGTCATACTGCTGTTTCTGTTGTCAATGTCATACTGCCGTTTCTGTTGTCAATGTCATACTGCCGTTTCTGTTGTCAATGTCATACTGCCGTTTCTGTTGTCAATGTCATACTGCTGTTTCTGTTGTCAATGTCATACTGCTGTTTCTGTTGTCAATGTCATACTGCTGTTTCTGCCATTTCTGTTGTCAATGTCATACTGCTGTTTCTGCCGTTTCTGTTGTCAATGTCATACTGCTGTTTCTGTTGTCAATGTCATACTGCTGTTTCTGCTGTTTCTGTTGACAAAGTCATACTGCTGTTTCAGTTGTCAATGTCATACAGCTGTTTCTGTTGTCAATGTCATACAGCTGTTTCTGTTTTCAAGGTCATACTGCTGTTTGTGTTCTCAAAGTCATACTGTTGTGGTCTCAAAGTCATACTGTTGTGTTCTCAAAGTCATACTGTTGTGTTCTCAAAGTCATACTGTTGCTTGTGTTCTCAAAGTCATACTGTTGCTTGTGTTCTCAAAGTCATACTGTTGTGTTCTCAAAGTCATACTGTTGCTTGTGTTCTCAAAGTCATACTGTTGTGGTATCAAAGTCATACTGTTGTGGTATTAAAGTCATACTGTTTATTCTGCTTGATTAATTTTTACGGATGATATTATTCTGCGTGGATTGAATTCTGCGAATTGATCTTGGACCGCAGAATGGCAGAAATTTCCACCCCACCGAAATAACCAGCTATAAGGTATGCAGTTTTAGTGTCTATCTATCAAACCTCTTCATTCTACTATCGTAACGAAAATTTGCACATGTAAAGACAAAAGATGTAAGTTTTTTATTTGACCAATTTTAAGATTAATACCCGGATATTTTTTAGAAAAACCTCAATTTTCTAATATTACCTTATTTTGTCTGTGAGGTCATTTTGTAGTAATTAACGACGTATTCAAGATGCATGTCGCCTTCTGACATTTCCCTTCTTGCACACGTTCTTTGAAACTATCAATTACATTTGCACATGTGTCTTACCTGATCTTCTAACCTTCTCTTTTGATGTTCCTCAGCAGCATATAGATGTGTCCGTTGGCTTCAGATTGTACACTAGTGATTCAGATAGCACAATTGAAAGAAATAAACCCAATCCGTTACTTGTTTTTGTTAAACAAGCTCATTCCTAAACACAGCGGGTGATTTTATTTTCTTTGAATGATGCATAGCTCATGCAAGACGTGCTAGGGCCACACATTGTACATAAGGGGTTGGATGAATTCCTTTAAAGAGTTGGATTCAAAGTTATTTCCAGGAAAAACCACTGTGGTGTGACATGGCCCACCCACAACCCGGATCTAAATCATTGCAAATTCTTCTTGTGGGGCTATGTGAAATCGCTAGTTACAGTACAGCACAAAGCCAACGGACACTTCTATACTCACAAGATTATTATCAATAATTCAAAAGAAGTGCAAGAAGGAGAATTTAAGAAGGGGGACATCTTGAGAAGGTCATAAATTACTGAATAGACGTCATAGGCAAAATAAGGTAATTTCATTAAATTTACATTTTTCTTAAAAATATCCAAGTTATAATCTTAAAACTTGTCCCAGAAAAAAATAACATCTTTTGTCTACACATGAGTAAATTTTCTTTACAATAGCAGAATGAAGAGATTTTTATAAATATACACTGAAACTGTATACTTTCTTTTTGGACATCCTGTATCTCACAATTTGATATATTGAAATTAATTTAAGTACAAGGACTGTGCTTCATACTTTCTTCAACATGCATCTATACTTACCAAAATCTGGTGCCATTAAGGCTTCAAACTAAATAGTACTAAAACAATATATAATACTATTATCCAATTATTGTAGCTCATTCATGTTCCAACCAGAAATAATTATCCATTACCATCAACAACACACTGGTTAAATAATATGTTTCACAGTTAGTACTGTCATAAACAGTAGAAGAACATTAATCAAACACTTGTTTCAATATATTTGAGGGAAATTCCAGCCTCTGCATGAGACATAGGTTATGATTCATTAAATGAGATCTTCAGAATTAAATAATCAGTATCAATGGTAGCAAGCAGATTCATGTTTGAGGGCAATGAATGCAAATATTTAAGGAACATGACCTTAAATTATTTTCAATGTTTTAACCACATTTTTTGTCTGAATCCATAATTATTAAATGTGCATTATTCCCTTATGGCTCCCTATCCACATACCAAGTTTCATAAACCTAGCTTTGAAACTGTTTGAGTTATGTTAGGATCCAGATTTTTGACGGACAGACAGACAGACATTCTAACAAAATGGTATTTATGTGGCTACAATATGGAATGAAGAGTAGTTATGTGTCTAATTTTAGCCACATAAAAGAAAATTTTAGCCATATAACAATTTTGTTTTAACTATTTTCAACTGGTTTGCCCATAAAAAGTAGCCACCTTAGTACCCGTTTGTGGGCGCGGACTGATAGACTGACGGACGGAGGGCAAACTTATAGTCACCTGCTGTTGAAAACTGGTAGGAGACTAATTATAAATATGTAGCTGTGTTTTATCGTTTAATCCTGTAGGGTCACAATATTGAATGTGTAGTAATTAAATCACAAGTGTGTATGCATCCCATTAAAAGCGAACATATGTCAAGATAAAACATTATGGTTACATTTTCTTATTTTATTATTGTAGGGATGCTGATGTTAAGCTAAGAAAATAAGCAATCTTGCAACAAATACATTGTTAACTTGTGACAAATGCACCACAAGTTTGTGCGATAAATGCATCATAAGTTTGTGAGCATAATCTGCAATCATGATAATATTTAAGATGGTGACAAACTTGCAGTCCAACATGCTTCAAAGCAGTCATGTATGCTAAACTGCTTCAAGTTCTGATACAGATCAAAATCAAAGACTTTGACATTGACATATGTAAGACCATCACAGTGTTTCAGTATTCTATAAGTATTAGACCATAGATCTCAGTAGCTAGCCAATAAGCATCAAGTATTATATATAGACCATAGATCTCAGTAGCTAGCCAACCAGCATCAGGTATTAGACCATAGATCTCAGTAGCTAGCCAACCAGCATCAGGTATTAGACCATAGATCTCAGTAGCTAGCCAATCAGCATCAAGTATTAGACCATAGATCTCAGTAGCTAGCCAACCAGCATCAGGTATTAGACCATAGATCTCAGTAGCTAGCCAACCAGCATCAGGTATTAGACCATAGATCTCAGTAGCTAGCCAATCAGCATCAAGTATTAGACCATAGATCTCAGTAGCTAGCCAACCAGCATCAGGTATTAGACCATAGATCTCAGTAGCTAGCCAATCAGCATCAAGTATTAGACCATAGATCTCAGTAG
The DNA here is from genome assembly GCA_947247005.1 of Spisula solida. Taxonomy (NCBI): domain Eukaryota; kingdom Metazoa; phylum Mollusca; class Bivalvia; order Venerida; family Mactridae; genus Spisula; species Spisula solida. Next base: position 46,564,565 of record OX365948.1, on the reverse strand, counting down.
CTAGCCAACCAGCATCTATACTAAATCACAATAATATAGTCATATCTAAACATGTACTGATGCCTAAAATAAAGTAATTCACTTCCTTCTAAAACAACAAGCAAAGGTTTAATTTCCAAAATAGAATCCATGATAAACTTTGACTTTTATTAAGTTTGAACTTATTTTCTAAGATTTCTCAGTTGTCAGTACTCCTATTCATCCTATTAAGATAGGAATGGATCTAAATGTCATCAAGTCATTGATATATGCAATGTTAATATGTCTCTACAAATCACTTACCAGGCAACAACAATATGAGAGACAAAACAAGATATTAGTGAAACCGATTGATGATTATAAACAAGAGGAAAATATAAATGGCCCTAACTGCATCATGAGCAAATTGTGTAATATTCAGCAGCCTAATACGAAACAAGAGGGCCAAGGGCCCTAGGTCGCTCACCTGTCATAGTAGTTCATACAGGTAAAGTTTTGTTCCTGGATGACCCAATATCAAACAAGACCTAGATTTTGTTGAGATGATCATGGTGACCAGAGTTTCATAAAGATTAGGTCAAAATTGTGACCTCTAGTGACTATGCAAGGTTTTCTATGTTTTGACCTTGTGACCTAGTTTTAAACCACAGATGACCCAATATCGAACTTGACCTAGATTTTGTTGAGATGATCATTGTCACAAAGTTTCATAAAGATTAGGTTAAAATTGTGACCTCTAGTGACAACACAAGATTTTTCTATGATTTGACCATGTGACCTAGTTTTTGACCCCAGATGACAAGATATCAAACTTGACCTAGATTTTGTTGTAATGATCATTGTGACCAAGTTTCGTAAAGATTAGGTCAAAATTGCGACCTCTAGTGACTACGAAAAGATTTTCCATGATTTGACCTTGTGACCTAGTTTTTGACCCCCGGATGACCCAATATCGAACTTGACCTAGAGTTTGTTCAGATGAATGTGACCAAGTTTCATAATGATTAGACCCAAACTGTGACCTCTAATTACGAGAAACACTGCACTAAATCGTATTTAATTGATTTGTCTCCAATTAGCTCACACTTGCATTTCGGGGTTTGTATGATTGCACTGTCTATGCCATTGGATACTTTCACTAAGATGATATTCACTCTAAATTCAACTACTTCTAGACAAAGGCCAATATTTGCAGCTCCCAAATGGTGATGGTCTACAAAGGTTGCACTGTACATGTAACGTAAACATGTATCATAAAATTTAACACACAGTATAGTCTGTGCAGGATAATGTGGCAGTCACGTGACACAATGTTTTCTGTTTTGGATTATGTCAATTGTTTGACAAGGCTTTCCTAGCGCTGATGTGTCGTTTAACCTTGTCTGGGGAATAAACTCAAAGTGTCCAACAGCATTGATAAAATAAACAAATCCAGTTGAAGTTTAAATAAATGTCTTGTATTGAACTCAATACATAAAATTACTAACAATTACACAATATTCAAAGTAAGTCTAACAATTAATTTAGTGTTCCAAATTAATGTTCCAGTGGATTTCCACTATAATCTAACTTGTAATCAAGTTATAAGACGTAAGTTAAGTTTCTAAGTTACTAAGTTATAAGATGAATATACACATTTCATTTCTCTATATATAGGGTTTCCTATAGGCATGACAACTCGTCATAGAAACATATTAAATAAACAAATTGAATAAAGTTCTGACATGAAAGTATTATGGATTCAGGATTAATCAAAGTAATAGGATTATTTGCAGCACATGTAAATAAGTCTCAGAGTTAACCATGTTTAGATGACCAGAGTAAAGTACAAACTGTGAAAATAGACAGAAGCATGATAAAACATATTATTTATAAGATTTTGACATGAAGAAACACAAGGAACAATTATACACAATTTTTAACAAAAATAACCACTGTGACAACTTCCCCCTGTCACTAAAATAAAAATGCTCCTGCATTTTGTTCATTATTGCGATTTATAAGCACTTTATATGTCCTAAGTTTATATTATACTAAGTGCATTTATGATATTCCAGTTACTGTATATTCAATTTAGGTACCATAATGTTGTAAACTAACTAGAAATGATTCTGCCTCAATTCGTTTCACATTATCCTGACACATGGCAGTAAAATGGTTCCTTTTTCCACATGTTGCACATTGCTGGTTCTTTGCCCAACATTCATTGAAAGGGTGGTACTCATCACTGCCACATTTACCACACTGAAAGTTTGTACATTGTCTCGGTTGTCTGAAATTGCTGCATTTATAAACTCTGCTTACAATAGCAATCAGTTCCAATCTGACAGCTTCATATTGACTTTTCATTTTCTTTGAATAGTCACCCAATTTTTGACATAAATTAAAATATTCCTTAACAAACTCATTATCACGCTTAAAATCTTCCCCAATTACTTTGATTTGCTGATTTAACTTGTGTATTTCACTTTTTTGAGAATCACATTCTTTCTGCAATAACTGGTTTTCACTTTTTTGATGATCACATTTTTTTAGCATTTCTTGATTTTTACTTTTTTCAAAATCACGTTCACCCTTTAACGACTTGTTTTCCGCTTTGAGCCTATCATTATGTTGCTGCAGTTTCTTTCTTCCTTTTTCATTCGTTGTCATCATATCAGTGTGATCATTTTGTAGATTATTTAATTCCTTAGTCGTTTTCCTCAAGTTACTATCTAAACAAAAATTTCTTACTTTTAAATCTTCTGTCTGAATTTGGAGAATGCATGGTACATGAGATTTAAGTTCATCATTATCTATCCCATGAAATGGTAGTTCTTGTATTAAAATGCTCTTACGATTATTGTATGTAGATATGCGTTCCATGTCCCGTTCCTTTCTTCTGAGTGATTTTGTTTTCGGTTGTTGGTTCTTTAAAGTACATCGCTTGGCGTAATGTCCAAATTTCAAACACAGATGACATCTCTTAGTTAATGCTGGGCATCCAGCCAGTTTGTGCCAACTTTGTTGTAAGCTGTGTCCACAGCTATGACATTCATTATTTTGAAGGCACAGTTCTGTTGTATCAGTGGTGGAGTAGGTTGTTGGTTGTTTCCATGCAGGTACTCTCCAGTTCCATCGGATGAAATTTCCTGATGACATTGTCCTCGAAGATACCAGGGATCTATGGCAGAGTAGAATTGCCAAAATTACCGCGGATTCTAACACCAATTTTGACAAGGCTTTCCTAGCGCTGATGTGTCGTTTAACCTTGTCTGGGGAATAAACTCAAAGTGTCCAACAGCATTGATAAAATAAACAAATCCAGTTGAAGTTTAAATAAATGTCTTGTATTGAACTCAATACATAAAATTACTAACAATTACACAATATTCAAAGTAAGTCTAACAATTAATTTAGTGTTCCAAATTAATGTTCCAGTGGATTTCCACTATAATCTAACTTGTAATCAAGTTATAAGACGTAAGTTAAGTTTCTAAGTTACTAAGTTATAAGATGAATATACACATTTCATTTCTCTATATATAGGGTTTCCTATAGGCATGACAACTCGTCATAGAAACATATTAAATAAACAAATTGAATAAAGTTCTGACATGAAAGTATTATGGATTCAGGATTAATCAAAGTAATAGGATTATTTGCAGCACATGTAAATAAGTCTCAGAGTTAACCATGTTTAGATGACCAGAGTAAAGTACAAACTGTGAAAATAGACAGAAGCATGATAAAACATATTATTTATAAGATTTTGACATGAAGAAACACAAGGAACAATTATACACAATTTTTAACAAAAATAACCACTGTGACAATTGATTGAATAAGGTGTACCATGGTCAAGGTTATAAATCGGGACCTCCCACAAAACCGGACTTTCGAACCCATCCGGACAGGGTCCGGTTTTGAGGGAGTTTACTGTAATTAGATTTAAATATTTATCCCAATATTCAACAGTGACATACAGGGAAAACCAAGCAAAGCAGAACATTAATGATTTTCCCAAAGAAATGATCTCCCATAAGAGCAAAGAATAGAAATGACTTGTAGAATTGTCAATTGTTAATATAAGTTGAAAAAACTTGTCTCACAATCGACCTTAAATAAATTATATAAAGTTTACAGCTAAACTGATCAATGCATGCATATCCTCTACAGGGCGGAAATGGTACTTCAAATATTTCCTAAACCAATTTAATATAATTTTATTGAATCATAACACTTAAATTGTTTCATAATCAGCCTCTTTTATTTGGTTTTTAAAAAATTTAAGTCTATTTAAGTAAATCAAAATCTTTAATATAAGAATATTTGTCTGCATCCTAGAAACTAAAAATATTAATTTATTCACGAATGACAGCAATAAAGTAGCAACAACTTCCAGTATAACCTTGAATGTAATAATTTGGCATTTCAAGTAATGTTATCAAGTACATGTAATGATAAAAGGATGGCATAGTTCCTTGGCAAAACTTAATTTACACTACCCATCATCTTACAAGAGCATTGCATGATACAGTAAACTCCCTCAAAATCGGACTCCCTTAAAACCGGAATCCCCATAAAATTGGACGATTTCCTAGGTCCCATATTTCCTTCTTATAAATTCAACTTAAAAAGCTTCCGCAATACCAGACTCCAATAATTCCGGAAGGCATTTTCTGTTCGCTGACAAGATTTTCAACGATAGTTACTTTCGGAATACTGAACGCGTATATTTGTCTCACCTGACGGAAAACTTAACGCGTACATTTTTCTTGGCTAAAATGTCACTTTGTTTATTGTTAGTTAAAGACCGTGTCATAACAAAAGGTGCAATTAATATTAGTCGTGTTTTTTAATGTTTATTCTTAAACTGTCTAGCGTGTAATTTGCACAGGTATGAAAAATACTTTGTGAAATTCGACGTGATGAAATTAAACAATTGCCTAATTACGAACACAATAAGTATATGGTCCTTTCGTTTGATATTTTGTTCTTGAGGTAGGTATTGCAAAAAACATTTACTGGAACAAAGGTCATCATCGTTTAGCCCATCAATATGTTGACAAACACTGCACTAAATCGTATTTAATTGATATGTCTCCAATTAGCTCACACTTGCATTTCGGGGTTTGTATGATTGCACTGTCTATGCCATTGGATATTTTCACTAAGATGATATTCAACTACTTCTAGACAATGGCCAATATTTGCAGCTCCCAAATGGTGATAGTGTACAAAGGTTGCACTGTACATGTAACGTGAACATGTATCATGAAGCACACAGTATATTCCCTATGATAACATATCAAAGTTTACATTATACAGAACTCCCATAAATCCGGACCTCCCACAAAACCGGACTTTCGAACCTGTTTGGACAGGGTCCGGTTTTAAGGGAGTTTACTGTAATTAGATTTAAATATTTATCCCAATATTCAACAGTGACATACAGGGAAAACCAAGCAAAGCAGAACATCAACAATTTTCCCACAGAAATGATCTCCCATAAGAGCAAAGAATAGAAATGACTTGTAAAATTGTCACAAATCATGATTCTGCAGTTACACATAACGGCACTTCTAACGCTACCCTTAGATTTTTCCTTGATATCTCCTAAACTGTTCGAGGTAACCTCATCAAATTTTCACCCAACTGATTTTTATGCATGTGCATGTTACCACACTAGTCAATTTAGAAATTGATGCATATGAAAAATCGCGGTTAAGGCGTAATTTACGTCACCCGAATTTCAAAAGTCACAAAATTAAACAGCGTATTTATTAAGGGTAATCTAAGTATTTTCAATTTTTATTTCATTACTGTTTTAAATGTTATAGAACGCATGTACACAATCAAAATATTCATGAACGTCATCTACGTTGCAACTAGGTAGCAGTTGGTAAGCTAAGACCGCCTCAAAATAAACGCCTTTTCTGAATAAAAAACCAATACATTTGATATAAACGTTAAACTTAATGGAGAGCTTCATTTTTTGTACTTGAAAGGTAAAATACACATCATTTCTAAACATCCAATATGTAAAAGTATGCAATAGAATTGAATTAAATCAGTTTGATATCGTTTGTGGTCACCATTAGTTCCAATTTCAAGTTGAGCTCGACTCCCCTAACTCGCAGGAATCGTATTATCTCAACATACTCGTTGGGATAACGGTTATCACTGACTTTCGCAGCAAAAACAGACGTCATTTTATTTACTAGTTGGTTCGTGTACAGCGTAAATAATTATCTAAGACATGATGGATTCAAAGCTTAATAATATCAACTATTTTAGGAAGCAATGACATCTCCAGCGCATATAACAACCCGGTGACAGCCATCTCGGGCAAATTTGTGACTTTCAATATTAGGGTTTATTCAGTTGAAGAAGTGTCTTACAATAGTCTAATAGCCGATTTAGATAAAACTTTGTCAGAACAAGGGTCAAATATTGTTGTTTAACTGTACAAAATTTCATGACAATCCATACAGCAGTTTTAAAGAAAACTGACATATATTAAAGGAAGCGTTAGAAGTGCCGTTAAGTGTATATACGTGATCCAGAAGAACATTGCCATGAATGAAACATTTTACTCTCAATCATGTTTCCAATTCAATGCTGAAATTGTTTTAATCATATATAATTTCACCAGTTTTCAAGCAGTCATATTTGATTTTTAGCCTTGTCTGGCCTTGATATACAGGGCGTTTCATAATATCCATCCCCATTTCAGCCGAATGTCATGAGACAATGATTGATCACATCTGACATTTCCTTATACCAAATGTAATTGAGGCTAACCTATCAAAGTTTTATTCAGTATGTTACATAATCATGTTACTATCAATAGAAGCCAGGAATTAAGATTCTAGCAAGTCATATATTAAGATATAATTGGACAGATATTATGAAACTGTACATTCACAATTATTGTAACATTGAACAGCAAATCACCATTACCACACAATTTCTATTTGTAACTACAAGCTATGACATTTTCCGTTCTTCAGACAATCACTCTTAATTGTCACAAGTAACAAGGTGCAGTTAAGTGGCATTAAATGATTAGTCCTAACTATAGGCACAAATTGCAGAGAGATTTTAAAAATTTAATAACTGCACACTCCTAACACAACCAAATGTGACCAAGTACTTTAGAAAAAACACATCCATTTGAAGTTTGCGACTGTCAGTCAGTTGCGTGTGTAAAATGTAAGGTAAAACACTTTCGAGCACAGGATCAAAATTATTTTATAATCAACCTAAGGACAGACCGGTGTTCCTTTAAAATGATCGAAAATCAACAAAAGTGAATCAGACAACCTGAATCAACAAATATTTATTAGACAACAAGAATATACAAATGTGTATTAGACAACCAAAATCAACAAATATGTATTAGACAACCAACATTAACAAATGTGTATTAGACAACCAACATTAACAAATGTGTATTAGACAACTAGAATAAACAAATGTGTATTACACAACCAACATCAACAAATGTGTATTAGACAACCAACATTAACAAATGTGTATTAGACAACTAGAATAAACAAATGTGTATTACACAACCAACATCAACAAATGTGTATTAGACAACCAGGTTAAACAAATGTGTATTAGACAACCAACATTAACAAATGTGTATTACACAACCAACATTAACAAATGTGTATTAGACAACCAACATTAACAAATGTGTATTAGACAACCAGGTTAAACAAATGTGTATTACACAACCAACATTAACAAATGTGTATTAGACAACCAGGTTAAACAAATGTGTATTAGACAACCAACATTAACAAATGTGTATTAGACAACTAGAATAAACAAATGTGTATTACACAACCAACATCAACAAATGTGTATTAGACAACCAACATTAACAAATGTGTATTAGACAACTAGAATAAACAAATGTGTATTACACAACCAACATCAACAAATGTGTATTAGACAACCAGGTTAAACAAATGTGTATTAGACAACCAACATTAACAAATGTGTATTACACAACCAACATTAACAAATGTGTATTAGACAACCAACATTAACAAATGTGTATTACACAACCAACATTAACAAATGTGTATTAGACAACCAGGTTAAACAAATGTGTATTAGACAACCAACATTAACAAATGTGTATTACACAACCAACATTAACAAATGTGTATTACACAACCAACATTAACAAATGTGTATTAGACAACCAACATTAACAAATGTGTATTAGACAACCAGGTTAAACAAATGTGTATTAGACAACCAACATTAACAAATGTGTATTACACAACCAACATTAACAAATGTGTATTACACAACCAACATTAACAAATGTGTATTACACAACCAGGTTAAACAAATGTGTATTAGACAACCAACATTAACAAATGTGTATTAGACAACCAACATTAACAAATGTGTATTAGACAACTAGAATAAACAAATGTGTATTAGACAACCAACATTAACAAATGTGTATTAGACAACCAACATTAACAAATGTGTATTACACAACCAACATCAACAAATGTGTATTAGACAACTAGAATAAACAAATGTGTATTAGACAACCAACATTAACAAATGTGTATTAGACAACCAACATTAACAAATGTGTATTAGACAACTAGAATAAACAAATGTGTATTAGACAACCAACATTAACAAATGTGTATTAGACAACCAACATTAACAAATGTGTATTAGACAACCAACATCAACAAATGTGTATTAGACAACCAGGTTAAACAAATGTGTATTAGACAACCAGAATCAACAAATGTGCATCAACAAATGTGTATCATACAGAAATGGTAAAGTTAAGTTCAATCTTAAATTCTTTATTATGCTTTAACTAGCAATATATACTAATTAACACAGATTTAGTTAATGAATTTGCACCAAGCATATTTGTCACCAATTTGTTGTTGTAAAAGCATAACAAGGAATTTAATTTTTTCGTAAGTGCTTTGATAAAACAGTACTTAGCTGTGTATAACAAGGCAGTCCAATAGACGGCTACAATCTCCCGCCACATTAATGAACAGTGAAATTGTCCAATAAGTTACACATTTGCTATGAGTTCATGCAATTTTGCCCAGGCAATAAAAATTAAAGAGCGAATGAGAAATGTAAGGTTCAAACCTTTTGACCTTTTAACTGTGACCATGACCTTGAACCGTCATGGTTAGGATATGGGTTTTGCACGTCGTCTTTATTAGTCACCAGTTGGTATGAGTTTCATGCAATTCGGCCCAGGCATTAAAAAGTTATGGAACGGATACGAAATGTAAGATTCAAACCTTTGACCTTCATTGAACATTTGAACATTGAACTTGAACCGGCAAGGCTGGAATGTGGGTTCTGCACGTCGTCTTTATTAGTTACACATTTGTTATGAGTTTCATGCAACTCGGACAAGGCATTAAAAAGTTAAGAGAGCGGACACGATGGACGCACGGACGGAGACCATTCCTATAATCCCCTCCCACTTCATGGCCGGGGGGGGGGGGGGGGGGGGTTGATAAGTAGGTGCCTTAGTGCAACAATTTACAACCACAGTAGATACCTTCAATCATGGGTAAATTGTGAATCAAGGTGATTTGTCGCATTTAATTAAGATATTGATTCTTAAATCTATCTGATGTTGATTTTGTATAGGATAGAACATGAGTAGGTGTTGTATATGGGATTTATAACTCCGAGTGAAACGAGGATTATGAGCCGTTCTATCTGACTTAGACTATAGATAAATAATCTTTGTTTATCAGGTACACTTTGCCTATAAATCGACCAGTACATAGGGTATGATAAACCATTTAAGTGCTGGTGTAATATGTTAAGTGTTGCATGATGCATATATACAGTAGAACTTCGATGCCTCGAACAGTACTTGCCTCGAACACCCTAGATGCCTCGAACTAGTTCTTCGGTCCCCTCAAAATTCATTCTTTATTCATATGGTAAACAGTAGATGACTCGAACAGTATCTAGGTCGAACACTCGAACTGACTTGACGGTCCCTTGCTATGATTTACCCGTAGATGAGTCGAACTATACAAGTTTTCGCACCTTACATTGACTGTTGAAATCCATTGTTCGAACGCGAGTAGTCGGCGACAAGTTGTGATAATTACCGTACTAAACAATTCTTTGTGTTCGATTTCATTTTATAACACGTTTTTAAACATTTATACATCCATTAAATGGTTAATGAAGACTGTCCAGGAAATTGTAACTTATTTATTTTTAAATAAATCGGAATAAAATAATCATTTTTCAACGTTTGTAAAAAAGAATCTGTTACCACGTGTACATTTCCATATATTGATTTGTAGTCGAACTTGACTCAGGACATGATGATATTATGTGGCTCGCAGCTTAATTTGTATACTAGTATATAAATATGCTGTTTAACGAGAAACCTTACACACGTGAACACTCGAAGAGCTTGTAGGAGATAAGTCAAGATTTCATGTCAATTTGGTCAACCTATATTGTTTCATTATTGTTAGGAATAAAATTACAAAAAATTATAGACCTATATCAGTTATACACATAAATTATGCAATATACACACACGATTTGTAAATTTACACGTACCGACATCAGTTCGAACTGATACCCATGCATATTCTTGGATACCATAGATGCCTCGAACACCCTAGATGCCTCGAACTATTTTCCCGGTCCGAAGGTAGTTCGAGGCATCGAAGTTCTACTGTAGATCTAAGTGGCAAAATTAAGCTATTTACAGTAAAACCTCAATAATGAAACTCCTTCTTGGGACTGTAAAAAAGTACCTCGATAATGTTGAGTGATTGCATCATTCTATCAAAGAGCAAACAGATGAAAACGGAACGAAAAATTGTTAATTCTGAGCCAATCTTGTTAAAGAGGTGGTCTTCATAATTATAGGTGCAATTTCACTGTGAATTTGAGGTTGAATAATGTGCAAGTCAGTGGACAGAAAGTAGTGGTCTTTATTTTAATGTGGTCTTGAAGGTGAGGTCTTCATTTGTAAATTATGGGTTGTGATAGTATGAAAGTCATTTACTTAAATTACCAGACACCATTGGAACCCCTACAATTTGTTTTAATCGTTTAGTTGGTTTTAAGTTCTACTCTGTGAAAATGATGTCTTAGAAGAGAGGGGTAATCTGTACGTAATTATTGAAGACACAATAGTACAAATAGTACAGAACAACCTCTGTAGAGTCAGAACCTTTGTGGGCTGCAAATATTGGTCATTGTTCAGAAGTTGTTGCCCAACAGAATTTACAAAAGTATATACAAGTCATGTGATAACTTCAAGTTACTTTGAAGGTTTTGTTATACAGAGATTGTTGCACTACATAATATATGTCCCCTAGAGAGGTCGTACTGTAGTCATAGAAGCTACCACGCATTCACCCTCTACTGATAATGTTGTCAGCACTCAGCAGAGATGTTGGCAATACCTTAATTGGTTAATTATCTATCAAAAGTGTTGTCTCAGATTATGACAGTAATAATGAACAAATGTAGAAAGGTTTGATATACATGTACATGTATTCTAATAAGTCCAATAGTTACTTGTTTAAAATATAGTATTGTTATAATATAGACTAAACTAAGCTTGGTATCAAAAATGTTTGGCATCCATATTTTCTGTGCTAAATGCATATATACATTATTATAGCTATGCTCAATTATTTTGCTTGGCCTACTATAGTATATAGCAATCTATTGTTATATATACCACAGCAAAGTGTTGTATACGGATTTGTTCAACACTTTTTCTCCTTGCTGATTGGCTAGCTACTGAGATCTATAGTCTAAGAAAGTTTGCAGTTTTGTTTCTCTATCTAAACCTTCAGTATAAATTCACACAGACAGTTTCTTCATACATTAAGATATCAGTACAAGAGTGAAATAGCAGAGAATATTTTGGCATTTGGTGAGCCATGAAAACAGGATGGGAAAGTCTCTGGAGACTCTCCCAGCTCTACAGTTACTGAAACACTACCTTATGATATAGAGGGAAAACTGTCACCATTATTGACTTTATAAGGGAAACAGTAATATAAGAATCAAAGTATGTAAACTAGAAGGCTTTAAGAGGTCTGAATGGCATTTCATTGTTTTGAAATCACACTTCGAGTAAATAAACTTCACAGACCGATTTACTGTTTATATCATACCAAAAGGTATAGCTCGCTGGAGATAACTTTAGACTTATCAATAAATAAACATAATAAATAAACATGCATATCATAAAGACTGCATGGTAGACTGACTGCTTGTTATCAGTGTTTAAAGAGTTTATCATTAAAAGTGACTATGCACAAGATTTAATAACAAGAGAGCCATGTGGCCCTAAAGCGCTCACATGATGACTAGCAGTGAAGGTAGAATCAGTATTTGTTATGATTTTACAAAGACACACTTTGTGGCCAGGTTTTATAAAGATAGGTAAAAAATGCGACCTCTACTGTTGATTCAAAGATATCTGTCAAAACCGCCAGAATGTTCCATTTCTTAATTAATGGGTAAATGTATGTATTGACTAATCAGCGCTCTTATTTTACTCATACCATTTTTGAACATGGCTTTATGTATTGAAAAAGCGTATGCTATTTCATTAGCATTCTTAGGGTAGTGCCTTAAATGCATGGTACATGTATCAGCATAAATCATTGTTGAAATCCAAGTAAAGGTTCGAATCCAGTCTGATACGCTTTTTCTTTGTTATGCTTTTATAATATTTTTTTCTGATGTTTTTATATCAACAAATTAATGTTATCATACTTTCTATGCGAAAAAAGTAGCTCGCTTGACGTAGATACGCTATGGTTTTTTTATATATACATTGAATGCAAAAATTGCAAAAATTTATGATGAACTCAATCCCAGTGTGCTGAAATACAAATGCGAATTGATCTAGTTTATTCATTGTACGAGGGGTGATCGCGAAGTTCGTGTAATTTGCTTATAAAATTAGTTAAATATTGATGAAACTTCAATATCAGGATGATAAACATAACTGAAGTTGAAATATAGAACGAAATAAAAATCTGCCAACTTATGCGACAATTAACGGTATCCTTGGCAACGCTACTACACGTGGTTGCAGCACACCAAAATTAAGACATTTTTCATCTTTTGTTCTCCTAAAACAATGCCGTTTTTAAAGTATTATGTGTGATTAAAATTCACGCAAATATACCACATCATACGTCAACGTCATAGAGTCATTTCCGTAGAATATGATGTTGTTTACTACATTCGCTATCAAATTAGCACTGTGTTTATCTGTACAGATAATGAAACGGAAACAACGTCATGACGTCAACGGGTGACATTGAATTGAGGCGCGTTACAGAATGTTGTATGGGAATGTGAAAAAACACTGACTGAATCCAATGAAAAGATGAAAATGTGCGATAATTTAAAAGCGTATAGTCCGGCAGTTACCAACATACAACGCAGACGATTCAAAGTGCACAGAAGATCAATTGAAGTCAACAATAGAAAAAGGTTGCCATCGACAGTGCTTCCGTGTGTACGTGAAAAGTGCGCAGAATCATCCGAAAAGCCAGACATAAAACCATTAGACTGATAGTCAGCGAGCTCGAGAAATCTCCTTTAACTATGTATGGGTTCGTAACGAAAGAGCTAGGTATGCGGAAAATCAGATATTCGTAGCCTTGTGTCGTGACTTCGTGGAAAACGTGCTCCATACATTGGACCTACATTTCGTTTGACGTTATATGACGTAGTTTAGTTTTCTAGTGTGCGGCGTCTTTGCATAGTGGCTGTTTAGAAATCGTCGTAACTATGTAACTGTATGATGTATTTTTCTCATTTTTATGAGAGAGTTTGATAATGCATACAATATTGTAATGGTATTATTTATTATTTCTTAACAAGGTTTTTCTTCAATGTGACCTAGTTTTTGATCCGAGGTGACCCAGTTGCAAACTTGACATAGCTTTTATAGAGGTTCATATTGTGACTAAGTTTCATTAAGATAATGTAAAAAATGTGACCTCTAGAGTGTTAACAAGATTTTTCTTTGATTTGACCTTGTGACCTAGTTTTTGACCCCAGATGACCCAGTTACCAACTTGACCTAGATTTTATAGGGACAAACATTTTGACCAAGTTTCATAAAGATTAAAGGTGCTGCCTCACAGATTGGGTTAAAGTTTTTGTATATCGTGAGTATCCACCTAACCAAGTATTAATGTAATAGAAAGCCACTGACGGTTGCTTTATGAAGGTTTTGGTGCAGATAAGCAATTTTAACCACTCTCGATATCGCCCACTGAGTATTTTTTTCTTGAAAAATAATCGCTAAGTTTCCTTCCAACATGCTTTCTGAACTATGTAATTCACACTTGATTGAACTGTAACATCATCAAACTACAGCATAAACATCAGTGAGGTATTTGGTTCGTTTTTTGATTCGTTTTCATCAAATGCGAACAAATTTCGGGCAATTTAAGTAATAGTAGTGTTAATTCTATAGGGTATTAATACCCTATAGAATTTTTGATGTAAATATACTAAATTACTACAAAATACCAAAGTTTCTCAAGTTATTTTAGATGTCAGTGTGGTTGTTTATGGGATATACAGGCAACTATACCAAAATTAAGCGAATATTTGACAATTTTATTTTATTTTTGCAATACACCAATATGTGAGGCAGTCCCTTTAAGTAACATTAAAATTGTTGACGGTGGACGCTGGACAGTGGACGCCGGACATAGGGCGATCACAATAGCTCACCTTGAGCTCAGGTGAGCTAAAAATGAACAACGAAAATGCAGTCAATTTCCTTTTTTATTTGTAAACAAAGGCTAGTGTTACCATTGGCTGACTATATGTGACATAATATTTGGCTAAGAACGCAAGTAGATATCTGTCAACGCAAGGATAACAAGACATGGAAATTCCATGAAAACCAGATTTTCATGGTAGCAAAGCATAATTTGGCACATTGACATGGTCCTAAAAGCTTTATCAGATAATATAACAATAGAGATAAGGTAGGTTTACTAAATAACAATTGAATTTATTATTAGTTTTAATTTACCTTATCTCTATTAAATAAAACATAGTGAGTTACAATAGTTTTCCACCAAACCATCGTAATAACCTTGTAGTTTCAAGGTTTTGTTTATGAGCATTATGTTACTAAAATCGGCTTTTGTTTTCTGTACAAGGTGCAAAGTGGGAACATCTGCGTCCTATAGACATTATTGTAGTTTATGATCTGACAAAAGATGATTTATATAAAGTCATAAGTCCTTCACCTTTGGGGATATCATGCTGTGGCAAGTTAAGATGATTAAACTTGTCAACATCTTTTGATTCTGAAAACATCCTGATACATTGACATTTTATTGTTAAGCTGGTATTAATTGATTTAATGTTTAAATGAAACATATTATAAATAATTTTACTGTTATGTGTATTGGGTATAAGCTCTGCTATAGATCAAAGTATGCCTGCAGGGTAATAAATGGCACTGGTTCCTTATCAGAGAGATATAAATCAAGATAAAGTTCTCAGTCCATGCTCAGTATTGATATAATATGGTTTCACATGGTCATGGTACACTGTTGAAATGATGTATAGGGCTTAAAAGTTGCTTATGTGGTGTACCTCATGTAACATGCTTGTTGGTGTACCTCATGTAACATGCTTGTTGGTGTACCTCATGTAACATGCTTGTTGGTGTACCTCATGTAACATGCTTGTTGGTGTACCTCATATAACATGCTTGTTGGTGTACCTCATATAACATGCTTGTTGGTGTACCTCATATAACATGCTTGTTGGTGTACCTCATATAACATGCTTGTTGGTGTACCTCATGTACCATGCTTGTTGGTGTACCATGCTTGTTGGTGTACCTCATATAACATGCTTGTTGTTGTACCTCATGTACCATGCTTGTTGGTGTACCATGCTTGTTGGTGTACCTCATATAACATGCTTGTTGTTGTACCTCATGTACCATGCTTGTTGGTGTACCATGCTTGTTGGTGTACCTCATATAACATGCTTGTTGGTGTACCTCATGTAACATGCTTGTTGGTGTACCTCATATAACATGCTTGTTGGTGTACCTCATATAACATGCTTGTTGGTGTACCTCATATAACATGCTTGTTGTTGTACCTCATGTACCATGCTTGTTGGTGTACCATGCTTGTTGGTGTACCTCATATAACATGCTTGTTGTTGTACCTCATGTACCATGCTTGTTGGTGTACCTCATATAACATGCTTGTTGCTGTACCTCATATAACATGCTTGTTGCTGTAACTCATATAACATGCTTGTTGCTGTAACTAATATAACATGCTTGTTGCTGTAACTCATATAACATGCTTGTTGGTGTACCTCATATAACATGCTTGTTGCTGTACCATGCTTGTGTGCGGTACCATCATATAACATGCTTGTTGGTGTACCTCATATAACATGCTTGTTGCTGTAACTCATATAACATGCTTGTTGCTGTAACTCATATAACATGCTTGTTGGTGTACCTCATATAACATGCTTGTTGCTGTAACTCATATAACATGCTTGTTGCTGTACCTCATATAACATGCTTGTGTGCTGTACCTCATATAACATGCTTGTTGCTGTAACTCATATAACATGCTTGTTGGTGTACCTCATATAACATGCTTGTTGGTGTACCTCATATAACATGCTTGTTGCTGTAACTCATATAACATGCTTGTGTGCTGTACCTCATATAACATGCTTGTTGGTGTACCTCATATAACATGCTTGTTGCTGTAACTCATATAACATGCTTGTTGCTGTAACTCATATAACATGCTTGTGTGCTGTACCTCATATAACATGCTTGTTGGTGTACCTCATATAACATGCTTGTTGGTGTACCTCATATAACATGCTTGTGTGCTGTACCTCATATAACATGTTTGTTGCTGTAACTCATATAACATGCTTGTTGCTGTAACTCATATAACATGCTTGTTGGTGTACCTCATATAACATGCTTGTTGGTGTACCTCATATAACATGCTTGTTGCTGTAACTCATATAACATGCTTGTTGGTGTACCTCATATAACATGCTTGTTGGTGTACCTCATATAACATGCTTGTTGCTGTAACTCATATAACATGCTTGTGTGCTGTACCTCATATAACATGCTTGTTGGTGTACCTCATATAACATGCTTGTTGCTGTAACTCATATAACATGCTTGTTGGTGTACCTCATATAACATGCTTGTTGGTGTACCTCATATAACATGCTTGTTGCTGTAACTCATATAACATGCTTGTTGGTGTACCTCATATAACATGCTTGTTGGTGTACCTCATATAACATGCTTGTGTGCTGTACCTCATATAACATGCTTGTTGGTGTACCTCATATAACATGCTTGTGTGCTGTACCTCATATAACATGCTTGTTGGTGTACCTCATATAACATGCTTGTTGGTGTACCTCATATAACATGCTTGTTGCTGTACCTCATATAACATGCTTGTTGGTGTACCTCATATAACATGCTTGTTGCTGTAACTCATATAACATGCTTGTGTGCTGTACCTCATATAACATGCTTGTTGCTGTAACTCATATAACATGCTTGTTGCTGAAACTCATATAACATGCTTGTTGGTGTACCTCATATAACATGCTTGTTGCTGTACCTCATATAACATGCTTGTTGCTGTACCATCATGTAACATTCTTGTTGCTGTACCATCATGTAACATTCTTGTTGCTGTACCTCATATAACATGCTTGTTGGTGTACCTCATATAACATGCTTGTTGCTGTACCATCATGTAACATTCTTGTTGCTGTACCATCATGTAACATTCTTGTTGCTGTACCTCATATAACATGCTTGTTGGTGTACCTCATATAACATGCTTGTTGCTGTAACTCATATAACATGCTTGTTGCTGTAACTCATATAACATGCTTGTTGGTGTACCTCATATAACATGCTTGTTGCTGTAACTCATATAACATGCTTGTTGGTGTACCTCATATAACACGCTTGTTGCTGTAACTCATATAACATGCTTGTTGGTGTACCTCATATAACATGCTTGTTGCTGTAACTCATATAACATGCTTGTTGCTGTAACTCATATAACATGCTTGTTGGTGTACCTCATATAACATGCTTGTTGCTGTACCTCATATAACATGCTTGTTGCTGTACCTCATAATATGAACAAATGCACTGCATCAAGTAGGGAATTTCCCATCAGGTCTTTGACACTATAGTCTTTGGCTCCCAGACAGAACCACGTAGAAGGCATAGCGAAAAAATGCTTAGTCATTTATCATTCTTGCTTTAAGTTCAGATGCGAAAACTTTAAAAGGCTTTCAGTCATTCAGACTGGCAGAAATAAAAATGTTGTCCGAATGAACATTTGTCAGCCCGATCAAAATGAAAATATATCTGTCTGTGGATAACGCACGTTTTTCAATTTGTTTAATTCTAGGTCTACTTAATTCAGGGGTTACTAGTTTACATATAATAAGATATAAACACATATATAACAACTGATTTCAAATAGGCCTAATTTGATATTTTACCTTTTTATAATGGGTTGCATGAGCATATCAGACAGTACTTTTGTTCCAGAGAAAAGGCTATTTTCATTTCAATTAATCACATTACGATTAATTATCAAACATCTTTAATCTTAATCACCTTTTCTTGTTAAATAAACTCTGTTGCAAATCATCAAAACATAAAAGATATTCAGACGGAAAATTCCGGGTCTTATTGTATCCAATCACAACAACAACAACATTTAATTAGTTTTCGCGACCTATATACCGCAAATATTTTTACATTTTTTGACGATTTTGGAGGGATTTCTTATATTATGTTGAAACAATTGGTGTGTATGTGGTGTGGCTAGCTGTTGGATTGGTTGTTGTTGGATTCTTGTAGTTTGGAGTAGGCTAGTCTGGTTGTAGCCTTTGACTCCAGTCGTTGATAAATATTTCAATAAATTGTCCACAAAGTAATTATAAATTGATCACACAAAGATCTTATTCCAATTTCATATATTTAATTCTGGTAACAAAGTATATAATTGTCCACAAGTAAAGATATTACACAAAGTTCATAAACACGAAGTTCAGGTACACAAAGTACAGATATTATTGATTTACACAAAGTATTCAATTGATTCTTAAATTTAATGTTACCTCACTGAAGTCTAAAGTTATTCTCCCTTAATTATTTTACTGATCATCATCTTACAATCCATCTGATTGGTCCAACATATAACTTACTTAGCCAATCACAGATCAGATAGTAAAATTGTCAAGGTCCCATAGGATAATCTTTGATGATCATGTTAGTTTACCAATTATCTACAAATATGTCCAGTATCAATTTTATGACTTAACTATAAGAATTAACATGATTAACTGTGTGATTACAGGGACAACTGGTATTAATTGAAACTATGCAAAATAAAGACATGGCTTTGCTTTGAATAGACAAAGAGAATTAATTCCATTAAATAACAAGAAATGCAATATTCACTGAATATTGCACAAAAATCAACATTACATATTTAAAAATATGTAATTCATGATCCTCATAAAATAACAATTAGTTTGATACAAAACTTGTCTTTATAATATTGAAATTAAGTAAAATGTGAATTTTGAGAACTACAAATATTTAGGTTCAATATTATGTAATTTAACAGGAAAATGTCCTTCATAATACTTATTACATCTCGGCGAGGAATTACGAAATGCATTCGTGTTACTTTCATTACAATAACCTACAACTACGATGTGGAATTATCACCGTCCGGTCCGGATACGTAAAGACCCGATACGGACTTTATATTAATTGTATTGCAAAGGGAAGTAACCGCTTTGCAAAAAGAAGTAACCCGAACATGTGTCGTTTTTATTAGATTTTCTTAAGATTGGTTGATATTTCGCACATTTGAACTATTCCCCGCTCGACTTACTTCGTAATCTCAGAGTAATCATGTGTCTCTTAACAGTTTGAAGCATCGTTTATGCACTGAAAATGTTAAAATTGCCTTCTGAATCGGGCAAAAAAATGGCTGCCGTTTTTCTTTCTAAAACTATGGAAAAGAGTGTCAAACATTTTTTTTATTTAAAGGTTTTTTGGCATAATAAATTTATTCTATAAATATTTAATTATAGTTTTATTCTGGTCTTTTACTATGATTGTTATTTATGTTCCACATTTAAAAAATAAAATTGAATCAAGAACGGTTATCGATTTCTCGGTATCAAATTCCTGCTACCGAAAGTCGGAAGCAAGAGTCTGTCTACCTAGTGACCATAGAAATCTGGTCTGTCAAAAAAATAACGGCGTTAGCGAATGCAAAACTACAACAACAACAACAATCGTGTGTTTTCGCATGTAATCGTTACTGGGGATTCCCCTATAACATGCTTGTTGCTGTACCTCATGTAACATGCTTGTTGCTGTACCATGCTTGTTGTTGTACCTTATGTAACATGCTTGTTGCTGTACCATCATATAACATGCTTGTTGTTGTACCTCATATAACATGCTTGTTGTTGTACCTCATAGATCATGCTTGTTGCTGTACCTACTATAACATGCTTGTTGCTGCACCATCATGTAACATGATTGTTGTTGTACCTCATATAACATGCTTGTTGCTGCATCATCATGTAACATGCTTGTTGGTGTACCTCATATAACATGCTTGTTGCTGCATCATCATATAACATGCTTGTTGGTGTACCTCATATAACATGCTTGTGTGCTGTACCTCATATAACATGCTTGTTGGTGTACCATGCTTGTTGGTGTACCTCATATAACATGCTTGTTGGTGTACCTCATATAACATGCTTGTTGTTGTACCTCATATAACATGCTTGTTGGTGTACCTCATATAACATGCTTGTTGGTGTACCTCATATAACATGCTTGTTGGTGTACCTCATATAACATGCTTGTGTGCTGTAACTCATATAACATGCTTGTTGGTGTACCTCATATAACATGCTTGTTGGTGTACCTCATATAACATGCTTGTGTGTTGTACCTCATATAACATGCTTGTTGGTGTACCTCATATAACATGCTTGTTGGTGTACCTCATATAACATGCTTGTTGGTGTACCTCATATAACATGCTTGTGTGTTGTACCTCATATAACATGCTTGTTGGTGTACCTCATATAACATGCTTGTTGGTGTACCTCATATAACATGCTTGTTGGTGTACCTCATATAACATGCTTGTTGGTGTACCTCATATAACATGCTTGTTGGTGTACCTCATATAACATGCTTGTTGGTGTACCTCATATAACATGCTTGTGTGCTGTACCTCATATAACATGCTTGTTGGTGTACCTCATATAACATGCTTGTTGGTGTACCTCATATAACATGCTTGTTGGTGTACCTCATATAACATGCTTGTTGGTGTACCTCATATAACATGCTTGTTGGTGTACCTCATATAACATGCTTGTTGCTGTACCTCATATAACATGCTTGTTGGTGTAACATGCTTGTTGGTGTAACTCATATAACATGCTTGTTGGTGTAACATGCTTGTTGGTGTACCTCATATAACATGCTTGTTGGTGTACCTCATATAACATGCTTGTTGGTGTAACATGCTTGTTGGTGTACCTCATATAACATGCTTGTTGGTGTTGTGAAATTGCACCTATATGAAGACCACCTCTTTAACAAGATTGGCTCAGAATTAACCATTTTTCGTTCCGTTTTCATCTGTTTGCTCTTTGATAGAATGATGCAATCACTCAACATTATCGAGATACGTTTTTTACAGTCCCAAGAAGGAGTTTCATTATTGAGGTTTTACTGTAAATAGCTTAATTTTGCCACTTAGATCTATATATGCATCATGCAACACTTAACATATTACACCAGCACTTAAATGGTTTATCATACCCTATGTACTGGTCGATTTATAGGCAAAGTGTACCTGATAAACAAAGATTATTATCTATAGTCTAAGTCAGATAGAACGGCTCGTAGGTGTTGATATGGGATTATAATCCTCGTTTCACTCGGAATGTTAAATCTTATATACAACACCTACTCATGTTCTATCCTATACTCGTACATCATTTTACCCAATGATTTATATAATTGTATGCAATTAATTGTGCTTATGGTGACATTTCTCTGTGCCCCAGGAACAGGTCATCATAATCAGCTTTTCTCACATTTATGCGTCAATTTCTGGCAAGGTTAAAGGGGCTAATTTATAACAATTAGTAGGACATAGCTAAATACTAGTAAATAGTCATAAATTAATTACTATGTTATAATTATTGTTCATGCATGTACATACTTCATAATACTGGTACATGAACTTTTTAAGGCATAATGACACAGAAATGAACTAAGGTGTTCGCAATGTATAACAACATGCTAGATTGACAAGTAGAATTAAACCTGGTAACATTCTCAGGGGGGCATTCATTTGCAAGGCATTCCTTGACATGGTTTTATCATTTAGAAGTAACATTCTCTTACTGTGAACAGTTAATTAATTACTTTTAGTATCAATTAATAGACAAGGGAAATCAAGTTAATTGTGTAAACATTACCAACTGTAATGTTTATAATGATCACTTGATCCATGTGGTGATACATTGTAACAATAAAATAGCTAGTTAATTGTTTCCAAATTACCGGTAATCAAATCAATAGTCATTCCATTCAATAATATTATTACTTGTCAACTTTTTCGAATTCAAATCAAGCAAGTTTATACAGTAGAACTTCGATGCCTCGAACTACCTTCGGACCGGGAAAATAGTTCGAGGCATCTAGGGTGTTCGAGGCATCTATGGTATTCAAATATAAGTTCGAACTGATGTCGGCATGGAACTCCGTGTATGCATTGCATACTTACTTCACATGCATAATGCACGTGTATCATTTTGTAACATTATTCATTATAATAATAAAACATAATATATTTACACAAAATTTACCTGAAATCTGATTTATTTTCGGCAAGCTCTTAGAATGTTTACAAGTCTTACTAAGGTTACTTGTTATACAACGCATTTATATAAAGCAGCGAGTCACAAATTATTATCATGTTAAATGTCAAGTTCGACTACCAATAAATAAATGATACTGAAACAAACACTTTTGACGTATGAGAACTTAAAAACATGATTATTTTATTCTGATATGTTGTTGCTTCTGAATTTTATTAACAAAAAATAATTAAATTATAATTTCCTGGTTGGCCTTCGTTAGCTATTAAATGGATCTATAAGTGTTTAAGTTTCTCAAAAACTCCTTATACAATGCAAACAATTGTTAGGTATACATCTAAACAGTAATTATCACAACTTGTTAATACACCTGTCGCTGACTACCTGCGGTCGAACAATGGAGTTCAACACTTAATGAAAGGTGCGAAAACCTGCACTGTTCGACCCATCTACAGGTAAATCATAGCGAGGGACCGTCCAATCAGTTCGAGTGTTCAACCTAGATATTGTTCGAGTGATCTATTGTTTCACTATATGAATAAAGAAGAGATTTACCGGGACTGGAGAACCAGTTCGAGACATCTAGGGTGTTAGAGGCAAGTACTGTTCGAGGCATCGAAGTTCTACTGTACTAAAATCTTAGCTTTAAAATTGGATAAAGAATACCAGCTTGAATTGCTGATCCAAGTTTTTAACCAAAAAAGGAAAGGGTTTTTGACGCAAAAACATATGAGGGGCCCTTTTTAAGTTCCAGGAAAAGTTCCACATAATTGTTGGCTTACTTTAAAACTAAATAATTATTTCATAGACAGTCAAAGGCATAAAAAATATACTAATATCAATATATTTATAAATTTTCTTAAGATTTCATTGTAAGATACCATTGTATTATGTCAATGGTAACGTCAGAAGCTACCTGGCGCAAGTTTGAATTCATGGTTAAATTAAGCAACAGTTCCTTAGAAACTGCTGTCAACAATTATTGCAACAACCACTTGGAACAGCATGGCGTCATGTCTACCAACTTTAAACATAGTTTCTTCATTACCACAATCATGTGGTGGCTGTATTAAAACACACAATTAAAATGGCAGAAGATCAGCAGAATTGTGCAAAGAAATATACCCCTTCATCAAAGATTAGGGCCCCATCTCCAAAGTTTAAAACAATCACCATCAGCATTAACAGCTGCTGGGATCCCATGCTACCATAAATTTTGCTTGGATCCCATGCTTAACTTCCATTCAAGATTTAAAAGATTCAAGGATATGAACAAAAATTTGGGAATATATGGCAAGTTGGCTACTCTTGTTTAACTTTGACGAGATACGAGGGGTGTTCCATATGTATTGTCACTTGGGTCACAAATAAAAAAAAATCGTTGATATCTTTAAATCTTTATACATTTCTAGAACCATCAAGATTTCCGCGATATTTCGTGAAAAAATCAATAAAATTTAATTACCGGAATGTTGTTTCTGTTGTCTTTTCAAAGGACTAGTAATAGACACTGCGACTTTGTTCGAATAACTGTCGATTAAAACTTCCTTTCGGGAAATATTCTTATTCCACAACTATCATACTGTAAATATTGTAAATTCCTTTGATAAAAACATGATTTGCTGTACTTGATTGCCATTTTTAACAAAATAAGAGCATTTCAAAGTCGCGAAAATAAGTGTCAAAATTAGTCAAAAAAGCATGTTACTTTTCAATGAAAATTTTCGATTAGTTTAATTGATTGGAATTTGACATATCATACAGGTATGTAAGCCATTGACCATCAACATTGATTTTTGGGAAGAATTTGCGATCAAAGTACAATTGATATGAAGTTATCGGTGCATGAAACAACAAGCATCATTTGGTATAAATTAGAGTGATCTCCCTTGTTTTGACCGTCTTACTCGTAGACAACAAATAATTTCATTTTGATTTAAAGTTCTAATGGAAGTATAAGGGTCCAGTTATCGTATCTTATGTTGCAGTTTAAAGAATACTGACATTTACTTTTCTAAACAACTACTGCAAAGATGACACAAATTTAGCTTTAAATTAACATAAGGCCAGTGTACTCGAGCATACCCTCTTCTAAGTTCAATAAATTACTTAATTGTTGACGAAAGGCTGTGTAATTTTCCAGATATAGAATAGAAACATGCACCTTTTAGACAGTCATCGTAGAATCCTTCTAAATATTGCCATAGAAAAATGCAAAGGATAGTGACAATACATATGGAACACCCCTCGTATTTATAAAATTTGTATGTCCCATGATGAAACAGGAACATTATATAGTCATTTATATTCAAAGTCAGAGTGACCTTGAACTCTAACCTATTGACCACAAGTCATGATCATTGGAGGTGATCTATCAATGTTGAACACTCACTGTATATGTTTGAGGATTATGTATGGCCTAAATATCCTTGAGATTGTGATATGTATGGTTTAAATATCCTTGAGATTGTGATATGTATGGTTTAAATATCCTTGAGATTGTGATATGTATGGCCTAAATATCCTTGAGATTGTGATATGTATGGCCTAAATATCCTTGAGATTGTGATATGTATGGTCTAAATATCCTTGAGATTGTGATATGTATGGTTTAAATATCCTTGAGATTGTGATATGTATGGTTTAAATATCCTTGAGATTGTGATATGTATGGTCTAAATATCCTTGAGATTGTGATATGTATGGTTTAAATATCTTTGAGATTGTGATATGTATGGTTTAAATATCTTTGAGATTGTGATATGTATGGCCTAAATATCTTTGAGATTGTGATATGTATGGTTTAAATATCTTTGAGATTGTGATATAAGAACAATAAATTAAGGCAGAAGCTGGAAATTCCAAATCATATAACATTTGCTTGAAATAACCAAAGAACATTATGCTGGCATTTATTAACGAGTTCTTTCAGGTGTAATTAGGTACCATGCTGATCGTCTATCAATCAATTAAGCATCAAACACATTAGATAACGTAATTCATTTCAAACAACTACATGCACAGCAATTCCTATCAAACATAAATCATGACACTACAGTATCGTCTAAATGCATTCTTGTATGCTGAGCAAAGTGATAGATAAAACAAGAGACAGCTATATGTAATTCTTTCATAATAATCAGACAGAAAACTTTGACTTTCACAATGAAGTTTGGTATCTACATAATCAAGATAGGAGTATAGGTGCCAAGAGATTAAAGGAATCTTCAAATGATACCAAACATTTTCTTGACAAGTTAAAAACATAATGTTCACCTTGACGAAAAATGACTACAGAAACTGTAGCATCTCATGGTGTCTTTACATACTGTGTTCCATAAATCATCTTGTCTCAGCTCCCTCTATGTTCTTGTACAAAACATGGTGTTGTTGATCTATAGTATAATACCATACCTTACCTACCAATGTAGCACACCGAGAGTCAAATAACATTTAATTGCTCACCACAACATCGCCCTATTACAGCTCTGTTGTTATTCAAGTTACATCTTGACAACAGTGCATTTTGACGACAGACCTTAATTTTACAAGTATTATCCAAGAAGTATGGAATGGGAACACTAGAATGTTCTACAGAACATGACTGACTCTAGAATGTTCATGACCAGAATTTATAATATGCATCACCAAGCAAGTTCAGAAACTCGTCATTCACTCATGCCTTTGTATTGGGATACATTATATAGAGATTCAATCCCCTGTGGTAATGACACACAATTACTTCTAGTTAACTAGAGTGCAGATATATCTGCTTCAAGTACTGTCAAAAAATTAGTTCCAAGATCTCAGATTTTGGTCCACATGCGCACATACAATTATGAGGGAACAGATGTCCAACATTAAGTGTGCAGTTGTTTATCAACTACACCGTGTATCAGTACCCTTTCGGTGCAAAATGATAAATCTGTACCCTCTCGGTGCTGGCACGGGTCTCTCTCTAGTGATGGTGAATAACTATGTAGAATTTCAAGTGGATACCTTTGACAGTCTTTGAGTAATTGACATTTTTGTGTTAAGATTCATTTTTGTGTAAAGATTCAAAGTTAAACAAGAGGGCCCAAAGGGCCCTAGGTCGCTCACCTGTCGAACTTGACCTAGATTTTGTTGAGATGATCATTGTGTCTTAAGTTTCATACAGATAAGGCTAATATTATGACCTCTAGTGACTACAAAAGGTTTTTGTATGATTTCACCTAATGACCTAGTTTTTGATCTGGATGACCCAATATCAAACTTGACCTAGATTTTGTCGTGATGATCGTTGTGACTTAAATTCATAAAGATCAGGCCAAAACTGTGACCTCTAGTGACTACACAAAGTTTTTCTATTATTTTCCCTTGTGACCTAGTTTTTGACCACGGATGACCCAATATCGAACTTGACCTCGATTTTGCTGAGATGATCATTGTGACCAAGTTTCATAAAGATTAAGTCAAAATTGTGACCTGTAGTGACTACACAAGGTTTTTCTATGATTTGACCTTGTGACCTAGTTTTTGACCCCAGATGACCCAATATTGAACTTGACCTAGATTTTGTTGAGATGATCATTGTGACCAAGTTTCATAAAGATTAAGTCAAAAGTGTGACCTGTAGTGACTACACAAGTTTTTTCTATGATTTGACCTTGTGACCTAGTTTTTGACCCCAGATGACCCAATATCAAACTTGACCTAGATTTTGTTGGGATAATCATTGTGACCAAGTTTTATAAAGATTAAGTCAAAATTGTGACCTGTAGTGACTACACAAGGTTTTTCTATGATTTGACCTTGTGACCTAGTTTTTGACCCCAGATGACCAAATATCGAACTTGACCCAGATTTTGTTGAGATGATCACAGTGACCAAGTTTCATAAATCTTAAGTCAAAATTGTGACCTGTAGTGACTACACAAGTTTTTTCTATGATTTGACCTTGTGACCTAGTTTTTGACCCCAGATGACCCAATATCAAACTTGACCTAGATTTTGTTGGGATAATCATTTTGACCAAGTTTTATAAAGATTAAGTCAAAATTGTGACCTGTAGTGACTACACAAGGTTTTTCTATGATTTGACCTTGTGACCTAGTTTTTGACTCCGGATGACCCAATATCGAACTTGACCTCGATTTTGCTGAGATGATCATTGTGACCAAGTTTCATAAAGATTAAGTCTAAATTGTGACCTGTAGTGACTACACAAGGTTTTTCTATGATTTGACCTTGTGACCTAGTTTTTGACCCTGGAGGACCCAATATCGAACTTGACCTAGATTTTGTTTAGATGATCATTCTGATTAAGTTTCATAAATCTTAAGTCAAAATTGTGACCTGTAGTGACTACACAAGTTTTTTCTATGATTTGACCTTGTGACCTAGTTTTTGACCCCAGATGACCCAATATCGAACTTGGCCTAGATTTTGTTGGGATAATCATTGTGACCAAGTTTTATAAAGACTAAGTCAAAATTGTGACCTCTAGTGACTACACAAGGTTTTTCTATGATTTGACCTTGTGACCTAGTTTTTGACCCCAGATGACCCAATATTGAACTTGACCTAGATTTTGTTGAGATGATCATTGTGATTAAGTTTCATAAAGATTAAGTCAAAATTGTGACCTGTAGTGACTACACAAGTTTTTTCTATGATTTGACCTTGTGACCTAGTTTTTGACCCCAGATGACCCAATATCGAACTTGACCTAGATTTTGTTGGGATAATCATTGTGACCGAGTTTTATAAAGATTAAGTCAAAATTGGGACCTCTAGTGACTACACAAGGTTTTTCTATGATTTGACCTAGTGACCTAGTTTTTGACCTCAGATGACCCAATATCGAACTTGGCCTAGATTTTGTTGAGATGATCATTGTGAACAAGTTTCATGAAGATTAGGTTAAAATTGTGACCTCTAGTGTCTACACAAGCCAATTGTTGACGGACGGACGGACGGACGGACGGACGGACGGACGGACTGTGAGTGAGCACAGAGAGATTTTTCTTTCATTTCTTTGGTATATCCTTCACAGGATTTGACAACAGCTATAATAAAGAATTCCTTGACTTTTGCTCAATTTTCAGATTTTCCTGACTAATTCCAAAATTCCCTGACCTTTCCCTGCCTTTGAAATTGTTTTGAATATCCCTGACCATAAGAGCCCTGAACACAGCACAAGGCCAAAGGATTAGGTACACACAGAGAAAAGCAACATTACATAAGGCCAAAGGATTAGGTACACACAGAGAAAAGCAACATTACATAAGGCCAAAGGATTAGGTACACACAGAGAAAAGCAACATTACATAAGGCCAAAGGAGTAGGTACACACAGAGAAAAGCAACATTACATAAGGCCAAAGGAGTAGGTGTACACAGAGAAAAGCAACACAGAGAAAAGCAACATTACATAAGGCCAAAGGAGTAGGTACACACAGAGAAAAGCAACACAGAGAAAAGCAACATTACATAAGGCCAAAGGAGTAGGTGTACACAGAGAAAAGCAACACAGAGAAAAGCAACATTACATAAGGCCAAAGGAGTAGGTGTACACAGAGAAAAGCAACACAGAGAAAAGCAACATTACATAAGGCCAAAGGAGTAGGTACACACAGAGAAAAGCAACATTACATAAGGCCAAAGGGAGAAGGTAAAAAGAGCAAGTGGCCTTAAAACAGGGCCAAAGGATAATGGTGCAGAGAGAGCTGGGAATATTTGAGCTATACACTATCAATTATATTGTTAATGAGCTGTATAGCTAAAGTCTGAAATAAAATGTTCTGGTAAGTAAGTAAGTAACGCCTTTATTTAACGAGGCTGGCACATTTAGTTTCCTGATCTTCCATGTGGGCCTCAACATTTGCAAATAACATAAGAATATACAGTAAAATATACAAGAAATATATACACAACATCATAGCAATAAAGATCAGATGTGTTCAAGAAAGTAATTTGAGATCATGAACAGTTTTGAATGTGAAACAGTTATAAAGCAAAATATACAAGAGACAACAGTTTGACTTGAAAATGGGCAGTTTAAATTTGTCAGTTTGTTCTGTAAATGGAACAAAGATTGTGTAACACCCATTTTTGTTTTGTTTATTTCCTTGGTTTTTGTGTAACCTGTGGATATGCATATGGTTTTATGTCTCATTGTAATAGCAAATACTAAATTTAAACAATTTTATATTACTTTACATGATTGCCAGATATCTCCAATTTCAAATGATACATCCCGTTATTAAATTGTAACACCTTACGTTTTTTGTTACAGTTAGAATACAATATAAAATAGTTTCAATTAGCTTCTGTTTTCTTCCTCATACTTCTGTTCCCACATATTGTGGGAAAACATATCACATTTGTGCTGGACATTTCTCTGTCATGATGGATGGATGTCTCTAAGAAAGGTGTCTGTTTCAATATGTATTTGTGAGTGGCAGATTCACTTTTTCATGTCTAAAACTACATGACATCTTTCGCAAATGTATTGAAAGAAATGTACATGTAACATTTGCAGTATGTCATTTAACTCAACGCTGTATATCTTTTTATGCCCCCCACCATGAAATGGCGGGAGGGCATATAGTGTTCACCCTGTCCGTGTGTGTGGGTGTGGGTGGGTCTGTGTGTATGTTCGAAAATTGTGAAATCGTGTCCGCTCTGTCAAAGGTTAAAAGGCTCAAATAGGCATGTGATTCGTGTCCACTCTGTAACTTTGTCATTTCTTATTGGATATTTATTATATTTGGTACAAATATTCACTACATCAAGATGATGTGTCATGCGCGAGACCCAGATCCGTAGCTCAAAGGTCAAGGTCACACTCGCAGATCAAAGGTTAAAAGGCTCAAATAGGCAATGTGATTCGTGTCCACTCTGTAACTTTGTCATTTCTTACTGGATATTTATAATACTCGGTACAAATGTTCACCACACCAAGATGATGTGTCATGCGGAAGACACAGGTCCCTAGCTCAAAGGTCAAGGTCACACTTAGAGGTCAAAGGTTAAAAGGCTCAAATAGGCATGTGATTCGTGTCCACTCTGTAACTTTGTCATTTCTTATCGGATATTTATAATACCTGATACAAATGCTCACCACATCAAGACGATGTGTCATGCGCAAGACCCAGGTCCCTAGCTCAAAGGTTAAGGTCACACTTAGAGGTCAAAGGTTAAAAGGCACAAAAATGCATATGATTCGTGTCTGCTCTGTTACCATGTCATTTCTTATCTTATATTTATAATATTTGGCACAAATGTTCACCTCATCAAGACGTTGTGTCATGCGTAAGACCTGTTGAAGATCCCTAGCTTAAAGGTTATAAGGTCATACTTAGATATTTTAAGTTAAAAGGCACAAGTATACAAATCTAATGTCCGCTTTGTTACTTTGTTATTTCGTTTACACTGAGATCCCTAGCTCAAATGTCAAGGTCACACTTACAGACCAAGCTCTTGTCTTCTGTTCAATGTCACATGTAAGCAATTACAAACTTTATTTCAAATTATTCCATTTGCATATAACTTTATGCTTAGGTGTTTGATGACAGCTTTTAGTAGGGGCATCCGTGTCCTGTGGACACATTTCTAGTTAAAAGATATTTCTTGTTTAATAATGCTTCAATTTCATTGAAGCTACAAATTACTTTGCCAATGGATGCGGTTTATTATCAGCTACATCATCAACACACACCAGTATGAATATGATGTAACTCTAAACAATCGGCACATAATAATGATATAGAAACATATCTGTATCAAATGAAACTGATGAGTTCACAAATGACATATGGTATGTAAGAACTGATATAATTGATGACCTCATGTCGAGATAATAGCTGCCTAAATGAAAGCAAAATTAGATCATACAGAGCCAGCAAAAGAACATGATTGACTCTGATTTCCTGTTACCCATAATTTGTATAGAAGTAATGCCCTGAAATTAGCATAATGATCTGGAACCATCTGAGACAGAAATATATGAATTGATTAGAGCGAGAGAGAAAATGATGAATTGACTATAGAACTGAGATTGCACAAACAGCATGGCAAAGAATGATTAAAGTTTACTATGTAACTCTTTCAGCATGGCTCAGAATTGCTATAATAAGTCTATGGAGCTGTAACAAGCACCTTGAACACTAATGTAACTTTGTGTAGACATCTCACTTGGAACAGCTAGGAGGTCAACCATTCAAATCGTTGTAGAGGGTTGTTGTGATACCTGCAGGTTGGCCAGTTCCTTATAAACTGGTTTATAAATAATGATCACTGTAGACCCACCTGTAAACTGGTGCTTAGGGTAAATGATTGTTTCAACTTGGAAGGCTTTTTTCTTGTTAATTATCATGTGCATGCATAAATTGAGCCATTAATATCTCCCTAATAAATCTAACAAAACACAGCATCACAAATCTTTTGTTCATGACAACTTGACTTGATTCATTTATCATACTAATGTTTTAAATATAAGCATGCACCAGTATGACCAGACACAAATTATTAGAGATTAATCTACAACTCTGGTATCAACATAGAAGTTAATCATTCATACAGCACTGTTATATTGTAGGTGTTTATGAGACAATAATTTATCCATATTACTATATCTTATAAAGGTGGCATGTATAAAAGTAATACATACAAGGGGGTATCAAAATGTTTGTGCACTGGCCCGTTCATTTTAATATTCTTAATGTGATTTAATTATTTGTAATGCTGTCTTAAAACATGAGCGGTCCACAAACAGCGCGCTCCACTATTCGCAGTGCCAAGCTAGGATAGTAAAATCTTTATATATTCAAAACAAAATGCTTCATATCAGCAGCATTACCCTCTGCTGTGTAGAGGTTTGGGCTTCTAAGTCGATAAGGAGATCATTTGGACAAAATGCAGGACAGAGTTACCTACTCATGTGTAGGTCTTGAAGTCACGATGGTGAACAAGTATGCAAGTATCAAAGGAATATGACAATGCACTTTGAAGGTACAGTTGAAACTCGTTGTGTCGACATCGGTTGTATTGACACTTCGGTTATGTCGACATACTTTCAAATCCCCGATTTGGGTTGCTCTATATTCTATCTTAAATATGACGGTTTAGTCGACATGCCTGAGTCGACACTCCGCTTATATCGACACGACTTTTCTGGCCCAATTGATATTTTTGCACCTTATTGTCATCGTTTGTGTCGACATCGTGTCGACGCTATTGAAATTGAAAAGTTGTTAATTGACCGTGAAGATACTCCTGTTTCGAACCATTGTTTGTTAAAAATTAATGTGTTCACAGTTTGCAAATGTAATTGAATGATGTTAAATCTTAAGTTTGTAAACAAATTGTAACCTAGTTCGGCGTATGAAATTAAAAAATCTGCCGAACTAGCGTGATTCTCGGAAGGTGAACAAAAATACATTTTTGTATGTCTTCACAATTTATTTCAACATGCTTGTTATATTTCCGATAGGTAAATGAATATACTTTACATTGTTAACAAAGAAAAGAAATGTCATCGTTGCTTTCAGATGTCTGGCATGTTGATTGAATATATTGTTTACAATTAAAATATTGCGTAAGCGAAACCGGTAAGGGCTTAAATCCATACTTGCGGTGCTGATCCCGTACTGTACTTGTTTCAAAATGAGGCTATGAACTCGACCCTGTCCAATGATTTAGTGATAACTGTAAGTGTAATAAAATTGATCTTTCACCAGTTTAATCACGTATATGTATTAGTTCATGTTCCAACTGATGTAACAACGGCACTGACAGAAATGCTCAAGGACTTTGTTATTATAAATTTCGACGGGTATGGAAATTTGTCAGAGTTGTTGGCTCCTGTTGTGTCGACATTCGGATATGTCGACATAATTTTGACGGTCCCAAAAATGTCGACATAACGAGTGTCGACTGTATAAGAGGTTAAAAAACTTGTACCTAAACTTTAACATTTGCATTCCTAAGTCCAAAAGGGGGCATAATTTCAACAAAATGCTTGATATAGTTACAGCTACCCCTGTGTATGGTATGGGTCATGATGGTAAAACAAGTATGCAAAGTATCAAAGCAATATTTCAATGCACTTTGAAGATATCAGAGGTTCAAAAACTTGTACATAAACTTTAACATTTGCATTTCTAAGTCCATAAGGGGGCATAATTTCAACAAAATGCTTGATAGATTACATACCCCTGTGTAAGGGGGAATGCACCCTGAAGATATTAGTGGTGAAAAAACTTGTACCTAAACTTTAACATTTGCACTAAGTAGAAAAGGGGGCATAATTTCACCAAAATGCTCGATAGGGTTACCTACCCCTTTGTATGGGTGGGGTACATGATGGTGAACAAGTATGCTAAGTATCAAAGCAATATGTCAATGCACTTTGAAGATATTAGAGGTTAAAAAACCTGTACCTAAACTTTAACAAAAGTGTTATGCTGACGCCAACACCGATGCTCGGGTGACTGCAATAGCTCCCCTAATTCTACGAATAGTGGAGCTAAAAATATATTCAATTCTGTAATAACAAGTTGGGTATATGCTAATATTTATTAACTACTTAAATGATTTAAAAGATGACTGACAGCCACCTGGTACACTTTTCGACGTCGTCCAACGTCAATGCATCGGTCACAGTTATTCTTTCAAGAAGTGTGGTCTTGCACGCTTGATACACTTTTGCCATTGTCTGATCAGCTGATAATTAAAGCTTTGAACATGCATGTAGTAATTTCCGCAATAATGTGATGTGCAGTCGACAATAACACACCTGTATCCTAGAATCGTCACCCTTAATGTTCGATCTTAATTTTGGGTAATGTTACATTATCCCAATATGCCCAATTGTGCTAATTAGGCTAAATATGTATAGTTTTTAACCATGATTAAGCGTCAACAATGTCCTTGTGTTAACTTCAGTTGTACATGTGTTTGTGTCGTGTTTGTGATCACAATAATGTTTTTAAAGTTTAAAAGAAATGCCCCTAAAAGTCTGACTGGTGCAGTGTTTGTGCACATCTGTCCAATCACAATACTAGAACTCATGAAGGCAATACACCTGCTGTAGTTCTAAGTAATATGTCAAAATGTGTGTTCGATTCCAGCGTGTTTCTCGTTTTTCACTGACATAGCTTCATAAGATGCTCGTTAAATGAATTATCAAACATCGAATGTACCTGCGGACATCAAGACGTACCAGTCCTGATATATATTTTTGCAGGTCAGACTCGCGTAATAAATTAAATAAACAAGACTGCGTTCAATAAACGCTTATGCCCTCTGTGGAAGCCTTGTCCATAAATAAGTCTAAGTCCAAAATTAGGTCAAGGTGAAGGTCAAAAAGGGGTCAGGTGATACAGGTGTGTGGAGAGTGTTCATATACAACATCCATGCAAGTTTTGAAGCTTTGTAGCAAGCCATAATGATGCTAGAAGAAACGGTCAATTTGGGTTAACCAGGACGGACGGACGAACGGACGGACGGACGAACGAACGGAAGGACGGACGGACAGGTGAATCACTATATGCCTCCCGATCTATCGATACGGGGGCATAAAAACATTTGATTAAACGTGTCCGTGCAAATTATATTGATGGTAGTAAACCAAAAGAATGCAAGAAATGGGATAAGGCATCAACGGGCGCAAGAAAATATAAGCTAGCGTCTAAAAACTACACAAAGTCATAATTCCACAACTCTTCAGCTGCATAATTATGTAAATTATAAACCATCCGGATAGGATACGATTCGCGAGGATGAATAAGATAGGAGTCGAAACAAAAGATGATATGGACTGGATTTTCGACGGGAAATTGTATACACAGCAGCGCACGGACATGGGTTGGCCTAACGACAGACGCAAACTAAGTTAGCTGATGATCTATTGCAATTCAATGGACCAAACGTCGGTTAATACTATTAACACGGGCGCAAGAAAATAGAAAAAAAAATAGAAACTAAAAACTGTTCACAGAATCCTTATTCCATAATTATACCTGGGTACGAACTGGATATGGTACGAATAGCGCGAACGAATAAGATGGGGACGAAACATAAATAACTCATATGGTCGGGAAAATTTATGTAACAGCGCTGGGAAAAGGGTTGGTCTAACGGTAGATCCAAACTATTTAGCTGAAGATCTCTGGTAAGTTAAAGGACGAAACGTGGATTAATACTATCAACAAATGCAAAAATATTGTAAATAGTAAAGAACAAGCACACGTTAGATTAGGAGTTTCTAGCTAAACTGTAATATGAATGTTTAAACCACGAATTGTGTTAAGTTCGTCTGCTCAACGGGTTACTTTTAACAGTGACATTTTTATTGCCCCACAAAAATCATTAGTCATTTTACAGCGCGTAGGAATTTATTCGCACAAATACATTTTCTCATCCAAATGAACTTTCAAAAAGTTCACACAATACGAACAAATAAAAAAATATTAAATTGTTGAAAACAAATGTTCTCATAAAAGGTCGAAAATTACGATATTGGTTGAGATTTGCAGGCACTTGTTTCTTGCTCGGATGAATTGGTCGTGGAGAAATTACATCGTTAAAATAGTAGTGATTTCAGGATTGTATGCAATACAAATACTGGGGTTTCCCCAGTAAAAAATCAGCCTCAATGTTAGATGCAGTCTGCAGTCTTGATATAAACATTTGTGACCTGTAAGTTCGTGCACATAGACTAATGACGTCATTAAGAACGCACGGGAAAGATTTTGCTAATAAAAAGTTTTGTAACATAAAGTTTGATTTTTTGTCAATAAATTAGCACCTTTTTCCTTTCGTAAATATATCGCATCTAATGCAAATTTTGAGATTAACAAATGTCTCCAGATTTCGCGATTATGTAAACAGTAAAATTCGTCCTTGGACGAAACTTGCCGTAGACATAACAAACCCTGTTTTTGTCATTGTTTTTGCATTATTCGGCTGGATAAATGTTTGTTAGAAATTTAAAATTAATTTAGGCTCAGAAAGAGATTATTAGCAAAGCAATCTACGCTTTACTAACATGCACGAATTTGTAGGAATGCACAAAGTTATAGGAATAGAGGCTATGTACTAATCTTAGCCCAGTGTTGGTCCAAGACAAAATTTGCTTAACTTTGAAAGAAAAATAGCCTTAGTATTTTATTTCTTCATAGATTATTAAGCAATATACGCCATGCTAAAGGGCAGCAGCTGTGCCCTTTAGTCCAGCACCCTATGAATCCTTGAAACATACAGATTTCACAGGATGCTGGAACAAGAGGGCCATTGGCCCTAAAGCACTCACCTGATGACTAGCAGTTAAGGCAGAATCAGTATTAGTTATGATATGACCTTAATATTTAATGTAGATTTTACAAATACACACTTTATGGCTAGGTTTTATAAAGATGAGGTAAAAAATGTGACCACTAAAGTATAAACAAGGTTTTCTTTGATGTGATCTAGTGACCTAGTTTTTGACCCAGATGACCCAGTTACAAACTTGACCTAGATTTCATAGAGACAAACATTGTGATCATGTTTCATAAAGATTAGGCATAAAACGTGACATCTAGAGTGTTAACAATGTTTTTCTTTGATGTGACCTAGTGACCTAGTTTTTGACCCCAGAGGACCCAGTTACAAAATTGACCTAGATGTCATAGAGACAAACATTGTGACCAAGTTTCATAAAGATTAGGTAAAAATTGTGACCTCTGAAGTGTTACCAAGATTTTTCTTTAATGTGACCTGGTGACCTAGTTTTTGACCGAAGTTTTGGTTTTTCTTTGATTTAACCTAGTGACCTAGTTTTTAATCCCAGATGACCCAGTTACGAACTTGGCATAGATTTCATAGAGACAAACATTGTGGTGACCAAGTTTCATAAAGATTAGGTAAAAAATGAGACCTCTAGAGTGTTAACATGGTTTTTCTTTGATGTGACCTAGATTTCATAGAGACAAACATTCTGACCAAGTTTAAAAAAGATTAAGTGAAAATTATGACCTCTAGAGTGTTAACAGTCCAATTGTTGACGACGCACGATAAACGCCGGACGACTGATTTAGGGTGATCACAATAGCTCACCTAGAGCACTTTGTGCTCAGGTGAGCTAAAAAGGAATATTACTGCAGTTGTGTGGATGTGTTTGTGGTCTTGCAAGATACAGCATTACACAAGCATCTCAAGGCAATACGGCCCAACGGATCAACACACTGCAGTGATATTCTGTATATATTATATACCTATTATGTAAGAAGGATTCTGACTGGCTTAGACGACCTGGACGAGGAGTCAATATATTTTCATATCCACCTCCCGAAACCAAGGCTTGGGTGAATATAATATTTTGTTGTAATAATGTGACGTCATTTCCAGCAATATAACGTTTTAAATGACGTATTGTCATTTCCCTAGTTATTTGGCCTACAACTACTCATACATATGCATAGGCTCAAACATTGAATATGAGTTGTCTTTTATTTCTTTTACTAGCACTTCCTTAAGAGAGACTGGAAGTTATTATCATTTAAAAAGTGTCAATACATTTTATATCCTTGACTTATGGGATGGTATATAATATAACAGTCAGCAACTTATGTTTTGATGAATATGATGTTTAGTTGACTTCGTAAGTCAATAACAGTATAATATTCCACTCCTACGGAATTAAAATATACCTCCCTGTGGATTTTTTCTCATCTTCAATCTGCTTATTTTTAGTTATTCTTTTAGTTGTTCTATAGTTATAAACACACTTTTCAACGATCGATCCTAGTTTAGTTGATGAAACTACTTTTCTTCCTACGCCGCTGCTAGGCAGCAACACCTTTTAAATAGTAAACTGGTCAGCCAATAATAGGGATTCTAATCGAGATGCCGAAGGCATCTCGATTAAAATCCAAGACGGCATTGTACGTGTTGCGGGTTTTTAACCCATCCGAAATTTGGTCACCCCTGTTCGATTGAGATTTGTGTGTACAGGAAGTGTTTTTTCGGGGTACTCTGAAGACGTGAATGGAATTGGCAAACTCATTAAAAAAATATTTTTGTTGTTAATAAATTATCTTTTATTTTCTAATGATGTTTAAAAATGTTCCTTGAGATAACCGAAGGCCAGCTTACACAACATTAAACGCGATAGGGGAGGTAAGAATGCTAGCGCGCGAGATAAAGGCGGTCGGTTAGCATTTAGACTGTCCCTCGCAAACGGAAGAAGTTGTTTCATTCGACTGCTGTCAAGTAAGTACAGCCTACAATCGTTAAAATAACTGCTTATACGATTAAAGTACTTGTTTTAAACAAGGAAAACTGTCTTTTATACACATATTTGGCGTAGGTAAACATAGAAATCAACTTTCGATGCTAATTTGCATCATAAAGTTTGATAAACGAAGCGTATCCAAATTTGTTCGTACCCAAATTGTCAACAACAAACAATCAACCATTTATTGTGAATTAATTATCAACAATCATTTTGTGTTAGATGACCATGTTAATTGATCTTATAATGTAGGACAACTGTCTACTGCTGGTTTGTCAATACAGATCTCCGTGAAAAAATATGAGAATTGACCAAAATACAATGTAACTTTTCATGAGTGCTTTTATGATTATTTATAAGAAAGTTTTTTTGGAAAAAAAAGACATAACAAGACCGAAGAAGTGACAGATGTCCCAAGACCCTTTAAAGAACCCTCAGATCCAGTTAAGGTCTGTGTTGGTTGACCCGCGTTTAACAAAGTTTCTGTCGTGTTGATCGGTATTCATCTGTCGCTCTGCTGTGACTGTCCATTACAGTATGTAGCTGCCATGTGACCTCCGGTGTGATGCCATCATAAGAGCTGTCATTGACCTAAGCGGTATCAACAATATTTTTAACCAATCGATTATCGATTCACATTTTAGAATATTCACCATATCGACATTACCGGTTAAAACCCGTTGTCTGGGATTACGGAATTAATTGAGCGATAATGTGCGAGATATTCTGAATGTACGTCAGGGGGGAAACTTATATAGCGTATAGAGCAACTAGGTACAAAAATCGCGATTTAATATTTTAGCCAAAAGATAAGAATTTGAATAAAGTCTTACTTGAACACATTGACAACATTATTTTACGACCTCGCTGACAATATTTTTGCCTCAATAATATGTTTAAATTAACTTGAAAAATGCGTATATTTTCTCACCATCGGTATAGAGCTTCGAAAGCGACAGTGTAGAATAAAATGCAATATTTCAAATATTGAACATTTTTTCAGATAATTGATTAATTCTTGCTAAAGTATATAAATTAAGATGTTTAATGATAATGTGCAATAATTGTTTTATATGTTTTTTATGTTTAAACGTTGAAAAAGAAAAAATATACACTCCCGCTATACCGCTTATTGCTCGCTAACCCCCTGACCGTGAAATTCCGGATCCGGAAAATTGGGTTTTAATTACCGAGTAATGTCGATATCGAGAACCGATACCTGGGTAAATGAATGGAACCACCGAAAATCCTCCTTTTCCTGCACAAAACAGTCCCTCTGTTAAAATGTAAGTTCACAAATTGTAAAAATGGGTCAAGTCTAAACTCTAACCAAAGGTGCTATCTCAAAGCTGAATATATACCCAACATGTACAGTGTAGAATGGCTAAAAAGGGATCATTGAATGAAAGGCCTGTTTCTTGTTCGTCTATTATAGGACTCCAACATTTTGCTAAGAAGGAGTCCTGGGACTCCTACTTCAAAATCCTACCGAGAACCCTGTCTATATGTGTAACTGTATAACGATGTATCGCCGATGCTTGTCTTCCTATATATTGGAATCATCGATATGCCTTGGGTCGTATCAATGACAGCTCTAGTCGTCATTCAAGAAAGCGCTAAAAAACACACTGTTCTTAAAACCATATTCTGGCTCATTATCATTTTGATTCCTTAGGGGTCTCCTTAAAGGTAGTTCAGTTATAACTGCAGATACGGTTTGTCACTGACCATATCAACATTACAGGATAAAACCCGTTTTCCAGTATAACAGAATTAATTTAACAGCAATGTGCGAGAAATTCTGAATCTAATACTTTTTGACAGGGGGGTGGCTGCATTAAGCGAATAGAGCAACTAGGTACAATAATCGCGATTATTTTTGCAAAAAAGGAAGATTATGTGAAGTCTATATAGTTACATTGTGACTCACTGAACTTATGTAATGCTTAACTTTTACTCCGGCACTTGGGGTAATGTGCGTGTGGACTGGCCATACGGCTTACAAAGACGCATCGCCATCAACAGCCATTTCTCTGTAACTTGCATGTAGAATTTCATGGAACTTAATCAAAATAAATATGAACAACTATACAGTACTTTGATGATGCCTGCCAGGTGTTTTTCCTTTGACAGTCATTTACCTTGATTTATTAAATATTTCTGTCTGTCCTTCCGTCTGCAGCCATTTTTCTAATAACTGGTACATTTTTAAGCAACTTAAAATAAAAAAGTCATGATGCCCGTCAAGTTTGTTTAAGTTGGTCAATTTTCCTTAAGAGTTATTACCCTTGATTTACAGTATAATTCACTCTGACCGTCCATTCGCATTCCTTTCTTTGTAACTAGCTTGTAGAATTTCATGAAACATAAAATGAATATGAGCACCCAATTACTGTGATGATGACTGTCAAGTTATCATTATTTGTAAATTTTCCTTAGAGTTAGTGCCCTTGATTTGTTGAAAAATTTCATCCGCCAGTCCATTTGCATTCAGTTCTTTGTAATTAGCTGGAAGAATTTCATGTAACTTAAAATGAATATGAACACACATTCTGTGTGTCAATTTTCTTGAGTTGTCACCCTTGATTTATTGAAGAATTACCTCCGCCTGTCCTTTCTTAGTCATTTCTTTGTAACTAGCCGGTAAAATTACATGAAACTTAAAACGAAAATGAATGCTCACACTAAGATGATGCCAGTCAAGTTTTGTTATTGGACAATTTTCTTTAGAGTTATTGCCCTTGATTTAATGAATAATTCACTCTGCCCATCCATTCACATTCATTTCTTTGTAAATAGCTGGTATGATTTCATGAAACTTAAAATGAATAGGAACGCTCATACTGTGATGATGTCCGTCAAGTTTTTAGCTCACCTGAGCACTCGTGAACATGTTTTACCTAATCTACATGAAACTTGGTCACAATGTTTGTCGCTTTGCAATCTAGGTAAAGTGCGTAACTAGGTCATCTGGAGTCAAAAACTAGGTCACCAGGTCACTGATTCTGCCTAAACTGCTGGTCATATGGTGAGCGCTTTAGAGCCAATGGTCCTCTTGTTGTATTAGTCAATTTTCCTTGAGTTATTAAAATTCTATCTGAATTTCATGAAATGTAAAATAAATACAAACTGTATGAACAACCATACTGTGAAGATGCCCCTCACTAATAACTGTAATGAGTTATTTTGATATAGTATCAATGGATGATAGAATCCCCTTTAGGCAATGCCTTAGTTCATATTATTGTGTAAAGTGTATGTAAACAGGTCATGCAAAATAGTTCATCAATGGCAGCATATATACTACAAAGCTTTTTCGCTAGATAATTGAGACCATGCTTCTGAATGAATGTCTCTGTTGCATAAGGTTACCAACCAGTCAATAAATAGAACAATTTCACCGTTACTATTTATAAACCATGTATATCAATTACTGGATCACATGTTCTGCTGAGGGCAAAACATTGACTGATAAGCCATTTTACATGAGTATGTTGTATGTGAAGGTTTCATTTGTTTTTAAAATGGCATATTTGGAAGATTTCTAGTCTAAACGTCTAAATCAATATATATGATCATGCCAGAAAGCTATATCTTCCAGTACTAATAAATCTACAATTAAAGAGAAATTAAGATTGTGAAAAATACAGCCAAACCATCTTTAATTTTATATTGTTACTTAAGTTATCTGTTGAAGTGCGTGAATCAATAGAGAGGTTGCGATTCGAACGTGTACAACTACGTGTACGTGTAGCTACCCGTACATGTATACGTACGCGTTGCAATTGACATTGGCTTGCGAAACACAACGTGTGCGTGTAACATCACAAGGCAGTTGTAACATGATTTCTTCGTGAATCGATAATGAGTGTTTATATAAACTCACTGAGACTACCGGCGAAAATCTTGGGTTTCCCGTGCATACGCATACCTGTGTGACGTAGTACACATTATATTTTCGTCTGTCACACGTCCGTTACTTGTAGAAACTACACATACCTGGATGACGAAATACCCCAAAATAGTATTCACGTACACGTACACGTTACACGTTGACTTTCGCAACCTCTCTATTTTCTCTGTTGAAGAGCCTAAACATTTCTCTCTGTTGAAAAGCCTAAATATATCTCTTTCAGTATTGCATGGGTAAGAACATTATTATTCACCTTGCATTTCAAGTTTCATCCATGCTAAACATTCTGT
This sequence comes from Spisula solida, assembly GCA_947247005.1. Lineage (NCBI taxonomy): Eukaryota > Metazoa > Mollusca > Bivalvia > Venerida > Mactridae > Spisula > Spisula solida. Next base: position 46,521,080 of record OX365948.1, on the reverse strand, counting down.
TTAAAAATGTTCTTCAGAAAATTCAATGTACTTTAATATTTGCCACAAATGTAATCAGTCTGTTCTAAGCTTTTGTAAAACTCATTAACTTGGAAGATACTTAAACAGGTGATTATGTCATTCAGTGTGGCTAATTCTCCATGTTATGTTAGCCATGTTTTATCAATTAACATTCCTTTATGATTAGTTTTAAATGTAGGGATCTATTTTGGAGGTTGTTTGCTACTAAATACAGTGACTTGCTGGTGTCAGAAGTATTGTTTAGTCTACAAATGAGCCATGTTGGATCTTTCTTAATGAAGCTACAAGTGTATTGTCTTTCTGTTTTGACTTCTGTTTTGGCTTACTTACATACTAATAATATTTTCATAATCATACTGACTTTGGATAATTGAAATATTTTCTCGGACAGGGTTTTTCTACGATGAGACCTGGTGACCTAATTTTTGTACCCAAATGACTCAGTTGAGGACTTATATAGAGACAAACATTGTGACCAAGTTTCATAAAGATTTAGTGAAAAATGTGACTTATAGTGTTAACAAGGTTTTTCTTTGACTTGACCTAGTGACCTAGTTTTTTAACCCAGATGACCCAATTGCAAATTTGACCTAGATTTTGTAGAGACGAACATTGAGACCAAGTTTCATAAAGATGGAGTAAACAAGAGGGTCATTGGCCTTAAAGCGCTCACCTGATGACTAGCAGTTAAGGCTGCATAAGTATTTGTTATGATATGACCATGATATTTTATGCAGATTTTACAAATACACATTTTGTGGCCAGGTTTTATAAAGATGAGGTAAAAAATGTAAATTCAAGAGTATAAACAAGGGTTTTCTTGATTTGATCTGGTGACCTAGTTTTAGACCCCAGATGACCCAGTTAAGAACTTGACCTAGATTTCATAGAGACGAACATTGTGACCAAGTGTCATAAAGGTAAGGTAGAATTGTGACCTCTAGAATGTTAACAAGGTTTTTCTTCAATGTGACCTGGTGACCTAGTTTTTTAACACCAGGTGACCCAATTGCATGCATGACATAGATTTTATAGACACAAACATTGTGACCAAGTTTGATGAAGATTAGGCACGAAAGCCTGACCATTGGAGTGTTAACAATATTTTTCTTTTGATGTGACCTAGTTTTTGACCCCAAATGACCCAGTTAAGAACTTGACCTAGATTTCATAGAGACAACATTGTGACCAAGTGTCATAAAGGTAAGGTAGAATTGTGACCTCTAGAATGTTAACAAGGTTTTTCTTCAATGTGACCTGGTGACCTAGTTTTTTAACACCAGGTGACCCAATTGCACGCATGACATAGATTTTATAGACACAAACATTGTGACTAAGTTTGATGAAGATTAGGCAAAAAGCCTGACCATTGGAGTGTTAACAATATTTTTCTTTTGATGTGACCTAGTTTTTGACCCCAAATGACCCAGTTACGAACTTGACCTATATTTTACAGAGACAAACATTGTGACCAAGTTTCATAAAGATTAAGTGAAAACTGTGACTTCTAGCATTAATAGTCAAATTGTTCACGGTGGATGACAGAAGACGGACGGTGGGCGATCACAAAAGCTCACCTAGAGCACTTCATGCTCAGATGAGCTATAAATGTGACTTCTAGAGTGCTAACAAGGTTTTTCTCTGATTTGACCTAATGACCCTAGTTCTTGACCAAAGACGACCCCGTTACAAACTTGGCCTAGATTTAATAGAGGCTAACATTTTGACCAAGTTTCAAAAAGATTATATGAAAATTGTGACCTCTAAAGTCCAATTGTTACGACAGACAATGGAGAAGGTACAACGCACAACAGGCAAAAGGGCAATTACAATAGCTAACCTTGAGCATGAAACCCCTGGTAAATAATAATCAGGATGCAGAATACATCTCCTGTGAAACCCCTGGTAAATAATAATCTGTAATAGCTCATCACATTATAAATATGCACAGACAGAAATTGTGATATTAAAGAAGATATATATAATAAAGCAAGAAAACCTTTAGAGAGATCAATACATCAATTATTTCTTGTAGTCAGAATAAATTGCACAAATTAACTTAAGGTAGACAACCATATACTTCCAGCCAATCACAATTCCATAATGATTTTCCATGTTCTAACATTAACCAGACCTATATACATAGAGATGGACATGGACAGACACCGGGAGAACCAATCAGTTCTTATTTAGAGAGGATTCATAAGCTAGTGTTTGATGGCTCAAAAATGAAATACATATTTCCCTGCTGAGCTGATACATATATCAAGCGTCACAGTTAATGGGTGCTGCCAGACAATATAAAAGCCCCAGTCAGAGAGATTACAACAATATAAAACATGATCGCAGTGACATTAGGGATAAATCAATAAAATATTAACACAAGCTGGTGCCTTGTCAGAAAAAAAGGAAAAACAAGCAAGTCAAAAGTGAGGTTTCACACTTAATGTTGTTTTCATCGAGTTTCGTGCGTTGTATGCTGTTTTGATCAACAAAAACCAACTCTGATCCTCTGCCAGAAACAACTGGCAGCTATGTTTAAAACTTCACACGCAACTCTAAATGGAATTTCAGTGAATTTTTTGGCCATGATTGTGGTGACTGGAATTCCACTTTAGATTTGGGTACATATTCAAAATGCAGTGGAATTCCCATGAAAAATATAGCTCAAAGGTTCAAGAAGCTCTGGAATAGCCCTGATTGAATAATGGCACACCAGCAGTGGCAATAAAGTCAATTAGAAATAACGAAGAACAGCATCTAAACCAAAATACTATAGTGTACACAAGTTTTTATGCAAGTAGGAGTAAACATTTTATCAGAAATTAATTTAGGCAGTATTTTAGTTATTATCTCCCTTTAACAAAATTGATATATTTCGTTTAAAAATTCCATTATGCATTGTTATAAAAATGAACGCAGACCAACCAACCAACAAACCAACCAACCGACCACAAGCATGACTCTAATATAACCTTATATGCTTATATCTGGGGCTGCAATTAGTATAAACTGAATTTGTAAACATAGAAAATACTTCATGTTAGTACAATTATCATCCAACATAGGAACAGAGTATCCCCCTCTGAATATTTTTTCAAAGAAAACATCCTTATACAAATAAGCTTAAACTACTAATAAGGCAATTTGTTCAGATTCAATTATATTCCAATACCCTTGCTTCATTTGCTAGACTGGTAACCATGTATGAACAAAGTAGTTAATAGTAATATAATTATAATATGGTTCCCATAGTAATGGGAAAATAAATGAAGAGAAAACATCACATAATTTTCCATTTAATGGTATTTATCAACATAATTGACTCTGACCAACCCATTTTTTATTAAATTTTTGTTTTCTGAATTATATTAATATTATTTCAGTACATAATTGATTGTATTAGTATAATGCACTGTGAGTGTATAAACAATACAGCAACAGAGAGCCTAACAAAATTTGCTCTTTATTAGCAAAGGGAGTAAATTCAAAACCCACACGGATGTTTCTTCTACAACAGTTGTCTCCCTTGGTTTCGTGAATAAAACTGTTAAGAACTGTGTTGAAGGATTAGCCTACACGAAAACATAATGGAAATAAATCTGTAACTATTCCAGTCTTTTATTTCTTAGGTGATCATTATTTAATTTTAATTCTAACAATGGAAATACCACCCAAGGCAGCATGGGTGTTGACAAGATTATATTGGTTAGAGCATATTATTACGCATGCACGAGGGTCGTTTATTTAATACCCGGACAATATTGCTGAAAAACTAACAGACTGATATTGATGAAAACTTAATTTATCCGAACCATTCTTTAATCACATACAAAATTTCAACTTGTTGCGACAAAGGGTTTACATAATATTAGTGTTTTAATTAGTATATGTAACGCAAGTTGGCCCAAGTCGAAGTCAAAATATTGTGATGTTACGCCATTTTTGCTCCTAAAAAGTGAATTTTTTTCTCTATTTGATCATCGTTTTGGAGCCATAAAGTCACGCGAGCACTCACATTTACCATTTTAAGATGTGCGGTAGTGACGTTAAATGCTGTATCCACGATAAAATGACATCAAACGTTATATGACATAACGTAGATGAATGCATAACGTAATATGTTTTCCGTTGAAAAAGGCAACTATACCACGCACCCTGTCATATCAACACTCTACATTTCACTGAAAACTTGGGCTGGGCCGGGTAGCCCTTAGTTGGGTTACTAAAGTTACCAAAGTTTGTGTTCGGTTGGATACAATTATACCAAGATTTGTCAAATAATCAAGTTGATGAGTAAGTCTTACTAAACGAAAATTTAATACAATTGCATGGTTCAATCAAGCGCTATGACGATCTTCCGGGTATTAAATAAATGAACGACCCACGTACCATGTCACAAGACCGATCTGATGATTTTAACTGGTATATATCATGTGAAAATCCATACGGGAACACAAGAAATTTGGCAAAAATGTGGTTATATTTTACATGACATCAGTAAAACACACCTGCAGATGTCAGTGTAAACACATACACCTACCTTTAATTTCATTGAAATACATCATTGTAACATGAATGAAACATATTAAGCATCAATCAAACATGAGTATCAGAAACAAAATATATTTATAGTCTGTTAGCGACTAGGCTCGACCCCCATAAACCTTAAATATCTTAAAAAGTACAATGCCAATTAGAATAAAAATTTGCCAATTAGAATAAAAATTGGTATATCTTCATAAATCAACCTTACCAACTCTCATAAAATAAAACAGAATTTTTGGTCCACAGAAAAGTGTACTTTGCATTTACTTCCAATGAAAAATTATAAGTCTGAAACAGGGTAAATATGTACGGGTGATTGAAGTGACTGGAACAGCAAAGGTAAGCAAATTGGTCCAATATAACTGTACATTAAGTAACACACCAGTGACGATTGCAACTATAAAATGAGGCCCATACATCAAAGTGTATGTGTTTTATGTTTAAGCTCACCTCAAGACTATACATTTTGTATATACAAGTGATCACTACAATCAGAAGGTGGGCCTCAACTATATACACATTGATGACCAGTCAAATGTAGATCAAAGTTATCATATATGTACCGTTACAGTTACTACAAATACAATAGCATTAGTCTAACTATGGTCTTCCAGATTGACCAATGACCTGTGACTTCCAGTATTTGAGACAGTTGTAATTGCATGGTCTTCCAGATTGACCAATGACCTGTGACTTCCAGTATTTGAGACAGTTGTAATTGCATGGTCTTCCAGATTGACCAATGACCTGTGACTTCCAGTATTTGAGACAGTTGTAATTGCATGGTCTTCCAGATTGACCAATGACCTGTGACTTCCAGTATTTGAGACAGTTGTAATTGCATGGTCTTCCAGATTGACCAATGACCTGTAACTTCCAGTATTAGAGACAGTTGAAATTGCATGGTCTTCCAGATTGACCAATGACCTGTGACTTCCAGTATTAGAGACAGTTGTAATTGCATGGTCTTCCAGATTGACCAATGACCTGTGACTTCCAGTATTTGAGACAGTTGTAATTGCATGGTCTTCCAGATTGACCAATGACCTGTGACTTCCAGTATTTGAGACAGTTGTAATTGCATGGTCTTCCAGATTGACCAATGACCTGTAACTTCCAGTATTAGAGACAGTTGAAATTGCATGGTCTTCCAGATTGACTAATGACCTGTAACTTCCAGTATTAGAGACAGTTGAAATTGCATGGTCTTCCAGATTGACCAATGACCTGTGACTTCCAGTATTAGAGACAGTTGTTATTGCATGGTCTTCCAGATTGACCAATGACCTGTGACTTCCAGTATTAGAGACAGTTGTAATTGCATGGTCTTCCAGATTGACCAATGACCTGTAACTTCCAGGTATTAGAGACAGTTGTAATTGCATGGTCTTCCAGATTGACCAATGACCTGTGACTTCCAGTATTAGAGACAGTTGATATTGCATGGTCTTCCAGATTGATCAATGACCTGTGACTTCCAGGTATTAGAGACAGTTGTAATTGCATGGTCTTCCAGATTGACCAATGACCTGTGACTTCCAGTATTAGAGACAGTTGTAATTGCATGGTCTTCCAGATTGACCAATGACCTGTGACTTCCAGTATTAGAGACAGTTGATATTGCATGGTCTTCCAGATTGACCAATGACCTGTGACTTTCAGGTATAAGAGACAGTTGTAATTGCATGGTCTGGAAACCTGTGACTTCAGGTATTAGAGACAGTTGTAATTGCATGGTCTTCCAGAATGACCAATGACCTGAAACTTTCAGGTATTAGAGACAGTTGCATGAAACAAGAAATCAGGGTTGGATACACATAGCTCTTTCGGCATGGACTCCTATACAGCACCGGTATATGCCAGACTACTTCTGGTTACCAACCAGTTCATCTGTAGTAAGATTGGTAACATCAAAATATGCTCCGGTCAAGAATCGTGATTCGTGGTAGAGCTAGATCCTTTTATCCACTCAACCACAGTGCCACATGAAATATGTATAAATGGTTGGATAAATTACAGAGGACAAATATAACATAACTAACAACTCTGTTCAATCTATTGCATGTTAGACAGTTGTAATAACAGAAACCTGTAAGTAACTAAAAGCAATATCTAAACCAGTCATTTACTCACACATAATGTGTCTTCAAACAACATTAAATCAAATAATTGCACAGTTTGTTAAAGTGTCTACTTATATTAGGTTTCCAATGTTGTGCTCCGATGTTTAAATCAGAAGGGATAATGCTCCCACAACTTTGATTTCTGTGTCAGACAGCATTAAAGCACCTTATGATTCAATGTACTCATGCTTATGTAGACATTTTTATTGCCATGTTTGATAAATAGTTTCAGCAATAAGCTCAGATCATCATCAATAAAGTTGAGTATAATTTGCACGAGATAACTTTAGACTCATCAATAAACAAACATGCATAATATAATTACTGCATGATCGACTTACCGCTTTTTATCAGGGTAGATTTAAAGAAAATTTCATTAAAAGTGAATATGCACAAGATTGGCCGAAAATGAACATCGAAAAAGTGTTTAATTTTTATTTGTAAACATTAAAGGCTAGTATTATCATCTGAAGACTATTAATGTGTACAACTAGGAAACAAGAAGACCGAAATGGTCATTTTAAGATTTCTGAGTATCAAGCAAATCAAAAGAGTTCAATGTGATGAGGTTTCAAATGTGGCAGATCTATCAATCTTTCACCTAATTTTCAACCCAACATGTCCAGGAATCTCATATTATATACAGACTAGTTTATCCTAAATCATTTTTATCAGATTTTAAATATTACTTCAGGTAAAGAGTCGTCAATATTATCCTTTGTACTGCCATATAACATACACTAACAACAGAGCCCAAAGGGCCCTAGGTCGCTCACCAGTCGTAGTACTGCATGCAAGCCCTGTGGTTTGACCTAGTGACCTAGATATTGTTGAGATGATCATTGTGACCAAGTTTTATAAGGATTAGGTCGAAATTAAGACCTCTACTGACTACACAAGGTTTTTCTATGACTTGACCCAGTGACCTAGTTTTTCACCCCAGATGACCCAATATCTAATTTGACCTAGATTTTGTTGCGATGATCATTGTGACCAAGTTTTATAAAGATTAGGTCAAAATTATAACCTCTATCGAATTCATAAGGTTTTCCTATGATTTGACTTAGTGACCTAGTTTTTTTACCCCAGATGACCCAATATCGATCTTGACCTTGATTTTGTTCAGATGATCATTGTGACCAAGTTCCATAAAGATTAGGTAACAAGTGTGACCTACAGTGTCTACACTAGCAAATTGTAGATGGATGGACGACGGACGAAGAGTGATCACCAAAGCTCACTCTGTCACTTTATGACAGGTGAGCTAAAAATACATGCCCTCCTGCAAATTAAGTCTAGGCTGCAGCATATCCACTTCACAAAGCACAACATTTTTTATTCAAATAAGAGACTGTAGTTGCAGAGAAACTAGTCAATAAGAATTTCAAGCATTGTACAGAAGTCCCCTACGGGTTTGGAGCCAGAACCCTTTAAATAATTCTCAATGTTTATGTTACCATGTCAACCACAATTTTTTGTCTGAATGAAAAAATATCTAGATGTGCCTAATCTCAAAGTTTCCTAAACCTAGCTGGGATATTATAGAGAGTTATGCAGAGATCCAGATTTGGAAGTATTTTCACTATTTCCATATCAATAGCAACCACAATTTGTGTCTGAATCAAAATATTTTAGACTACATAATCCCCGTATTGTCCTTTATCAACATACCAAGGTTCATAAATCTAGCTTGGAAACTGTTTCAGTTTAATATAATGTCAGGATCCAGATATTTTGATGGACGGACGGAAGGAGTGCAAACCTATAGTCCCCACCGGTCAAAAACCGGTAGGGGACTAATAACAACTTAGAGGTATTGACATGGTTCATCTGAGCAACACATCATCTAGTGGTGAACAAATGAGTCAGACAGGGAAGGCAGCACTCAACTTAGATTCGCCTAAGTCCAAGCTGTCAAAAACTAGAATGAATTAGTTTCAAGTTATTTTAAAATCTCACAACAGATAACAAACTTCTGGCCGGGACCAGTTAAATATAAACAATCCGAATTATGGCCATTTTGAACTTCAAATGTGGCACTGCCCATTAAGATATTGACATGGTATTTGAACATGACACACCATCTCATAATGGTTAGCATAAGTTTACATCAAAATCCCACCATGCATGAAGAAGAAATGCTTCAGACAAACTTCACTTTGATCACTGACCTCAAACTGGGACCTTGACCTCTGAGATAGGAACATGGGGTTTGAACATCACACTCCTTCTCATTGAGGTTAACAGACATCCAAAATATAAACAAGATTGGTCAATTTGTGACAAAGTCATGGTCCGAACAAACTTCAATTCGACATTTGACCTCCAACTGATACCTTGACCTTCAATATAGGAGCATGGCGTTTGCGCATGACACGTCTTCTCATTGAGGTTAACATTAATGAAAAATATAAGCAAGATTAGTCAGTGCATGACAAAGTTATGGTCCATACAAAATCAGACAGACACACACACATACACCACAAGTGGCGACTGTGTCTCGCTCACTGCAAATGAAGCTTCTTAACGATGATTAGTATACCATATTCACACATTTTGGCAGACAGTGACAATACTTATGAAAACAATCAACAACTGACTTTTGAGAGAGGTGACGTTACGGGAGGGAACACTGTAATTGCACTAAATGTAGATAGCTAATGCTTCAGTCAGTAAGCAATAATGAAGTCATTACACTAAATGTAGCTAGCTTGTGCTTCAGTCAGTAAGCAATACTGAAGTCATTTCACTAAATGTAGATAGCTAGTGCTTCAGTCAGTAAGCAATAATGAAGTTATTTCACTAAATGTAGCTAGCTAGTGCTTCAGTCAGTAAGCAATAATGAAGTCATTGCACTAAATGTAGCTAGCTTGTGCTTCAGTCAGTTGCTCACTTTCATTCCTATTCTGCCTCATTAGGTAATTTTAATCCCATTTCAGGTATTACAACCAATATCCTAGGCATTACATGGTTTCTATGACAACGCTTTGTATGAGTATCACCAATAACAATGCAAATCTTTTGCTTCCAGTATAAAGAGCATAAATTGCTTATCATATGAGATAAATTTCATTAAAGTGTAAGTGATAAATGAGAATTTATGAAAAATCTCCTATTATTTCTGGTTCAAATAGCCAGGATAATTATACAAGTTCTGAATAATACTGGTACCACTGTATCAATGTCACGTCATGGTGTTTATATCAAGGTTGCATTATCTACATGTACAATCACTTAGATGATAGATTTTATAAATCATTTCAATATGCCAGACCCACATATTACACTGATCTATTCTACCATTTTCATTTCCGACCACTCGATAATGCCAGGGAAACATCAATTGGATATTACACGATATTCATCAAATTGTCCGCTACTTGCAATATGATGTAAGAGGACCAACTCAACTATATCTGGTTCAAAATCAATGAGTGAGGTCAAAGTATAAGGCGGCTATCCCTAAGGCCAGAGTTCTTTTATTTTTCGTTACTCGGACCCTCCTGTCCAATTTTTTGGCATTTTCAAAAAAATAAAAAATTGAAAAACTGGAAAAAAACAAAATTGCATATAATGATTTGATGATAAATGGACCAGCCTTGTATTATTATTTCATTAATTTGTTAATAATAAGTTTTATTATATTAGTGTTTCACTACAGTGTCCTAGTCTTAGATAAATTGGCTGTTTTCTTGAAAACTAACACTGTTGTTGAGTGTTGAATACGTTCAATAGGACCGTTATTGACTATTCTACTACCAGCAGCTTGTGCAAGCTATATTTTGGGAGTTTTTATTTTTATTTTTTTCCCTCATCCTCTACACTCAACCACTTTTCTAATTGGTCACTTTTCAAACCCCAAATACGTTTAACTATGATCATAATATTTGACGATATTTTGCGCACAAACGTTTTATGCAATTGTTCTAACACTTAAACCATTATAAATCATAAGCACGTGCCAAAGTATGCATGGTCAGTCATGCGATCGATTTTGCATTTTAGCCAACAAATACTATGATCAAAGTTAAAACTGTTTTGGGTTTGAAAAGTGACCAATTAGAAAAGTGGTTGAGTGTAGACTTTTTTCTGAAAAATGTCTGAGTAACTAAAAATTAAAAAACTCTGGCCTAAATAGGGTGGCATTTGACTATAATATGATACTTTATTTACAGTCAAACTATTTTCAAACCAGCATACAGTATCACAATCATATTCTAGTTAAATGTCTTTATTATTTGCTTTCAATGGCTTACGGAGATTTTTCAGTGAAAATAACAGTGAAAATAACAGTGAAATTACCACTTTGTTATTTTCACTGTTTTAGAAGCTGGTTCCAGTATCGTTCAGAAAAAGAAACATAACGTCAACGGCGCCGGGCTTTAAAATGTGCGTTACGTCATCATGACGTCACAATTGTCATGTCGTGACGTTCCAATTTCGACGTGATTTTTCCAATTAAGCCAATTACGGTACCCTTTTAAGAGAAATTGAAACATATAATAAACAGAAAATTTGTTGATTTTTGGTGAAAGATCAATTTTATTTCACTCGTGATCACATAAAATTATATTTTCACTCGTGGCTACGCCACTCGTGAAAATATTGATTTTCTGTGATCACTCGATGAAATAAAATACGATCTTACACCAAAATCAACAAATATCCTCTATTTATTAAGTATAAAACATGTGAAATAATTTGCAATGATTTATCAACAGAAGCCAAGCTTGTAGATGTGGTATTGACGGCCCACAACAACAAACTACAGCTAACTCTTATATCAGCCATTGAAGTTTATGAAGTTCAACTCCGCTAGTCAAAGTTACTGAAAGTTTAGGTTTGCTGGTGAACGCTGATGAACGTTGAAATATTTAACATGCAAAAACTTTGTCAACATTTGGAAATAAAGTTGGTGAAGATGTACTCCGTTTGTAAACCTTCCTGAATGATGAATAAAGTTGTACAAAGTTTTCTGAAGTTAAACTCTGTGGACAAGTATCTGCTGAAACGCTGGTGGTGTCGGTGAATTTAGCCAAAGGTTTATCTACAGAGGCTAATGGGTATCTGACACAAAGAACGTGATGGTAATGCAAAGGACAAGCATAGGCTATGTTTCCCCCAGTATAATTGAACACATGTCCAACGTTACAGGCCTGAACGGGTCTCAGACGCAAGGAATACAATAGTAATGCAAGGGGTGAGCACAGGCAATCTTTCCCACTACAGTCCCATAACACAGATTAACTTCAAACAATGTACAAACAATCCAGATGATTGTGAACTTGTTCGTCCAAGTCTGACTAAGTTAGGGACCACAGAACTGTGATTATACACTAACCTGTGTTGGCAAAAATAGAATATAACTACAACTCAAGCAAATGTTAATTGTCAAGCGTGAGTACCCAGCTGTGATTTTTTTTTTGTAAATGGTGTAGAGATTACTTACTCTCGAGATCTAGAAGACTTCATGGTAGGCCACGATCTTCGAGCCCCTCTTTGAAGAACAATACCTTTACTACATGGCGCTTTGTCTTTTATACTTTCAAGTCTTTCTAATCTTCTTCCAGAGCGAATGTTTCCATGGCAACCGTATGCCCACAAATGCTCTGTAGAAGCACTGTCCAATGACATACGATCTTGGCATGCCAATCGTTCGTCCGAGTATTTACTCTCCATCTCTATGGACATCATACGATCCAAAGATCGATGAGATTCAAATAGCTTCCTTTTCATTTGTGACATAGTTTCACTGACTTAGTTATCCTTTCTTACTTTTTGTGGTACAATGCACTGTCAGCCTAAAACATGCAATAAACAGATATAAGATGTGTTATACAGAAACATACAGTTTAAATTATAATTACATCTGTACATAATTATGTATCAATACAGTATAACCTCTGTAGAGCAACACTCTTTGGTAGCTGCAAATATTGGTCATTGTATGCATGTTGTTGCTAAACATGAGTTAAATTTATAGTAAATATCAACTAAGGGTAATTTTGGACATGTAATAGAGAGGTTGTAAGTTGCCCTACAGAGTGCCACTCTGGAGAGGTTGTACTGTATAATCCAAGTCCTGTTTGAAAGACCACCTGTAAACATAGATCACTATTACAAAACATGTATGCAAAGATCACTTACGTCATCTCTGATTTTTGCTGTTCCCAGGGGTGGTCCTATAAGTTACAGACAGATATTAAATTTGAGTGGATACTTCAGTAAATGAAACAAGTTTGGTCAAATTTGGTACAAGAATGCCATTTATGTCACAAAATATGCCCTTCAAATGTATTAACAAAAGTGATAAAAGGGACACAGCAACTAGTTATTAAACCTTAAAAATATTAATCTTTGTGGGTTATAATTTTGTATAAGAATTGATTGAGTAGAAGAGCAGACAACTCTAGGGCCGCTGAGCGCAGCTGACATCGATGGTCAGTGTTGTTCAGCATAAACCCTAAAACACATCAGGGGTCCAACAAACATTCAGATGCCATATTCCCAGACTTTTTCCTGACCAAAGGGCTTCAGTTTTCCTTAACATTTCTTAGCGATGGAGCCACATACCAAATCATTTTTCATTTGGGCAAAATATATAGAGTAAAGAAAAAGCTATATTTGTTTTTTGAACAAAAACTTGTACCTTTGAGGACATGGCTGCCTCCACTACAGCAAACATCATTTCAAATAGGAGAGGGGATGGCAGGTTGGTTAACATAATCATTCAAGATGCAGAAACAGTAGGAAGAAATTAGAATGAAGTTGGAAAAATGCATTACTTGAAGACTAATTTGATCATTTTTGTCTCCATAAAAACTGAATTATTGACAGAATCAAGTAAAGACTAGTCTCCAATGAACAAAGAAATTATTTCACAGTTCATATCCACAAGTCCCATCAAAAGAAAACTAAATTAAATCTTGATCTCCCAAGTGGAATTAATGTTAACTGCTTGATGAAGCAATGCATCATAGAAGTGAAGAATAACATGGCCTCCATCCACCTGACTCATCAACCTGAATAATGATTGATTAAAACAAATCTGTCTTCTCCGGGTTTTTTTTCCGGAAGATAAAAATATCAAAGGCTAAGGAGAAGCCATCTGATCCTTTGTTAGGTTAGGTTAAAACTGAAACATTTGAAACCTATGGGGAAATATGCTTTCACATGATCACATGACATTGTACAGCTTATCTTAATGATTTCTGGAGTTTATAGTATTTTAACAGTAGCCCTTCCATGTGACGCTAAAAGTCTTTTTTTTTCTTTTGCATTTGGTGTATAGCACGGATAAACACGAGACTTCCTCCGGGTTTCCGACAAGTTCATCTCTAGTTGGGTAGGAAGCCCTTAAAGGTGTTTCTGAAATTTCCAGTGCCAGGCTGAGATTATAACCAGGGACCTCCGGATTGGTAGTCAAGAGCGCTAACAACTCGGCCACAGTACTAGTTCCAACAAAGTCAGGTATTTATGTTCACAATCTTTTTTATTATTGCTATCATTCATGAACTGAGTTTGTAGCAAATTCATAAATCTGGGTAAATATACCTTCATAACAAAAAGTATCATGGAACCTTTTATTGCAAATTCATACATCTATGAAATAAATTTATTACCAAAATCTGCAAATTAAAGCTAACACAAGTATAAAGTGAGTTACAGTATCGTATTTGCTCAAGTATTGCTCGCAGTGATTTACAGTATCGTATTTGCTCAAGTATTGCACGCAGTGATTAACAGTATCGTATTTGCTCAAGTATAAAGTGATTTACAGTATCGTATTTGAACAAGTATACTCTCCAATTGCCTCACCCGAAACTACAGCGTTTCTAGGCTCTGCATTATCGCTAGTGTATTAGCGCTATTGCTATTTTTAGACAGGAGAATCCAAAACCAGCGTACAGCGAGGCAAATTTGATAATGTAAACGGGTTTTTAAATGCATTGTATATAAAACACTCGTGAGTTAAAAGAATGACTTGTATTATATATCAAAACTCTCGCACTATCAGTTTATCATATTGATTGAAACAAATAAATAATGACCCGTCAATAGAACCATGAAATATTTAAACCTCAGACAGAGTGTGTACTCGTTTAAACCTTTCAACAGGTAGTCTTCATGGTCACTAAACTCTCTGCTATACCTCTCTCTCTATACAAACAAGTAAACTTTCATCAGCCAATGAAAATGTGTATCAGGGTTCGCAGCAGTTTTGTAAAGGTCAAATATCAAAATATTCTAGTATTTTAAGCAGCGTGTGAATTGTAAGGGTTAAGTGGAAATCAAAGCGCTGTAGGGAGCGTAGCCCAAGTATTGCACGCAGTGATTTACAGTATCGTATTAGCCCAAGTATTACACACAGTGATTTACAGTATCATATTTGCCTAAGTATAGCAAGCAACTGTATATTGGATTCAGGTAAAAATAGGGAAAGATTCAAAGAAGGTCAGAAACAAAATATTGTACAAATACGACAAAATAATACGGCTCAACTTTTTTATAGCTACGCTGAAAAATATTTCATCAAAGTTAGCATTGCTTTTTCAGTCGCGAGACATATTATGATAGAATCATTTTAGTATATTTCCTTTTACATACTAAAATGATTCTAAATTCCAATAAATATGAAGATAATAGTTATGATACATGGTGGATGTGTGATGCAGCTGCTGCGGATCATTAACATCTATGGACATCAATCAATCAATGGAGGCATTGTAACATGCTGTACAAGGATAAACTCTCATCAACCATTTTCCCTATAGAATCATTGGTCGTGGTAGAAGATGGCAATGTTTGACTGTGAGCAAAGCTAGTTCTTATAACTGTAAGAATCACATTGCACATGTTTATTTCACATATTATACAGTGCAATACAACTTATTTCATAGATTCATGAATTAGTGGTCTCAGGCTCCATGATAAATTCGCAGGCTAAAGGCTCCATGATAAGTTTGCAGTTTTACGGCGCCATGATAAGTTTGCTGTCTAACAGCTCCATGATAAGTTTGCTGTCTAACGGCTTCATGATAAGTATGCTGTCTAACGGCGCCATGATAAGTTTGCAGTCTAACGGCTCCATGATAAGTTTGCTGTCTAACGGCTCTATGATAAGTTTGCTGTCTAACGGCTCCATGATAAGTTTGCTGTCTAACGGCTCCATGATAAGTTTGCTGTCTAACGGCTCCATGATAAGTTTGCTGTCTAACGGCTCCATGATAAGTTTGCTGTCTAACGGCTCCATGATAAGTTTGCTGTCTAACGACTCCATGATAAGTATGCTGACTAATGGGGCCATGATAAGTATGCTGTCTAACGGCTCCATGATAAGTATGCTGTCTAACGGCTCCATGATAAGTTTGCTGTCTAACGGCTCCATGATAAGTATGCTGTCTAACGGCTCCATGATAAGTTTGCTGTCTAACGGCTCCATGATAAGTTTGCTGTCTAACGGCTCCATGATAAGTTTGCTGTCTAACGGCTCCATGATAAGTTTGCTGTCTAACGGCTCCATGATAAGTTTGCTGTCTAACGGCTCAATGATAAGTTTGCTGTCTAACGGCTCCATGATAAGTTTGCTGTCTAACGACTCCATGATAAGTTTGCTGTCTAACGGCTCCATGATAAGTATGCTGTCTAACGGCTCCATGATAAGTTTGCTGTCTAACGGGGCCATGGTAAGTATGCTGTCTTACGGCTCCATGATAAGTTTGCTGTCTAAATTCTCCATGATAAGTATGCTGTCTAACGGCTCCATGATAAGTTTGCTGTCTAAATTCTCCATGATAAGTATGCTGTCTAACGGCTCCATGATAAGTTTGCTGTCTAAATTCTCCATGATAAGTATGCTGTCTAACGGCTCCATGATAAGTTTGCTGTCTAAATTCTCCATGATAAGTATGCTGTCTAACGGCTCCATGATAAGTATGCTGTCTAATGGCTCCATGATAAGTATGCTGTCTAACAGCGCCATGATAATTTTGCAGACTAACGGGGACATGATAATTTCGCAGTCTAACGGCTCCATGATAAGTTTGCTGACTAATGGGGCCATGATAAGTTTGCTGTCTAACGGCTCCATGATAAGTTTGCTGTCTAACGGCTCCATGATAAGTTTGCTGACTAATGGCGCCATGATAAGTTTGCAGTCTAACGGCTCCATGATAAGTTTGCAGTCTAACGGCTCCATGATAAGTTTGCTGACTAATGGCGCCATGATAAGTTTGCTGTCTAATGGCGCAATGATAAGTTTGCTGTCTAACGGCTCCATGATAAGTATGCTGTCCAACAGCGCCATGATAAATTTGTGATCATATGGCTCAATGATAAGTTTGCAGTTTAACGGCGCCATGATAAGTTTGCGGTCTAACGGCGCCATGATAAGGTTGCGGTCTAACGGCGCCATGATAAGATTGTGGTCAAACGACGCCATGATAAGATTGCGGTCAAACGGGGCCATAATAAGTTTGTGGTTGAACGGAGCCATGATAAGTTTTCATGTTATGAAAGTATATTCCATATTAAGATTTTGCTAGGAATTCAATTTGCAAATAGTACCAAACATAATAACACTGCTAAAAGACTTAATGTAGTCCATAAATTTATCTTGTGCAGTTTTGGGGATCTTGTATAATCGGTATCTATATTTAGATTGCCTCCCCTTGATATGATTGGAAATAAATTGGTGATGGACCCCTGCAGGCATCATGAACTTTTCAAGAAAGTCACACTGTATACATGTACAGTTCAATTTCCCCTAAATTTGGTTATTAATTCACATAACTAGAAAAAAGTTACACTGAAAAGCAGAAATTGATCAGTGAAAAGGACACAATACAAGAGCAAGAACATACCAAACCAAAACAATATAAAAACTACAATAATAAAGATATCAAAATAACTAAAACCTGAGAATAATTCCAAGACTTTAAATGCACTTCAAACCTTTATTACTATATGAATACTTTTTCCACAATCTGCACAGGAAGTATTACAGGAAATGAACACTGTATAATGTTTAACCATATCTCAAGTTGAGGACAATAATGTTATAAATCTATATAATAAACAATATTTGCATTGTACAAGATATTTCTCAAGTTTGATGCAAATTTGCATCTTTCTCCAGTCCTATACTGACAGCAGTTGTATGTCACAAGGAGAGAATAATGTGTAGCCTGGCTGGGGCTTGAACATTATACAACTCTTCACTTACAGGGACCCCTGGCAAATGTTGTGCATGATTTCATGAACACTTCACACACGGTACAACCCGACAATACACGACAGAGGTAAACACTGATGACAGGCGAGTAGTGATGTTATATTTCTCACCAGCAAATCTCGATTTCGAGATTTCTTTTGGATCTAAGGATTTGTGTATGACCACGGAGGTTGAAATATTCAAAGAGTCTGGCATGTTATCTTTGCGGAATAAAGCTGATTGTGCCTGTTTATACACGACATTCAGAAAATAATGTTCAAATCTCACATTTATTGTCCGAAATTTACCAGATTGCTATAGTATTGAACTATTTAACCTCACAGATCTAACGAAATATCATCTATGAGCAATTTTGCCAAGTGGCAACTCTGTCCGTGCTCTTAAACCGATGTTTGACCCTTCTAAAGAGACCCTGGTATGCGCAAAAATGTTGACGTTTACGGCAGAGGAGATTTTGTGATGATGACGTTAACGGCAGAGTTTGAAAAATATGGTTGACATTACCATTGACATTAATAAAATTGCCATTTTTCGCAGTTTCAATCGTTTTTTACCCGGTAAAGCATGGAATATTTGGAAGAGTACATGCCAATAAGCACGACAATACTTTAAAATAAGTTTTTATTAGCATATATAGCACAATGAAGCCCATGTTGCAGATAGGCAGCGAATATGACTTCAATCTTTATGTTGAAGTTATATATCACCTGGTGAAAGAACATTCAGCTCAGTGTTTCAAATACAAAGAGTTGGAACCTGACCCAATAAGTGGCAATGCATAATAATAACTTAATATGCCATCATAATGTCCACACATGTCACAGCCTCGCGATTTCGAAGTTCGTGAAAGAGTTGTTAAAAAGGATATAAATTATGTTATTTAATATCAGGAATGGAAATTGGTTCGACTATAGATGACTCAATATCAATGAATTAATGTATTGACAACCTGTCGCAATTGAAAATCTTAGATAAAAGTCATCTCGAATCATACAAGCGCTGGTGTGGCCGAGAAGAAATTTCCAATGCAAACTATTTGCTTAAAATTGATTCTTGATGTTGTTGACTGGTTTTCAAATGTAAATACATCAAGTATGTGGTACTGTAGGCCAGAAACAAGAAGCCTGATTCTGGAAGGTCGGCCAAAGGCTGTTCAAGGGAAAATTAATGCGTTTCATGCCGTCCTAAAAATCATGGGCAAGTTGTTGAAGGTAGTCAGGATAAAGGAGCATGTACATCTGAAAAATCTTAGATCAACTTTGCCATACCTTCTTTACCTATAATATGTAAAGATAAACTTAATCCAATAATGCCTGGTATAATGGGTGATTCGATACATATACAAACGATCGGCATTGATGGTAAAAAGATTGCAAAAGTCTAGATTCTGAGATAATTAGCCTTAAAAACAACCAGTATAAATTAATTTTGTTCACTTGTCCGTTCGGGCAACTTTCTACTTTTCAAACTATATTTTCCTACTGGATATTTTGGGAAATTTAACTTGCCCGAACGGAAAAGTGAACATAAAACACTTTATTTCTCAGAATCTAGACAATTCAAAGGAAATTTGAACGGTAGGATTTTGTATATACCCTTTGTGAAATGAAACATGTGTTTAGATTATCGCTTCCTCAAATATCCTTATGCACAGATTACTTTTTCAAAAGTTGGCGTTTCTATTTGCCGATCGGGCAAGTTTCGCAGCAACATTACCCGATCGGGCAAGTAAATAGTAGAATAACCGACTTGCCCGATCGGGCAAGTTCCTCCACTGTTAAATGACAGTCTAGATTAGCTTCCCTTACCATTATTACAATGGATAGTATTCTAAGTAGGCTCTATGTGTGTAATGTCGGTACAGAACTAGTCAATGTGACTATATGACTAGGTTTCAGGATTTCGAATCTACTTTGATAAAGAATTGACTGGTAAATGTCATAGATTCTCCGAGAGACTACAGTAACAAGAATGACATTTGATATTGAATATATATGAACAATATACGTGTAAGGCAATCACATTCAACACTTTTAGGTAAAAGATATACTCATTGTCAGGTACTCTTCCAAATATTCTATGCTTTACCGGGTAAAAAACGATTGAAACTGCGAAAAATGGCAATTTTATTAAATGTTTCATCAGACGTAAAAATTAATGTCAACCATATTTTTCATACTCTGCCGTTAACGTCATCATCACAAAATCTCCTCTGCCGTAAACGTCAACATTTTTGCGCATACCAGGGTCTCTTTAGAAGGGTCAAACATCGGTTTAAGAGCACGGACAGAGTTGCCACTTGGCAAAATTGCTCATAGATGATATTTCATTAGATCTGTGAGGTTAAATAGTTCAATACTATATCAAACTGGTAAATTTAAAGTATCTTGTGTGACTATTTAATAGTTGTTCAAACTAAACATTAAACATTTCACAGAGGCCTCAGTTTATGAAATGTTCACTGGCTGCCTGTGAACAGAAAATGGGACATTGAACAAGAGGGCCCCTTTGGGCCCTAGGTTGCTCACCTGGTGACCTAGTCCTTGACCCAATATCGCACTTGACCTAGATTTTGTTGAGATGATCATTTTGACCAAGTTTTATAAAGATTAGGTCAAAATTGTGACCTCTAGTGACTACACAAGGTTTGTCTATGATTTGACCTTGTGACCTAGTTTTTTACCCCAGTTTAGTCAATATCAAATCTGATCTAGATTTTGTTGAGATGATCATTGTGACCAAGTTTCATAAAGATTAGGCCAAAATTGTGACCTCTAGAGAGGACACAAGCCAATTGTTGACGGACGGATGATGGACGAAGAGTGATCACAAAAGCTCACTCTGTCACTTTGTGATAGGTGAGCTAAAACACCATTCATGAAAATTATAAAGCATCGTTAATTCATATCCAGTGACTGTCTGTTTCACGTTATTAACAGTACAACCGTAATTAACAGTACAACCGTAATTAACAGTATAACCGTCTAACCGGAAACTCCTTGCTGAGAAGATCAATATGAGATCTATCTATAGATAATGTACAATATAATCACAAGTTCAATATAATCACAAGTTCAATATAATTATAGCGCCCTCCCATTGTGTAATCTTCATTAGTTTGTGACAGTAATTAAACCATTGCATTTGTTACACATAGATTAGAGGAATTTATCAGATCTTGGCCCAGTTTGTGACAGTAATTAAACCATTGTAATTGTTACACATAGATTAGAGGAATTTATCAGATCTAGGTTCAGTGTGTTATAACATGGTTAAATACTGGGTCATTCAATAAATTCGTAGACTGTGTTAATCATTTAAACATCTGATGACTCAGAGAAAAACAAACTACATCACGTTTAACTACAGCCTTTCGGACACAAGTGCTGAAAATATTGAGTAAAACAACGTTTTTTTAAAGAAAATATGGCTAAAATATAAATATCACCATACCAGTACCACCACACACCGCAATTTATTATCTGACGTCAGCGACGTAATTGACGTTTTGCTGTTTCTCAAAGGGTAGCACGAAATGAATTATGTTATTAACATAGAAATAAACATATACATTCAAATTGTATATGATTTAACATATCTTCCACAATATCTTAGATAGTCTAAGTGAAGGATTAAGGCTTGGCATAATGGTTGTATATTAACAAGAAAAGTCCTCGCATATTTCGATGAACGTTGCATGGAACGTCACTACGTTTGCCTGTCTGCACTTCCCTGTGCCGTTTTCAATACCATGCTGCGCTTCAGAAATTTGTTTTTGCCACTTAAACACAAGACCAATGCATGCTGTGTGTTCTCCCTTCGCTCTCTGTAACAGCTCTAGTGTGTCTGTTGTGTTTTTACAAGCCCCATGCACAATTCAATAGTCGTATGAATTTCCTTGCGTAAAGAAATAGACATTTTCACGTTATTGAAAACGCGACTCGCCTTAATAAAAACGTTTTTAATTTACATTCCGACGTCCAAATAACTTAATGGTTTCATGAAATGTCATGATTATATTTTGTAATAATTTGGCAGAAACATTGGAATGTGCATTACCTTAGTCGGAATTTATGAATAGTTGAACAAATGAAAAAAACATGTTACGTCGGTCGGGGGTGGTAGCGCGTTTCTATGGTAATACAATGGCTAGTGACAAAATACTCGTTTGCACTATTGACGATAAATTTGTATTGACTGTTGGTAATAAGTTACTGTTTGTTATGCTATAAGAAAGTATTGTTAAAACGCAATAATAATCAAATGAGAGCGATTGTCTACGTATATATATAAAATGACCCACGTATATAGTAACTTTAATAGTTTCAGTATAAAGATTCCTGACAATCACCAATAAATGTTGGACTGAACAACCACAAAATACTAAATGTATGTTTACGATGATATTTATGTCAAACACGCCAAACACTGATGAAATGATCTTGCATAATAAACATATTTACGTATTTAAGAAGTTCCTTTATTGAATTACATCAATTGATAATTAATAATTAAGGCTTCAATTATGTAGCAATGCAACACAATTTTCACAGTTTGAAAACATCATTATTTTTAAAAATAATATTTTTAACAAGGAAACTTTGTTAGAGCAAAATTTAATGAATATTTAAGCTGCAAAGTAGCTTTTTGCATTTATAAGAATAAATATATATGTTTTAGTCATATTTAACGTTTCTGTATCAATACTTATCTTGGAATCAAAACCTAAAAATAAATCGGACTGTACAATTAACCGTTTAAGCTACCGCAATCGTCAATTCCAGATTTTTTTGGACTGTACAGAAAGAAAATACCACCAGACCGTATAAGCGGCCCTTATCGGCTTATCGGCTTATCATTGCCGGACAGGTTTGGTATAGATAACGCTATGTGTAGTAATGGAGTTGCAAATGCCTTCATATTTTCGTCCCAGATTAATGGAGAGGGGCAATTGAATAGCATAACAGGAGACAAGGGTAATATAATTTTATCAAAGCACTTACGGAATCTAAATCTTTATAATTATTGAACAAATACAAATTGTGGTAACTGGATCTACAATATTAACAATGATTCAGAAATGCACTCATATAAAACCATACCAGTCTCAAATTTGTAGCTGTAAAAGTAGTAAAAGGACTAAATTTGAGTGCAAGTTTGAAGATTTTGTCAGAGCTTAGATAACAGTACCAAGGTGCATGGACAGACTAAAAGTTTGATTTACAGCAACAAAACCTACCTGAGACAGACATGATTAGAAGTTGAGAGGTCTGGCAGATCTCAAGTGTGTTTGATTACATGTCTAACGAGTGTTTAATTATTTACAATGTGGTGTAATCAATGACAATGTAAACACGTTGGACATACATACAATATGCCTTTATTTATAACCAACAGTATATCAATGCAAAGATAGAACTTTGTAATTTACTAGCACATTACAAATCTCAAATAAAAAATAAACTTTTTCTGAATATTTAGGAGTAAACAAATAGAAAATCTTGCTTTCATAGTTTTTGACAGTTTCGAGTAAAAGTTTTTGTAGAGTGAATTATTGCTGCAGTTAATTTATTTTTGTTTGTTTCAGGATTTGTTCTTGTTTTTGGACTCATCCTAATAACATACATTATAGTTACTGCAGTTTTTGGACTCATCCTAATAACATACATTATAGTTACTGCAGTTTTTGGACTCATCCTAATAACATACATTATAGTTACTGCAGTTTTTGGACTCATCCTAATAACATACATTATAGTTACTGCAGTTTTTGGACTCATCCTAATAACATACATTATAGTTACTGCAGTTTTTGGACTCATCCTAATAACATACATTATAGTTACTGCAGTTTTTGGACTCATCCTAATAACATACATTATAGTTACTGCAGTTTTTGGACTCATCCTAATAACATACATTATAGTTACTGCAGTTTTTGGACTCATCCTAATAACATACATTATAGTTACTGCAGTTTTTGGACTCATCCTAATAACATACATTATAGTTACTGCAGTTTTTGGACTCATCCTAATAACATACATTATAGTTACTGCAGTTTTTGGACTCATCCTAATAACATACATTATAGTTACTGCAGTTTTTGAACTGGCAAGCTTATTAGCACTAGATTTACATGTACCTTAATAATATTTTTTGCTAATTAAAAAATTAACAAATTATCGGCCCATATCCTTATATAATTAAGTATTCTTTGTAAAGTCATGGAGCACATTGTCTCAACAAATCTCATAGCCCATCTAGATACCAACAGTATACTTTACGACCTACAGCACAGCTTCAGGTCCAAGCCTTCTTGCGAGACACAGCTTGTGATGCTTTTGGAAGATCTGGCTAGGAATTGCACTAACAGCCTCCATACAGACCTAGAACTGTTGGACTTTAGTAAGGCCTTCGACAAAGTTAGTCACACAAAGTTGCTGCACAAGCTCCATCAATATGGAATAAGGAGTAGCACATTTGCCTGGGTCAAGGCCTTTACACAAAACAAAGATAGACCAGAGACGTGCAGCCAAATGGACTGCAAGTACCTACACATACTGGGGCTGGTATTCGACCATTTGACCTAGTTTTTGAATCCACATGACCCAACTTCGAACTTGACATATATTTCAATGAGATACAACTACTGACCAAGTTTGGTGACGATCAAAGCAAAATTGAAAGTACTAGAATGTTGACGGTGAATTGTCTTACGGACGGACGGACAAAAAACGATCACAAACGCTCATCTTGCCACTTTGTGTCAGATGAGCTAAAATACAAGTTTATATACAAGTGACAGACCTGATTAAACTGACTACACTAACATTTTACATTAAAAAAACCCAATTTTGATACTATAATCCTTCGTTGAAAGCTCTGTTGCAGGTTCAAACAATTTGCACATGTTAAACTCCCTTTTTTCCATGCTAAACATGTGCAGATGCACGGGGTTTACAATTTACACCATTGTTTGCCTCTGTAAGCCATTCTGGTAAACTGCACCAATTTAAATACACTAGCCAAACTTTGCTCACATAAAAACATGTTTTTTTTAAACATAGCTTTCAACAAATGGTAAACTTGTACAAAATGTGTCATTTCTTCACATCCTCTGTATCTATATCAGACTAGTCTCTGCCCTGTAATTGTATTTTATTTTTAAAAGTAATTCAGGACACCATTATGTCAGTGTAGCAATACCATGTTTTTGGAAGTACATTTGTAGTACATACAGTGCAGCAATAGCATGTTTTTGGAAGTACATTTGTAGTACATACAGTGCAGCAATATCACGTGAATTTTGGCTACAGATCCAAGACGAAATTTGCTTCAATTCGAAAACAAATAAAGTATTTTATTTCTTCATAGACATCTATAAATATGCCACGCTTTATAAGGGAAAGTTTTTTTGCCTATCATAAAATATAAGATCCTTTTCAGCAACATGGCCGTTTTTTCCAGCACCCTGTGAAACCTGTATGCAATCAAAGAACAATTTCAAGCCTCTTCTTTTCCAAGGTTTCACAGGGAGGTGGAAAAACAGCACAGCTGCTGAAAAAGATCATACATTTCATGGAAAGCAAATAATGTTTGACTTAGCATGGCATATATTTTATAGAAATTGATGAAGAAATAAAATGCTTAAGGCTATTTTTGTTTTCAAATTGAAGCAAATGTCGTCTTGGACCTGTAGCCAAAAGTCACATGGTATTGCTGCACTGTATGTACTACAAATGTACTTCCAAAAACATGTTAAGACTGTATCTATCCTAATGGACAATAACATGGTAAAAACTCGTAAATATTTTATTGCTATTGCTAGAAAATTTTGAAAATAAATAACATTTGCACCTAGGTCAAAGATACAGCAAATTCTACTCAACCTTCCATAGTAACATTCCAACTTTTATATTTCCTGTCCAGACAAATTTAAAGTAGATAGAGACTTTGATATATCACTGGCATTTCCATAACAGGAGGAAACTATAAAACTGTTATCAAGTCGTGAGTGTGCCAAGCATTATTTTTTTATCCCAAGCTAATTCCATTTCTGGGAAACAGAAATCTAACTAAGCTATAATTCAGTTCAAACACTGAGAATCATGCAGTGACCTCTATACAATATACAGTGCAATCTCTCCAGAGACACCCTCCATACAGCAACAATGACAGCCCTCCATACAGCCACAATGGCAACCCTCCATACAGCAACAATAGCAGCCCTCCATACAGCCACAATGGCAACCCTCCATACAGCCACAATAGCAACCCTCCATACAGCAACAATAGCAACCCTCCATACAGCCACAATGGCAACCCTCCATACAGCCACAATAGCAACCCTCCATACAGCCACAATGGCAACCCTCCATATAGCCACAATAGCAACCCTCCATACAGCAACAATAGCAACCCTCCATACAGCCACAATGGCAACCCTCCATACAGCCACAATAGCAACCCTCCATACAGCCACAATAGCAACCCTCCATACAGCCACAATAGCAACCCTCCATACAGCCACAATGGCAACCCTCCATACAGCCACAATGGCAACCCTCCATACAGCCACAATGGCAACCCTCCATACAGCCACAATGGCAACCCTCCATACAGCCACAATAGCAACCCTCCATACAGCCACAATGGCAACCCTCCATACAGCCACAATGGCAACCCTCCATACAGCCACAATGGCAACCCTCCATACAGCCACAATGGCAACCCTCCATACAGCAACAATAGCAACCCTCCATACAGCCACAATGGAAACGCTCCATACAGCCACAATGGCAACCCTCCATACAGCCACAATAGCAACCCTCCATACAGCCACAATGGCAACCCTCCATACAGCCACAATGGCAACCCTCCATACAGCCACAATAGCAACCCTCCATACAGCCACAATAGCAACCCTCCATACAGCCACAATGGCAACCCTCCATACAGCCACAATGGCAACCCTCCATACAGCCACAATGGCAACCCTCCATACAGCCACAATGGAAACCCTCCATACAGCCACAATGGAAACCCTCCATACAGCCACAATGGCAACCCTCCATACAGCCACAATGGCAACCCTCCATACAGCCACAATAGCAACCCTCCATACAGCCACAATAGCAACCCTCCATACAGCCACAATGGCAACCCTCCATACAGCCACAATAGCAACCCTCCATACAGCCACAATGGCAACCCTCCATACAGCCACAATAGCAACCCTCCATACAGCCACAATGGCAACCCTCCATACAGCCACAATGGCAACCCTCTATACAGCCACAATAGCAACCCTCCATACAGCCACAATGGAAACCCTCTATACAGCCACAATGGAAACCCTCTATACAGCCACAATAGCAACTTGATTTATTTTGTTCCAGATTAGTTCACTATTTTCTAT
Organism: Spisula solida; assembly: GCA_947247005.1. Classification (NCBI taxonomy): domain Eukaryota; kingdom Metazoa; phylum Mollusca; class Bivalvia; order Venerida; family Mactridae; genus Spisula; species Spisula solida. The sequence goes on along the minus strand of OX365948.1, from coordinate 46,493,734 downwards.
ACCTTTTACCTTTCCAGAGCATGTACAGGCTCTGGACAATTACAACAACCAAATCAGAGTTTCCCAAAGGGTGTAGCTTTATGCTTTATAGAGGTTGTAGACATATACATGTAGTATATATAACATTATTTTATTTCCTGACTTATGGGATGGTATATAATATAACAGTTGTTGACTTATGTTTCGATGAATATGATGTTTAGTTGACTTTATAATTGGTCAATATCACTTTTTGCAGGTCAACAAAACGTAGTATTTACATCAACACAGTCGTCATGCTAAGCTTTCAAAATCACTTGCCCATCTCAAAATCACTTGTGGGAAATGTAGTGTGTTCTGAAAGACACAAAAAGCATAGTACAAATAAATATTTTTCTGCTTTTCTTAGGATTCTTAATGTTTTGGCTGCAATGCTTGTGACATTAAGCAGTTTTTATGTGGAATGGGGCGATTTCATGGCTCTGAATACCATCCAGTCTGAATGAGCTTCTGCCCTTTTTAGCTCACCTGCCACAAAGTGGCAAGGTGAGCTTTTGTGATTTTTTTGTCCGTCGTTAGTCTGTCCGTTAGACATTACACCGTTAACACTCTAGCACTTTCAATTTTGCTTAGATCTTCATCAAACTTGGTCAGTATTTGTATCTCAATGAAATCTAGGTAAAGTTTGAAGTTGGGTCACATGGAATCAAAAACTAGGTCAAAAGGTCAAATAATAGCAAAACCTTGTTAACACTCTGGAGGTGACATTTTTGCTTTGATCTTCACAAAACTTTGTCAGTGTTTGTATCTCAATGAAATCTAGGTCAAGTTTGAAGTTGGGTCATGTTGGATCAAAAACTAGGTCAACAGGTCAAATAATAGCAAAATCTTATTAACACTCTCGAGGTCATATTTATGCTTTAATCTTCATCAACTTTGGTCAAAATGTTTATCTTGATGACCTTAAGCCAAGTTTTGTCTAATTGATTTGACCTAATGACCCAATATAATATCACCAAGATTTTGTTAAGATTATCATTGTGACTAAGTTTAATATTAATTGGACCAAAACTGTGACCTCTAGTGTCTATGCAAGCAAATTGTGGAGGGACAGACAGATGGACGACAGACAAAGAGTGATCAAAGAGTGCTCACTCAGTCAAGCTAACAAGAAAGCCCAAAGTTTCAAACTTGACCTAGATTTCATACAGACGAACATTCTGACCAAGTGTCATCAAGATTGGGCCATACTTGTGTCCTCTAATGTGTTCACAAGCTTTTCTAAGATTTGACCATGTGACATAGTTTTTTTACCCCAGATGAACCAGTTTTGAACTTGACCTAGATTTCATACGGACAAACATTCTGACCAAGTTTCATCAAGATTGGACCATAATTGTGTCCTCTAATGTGCTCAGAAAGCTTTTTCTAAGATTTGACCTTTTGAACCGACATTTCCTAGTTTAGAACTTACCCAAGATTTCATTAACACTCTTCTAAACAAGTTTTATGAAGATTGGGTCATAACTGTGTCATCCAATGTGTTCACAGTTTTTTTCTAAGATTTGACCTTGTGACATAGTGTTTGACCCCACATATCCCAGTTTCAAACTTGACGTAGATGTTATACAGACAAACATTCTGACCAAGTTATACAAGAATGGGCCATAATTGTGCCCTCTAATGTGTTCACAAGCTTTTTCTAAGGTTTGACCTTTTGACCCTACATTTCCCAGTTTAGAACTCAACCAAGATTTCATTAATAACTCTTCTAAACAAGTTTTATGAAGATTGGATCATAATTGTGTCCTCCAATGTGTTCACAATTTTTTCTAAGATCTGACCTTGTGACAAAGTTTTTGACCCCACATGACCCAGTTTCAAACTTGACGTAGTTGTAATACAGACAAACATTCTGACTAAGTTTCATCAAGATTTGGCCATAATTGTGCCCTCTAATGTGTTCACAAGCTTTTTCTAAGGTTTTATCTTGTGACCTAGTTTTTGATTCCACATGACCCAGTTTCAAACTTGACCTAAATTTCATTTAGACAAACATTCTGACCAAGTTTCAAGAATATTAGGCCATTAATGTGTCTTCTAATGAGTTCACTAGGTTTTTCTAAGATTTAAACTTGTGACCTAGTTCTTGACCCCACATGACAGTTTCAAACTTGATGAAGATTTCATAGAGACTAACATTCTGACCAAGTGTCATGAAGATTGGACCATAATTGTGTCCTCTAATGTGTTCACAACCTTTTTCTAAGATTTGACCTTGTGACCTAGTTTTAGACCCCACATGGCCCAGTTTCAAACTTGACCTAGATTTTATAGAGACAAACATCCTGACCAAGTTTCATGAAGATTGGTTCATAATTGTGTCCTCTAAGGTGTACCCAAGCAATTGTGGACGGACGGACTCAGACGAACTGACGACGGACGAAGAGTGATCACAAAAGCTCACCGTGTCACTTTGTGACAGGTGAGATAAAAAGAAGGAAAGTGTTGTTAGGGAAAATAAATAAATGGAATTAATTAATGAATTGGAACCAGGCAGAGTTCAGTTGAAGGGAAAATGTTAGGTAAATTACATCAAGGGAAATATCATAACTTGTTTGGTTAAGGCACTAGTGGGATTGTAATACAGATATTTTCAAATGTTGTTGCTTTATCATTTTTTATTACTACACATACTAAGCAAGAATTATGTGAAACATAAAAAATTCTAACCATAGGTTTTGGTTGATCATCATTGCAATTTGTCGAAAAAAATGTGAGGATTATACTGACAAATATGTCTATACAATCATCAAATTTAATTTAATTTCCAAAATGAAATGATTTCCCATATGCTTAATAGTTATATTAACAAGAGGGCCCAAAGGGCCCTAGGTCGCTCACCTGTTGTACTTGTGCATGCACACCCCTATGGTGATCCTACACATTTTCTGAATAAAATTTAAGGAAATTCAGCCTCTATTGCAAGTTTTTGTATGATTTGACCATGTGACCTAGCGTTTGACCCCAGATGACTTAATTAATATCAAACTTAACCTAGATTGTGTTGAGATGATTATTAGGACCAAATTTCATAAAGATTAAGTGGAAATTGTAACATCTGGTGACTACACAGGGTTTTTCTTTGATCTGACCCATAATTTAAACAAAATATTTCCTCCATATAACTGTACAAATACATGCTATAAAGACAGAACAATACCTGAACACTTAAAAAAATAATTATGGTTCCAGTGGAGTTTGAACCCACGACCCTCAGGAAAATGTCAATTGACATTGTGACCTTGTTTTTGACGCCAGATGACCCAAAATCGAACTTGGCCTAGATTTTGTTGACAGGATCATTGTGACAAAGTTTCATAAAGATTAGGTTGAAATTGTAACCTCTGGTGACTGACTACACAAGGTTTTTCTATGATTTGACCTATATTTTAAACAAAATATTTTGGAATATATTTCCTCCATATAACTGTACAAATACATGCTATAAAGACAAAACAATACCTAAACACTTAAAAAAAAAAAAAAAAAAAATTATGGTTCCAGTGGGGGTTGAACCCACGACCATCAGGAAAATGTACAAATAAATGCTTTACAGACAAAACAATACCTAAACACTCAAAAAAAAAAAAAAAAAAAAAAAAAAAAAATTATGGTTCCAGTGGGGGTTGAACCCACGACCATCAGGAAAATGTACAAATAAATGCTTTACAGACAAAACAATACCTAAACACTCAAAAAAAAAAAAAAAAAAAAAAAAAAAAAAATTATGGTTCCAGTGGGGGTTGAACCCACGACCATCAGGAAAATGTACAAATACATGCTATAAAGACAAAACAATACCTAAACACTCAAAAAAAATAAAAATAAAAAAATAAAAATTATGGTTCCAGTGGGGTTTGAACCCATGACCCTCAGGATAATGTCTACGCTCCCTACAGCGCTTTGATTTCCACTTAACCGTTACAATTCACACCCTGCTTTAAATACTAGAATATTTTGATATTTGACCTTTACAAAACTGCTGTGAACCCTGATACACATTTTCATTGGTTGATGAAAGTTTACTTGTATGTATAGAGCATAGAGAGTTACAGCAGAGTTTAGTGACCATGAAGACTACATGTTGAAAGGTTTAAAACAAGGTTTTTCTATAATTTGACCTAGTGAGCTAGTTTTTGACCTCAGATGACCCAATATCGAACTTGACCTAGATTTTGTTGAGATGATCATTGTGACCAAGTTTCATATTGATCAGGCTAAATTTGTGACCTATAGTGTGTTCACAAGCAATTGTGAACGGACGGACGACGGACGAAGAGCGATCACAAAAGCTCACCTTGTCACTTTGTGACAGGTGAGCTAATAAAAACAACACCAATAACTAGCTTAAAATGCAATTTAAGATAGTTATGTTCATATATATTACATAGTTATTTAGTGAGTTTTTTTCAATCTACAAAATATATAATGTCTAAATTCCTTAACAAAACTCCAATCAATGGGCATATCTCACTATCAAATACAATTATCAAGATATAACATTTTGTATGACCCCCCCCCCCCCCATATTGCATGCTTTAACAATGTATAAATTGCTACAATGTATAAATTGCTATAACCTATTCACCATATAACTGTATAAATGCATGCTTTTTATACAAAACATTACATAAATAAAAAAATAAGAATACACTATCACGAAGGAAAGAAAACCAAAGAAGAAACTTCACTCATCAACACTATCCACTAAACCTCCACTGCCAATCTGGAAATCAACACCACTAATAACCCCAAAATTTAGAATAATCGAAAGTCAAAAGAAATGGCTGGAAGCACAAATGAAGACTACAGAAGAACTACTCCATGAGATGATAGACCTCCAACAACCAGTATAACCACCACCAAAGACCCCAACCAGAACAGCCAGCAACGAAACAATATGCCTCGACGAAAAGGACAACTTCAAATATACGAACAATATGGACATCTTTATTTACTTCAAGTGACAAGTGTAATTAACAAGTAAGACAGTTTTTAAAAATTTATTCATTATTTATTTTCTCAAATACATGTTACCAACGATACAACAATAAGAAACAATCTAAAAACAGACATCATGTGATTTGAAGAAAACCAAAAAAATACCGCCATTTCATACTTCGGTAAATAATTTGTAACAGGGCGTATAAATAATTACTTATGAGCAGCATTAGGCAAAATAATATGGGAATGTAGCAGGAAACGATGTCTAGTCATAAGAGCAAAATGTTACCAGTATATACACCCCAGCCTGGTATATACACCCCAGCCTGGTATATACACCCCAGCCTGGTATATACACTCCAGCCTGGTATATACACTCCAACCTGGTATATACACTCCAGCCTGGTATATACACCCCAGCCTGGTATATACACTCCAACCTGGTATATACACCCCAGCCTGGTATATACACTCCAACCTGGTATATACACTCCAACCTGGTATATACACCCCAGCCTGGTATATACACCCCAGCCTGGTATATACACTCCAGCCTGGTATATACACTCCAACCTGGTATATACACTCCAGCCTGGTATATACACCCCAGTCTGGTATATACACCCCAGCCTGGTATATACACTCCAACCTGGTATATACACCCCAACCTGGTATATACACCCCAGCCTGGTATATACACCCCAGCCTGGTATATACACTCAAACCTGGTGCCTGGTATATACACTCCAGCCTGGTATATAGACCCAGCCTGGTATATACACCCCAGCCTGGTATATACACCCCAGCCTGGTAAATACACCCCAGCCTGGTATATACACTCCAACCTGGTATATACATTCCAGTCTGGTATATACACCCCAGCCTGGTATATACACTCCAGCCTGGTATATACACCCATGCCTGGTATATACACCCCAACCTGGTATATACACCCCAGCCTGGTATATACACTCCAGCCTGGTATATACACTCTAGCCTGGTATATACACTCCAGCCTGGTATATACACCCCTGCCTGGTATATACACCCCAGCCTGGTATATACACTCCAGCCTGGTATATACACTCCAGCCTGGTATATACACCCCAGCCTGGTATATACACTCCAGCCTGGTATATACACCCCAGCCTGGTATATACACCCCAGCCTGGTATATACACCCCAGCCTGGTATATACACCCCAGCCTGGTATATACACTCAAACCTGGTATATACACCCCAGCCTGGTATATACACTCCAACCTGGTATATACACCCCAGCCTGGTATATACACCCCAGCCTGGTATATACACTCCAACCTGGTATATACACCCCAGCCTGGTATATACACCCCAGCCTGGTATATACACCCCAGCCTGGTATATACACTCCAACCTGGTATATACACCCAGCCTGGTATATACACTCCAACCTGGTATATACACCCCAGCCTGGTATATACACCCCAGCCTGGTATATACACCCCAGCCTGGTATATACACTCCAACCTGGTATATACACCCCAGCCTGGTATATACACCCCAGCCTGGTATATACACCCCAGCCTGGTATATACACCCCAGCCTGGTATATACACCCCAGCCTGGTATATACACCCCAGCCTGGTATATACATCCCAGCCTGGTATATACACTCCAGCCTGGTATATACACTCCAACCTGGTATATACACCCCAGCCTCCGCTTCGGGAGGTGTATATTAATATATATTGACTTCTTGCATAGGCCGTCTAAGCCAATCAGAATCCTTGTTACATAACAGGTATGCAATATTGGCCGTAGTGCAGAGGTTGTTGCTCTACAGGGGTTAGATTTATGGTATATATCAGCTTAGGGAGATTTTGAAGGTGTTGATATAGAGGGTTGAACAGTAGGCAGCTCTTGAGAGGTTGTACTGTACATGAAGGTTTCATGGGAATCCATTGTCTAGTTAGGAAATAGATCACATTTTTGCGTGATATACCGGTGAATAGATCAGGGTTTAGAGCTCATATGCGTAGGAATTTAGTGAACTTTAGGCCTGATTGATTATTATCTATGCATATGAACGACAAAGAAATAAACAAAACGATACGAGAAGAAAATTACCAGTTCATGACGTCATGAAACAAGATGGCCCAAAGGGCCCTAGGTCGCTCACCTGTCGAACTTGACCTAGATTGATAGTTTTGTGAGGACAAACAACAAATTATCCTCGGCTTCGCCTCGGACAATTATGTTCTTTGTCCTCACAAAACTGTACAATAACCCTTGTAAGAAGACACTTTTGACGAATAACTAGTACTATATCTATTACATATCGTATGCTTTTATTCCGGCTAAAAAGAACAATATAATTGACGATTTAGTCACACTCTTCCATGAAAACCAAAAAATGAATATTTTTCTCCACATGTGGAGAAGTTGTGGACTCTGTATGGTACGGTACATTAGCATGGATATAGGATAAGGTCTAGATACTGGTTAAGTCATATAGTACATTCTCTGAAAAAATAGGCTGCAAAGCAGTAGAACAAAAATTCATTTGTTTTCCAACGTTCAAACATAAAAACTTAAGGTATAAAAATGACTACAGTTTATCATTAAACTTCTTTGTAAAGCTTCAGCAAAAAGTAACGGTATCATAAAAAAATCTTGATATTAAAAATATTGTATTTTATTCTACACTGCCGCTTCTGTATCTCGATACTGATGGCAAGAAGACATATACAGAACATTTAAATTTAATATATATTAAAAATAAAATAATATAAATAGAATAGTTATAAATAAAACAGTTGTCCCCAACTTGAGTAGGAGTAGAACACACATATTATTATATTATTGTTCTTGAATCTAAAACAAAATAGAAATCACATTACTAACAATGTGGAGAGCACTCGATTCGCTATTCTCGATATCGACATTACTGGATAAAACCCATTTTCCGGAATCGAAAATTTCACGGTCGGGGGATTCCGGACAATAAGCCGTATAGCGGGAGTGTATGTAATTATTCTTTTTTCAATATTCAAACATGAAAAATGTATAAAACAATTATTGTATATTATCAGTAAACATCTTTGTTTTTAAACTTTAGCAAGAATTATCCTAAAAAATGCTTTATATTTGAAATGTTGCATTTTATTCTACACTGTCGCATCCGTAGCTCGATACCGATGGCGAGAAAATAAGCTCATTTTTCAAGTTAAACATATTATTTAGGCAAAAATAATCGCGATTTTTGTACCTAGTTGCTCTATACGCTATATTCAGGTGCCCCCCTGACGTACTTTCGGAATATCTCGCACATTGTCCCTCAATTAATTCGGTAATCCCGGAAAACAAGTTTTAACCTGTAATATTGATATGGTGAATGCTAGGAAACAGCTTGTTTAAAAAGTGCAACATAGCATACAAAGAGAAACATTTATATGCTACTGGCGAGTGCTCGAAGATAGCAGATCGTTTAACAGCAAAGCGCTACCAAAGCGGTCCTTCACTGCTTTGCACAAAAAAGCACTCGCCAAGCAAAGTGCTGAGAAATCGTATGCTTTTGGCGAGGACTGCTTGCTGGTAGCATGTCGTTTATGTAAAGTAAAGCGCTATTTGGTAGCTGTTCGGTGAGGCACATGGCTCTTGGATGATATTTGAACAGTTGACACAAAAACATATCACACACTGACACTTATCAATAAACCTATTTAGACTTAGAATTAAACCACTCCTATGGTACCTATTCAAACCATTTAGACGAGTTACAGGGATACCTGCAGCGGCTGGACGCAGGGTTCAACACTAACACTGGTCCGCTGGTCCGAGACCGGTGGAAATCCAGAAGGACCAGTGAAAATTCTGGAGGACCAGTAACTGTCCGATATACAAATGGAGCTTTTGCCAAAGAAGTAAGTGTCTAGGCCTGTAGACGGTCAGAATTTAAAAACAGCCACTTGGAGACAGCTTATCTGCTTTACTTACTACGTCTATGCTATGACAGGCTACCATCCTGTAGCATAGCATTTCTCAGCACTTTGCAGGGTGGTCAAGTGGCACGATGGTAGAGCGCAGAATGCTCTCAACTACTGATCAAGAGATCCCTGGTTCGTTTCTTGGCCAGGGTACTTGGTAATTTCTGAAATGCTGTCTTGTTCATGAAAATATTATAGGACTGGGGTTTACAAATCAACATTGATTATCCAAAATGTGACTTCAAACCATATAGGCCATAATTAATGCTTTTATTTCTATAAACAACAATGGACCGTTGTCAGTTGTGCTACATTTTTAATAACATGATAATCAAGTACAGGAAGTTTGTTCATGAATGAAAGAATCACTGATCGACAATTAATAAATGTTTAGCCTACTTTAGGTACGAAGTGTAATCGGTACGAACCTGCTTCTGTTTTAGCTCACCTGTCACAAATTGACAGAGTGAGCTTTTGTGATCACTCTTCGTCCGTCGTCCGTCCGTCCGTCAACAATTGGCTTGTGTAGACACTAGCGGTCACAATATTGGCCTAATCTTTATGAAACTTGGTCACAATGATCATCTCAACAAAATCTAGGCCAAGTTCGATATTGGGTCATCTGGGGTCAAAAACTAGGTCACTAGGTCAAATCAAAGAAAAACCTTGTGTAGTCACTAGAGGTCACAATTTTGACTTAATCTTAATGAAACTTGGTCACAATGATCATCCTAACAAAATCTAGGTCAAGTTCGATATTGGGTAATCTGGGGTCAAAAACTAGGTCACAAGGTCAAATCATAGAAAAACCTTGTGTAGTCACTAGAGGTCAAAATTTTGACTTAATCTTTATGAAACTTGGTCACAATGATCATCTCAACAAAATCTAGGTCAAGTTAGATATTGGGTCATCAGAGGTTAAAAACTAGGTCACAATGTCAAATCATAGACAAACCTTGTGTAGTCACTAGAGGTCACAATTTTAGTCTAATCTTTATGAAACTCGGTCACAATGATCATCTCAATAAAATTTAGGTCAAGTTCGATAATGGGTCATCCGGGGTCAAAAACTAGGTCAAAAGGTCAAACCATAGAAAAACCTTGTGTAGTCACTAGAGGTCACAGTTTTAGCATAATCTTTACGAAACTTGGTCACAATGATCAACACAACAAAATCTAGGTCAAGTTTGATATTGGGTCATCCGGGGTCAAATACTAGGCCACAAGGTCAAATCATAGACAAACCTTGTGTAGTCACTAGAGGTCACAATTTGGTCTTATCTTCATAAACTCGGTCACAATGATCATCTCAATAAAATCTAGGTCATGTTCGATAATGGGTCATCCGGGGTCAAAAACTAGGTCAAAAGGTCAAATCATAGAAAAACCTTGTGTAGTCACTAGAGGTCACAGTTTTAGCATAATCTTTACGAAACTTGGTCACAATGATCAACACAACAAAACCTAGGTCAAGTTCGATATTGGGTCATCCGGGGTCAAAAACTAGGTCACAATGTCAAATCATAGAATAACCCTGTGTAGTCACTAGAGGTCACAGATTTGGCCTGATCTTTACGCAACTTAGTCACAATGATCATAACAACAAAATCTAGGTCAAGTTTGATTTTGGGTCATCTGGGGTCAAAAACTAGGTCACAAGGTCAAATCATAGAAAAACATTGAGTAGTCACTAGAGGTCACAATTTTGGTTTATTTTTATGAAACTCGGTCACAATGATCATCTTAACAAAATCTCGATCAAGTTCGATATTGGGTCATCCGGGGTCAAAAACTAGGTCATTAGGTCAAATCATATAAAAACCTTGTGTAGTCACTAGAGGTCACAATTTGGACCTAATCTGTACAAAACTTGGTCACAATGATCATCTCAACAAAATCTAGGTCAAGTTCGACAGGTGAGCGACCTAGGGCCCTTTGGGCCCTCTTGTTATTGGAAATCAGCATCCGCATTCGGGTGTCAAGTTAATTGAAGATTCTATAACTGCGTTAATTATGTGTATAAAAGACGACATTCCTTGTTTAAAACAAGTACTTTCATGGTTCACAGTCTGTGATTTCGGCAAACCGTGTTTTCATCCGGCATCCATGTTGGGTCAAACTGCGATAAGTTTTCCTTAGCGACGCGTTTATCTCCCTTGCTGAGTTGCTTTTATAAATGTTAGCTACATACTCGGGTGTTTGGTAATCCTACGGCAGCTCGATAAATCCGTATTTTAAGCCATAAACTTTCTGTGCTTTAGCAGGGCCTAGCTCCTGGCTTTAGTTATTTAGATGACGGAAATAGCCGAGAAGTTACGAATGCATAAGAATAAATGCGGGCGTCTGAAATTATGTAGACCTACTTTATTCGTTAAAGTTGTAGATCTACAGTATCGTGTATTTTTACCAAGTTTTAAAATATAAAAGAAAATTTATGAGCAACATAATTTCGCATTTATATGACTGTTGTTATTATATTGGCTGCCATTTTTTAACTGCAGAGCTGTAACACAAATTTTTATAGCCATTAGTCTAGTGAAATGGGCTAAAACTCAGACAGATCCGGATGTTAACAGAAAGCGGAATATATTTCGGAAAATCCGCTATTATTTGACCTTGTGACCTAGTTTTTGACCCCGGATGACCCAATATCGAATGTAGGGTTAATAACGGGCGAGGGCACCAACCGTCCCTCGGGACTCTGCAGATGTTATAGCACGAAAAAGCATGCGTAAACGCTATTATAGCATACAAACATCAATATATGCGTTTATATTTCGAAATAAATACATTTTGGCGGGAGATTTTGTGGCGACGTCGCGTAAACAAACGTAACGTCGCGAAAACGAACGTTACGCCATAACAGTTTTTGTAATGAGCGTCGACTTCCGGGATGGGCAAATACCAAGAAAACATGGAAAATGCGGTTTGTTTAGATTTATTATTTCAATCTTATAGAAAATTAATTAGAACTTTTATATAAAATGGGAATTGCAGTTCATAAGACGCTGTAAAATCGTTTAGTTTCGTCGGCTAGGCCCTGAAATGAGCATACGGCATACAGCGCCTTCTCGCCAGAAACTTTATGTTTACGCATGGATTTCGTCCCGTTAACGTATGGGCAAAATCACCGTTTTTATGCTATAATAGCCAATATTGTGACCTCTAGTGACTACACATGGTTTTCATTTGATTTGACCTAATGACCTAGTTTTTGACCCCAGATAAACCAATATCGAACTTGACCTATATTTTGTTTAGATGATCATTGTGACCAAGTTTCATTAAGATTAGACCAAAATTGTGACCTCTAGTGACTACACAAAGTTTTTCTATTATTTGACCTTGTGACCTAGTTTTTGACTTTGGATGACCCAATATCGAACTTGACCTAGGTTTTGTGGAGATGATCATTGTGACCGAGTTTCGTAAAGATTAGACCAAAATTGTGACCTCTAGTGACAACACAAGGTTTTTCTATGATTTGACCTTGTGACCTAGTTTATGACCCAAGATGACCCAATATCAAACTTGACCTAGATTTTGTTGTGATGATTGTTGTGACCAAGTTTCGTAAATATTAGGTCAAAACTGTGACCTCTAGTGACTACACAAGGTTTTTCTATGATTTGACCTAGATGACCCAATATCGAACTTGGCTTAGATTTTGTTGAGATGATCATTGTGACCAAGTTTCATAAAGATTAGGCTAAAATTGTGACCTCTAGTGTCTACACAAGCCAATTGTTGACGGATGGACAGACGACGGACGAAGAGTGATCACAAAAGCTCACTCTGTCACTATGTGACAGGTGAGCTAAAAAACAAGACATAAATAAACAGCCGATATTCGACATGATATACCGTTTATTTGATTATACATCATGTACATACAACACTGAAATGCTCTACCAAAGCCACAGTAATGGTGAAATAGTTAGTGTGCTTGGTTTGTAACTCAGTAATCTGTGTTTGATTCTAGTCTTTGAAACACCCTTCCATGAAATTTTGACAACAATGTCGATTTTTCTCAAATTGTGAAGATATATTAAGCTAATATTGCAGGCATCTTGTAGTAGGGCAAGTTTTAGTACTGGCCACGATACAATTTAAGTCATAGAAAACTTGTTAGGTGAATCATAAAGTAAAACAAGCTGAATGACATAAAATATCTTTTATATACTTACACACTTTATTTACAAAACTGTTGCATTGAGGCCTTATTTTGTCATTTGGGAATTGGACCAAAAAGACAGTTACAAGTCACCAAGTTGCAACATCCTAAGAGAATTACCAGATGATGGACAACAAGCTAACCATACCCTGTTATAGCATCATATATCACAGGCAAATCAGGCACCATGTCAAATAAAAAACACATCCAAGAATTCAGTAAATACTCAGGGTGACATTTGCAGTACTTTAACCCCAATAAAACAACATCAAAGATTCATTAATCTTAAAGCAATCAGTTAAGTTTCATGATGTAAAACAATCAAGAGATAGGATTAAGAGTGCTTTGTCTTAAATAAAGACATAACTGTGCAGCATACTAGCTCTTAATCAACTTAAAAAGACGACAAAGATTTTCAGACAACAGAAATTTTATATTTATGATGAAACATTTGATGTAGTATTTGGCTGAAACAACAAAACCTCACCAAACTGGAAAACATCATTAAACTGGAAACAACAAAACCTCACCAAATTGGAAAACATCATTAAACTGGAAACAACAAAACCTCACCAAATTGGAAAACATCATTAAACTGGAAACAACATAACCTCACCAAACTGGAAAACATCATTAAACTGGAAACAACATAACCTCACCAAACTGGAAAACATCATTAAACTGGAAACAACAAAACCTCACCAAACTGGAAAACATCATTAAACGGGAAACAACAAAACCTCACCAAATTGGAAAACATCATTAAACTGGAAACAACAAAACCTCACCAAATTGGAAAACATCATTAAACTGGAAACAACGTAACATCTCCAAACAAATCTCCAAAACAGGAAATAGCGAAAACCCTCCAAACAGGACATATGGCAAATTAAGCTTCAATTTTCAGCAGTTTTAATTTTTTGACCATTCTCATCAATAATGACTGGTAACAAGAGGGCCCAAAGGGCCCTAGGTCGCTCACCTGTCGAACTTTACCTAGATTTTGGTGAGATGATCATTGTGACCAAGTGTCATAAAGATTAAGTCAAAATTGTGACCTCTAGTGACTACACAAGGTTTTTCTATGATCTGACATAGTGACCTAGTTTTTGACCCCTTATGACCCAATATAGAACTTGACCTAGATTTTGTTGAGATGATCATTGTGACCAAGTTTCCTAAAGATCAGGCCAAAACTGTGACCTCTAGTGACTACACAAGGTTTTTCTATGATTTGACCTTGTGACCTAGTTTTTGACCCCGGACGATCCAATATCAAACTTGACCTAGATTTTGTTGAGATTATCATAGTGACCAAGTTTCATAAAGATTAAGTCAAAATTGTGACCTCTAGTGACTACACAAGGTTTTTCTATGATTTGACCTTGAGACCTAGTTTTTGACCCCAGATGACCCAATATCGAACTTGACCTAGATTTTGTTAAGATGATCATTGTGACCAAGTGTCATAAAGATAAGGTAGAAACTGTGACCTCTAGTGACTACACAAGGTTTTTCTATGATTTGACCTTGTGACCTAGTTTTTGACCCCGGTTAACCCAATATCAAACTTGACCTAGATTTTGTTGAGATGATCATTGTGACCAAGTGTCATAAAGATTAAGTCAAAATTGTGACCTCTAGTGTCTACACAAGCAAATTGTTGACGGACGGACAACGGACGACGGACGAAGAGTGATCACAAAAGCTCACTCTGTCACTTTGTGACAGGTGAGCTAATAAAACACACACGGATTTCTTGAATCCTGGTTTCAGTTGCCATGACAAATACAGACATTAATGTGGAAACTGTAGTGCAATGCAAGTTAATGAGGCTTCTGCGGAAGCCTGGAAGCTTAGCTTTGCAAAATGACACAATCTTCAAGTGTAAAATTACTCATCAAGACAGTAATAACAGCAGTTAAGGTTCATTCTAAGGGGTGAAAATGTGTATTTTTCTTCAGTGAATTAAATACCCTTTTTGCATAATAACTCATTAGTCTCATACATCATTTTGAAGCTTATAAAGTTCAACTACTCTATATCAACAAGTGTTTTATAATATTCACTTGTTATAAGAATGTATTTATAAAAAGTTAATAACTAAATAGGTATACATTTTTCAAAATGTCAGTCTCATTTATTTGGTAACAAAATGTTAGAAAAATTAGAAATTGAGGTTGTCAAATATTTGATCAAGGTCATGCCTGCCCATTTTTTTAAATAAAAGAAGTCAAAATGCATTGCTTATGAACAATAAAATACATCAACATGAATTAAAATCTATCACATGTGTATGGGTTAAGGACTACTTAATAAATCCTAAATAGTTTAGGGTATGGTGGACCTGATGGACCATATAGTTGTTGGTTTGTCCATAACCAATTTTATCGGGTCTATAAGACTTAAAACTTGATTATTTTGAGAAGTTTAAGTTACCACGAAAAAACTGAAACAGGTTTATGGAAAATTAAAGCTTTAGTATTTTCATTGTATTTTATTTGTTTATATACCAAAGAAATTGCTTATTTATCTTTAGTCGTACTGGTCCCTGTTAATTTTTGTTCCGTCCGTTAGCCCGTTTCTTTTGACATGGGAAAAACTGCTCAGTTTGTGAGTTAAAATGGTTAAATATTACTCAAAAAACTACTTGCAGACGATAATATAGCATGGCAGTAACCTCACACCATACGTTAACTTATCGATCACGTTGTAACATTTGCACGGACTATTCGTGTGGATTGAAATATTTTTGACAGGTGTGTAATGACCAATTTTAGACAAACTGTAGGTGATCGAGAAATGATCCAGACAATCGAATTACAAAGCAGTGTTTGCAATGATTATACCAGCATAATTAACATACGGATTATTTAAAAACACAAATTACTTTTGTAATTTAGCTAAAATAAAGTTTGACATGTGGAGCATGTGTTGAAATAGGAAAATGCTGACATTAATGTTTCATTGGGACTTAAATTAAACCGTAAGTAATACTGTATTTGATGTCATCATTCGTTATGAATGACACATTATGAACACCGCATCATAATGGTTTCGCTGATAAACTGTCACACTACTTTAATCATCTTTGGCACATGAATATAAATTTGCTACACAGCACGAAATTCGTAAACAAACGTGATGACAACAGTATTAATTGCTCGTATGATCGTTTGTAAAGTTGATATATTATGAACGTAATAAAGTTCATTATTCGATCTGGCAATCGATTATGTTGATTACTATGTTTGAAAAACATGTTGCTGTACGTTTACTGCGGTGACAGGAGGGAGCAAACATGGTGACCTCCTTGTCGAAATTACATATCGACATGAAGGTGTTTTTCTCATAAACAAAACACCAGCATCTAATTTCAAGCCTGGCATGCCCTTGCGACGATTGATTATTAAGTATATTCAATGAATTTGCATTATAAAACAGAATAATGATAACGTTTGACATTTAAAAAAAAATGCTGTATTTTTCATTCAAAAATCCGCTTTATTTTAGTGTTAGCATTTGAATTAGGCGACTATATGGTAGGGCTGCATACCGGTTTCCGATATAAATCGAATAACGGTATTTTGCGTTCGTTCGATACATCATGTCTGTATCGGTCAAAACATCGATCAACATGTATATTTGTTTCATCAGGTCGTCGGCGCAGCTTATGTCCGAGTGAATCTAATTTTCAAACAAGAATCTGCTTTGCAAACTACTCATGCAATTTAAACATGTGTATACAGATTGTTTATCACATATCTCAAGTCTGATGTGATTGTGTTCTGCAAGATAAATACATGTTGTGAGTCTGCAAGTGCCTATATACAGTATTTAGATAGTTTATTTGTCAAAATAAAATATCAAATGATATATCGAATATCGATCATTTTGTATCGATACAAATATCGTATCGATCATTTTAACTGTTACGCAGTCCTACTATATGGCACATTTTACATCACACGTTAGGATGAACATTAATACAGTGAAGCTGAAGACGAATTGGCCACCAAAGACCACCATTACAAAACATGTACAACACATGACCAATTTTATGTCCCATCAGACGATTTTCAATGAGTTTAACCTGTTAAGAGCGACCTCCTGTCAACAAAGACCATGTTTGCTCTTCCCTTGTTTGTCTTAAAGACAGGTTACTGACTGTACTTTAAAAAGGAGATTAAACGAGGATAAAATCAAGTGTGAAGACCAAAAAATGGTATCCAGTATTAGTTCAAGTCTGCTATACATGAATTGTATAGTATTTATAAGTCGATTTTTTAACCTGTTGCAGGTATTTTGATATTGAATATTCATTGGACTAGTCAATGAGATAAATCGGGTACAGTCCTTAAATGTATAACAGTTAATTTTGCATGAACCAATTATTTATGTTTTGAACAATTACAATTTAACAGTTTGTCAACGAACACTGTATATACCTGTATGTGAAATAGACTGTTCTCATAACTAACGGTCAAACAGATCACCTGCAATAGGTCAGAAAACACTGATGATATTAGTGCTTAATCAACAGCCTACTAAATAGTATTGAACTGTTTTCCTCAGAAATAGATCCATACAGTTAAGTATAAAACATTGCTACTCCAGATAGTAACACATTCAGGTTCAGATTTTCGTGATAAATAATTAACCGCTTCCTAAAATGGACAGATTGGTCATGCAGTATTAATACACATGGAAAAGCTTAGATAATTAATTTCTATGTATAGTTTGCCGGGGATAACTCTAGACTTATCAATAAACCAAAAAACAAAACAGGCGTAATATAAACACTGCACGATCGACTGACAGCTTGTTACCGGTGTAGGTTTAATGAATATATCATTAAAAGTTAATATGCAAAAGACTGAAAAAAAATGAATACCGAAAATGCGTTTAATTATTTTTTATTTGTAAACAAAGGCTACAGTAACTGTTATCTCTGGCAACCTATATTTATTTTTCTCAACCCTTTAATCCATAGGTACATCAATTTACACAACTGTTTCTTTGTTTGACCCAGGTTAATAACCCACATGAAGCTTATGTCATATTATGTGATGCACATTGTAGTCAACATTTGTGTAAGTCAGTTATTGACCTTGTATTTGGTATACCTGAATATAAACAACCCCCGCACGTGAAAAACGTGAACACCGAGACCCCGAAGCGGTCAACGTGTTTAACGGTTTTCTCGTGCGCGGGTTGTTCATATTCAGGAATACCTCATATTCTGTCAATAACCATTACGTACAGCCCTAACCAATTTCCTTTATCAATTATTTTCCAATAATATGTATGGAGGGGAGAAGCTAGAAATTACAGAAATGGACTTTGGTTGCAGCAAGTTTTAAGGCAGGGAGTTGTAATATGAACTAAGGCACAGCCTATTTTAGTGGATTATATCTAAATATTAAAGAACAGCTCAGCTATATCATTTATCATTTACACTAGGCTAGTTGATTTAACTTAGAAGTTAATATAAAATGTCATTGCTTTCTGGTCCCACTGCATGTATTGTTAGTTGTTGAGGTTCAAAACCGCCAGAAAAATGCATTGACAATCATCTTACACATGTAGTAAATATCTGCATCATGGAGCAGGGATATTGTTGGATAGCATCCAACTCATTGTTGGCATATTTTTAACTCAGTTTTACCGAGATTAATTTTGAGATTTTCCGGATGTCCACGGCTCAAATCCTGGCAGCCAAGACAGGGTGATCCGGAGAGGGCGCTTAAAATATTACTGTGAATTTGAAACTAACAGAATGATACCAATCAGGACGTTCATGGTTCGAATCCTGACAACCAGGACAGGGGATATGGATAGAGCACTTACGACTAGGATTGTTCTAAGTGCATAATATTAAACATACAGAACTGTTTGAATCTGGATGTCCATGGTACGAATCCCGGCAGCCAAGACCAAGTCTCTGAGACATTACACGATAAAACCTGTTTTCCGGAAGTTAATGGTATGAGGGGTAACGGATAATAGGCTGTAAAGCAGGAGTGAATTTAATTATTCTTTTTTCTACGCTTAAACATGAAAAACGTATAAAACCATTATTGCACATTATCATTAAACATCTTTGTTTTTAAGGAGGCCTGAGCTACGAAATTTCAAAATCGTATTAGGTGAGAACAAAGATGATATTTTGTTTCAATTATTGCATATAAACGTTAATTAATAAAAATAAACATAACATTAGTTTAAACAAGAAATATCTTTAAAAAAGATAAACAGCGTTAATATAGCATATATGTGTACTTGTTTCCAATAAAAATGCGGACGTTATTTTATATCGTTGAAATTTAAAACACTAATCAAACTAGAATTTATATACTTATCCATGTAAATTGTTTGTCAGTAAATAAAAAAAGAATAGTAATATAGGTATATGTATTAATTAGTCTGGATTCTGCGGTCCATTATATCCGGCAATTATAGCGATATATAGTGATTCCAAACTTAACTCAGACTTTAATATATAGCGCGCATTATGTCTGGAAAAAAAATATAGACAGGACTTAAATTACCTCAATCATATTAACGTCGAAATTATAGACAAAAACAAAATGGGAAAAAAGAAAATCAGAAAAAATAGGTTGATGTAGGGTTTGAACTCGAGGCCCTCTGCTCACAAAATGATATGGTGTAGACGAACGCGCTACCTATGTAGCTAATTCCGATACTACATTTTCAAGCGCCGTATTACTATTATAATTCCATTCTATACTTGACCCGGGTCACATTAAGGTCAACAGTTAAAAATAGAATTAATAAGAATTACACTATGCACTTAGAGAAACACGAATAACAGATCTCTGTGTGTATCTACCGTATCTTTGGTTACAACTTTAACAGAAATGTAACTTTTTCGCGGTATCTTTTGTGATGAGTATAGCATATTCTGACCAATGGGAAGTAAGTATTCAGTTATTGAAACTGCTAGTCACTATATGCTAGAGTGAAATTTATATAATACAATCAGAGGTAATCTCATCTCAAATATACCTTGTCCTCCATCTATAAATAATCTTCTCTATGGCAACGAACACTTAACAACAGAACAAAACAACGCATTATTCTTAAACACACAGCAATTCATACTGGCTTCAAAACGTTTTCAGCATGCATAGGACCTGCCCGCCCTCCCTTAACTGCCGCAAATAATGTACTGTTTATTTTCTTTATTTTCTTTTTCTTCTCATTCATAAAAATATCATGTACAAAACTGTACAAGCTAAGACAACAAAAACAGAAATTGATATATAAGATTTATATACTAACTATACCATCGTATAAACATAAATTTAGTGCATACTTATATCTAAGGTCATTTTGCCTTTGGTTGTCGCAGAATACACAGCCTCGCGATCTGTGCTTTCATTTCGCGCACACGATTTATTATGTACTTTTATCTAATGCGAGAGCGCCGACTGTGAGGCTGTGTGGTTTGTGATATCCAAAGGCAAACTGAACTATAGCTGCAAACCCGTCATCACTTGATCTTTCCTCTCGTATTAACAAAAACCTTGGAGAGGAATTAATATAAGTTTTCAAAAACTTCTTTTCCAATCCATTAATTATTCCATGTTTGTATTATTATATATATGTACTTATATTGAAATAAATACAGTTTAAACCAAGTATTCAGTTTCTTCTATTTTTTTTGTAAACATTTCATTGGTTTTTAAAGTAGGTCAAAAACCAAGCTACACAGCTAACGCTGAATTTTTATTTTCTTTTTCTATTTTGCATGTATAAAAAGTGGGTGTCGAACAGCACAATTGTAAAGTGTATGGGTGTACAATAAGTCACAATAAGAAAGACTGCTCAATGTATGACAAAGTTATAGTCTGGACAAGCTTCAATTTGACCTTTGACCTCCAAAGGTTACCTTGACCTTTGAAATAGGAACCTAGGGATTGTGCATGACACTCGTCTCATGGAGGTTAACATTTATGCAAATTATAAGAAAGATTGGCCAATGCATGACAAAGTTATGGTCCGGACAAACTTCAATTTGACCTTTGACCTCCAACTGAGACCTTGAGCTTTGAGATTGGAACCTGGGGTTTGGCCATGCCTTATGGAGGTTAAAATTCATTTCAAATATAAGAAAGATTGGTCAATGTATGACAAAGTAATGTGACCTGTGACCTTGACCTTTGAGATAGGAACCTAGGGGGTGCACATGGCACTCCTCATATAGCTAAAAATTCATGCCAAATATAAGCAAGATTAGTCAAAGCGTGACAAAGTTACAGTCCAGACAAAATCGGACGGACGCACTAACGCACTTATGCACATACATCATAAGTGACGACTAAGCGGACTGGACAAAAATGTTTATACTTCCAATAGTATTGTGATTGTTTTCAAGTAAGACTTTATAGAAATTATTATGTTTTGGCTAAAACAATTGCGATTATTGCACCTTGTTGCTCTATACGCTATATACAGCCCCCTGATGTATATTCGGAATATCTCGCACATTCACCCTGTTCATTCCGTAATCCCAGAAAACGGGTTTTACGTTAACATTAAAGGCAGTTGTGATGTTAGTAAAAGGCAGTCAAATTTGAGATAAGACTGCATAATATGATACAGAAAGTGAACTTACATTATAAAAGTTGTGTTTATTTATGAGCTTATTCTTTTATGGGGAGTGCCTAAAAGAGAATAACTACAGCTACAACTTAAAATATTTTTTATATTGGTACACTAATATTATTAGTGTTTAGGAGAGATCACCGTATTCATATGCAAAATTCCCACCAGCAATCTACTGGATGAATGAACAATAAAAACCTGCCATTCAACAATAGCTTGCTGGTGGTATGAATACCTTTGTATACAAACATGATCTCTCCTATTAAAGTTTCCATTAATCAATCAATATAAAAGTCAGCCTAAATATACAGTTATTTTATGAAAAACCGCTGTACTCAACTGCCACAAATAACTAATACTTTCACAGGTCAGACAATATATATGGTTGTTTTATGATGAACCGCTGTACTCAACTGCCACATATAACTAATACTTTCACAGGTCAGACAATATATACAGCTGTTTGGATATTGGGACCAAGGGACAGAGCTCTGTACTTCTGCGGTCTTGTTTATAGATTACTCAAACCATTTCAACGTTATCAGTACCTGTCAGTGGCTGGACCGTTATCAGTACCTGTCAGTGGCTGGACCGTTATCAGTACCTGTCAGTGGCTGGACCGTTATCAGTACCTGTCAGTGGCTGGACTGTTATCAGTACCTGTCAGTGGCTGGACCGTTATCAGTACCTGTCAGTGGCTGGACCGTTATCAGTACCTGTCAGTGGCTGGACCGTCGGAATTAATATTAAGCAGCCACATGGAGACAGCTTAGCAGTCTAGTTCATAGATCTATCATCCATCATTGGATTATCCAAAATTTGACTTGAAAACATATATCATATTTCGTGTTGTTGCAGGGCAATATCCAGAGACAAATGCTTCGAGGCACATATTTTTATCAACTATATTATATATTGAGCTGTTTTTTGTGCATGCGCATGTTTCCATGTAAACATCATTTCGTTTTAACTAATTCAACGTTATTCGACAAGTTGTTTTGTCATACATAGTTATGTCATATTAAAATTTGAAAGCATCCGGAACTGTGGTTTGTGAGTTATGCACCTATCAATGTTTTCCCCCAGGGGGGAGGGGGGGGGAGCAGCAGCTGACCTAGGGGAATTTGACATTTTTACTTTTTCAAAGTCTAAATTCCCACCCTAGAGCAATTTGTCAAAATCCCCTCACTGGAAGATGCTTTACATACCCCCGGGATCAAAATTTTGGCCAAAATAAAAATTTCCCGGGACTCGGCACCATTCTGTCTGTCGAATTCCCACCTATCGGGAACAGCCTTCTGTCAAAAGTCCTGTGTATGCCCGCCGCTCTCCCCCCTGTGGGAAAACATTGATAGGTGCATTATGATGTTTCCGCTTACTTTTTTATCCTCCCATGTTTTTAAAGTATACAACGATTTAAGTATAAACATTTAGTAAAAATAACAGTTCTTGTATACAGCATGTTACCTCTCTAGAGCAACACTCGTAGGGAAACATGAAGTTTGGTTGTTGTACAGAGGTTGTTGCAGATTAGTACTTCTGAAACAAAATGATAATGCATGTTGCTTGATATAGATTGTTGCTCTATAAAGGGCACCTTTGGAGAGGTTGCACTGTATACTACAGAAAAAAATTGAAATATTAAATGGCAATCTTACCTTTTTATCTAATAGTCAACTAAATAAATGCTCCAACTTAATTTACTCAATTAATCTGATCAGAATTCAGATTTTATGATTCCAGGTGTTTCTTCAGCAACATCAAATTAAAATTTAACATTCGCACTTTAATTCCAATAAAACAGTGAAACTATTATCAAACACAAATCTCTTCAACAACTAAACAAATAAAACATTTCTCTGGCTAAAAATAAAACACTCAACACAAGTGCCATGCAACAAGTAAAAAATATTATTTTCCAATAACAAAAAATCACAAGATTTCTTGATTCACAGCTTCATATCATTAATTCTATAAAGGAGATGTTGTCCCACTGCACATATATATATATAGTTCATGCAGTTGATCTTGTAAAGCCTTATTGACTGGGCATAAAATATTCCAACAAATATTCCAATAGAAACACACCATTAATGAGAAATCAGTTGTCTTTATAACCTACAGTAACTGTGTGGACTAATTAAGCTGTTGTGATGGTGCGAATTATGACTTATGATTTAACGTAGATAATACTTTATGTCACATGATCAGTCCCTGTCATATTGTGATTTGATACGGAACTTGTATGAACCACAGGTACCTGTATCATTAAAAAAAATAAAGAAAAAATTTAAAACAGAAAATTGACCACACAGTCACTGAGGTGCGGTTTGCTTTTATTTAACATTTCATTAATACTGGTGTTATTCTTAATATATTCACATGATCAGAAACTAGAGAGCTTCGTCTTTTATTTGATATCAATATTTTAAATATCCATCCTTAAATAAGACAATCAACCCATAGGGTGTGCAATCACTTTCTTTTTTAGAATAGCATTGTCTTTTCTATTGAATGCATCTCAGTGATTGACTGGACACTGTGGTATACATTTCATGGTATTACTTTTTAACTAGTTGATCAATTATGAATATAATTACTTTGATACCATGAAAATGTGACCACTTTAGTACAAATGTACCTTTCTAAGATAACATAAATTTTATAAAATATTTTTTTTTACTCTTTATCAATGATACAGTTCCCTGTGGTATGGACTGGTTCAATGTTTATCACAGTTGATTCACACACTGGCTGCTGTAAATGAGCCAGTCTCCAGGAAAACCTGCTATTTTGACATTATGTATTAACTTTTATGTAATAACAAGGTTTATAAGAAGCTCTAAAATGAGAAAAATGCATATCTATTGATTCTACTTCAAGTAATTTACCCATATAGTACTATATCTTAGCTTTAATATTTCTCATGAATTATATCGAAATCACATACTTCGTCGCTATGGTGACCAATTCCGACAACAAACTCTGATTGAGAAAAAGGAGGAGTTAGTTGTTTAAAACAGTAGCAGCCATTCTCTGAATGCAAACAATTTTGATTGTGATATACATTTTAAAAATTAAAACATAATTCTAAAACATGATACTATTTTGAACGGTTTGTGTCAAGAATTGATCAAATGGTGTTATTATGAAATTCTTGTTACAGTAACGTCGAATACTGTTTCAATGACGTTTGTGATGTCACACAAAAATCACCAAATAGGGACTCAACAAAAACAGCTGTAACTTCCTTAAAACTCAAGATATTAACATTTTTTTTGCATTTTGCTTCAATAACATTATCCTTTAAGACTATGGAAATTCACAAAATCAATATTTTTGTCAAAATAGCAGGTTTTCTTTGAGACTGGCTCAAATATATTTTATTGAGCCCTTCTCCATGAAAACTGGGCTTAGTGACAAAATCATGATAATACCCTAAGGGTTAGAAATACAATACTCGAGAAATTTAGCAAATATAACATTCAACAGACCACTCCCAACTAGTTTTTTAGTGATGTCGCAAATGTCATTCCACCGTTATTTGACATAATGTTAACAAGCATTTCAGAAAGCCAGTATTTGATCAATTTTGGAGGTAAACATTTTAAAATTATTTCACAATTTAGAAATATTATCTTATTTTCATAAAACGTATCAAAAACATGAATATTTGCTTTTAGAGAAAATTAGCACAGGCACATGGTTTAAAATTATCTGAGTGTACCATATATAGAGAGAAGGTTGTGCAGCAGCCATGTTTAGCCGCAACAGATATGACTTTACAAAAGCTGCCTGGTAACCAGATTTTCTACAGTTATCACATCAAACATAGATGCAAGTTCCTGTGACTTCATATCTGATTTTTAAAAAGAACTATCAAAGAGATTACTTAGACTTTAATCTAAGAACATGACTTTTTTATCATTTAAGAGTCTTTTCTTTACACATTAATTACTAAATAATGTCACTATAATGGTTGGGTGACAATCTCAAGAAAAAAAGTGGGGGTAGGACCTCTCTGTTAACAAGACATGTCATATACCAAAATGTTCGGGAAGGTCTGTAGTATCTGAGACTGCCGGCATAAATTGCCAAAAGTGGTGGCGTTCCGAGAAATCCAAGATGGCCACCTTTTTGACAGTATTAGCTTAATATTAATGTTATGAAAATATCAGGAATATGATACAACTTTTTGAAATAACTTTGCTTAATTGTTATAAGCCCGGTTTTCCTGGAGAACGGCTCATTTATAAAAAATCACAGTGTATAAACGAGTCAACTTCCAGTTATCACAATAAGTCATACACATTGAATTGTAGTCTCCTAATTAGTCATACAGTGATTTTTTGCTGGCAATAAATCATACAAGTTGAACTAGAATTATCACTGTCATGACCAGGGCCCTGTGGTAGCATGCAAGAAGAGGGGGGCGGGGGAGGGGGGGGGGGGTAGTATAGAAGTATAGTATGGTTGCATAATTATCAGTACTATTAATTGCAATTTCCTGTACTAAGACATAATAATAAAGTCATATCTATACATGTACTGATGCCTGAAATAAAGTAATTCACTTCCTTCTAAAATAACAAGCAAAGGTTTAATTTTCAAAATAGAAACCATGATGAACTTTGACTTTTATTAAGTTTGAACTTATTTTTGATATACTAAGTGTGCACACTTAATTTAATAATGACATTGGTTTCATTGACATTGCCCTGTTCCTACATCAGGCCATACCAAATCGTTTTTTTGTTTAGCGTTCACCCTAAGTTTGAAAACATATCTAGCTATCCTGAAAGAAAAACTGAAGCCCTCGAAAAAAACAAGTCATACCAACTTCTATATTCATCAATATATGGCTAACAAATAGATTGCATGCAGTGTCAATCAAAATAACTTACTGAAATAACTGAAAACGTATTTGTGTGAAATAAAAACTAATACAGGCTTAAATTTTCCTTATTAAGACGCCCAAACCTATCGTTCCGCGGGCGCTAAATGAAGAAACGATTTGGAATGGCCTCATCCTGTTTGGTCAATAATGAACGCAAGATGGAAATACACTAACAGAACTACATTAATATGTTTGTTTTGTGTGAACCAGTATTTGTTACGATATATGACCTAAATATTTCATTTATATTTTACAGTGACACACTTTGTGGCCAGGTTGAATAAAGATGAGGTAAAAAATGTGACCTAGCTCTAAAGTATAAACAAGGTTTTTCTTTGATATGACCTGGTGATCTAGTTTTTGACCCCAGATGACCCAGTTACAAACTTGACATAGATTCAACAGAGACAAGCATTGTGACCAATTTTCATAAAGATTAGGTAAACATTGTGACCTACAGTGTGTTAACAAGGTTTTTCTTCAATGTGACCTAATTGTGACCCAGTTTTTGACCCCAGATGAACATATTAGTCGCGAACTTAACTTAGATTTCATAGAGACAAACATTGTGTCCAAGTTTCATTAATATTATATCCAAAATGTGACATCTAGAGTGTTAACAAGGTTTTTCTTTGATGTGACCTGGTGTCCTAGTTTTTTACCCCAGACAACCTAGTTACAAACTTGACCTAGATTTCAAAAAGACAAACATCATTACCAAGTTTCATAAAGATTAGGTAACAATTGTGACCTCTAGAGTGTTTTTCTTCAATGTGACCTGGTGACCTAGTTTTTGACACCAGATGACCCCGTTGCAAACTTGACCTAGATTTGATAGAGACATACATTTTGACAAAGTTTCATTAAGATCATCTCAAAAATGTGACTTCGTCTTCAGGTGAGCTATGATAAATTTTGACATACTTTATTCTGATATATTGTTGCTATTAAATTTGTGATTTAATTTTTCCGCATCCAAACGACTGCCTGTGTTTATTTCTTAATTTAATAATTCACAATTAATTGCCAATGCAGTGCTGAGGATTCACAGCCTACTACATGGCTGTATAGAATCACTCAGTGAACCTACTATGACTTGATGCATTGTTATATTCAGGGTGACGAATCAACGGGGTTTACACACGGATACTGAAGGGAGCTAAGTCTTCGGTAAGACCTGTTTTTTGCCAATATCTTCACTTGTTCGTACATGATTCTTAATATTTGTCAGTGCATAAAAGACAGATAAGCTTTCTGTTCCTAACCATGTTCAAACTTAAAGGACTCTCTTCCTAATTTTGACGTAATCGTTGGCCAAAATTGACGGGTAAAGAAACTGATGTAAACAATCGTGCTGCATGCGACGTGAAATTGCATTTTTCATTTCATTTTACTGTAAAATGTTGTAATTAGTAGGTTAACTGTGTGTCAAACCTTTCGAATACGTACATGTATTATATGACTATCTTTATTTATCATAAATGGACGTTTCTGCATGATTAAAGTGACATTTGGAGAAATGCTGTTGTAAACTTGAATGTAGAGATTGCTGTTGTAAACCTGAAATTTTTTCTCGGAATACCTTCAAAACACAAAAGGTTAACACAAGCTTTATACTAGTAAGTAATCCATAATAATGAACGCGATTGTCGAATGTCATTTACTTACTTACATATCAATTATTTTACAGATAGCATGTCATGGAAAAGCGACGATGATACTGTTTGTCTTTGTGTCGGATGTTGAGGATGAGTCACATCCCCAATTCTAATTAAGAACGTATGGTTGACACCATGGATGAAGTCATGAACCGGTGAAATGGAAGTAATAATCTACACCTGATACGACAGTTTCTCAATTACCAATAAAACATACTTTAATATACCCACCAGTGTGGAGTTATGTCACTTAATTAAACTGCACAAAGAGAGTGAATACGCAGAAACAGAAGGTGCTTATGAAATTATTGACTATCTAATTGAACGAATCTTAGACAGCAACACTCAACATGATACTGTCGATACAAGTAGTTGTTACAGTTATCTTACTGGTGCATGTATTGTGGATGTAACACTGGTGCATGTGTTGTGGATGTAACACTGGTGCATGTGTTGTGGATGTAACACTGGTGCATGTGTTGTGGATGTAACACTGGTGCATGTATTGTGGATGTAACACTGGTGCATGTATTGTGGATGTAACACTGGTGCATGTATTGTGGATGTAACACTGGTGCATGTGTTGTGGATGTAACACTGGTGCATGTGTTGTGGATGTAACACTGGTGCATGTGTTGTGGATGTAACACTGGTGCATGTATTGTGGATGTAACACTGGTGCATGTGTTGTGGATGTAACACTGGTGCATGTGCCGTGGATGTAACACTGGCGCATGTGTTGTGGATGTAACACTGAATCAAATGATAGCACTATTTATATGACTATTTTACACCAGATAGTTCAGTAAAGAATAAAGCAAGATGTCAAGAAGTTTTCTATGTTGATTTTTCTCATTTATTGACTAGAACAATAAGAAAGGTGTGTAAAAAAGGAATAGAAGGAAAGCACAATGAAGCTTGGAAACAACTAGCAAAATCAGTTCCTGTGGCAGTTGCACACATTATTGAGACAGTTGAAAACCAGATGAGAGTTCATGGAGATGTACTAGTATGCGAGGCTAACTTTTGCAGATATATTAGACTATGGTGATAAGCGGATGACAATCATGTTATATGTGCAAAAGAAGGGGTCACAATGAGACTGCCTCTTAGAAATCGGTTCACAGCCGGATTGCCGGGATACAAATCCAGCGCACTAACCACTGCAGCAACTAAAAGATAACAGACTGCTGTTCTGTATATGCCAAGTGTCACAATAAGACCACCATTGGTACGTTGAAAATGCACTTATTACAGATTTTGTCTTAATATTAAAAGTACACAACTGTGAAATCGTGGAAAGTAACCTACAAATGATGGTCTAGGTTTTGAGATGGCCTTTAAGTGAAGTTTTACTGTTCATGTTTGTTTATGAGACATATAAATATGACACTTGTTAATGTATTTGAATAAGCTTTTTATTGACAAACATATATTATGTAAACAGTAAAAGTTGCTTATACATTATCCGTATTTGAGATACATGTAATAAATAAAAATTAATAGCAATAAAGTTTTAATGTTGTTTTCGCCATAGAGCTTTAAATTCACAAATGTCATTTGTGATTACGGTCTCCTTCAGCAGTGGTGTATGCACACTAACTAGACATTTAATAGAAATGTGTTAAAGGCTGTTGGAATACAACAGTATGTAAAGGGTACATGGTGAAAACTTTTATAAAAATATTAATTCCAGGTAATTCCCTCTGGGCCATAATATTTCTGTTGATTGGATATTACAACAGTTTTTATATTTCTTCAGATAAAAGTTCATGCAGCACAGAGATGTATTGGTCCAAGAGCCAGGGCACTTTTATTTACTTTTTTGAGCACAGATTAAATATTTATACAACAAGTAGGAGCAAGATATGTGCTTTTCAGAACTGCGCGTCTTAGTTGCCATATCCGGGACAAATATTATCCAATGAATAATATCCAAGCAAATATTTGTGGCTACATACATAAATAAAAAAATTGCATGAGAACATAGAATTTTAAGCGAATGCGTAAATTATGGCGGCCATCTTAGATGCCATCTAGGATTTCCGGGTCCGCACCACGCGTTGACAATTTATGCCGGCAGTTCTATATAGTACAGACATAGGCGAACATTTTGGAATATAACCTTGCTTGTTCTTTTTTAGTTGTCACATCCCCACAAAAAGTCACCAATCACACCCAACTATATGTATACAAGTACTGGTATTTATCA
Organism: Spisula solida; assembly: GCA_947247005.1. Taxonomy (NCBI): domain Eukaryota; kingdom Metazoa; phylum Mollusca; class Bivalvia; order Venerida; family Mactridae; genus Spisula; species Spisula solida. Next base: position 46,463,208 of record OX365948.1, on the reverse strand, counting down.
TGTTTTCTCTGGTAGGGGTGGGTACGTCACGTAGGCTATTCATATGGCCGTTTAAGCATTTATGTGCAAAGCCATGATATATTTTCATCAAAAGAAGTTGATACCTTCATATGAAAAGGAAAGTTATATGAATGGCAAAAAAATATTGTTTTTAAAACAATTGAATATCATTAGATTTTGAAAAAATGAATAAAAATGTAAAATTTAGAGTATATTGTATCATTACTGAACAGAAATAAGATATTTACACAATTTTAAAGTATTGACTAACAGCAGTCATTTTGAATGGTCATTTTTTTAAAAAATGGCGGCCATCTTGGTGGCCATCTTGGATTTTAGGCCCTTGTCCCGGATATGGCAACTAAGACGCCAGTTCTGAAAAGTACATATCTTTCTCTTACTTCTGGTATAAATATTTTATCCGTGCTCAAAAAAGTAAATAAAAGTGCCCTGGCTCTTGGACCATATTAATTATGTTAAATTTAACCTAACACGTAAGTCCAGTGCTTGTAATATTCAGTCGCAGCTTCATCAATTGATTAGCATGTTACTGTCCAGCCAGCTATAATAATAGTCAAATGGTAGCATCCATTTTCACTAACACGTGCCTGCTAGGAATGGTCTTTACAACTGCATCTGTAATAATAATTAATATTATAAAATATGCCTGCCCGTATATCATGATCTAATGATCAAGATGATGCAACATGGTAAATGGTTAATAGTTTTGGATATCTGAGATTTACATTTACTGCTTATGAGTGATTTTGTCCTGAGCCCTATCCTCAAATAATATCAAAAAGACCCAAAATGTCATATAATACGCCCGTCTGGGGGCATAGTGAATGAAAATAAAACAATCTAACTTGGCCTATTTCACATTATTTTGGTAATTAAAGGGCCATAACACAAGAAGGCCTGGGCTGATTTGACCTACAATTAAACTTGGCCTAGATATTATGCCCATATACATTGTCACCAACTAAGCAAATGAAAACTCTTTGAACTTGAGAACAATGTCAATTGTTTGGTAATTATAGGACCATAACCCAAGAAGGCATTTGCTGATTTGCCCTTTAATTGCACTTGGCCTAGATATTATGCCCATGAACAGACAAGGCCAATTTCACATTTTTTAGTAATTGAAAGACCATTTCTCAAGCAGGCCTAGGCCGATTTGGCCTATAATTGAATTTGATCTAGATATTATGCTCATTTATATATAAGCATTGTTACCAAGTTTGAAGTTTAGTACAGACAAATTACAGGCCGCCGGCGCCCGCCCACATGCCCGCCCAAGGGTGTTCCAATAATACGTCCCGTTTTTAACGGGTGTATAAAAATGGTTTGAGATAAAAAATAATTTAAGTTGTTATAAAAACTTTGCACTATTATTATATATTGTCTCAAATGTAAAGGCTGTCAATATCATTAATACACTATACAGTATTTAGATTAGATTAAAATTTTGTGACAGCTAGATCGGGACAGGGTTATATTAATGCTGTTACTAGTAATCAAGAGTACAAACTCTCCTGTATTTTTAATAATATAATATACAAATTCCCCAAACCATACACACCTTATCTGGATTATGTATATCCTTTTATTAGATACCCAGTTGTCAGCAGTTGATGCTCATTTTCTAATTTCCACTTGTTTTTCCCAATTGGAACTGAAAATATGTTACGGAAATTTTAAAATCATGGAACTGTTTTATCTTGAAATTACTACTTTCTTCCGGGTAATTCATCAATACACTGTATATGAATTGGCTTGAACACACATAAAGAATATGTTACAGTGGCTTAATTAAGCTGCAAACAGAATAATTAGTTGAACCGTAATGGTTTACACGTTGCAAACAGCATCTTACTTTAATCAGGTTACAGCAACCCTTGAAATGTTCACAAAATTTCCTTTTTACAACATAAATGCATTTAATGTTATTTAAACACTTTTGGCGTACAATATATACTTTGGACTTCACTAAATTCATACAAAATCAACTCAATTGCAATCAAATGTTTAAAAATCATAAATGCACGTTGCGTGCAGCATACAGTCTACGGCGAATTCTCAACATGTCATATTTTGGCCAAGGATAGCGTGTTTATTAAAGAGAGTATTGTGGAATATTTAATATTGGCATGCCGAGCAGTGTAAGCGGTCTTTAAAAAATTGTGCTACGAGAAAATGAAAAAGAAGATCATTTATTTGCCATAAAACGCCACTTACCGAGCTTGTTGACATCTATGAATTTGCACCGGTGAACCCCAAAAAGTCACATGATTCGTCACCCTGATACTCCATGACTGCTATTTTAAGCACTATAATAATCAAGATATATACCTACCACTGATCAACAAGTCCACAGTATCACCTAAAGCACTTATCAAAATATACTGTAAAATCACCTATTTTCGTGACTATTATAAGTTTCATTGATTATGATAAAAATAAAAATTTGTGGATAACATATTTTAAATGGGTAAACTCATGTCTGAATTTGACAGGTCATTTAATCATGAAGATTAGATTTTGTGGTGGAGTTCAACTTACAACAACAAAATCAATGAAAATTCAACTCCCTCGAAAAATAAAGATTTTATAGTATATTTCCTCTGATGAATAAGTCCATATTATCACCTGAACATTTATGAGACTGTGACAGAAATGAAGCATGTAACAACAGACATCTCCACCATTGAGGAGTTAATTACAGTTATTAAATACAACAATGTATATATATGAAAGGATGCATTTCTCTGTTCTGTAGACAGCGAGATAATAAACAAGAGGGCCATGTTGCCCTAAAGCGCTCACCTGATGACTAGCAGTTTAGGCAGAATCAGTATTTGTTATGATATGACCTTAATATTTGATGTAGATTTTACAAAGACACACTTTGTGGCCATGCAGGTTTTATAAAGATGAGGTAAAAAATACGTTCTCTAGAGTGTTTAAAAGGTTTTTCTTTGATATGGCCTGGTGAACTAGTTTTTTATCCCAAATGACCAGTTACGAACTTAGATTTCATAGAGACAAACATTGCGACCAAGTTTCATAAATATAAGGCAAAAAGCATGACCTCAAGAGTACTAACAAGATTTTTCTTTGATGATACCTGGTGAGCTAGTTTTTTACCCCAGATGACCCAGTTATGAAGTTGGTCTAGGTTTTAGAGAAAAACATTGTGACCAAGTTTCATAAAGATTGGGTAAAAAATGTGACCTTTAGAGTGTTAACAAGGTTTTTTCTACAATGAGACCTGGTGACCAAGTTTTTGACTCCAGATGATCCAATTACAAACTTGACCTAGATGTCATAGAGACAAACTTTGTGACCAAGTTTCATAAAGATTAGGTACAAAATGTGGTGACCTCTAGAGTATTAACAAGGTTTTTCTTCAATGTGACCTGGTGACCTAGTTTTTGACCCCAGATGACCAAGTTGCAAACTTGACCTAGATTTCATAGAGATACACATTATGGCCAAGTTGCATTAAGATCATATAAAAAATGTGACCTCTAGAATGTTAACAATGTTGTTATATGATTTGACCTAGTGACCTAGTTTTTGACCTTCTATGACCCACTTTCAAACTTGGCCTAGATTTCATAGAGACAAACATTGTGACCAAGTTTCATAAAGATTATGTAAAAAATGTGACCTCTAGCGTGTTAAAAAGGTTTTTCTTCAATGTGACCTTGTGACCTAGTTTTTAACCCCAGGTGACCCAGTTGCGAACATGACCTAGATTTTATAGAGACAGACATTGTGACCAAGTTTCATAAAGATTAGGCATAAAGCATGACCTCTATCGTGTAAACAATATTTTTCTGTGATGTGACCTGGTGATCTAGTTTTTGACCCCAGATGACCAAATTACAAACTTGACCTAGATGTCATAGAGACAAACATTGCGACAAAGTTTCATAAAGATAAGGTAAAAAATGTGACCTCTAGAGTATTAACAAGGTTTTTCTTCAATGTGACCTGGTGACCTAGTTTTTGACCCCAGATGACCCAGTTGAGAAATCGGCTTAGATTTGATAGAGATACACATAATGGCCAAGTTGCATTAAGATCATATAAAATGTGACCTCTAGAGTGTTAACAATGTTTTTCTATTATTTGACCTAGTGACCTAGTTTTTGACCCCAGATGACCCAGTTACAAACTTGGCCTAGATTTTATAAAGACAAACATTGTGACCAAGTTACATAAATATTAGGTAAAAAATGTGACCTCTAGAGTGTTAACAAGGCTTTTCTTCAATGTGACCTTGTGACCTAGTTTTTGACCCAGGTGACCCAGTTGCAAACTTGACCTAGATTTCATACAGGTTCACATTGTGACCAAGTTTTATTAAGATTATGTCAAAAGTTTGAACTCTAGCGTGTTAACAAGGTTTTTCTTTGATTTTACCTAGTGACCTAGTTTTTGACCCCAGATGACCCAGTTACAAACTTGAACTAGATTTCAGAGAGTCAAACATTGTGACCAAGTGTCATAAATATTAGGTAAAAAATGTGACCTTTAGAGTGTTAACAAGGCTTTTCTTCAATGTGACCTAGTGACCTAGTTTTTGACCCCAGGTAACCCAGTTTCGAACTTGACCCAGATTTAATACAGCTTCACATTGTGACCAAGTTTCATTAAGATTATGTCAAAAATGTGACCTCTAGAGTGTTAACAATGTTTTTCTTTGATTTGACCTAGTGACCTAGTTTTTGACCCCAGATGACCCAGTTACAAACTTGACCTAGCTTTTATAGAGACAAACATTGTGACCAAGTTTCATAAAGATTAGGTAAAAATTGTGACCTCTAGAGTGTTAACAGTTCCAATTGTTGACGACGGACGGAGGTTGACGGACGCCGGACATAGGGCAATCACAATAGCTCACCTTTGTGCTCTTCATGTTCAGGTGAGCTAAAAATCACAACAGACACATTAACCTGTTGCAATCCTACGAGTTTTCTTCTATAGAGCGATTTAAAAATATGTGTGATTCAGTAAACATGAAGAATAATGTATTGATTAGTAAAACTCTTTTAAACAAGATGGAGAGTGCCAATAGACTGCTGATCGAGACAAAAAAAGTCTGATCCCTCAGCAGTCTTTCAATGATTGCAATTCCAGCAGGCATTGTCTAGTGGTTTTTTATTGATCTCTTTGGTCTCCTTGTAAATAGGAGTAGGTTCAAAGCGATCTCTCAATAATCACACAGTAAGCACTCAAATATTGCCATAGACACACTCAAAGATCACCCAAGGAACATTTAAAGATCGTCCCAAAGACTATTCAAGGAACTGTACACATATAGTGAATGACTATATGATCCCCCTAGGCTCATTCAAACATGAGCAAAGGAACACGAAAAAATCACTCAAAGAACACTCATTGATCATTTAAAGAACATTCAAAGATTGTGCAAGGAGAACTCAAAGATTGTGCAAGGAGAACTCAAGATCGCCCAAAGAACACTCAAAGATTTCCCATTGAACACTCAAAGATCACAAAAAGAACACTCAAAGATTATCCAAGAAACACTCAAAGATCGCCTGAGAAACACTCAAAGATCACACAATAGCCCAAGAAACACTCAAATATCACACAATAGTCCAATTATTAAATCTAGGGTTCATTTGAGCTGAACCAAGTATATTTTTTAAGCCTCATAAAACATAATTATGACAAGATAGTGAGTATGGCCTATGAAGGATAACAGCAGATACAGGAAACAAGCAACATGTGTCATTCACAAGAAATATTAAGCCTTTTCACAGATTCTTAGTAAAACATCAGCATGCTGGAAAGCTCACAATGTCAAGCACTACATGACTGGTGAGCTAAAATATTGGATTTATACAAACATAATAGTACATGTATAATCAAGTGGCATGCATGCTTAAACTATATTATCAACAAACTAGAAATATTTTATCACACAAACACACATCTTCCACAAAGGGCCATAACTTTGGCAATACTCGTTCAACCTAACATACATGACAATATGCACAACTTTTAAAAGGCTGTAACCAACTATTCATATGATTTTTGCAGACATATTCAAAACAGGTATTTTGATCATTAAAGGGCCATAACTCCAGCAATAATCATCTGACCAAACGTCATTACACCTTGTAGGCTTGGTACCAACAATTTTAGTGTAGTTTCATTGAAATCTGACCAGAGGTTAAAGGAGAACCTGCACAAACTTTGTGACATCAGTCTATCAGACTACTTCTTGATTACCTACCATCCAGACTCCAGCACAACAACAGTATGTTTCCCCATTCTATGTGCATAGCCTGGGTCAATTTTAGTGCTTCATGTCATGACATTAACTTTAACATTTCATGGGCGTAGGAGAAGGGGGGGCCAGGGGGGGCCAGGCCCCCCCAATGTTAGGACAAGGGGGGCCAACATATCGTTTGGCCCCCCCAATAATTCAGACAATTTTCATAATTTTTCATCTAAAATAGTCTTGTAATATGTATTCTACATTTTATTCTTGGTTAAAAAGTATAAAATGAAAATTTTCGTGCTCGCTGCGCTCGCAAAATGATTTTAATATATGAAATATGTTATCATGTAGCTGTTGAAAGAGCTACACAAACTATAGAAAGACATTGTAAGATAAACTTTGCCCCCAGCTCCTATATTGCTTTTAAATGTTGTCATTTCTATGTTAAATTATCCCTTACTAAAGCCCTTAACTCTCAGAATGTGGGCACCTGTGCAATAATTAGTAAAAATATTTTCAAAATAAGGACTTCATTTTGCTGGATCTTGCAACAAAACATGTCTTGTAAAATACCAAATATTTATCTCAGAACACACAAAATGCACCAGATTGGTCCATTGTTTTAAAAATTTTCCCGGGGGAGCATGCCCCCGGACCCCCCTACTTGCAATACCAGTTTATGATAATGTTAATCTTTCACCCGCTATTTTTACAAGCAAAACAACTTAGTAGATATATCTTACCTTAGTTATGATATACACAAACATTCACCATAAGCTATTAACACTTATTGTGACCCCCCATATCTCAAAAGAAAATTCGCCCCCCCCCCCCTCCGCCAAATGTTTGGCCCCCCCCCAATGTTGAAGACGCTCCTACGCCCATGCATTTTACCTATCAGGTGCGTAGCAAGGCTTGAATTGGTGTAACGCACAAAAGCCATGAAGTTGGTGGTTATGGTAGAGGTCCTCATGATATGGGACTTAAATGCCATTTTGGCCCTATTTATATATTAGGAAATAGATTGCAGTTTTGCGTGATATACCGGTGAATAGATCACGGTTTAGAGTTCATATGCGTAGGAATTAATTACGAAGGTCGTAGGCCTCAGTGATTAATAACTATGCATATGAACGATAACGCCCTGTGGGAGAAAATAAGCAAGCGCAAATTAATACCTGATACGTCATCAGCCATTCGATGAGATCACATCAAACATCAACAAGATCAGTGATTAATAACTTATTATGCATATGAACGATAACGCCCTGTGGGAGAAAATAAGCAAGTGCAAATTGATACCTGATACGTCATCAGCCATTCGATGAGATCATATCAAACATCAACAAGATCAGTGCGGTTCAAAACGTCAAAACATCCTGTAAACGCAATCCCCGCCCATGTTGACTCCCTTTCATCTTGTGATGATGCCAAAACCAGTGAAATTCTGACCAATCAACGTGCTTTGTTTTTCCTAGTCACGTGCTTTCATTTAATGTTAATGAGGAGTGTTTCTCAATTAAGAGCTGTTGTTGTGCAAGCCTGAAGGCGCATTTTTTGTTATAATTTGTCTATGAACTAATAAGATGGCTAGAATTGACGTGCGCATTGAACAAGTGACTAGAATACACCCTGTGTGTTAAAAGTGACTAGAATACACCCTGTGTGTTATAAGTGACTAGAATACACCCTGTGTGTTATAAGTACTTGAAGTAGTTTATGTTTTATATTGGAGTTACAATAGTTTTCCGCCAACCCATCAAAATATAGTATATGTTAGACTACTCAAAGATCTAAAAATACAAAGATTTGAATGGTGTACCAAAACTCACAATATCTCGCAGCAATCTTCGGAAATGGCGCGAAATCTTGTTTGTTCTCAAAGCTTGTATCTCCTGTTTTTATGAACACTAGTAAAATCTATTAATTACATATGCAATAGATATATTATTCAGCTTTACAATGATACCTCATTTATTGAAGAAAAAAAACAATAGACATACTATACTCTCTTTTTAATAGAAATTCAAAGTTTATCAAAAAATACCCGATTTCTCTCATGCTTTATTGGTGCACACTGGTGTACGGAGTATTGCTGTACAGTGTACATGCTTTATTGGTACACACTGGTGTACGGAGTATTGCTGTACAGTGTACATGCTTTATTGGTGCACACTGGTGTACGGAGTATTGCTGTACAGTGTACATGCTTTATTGGTGCACACTGGTGTACGGAGTATTGCTGTACAGTGTACAGTAAATTCGAGGTATTAACAGTGTTATTTGATAAATGCTACTTACATTGTCCGATCTGTATCTGTTGAAAATTGTAGAGAGTGTAAAAACTACATTAAAACATGCTGTAATTAATGTACGAATCCTGAGGTGGGTCCGAGCATCCCTCGAAATTTTAAATGTATTCCTTCACTAGTTTGACAGGGTTTAGAGGATTAGTACATATTGGTCGTACATATTTAGGTACCTGCTGACTAAAGTCTTGATATACCCATCAGTTCATGTGTATACAAACGTTCAGCTATAAATAAATAAATTCCCAATGCTTACATCTTTATAAGGACAATAGGTTCTTGAACCCACTTAACTGATCTGACCCCTTCCTAAAAAAAATAATATGATATGCTTTACAACCAATACTTACTCTCAAATATTCAAATGCACTCTTTTGAGGTTCAAAGGAAGCAACATTTTTGAAGACAAAGGGTGGTTATAATGTTAAATTCGTACCTAGTATCAGTTTTGGCTAATTTCCTTGTTTAATTTAGTGTATTTGGAAACCTGAGCAAACGTACAATACTCTGTACAGTAAACATCAATACTCCGTACACGCACTTCTATCTATTTTGGTGTGTATCATTGTTGTACTTTGATCATTTTTTCTGAAATTCGGACTTAAGACAATTAGGTTCAATACCAACAGAATGCTCAATTCAAAAAACTATATCTCGGAAAACACTCATTCCAAACTTATGTAAAGTGCTGTGGTCAATATTTGCGTGAGAGCAGCAGCCCAATACTGGTTAATTTGAGCAATTCTACTAATATCGGTTATAATATGGCATACTATTAAGTTATAAAAATATCCGAAGACGTTAAAACCTAGTTGGGGTGATATAAGTAGTCTAAAGTTTGGCAAATATCGTCTCTGAACGTACCCTGGTATACTCGAGAATGTCGCGAAAATTGATTATATTACTCATCTTTACCAGCAATATCCGGTGTACGGTTTACCGCAGTGAAAATAAATGCAATACTATTGAAGGTATTTATCAATGTTGAAATTATTGGTTTTACACGTATAGTGAGCACAGGTACCACGCAATGTCAGCAATGCCCAAAAAACCAAGGGTTTCGTGGGTGCCTCAAAACTTCTTGTAATCACGAAGACACGCTCTATTGTATGTGGCTTACATTAGTAATTACGGTGAATCATGACTTCTGAATGCTTTTTCTCCAAATTAAATGAACAGGGAGGTTGGGGGTTGCAGTAGTGTGTACTTGAGGCGTGTAGCCTTGGCGTTAAACATGTCACTCAGCGATTTCGTACGAATACGAAATTTGTTTCAAGTTAATTGAAATACATGTACACTGCCGAGCGATCCCGATCTAGGTCCAATACTTGCTGAAGGCAATGGTTTCCAATTTTCGAATTTTGTGGAGAAGTCCGAATGAACAATATGTTGACGTCTGTATTGCTAAAAACGATCGTTATGGGTATGTTATGGTATGAACAGGGATAAATATGCACCACTGAACACATCTCCATATCATTGAAATGGAACTTTAACTACCAAATCGTACTACTGTGAGATTCCTTATTTCTATGTCCGCCTCTACTCAGGTCCGATATATCCAGATTTTGATCGTATTTATGTCGGATTCGGAGTTCAAACTCGGATTCGAATTAACTCATAAATGTCTAGTAGCAGTATACCTATATTAGTCATTTACAACCAGAAATTTATTCGATTTAGTCAGAGTAGTATAGTATAGGTCGTTTGCGAGATACCAAATCGTATGATTTTAAATATCTTCAAATCTAATCATCAGATTTCGGTCAAAATTGGCATAGCACAATGATTACACCCTTCCTACTGCCATTCCAAGTTTTTTCATTGATTTTTTAAAAAAAGTTGTGTTCTTTGTTATATATTAAAATTATATTTTTAGACCTCTTAACGCAAGGAGGCAATCTTGCTTTCCGTTGACGATTAACTATCATTAATTTACCAGTATAATCTCGGGCGCATGGGATTTACTGCATTGTTCCCGACGATCAACATTGTCAGGCCCGTACACCTACATAAAGCGTTTGTTAATGTATGAATTTGAATATGTGGGGATGATATAGTCCGGAGAATTTGACGCGACTCTCGAACGGCTGTTAGCATAATTTAACAGATGATAGAGTGTCTATTTTCATAATCCCGGTTGTGTGTATTCATTAGGGGGAAGTATCACGAAGACGCTCGAAGTGCCGGTTGTGTGTATTCATTAGGGGGAAGTATCACGAAGACGCTCGAAGTGCCGGTTGTGTGTATTCATTAGGGGGAAGTATCACGAAGACGCTCGAAGTGTAACTAATACAACTCTAGAGCGTTTTCTAATCAACCCGGGCATTATACGCATGCGCAATGCGTTTACCCGACCCATTCCTTTTACAACTCGTGTTACTCGTGTAACCCGAGTTGGTAATTGGAAAACACTCTAGCTAGAGAACCGATATTGCACGATTTTCTCGCGGAAATTTATATATTCAACGCAAGAACCTTGTAATATGTTCATGCATAAGTAAAGGTCAGGATCACGTAAAATTATCTGTGCTTTTTTATAATTATATGTTGCACTACTGATGTAAATACATTGAATATCGGCACAGGTTTCGTATTTTTTCAGCGTTAGCTGTCTAGCTTGATATTTGATCTGCCTTTGACCACTTTAAAAACCAATGAAATGTTTGCAATTTTTTTTTGGAGAAACTAGATATTAAGGCCGGTTGGTCAGAATATGCTATACTCATCACAAAAGATACCGCGAAAAATTTCAGTTCTGTTAAACGAAATGTACGGTAGATACTTAGTGTATCCCTTATTATTTTGCCTGATAAGATACCACCACGTATAAACCAAATCACTGTACGACTTATTGGGATACTATATACAATTCAACATGTATGACTTATTGTGATTGAAACATTCGGTGATTTCCTATTACGTTACGACTTATTGCAAGACTATAATTTAACGTGTAAACCGGAAGTTGACTTGGTTATTCACTGTGGATACATGATTATGCACCTATAAATGTTTTCCCCCAGGGGGGGGGGGAGCGGCGGGCTGACCCAGGGGAATTTGACATTTTTACCTCGTCAAAGTCTAAATTCCCACCCTAGAGCAAGGGCAATTTGTCAAAATCCCCTCACTGGGAGATGCTTTACATACCCCAGGATCAAAATTTCGGCCAAAGTAAAAATTTCCCGGGACTCGGCACCATTCTGTATGTCAAATTCTCATCTATCGGGAACAGCCTTCTGTCAAAAGTCACGTGTATGCCCGCCGCTCCCCCCCCCCCTGGGGGCAAACATTGGTAGGTGCATTATGCACAGAGTGTTATCGAAAACCTCATCATTTTCTGATCGAGGTCAACAGGAATCCATTCCAGTAAAGCCAATACTCACCGTTATATGCCAAGTGCATCAAATTCGGCAGTTTATGAACGTTAATCAAGAATCACCACGTGTAAAGTTTTCATTAGTTCATCGATCATTGTACTACCAATTTCTTCAAATACTTGAGGAGTACACATGTAATATTTATTATATTGTCACTTGATATCCTGTTTGTCACTGATACATCTCCTGTTTCTATTTATCTCCGTGGAAGAAATCAGAGCACTTTACGAGGGACATTCAAAATATAATGTCAATGTCCTTTCAGGTCTTTAGTTGATCCAAGAGCAAAAAGGCTGAAATACCTTACCCTATCCCCACACCTGCAAACGCACAATTTTTTTGAGTAGGTCAGGCGGAATCTGGACCCTTTTGTTTCGAAGATTTTAGACAAAAGTAGGAAAAATCACAGGTATGCCTTCGAATTTTTGTGACAAATTCAATATTTAGAAGAATTCTACGATTACTACAAAGATGTAATAAAAATGTCTCTAAGCCAAGAAAATTGCATACATAATAATATATACATTTTAGCATTGCGTTAACAATAAAAGTAATGTATTGAACGAACTTAGAAGAGAAAAATTGTAATCAAGTGCATGTACAGCAGATAATGTTTTATGGAAGGCATGCTGTACATTATTCTTAACATAATTATTAGCAATGAAATTATTTCTCGAATTGAAATTTTAGCGGACAATTATTAGCAAAATCCACTGTGTCTAGTAGTTGCCATTGAAAAAGACAACAAAATCGACAATGCGGTAATTCAATTTTAGAGAATTTTCTGAAGATATCGGCTGTGGAAAGTTTGCTGTTTCCAAATTTGTATAAACATTATAGATACATTTACTACTCAAACTTAGATAAGGGTCAAGAGATCAATACTCCTGTCCGTCTTATATAAGCAACGCTTTTTAAAACCAATTTACTCGGAAAAAGTTGTTCAAATGTCAAAATATCATTTAGTCTGTTGCTAAATTTCGAAATAACATGCAATAAAATTAGTAACTATAATTATACAATTGTACTTAAACGTCGGTACAGTATCGTCATTTACCAAGTAAGAGATAAGCCATAATTCTGTGGCTCAGACTAGCACGAATAACATAGGCATAGTTTGTCCAACTTTCATTATCATACTTGGAAATACACAAATTGCTAAATTTCTGACCACTTACTGCTAACGCTAATGCTTAAAATGCGTCTCAAACATTACAGTGGAGCTGGGCTTATCAGCACTTAGACACCAAACTTTGAAGCAACATTTATTTGTTTACAATGTTGCACACGTAACATCATGTTTTCCTGACATTCCAGCAGTCCATCATATTATACAATTGAAAATTGTCTGCAAGGAAAATGTGTTGGCCTTATAAAATTGTTGAATAGCTAGTATACTTGTCGTTCACGGATGTAAAATATGATTAACGTTGGACAAATACCCATGTATACACACTTTGTACAACTATTGATGATACTAGTGTCCACTTTCTCAGAAAGGCTATCATGATTAAAAGTTGTATGGTCCATAATACATAATAAATTATGCCACTACTATTCGCACGATACCCATCTTAAAAGTGCTTCTATCATTTTGTGATCAAAGAACTTTAAACTTTACTGTAGATGTGGCATAATACATAGATAGAATTAATGCATCGAACCATCTGACTTCTTCTTAGCAAGACAGGATACAATGCTTCTAACCAGCTTTATTGTCACCAGAACTCTGTATCGTCATCCATACTCCCATACACCTAATTAGAAGCGCACAGCATACTAACCTATTACCAGCGTGTGATCGAGTCATCTTGAACTTCCCTCATACTAGATGTACATGTATACAAAGACTGAGATCGCTGTGCTTGAGTTCTCCAAAGTATTTGGATATCTGCTCAGATGCTAGATGTCTACTCTAGAAGACAATTACGTGGTTACAGTGTGGGCAATCACGTAACTAAAATGGTACTTCAATCAGCAATATATATCGCGGAAATCTTAATACAATGTACATGTAGCTTTTCGATTCATGGTAATTTAAGTACTTACCAGGAGTCCTACTGATGCATAACGCCCTATCCTACAAAAATGAGTCGCAAGTCTGTAATGGTGCCATTTGCACACACCCATAAAGCAAAATCCTGTCTATTGTTAAATATAATATCAGCTTATGAAACTTCAAATGACCATCACTTTGTCAATTCTTTGAATTTTTTCATCAAATAACTTTTATTATCTGCAGAATAGCTTACTAGTATTCTGTCTAGTGCACGGATTTCTGGATTATTCCGGAGTTATATGACCCCTGACTTACTTAAGTAGTTAGAAACACCACTCACGTCTGAATAAGGTTACTCAGTCTCTACCAACGACAGTAACTTGTACATATAGAAGGAACCTGTTCGGTAACATTCCCAGTCGTTAGTGGTGTTCCCCCAATGCTTTGACGTCGCGTCACAAGTTGGAGCTATTTTACTTTTACTGCGTTTTTATTTCTTGTAAAGTGACTGTATCATTGATTCCTCGCGTAAACTATATAATGTTATATATCATTTTAAAGAGAAACGAATTACTTACACAACTGGTTAATTTTCCTTTAAAATGCTTAGTGATCAAGACGTTAAAGTTGTACGAAGGGTGCGTGAAATGAAAATACGTTGTAGAGATGTAACAATTTTTTCAAGCATTTGCAGTAAAACCACCATTTCACTAAAAAATCCGTGTCAAAAGACATCAATATTTTGCGTGTAAAGTATTAAAACAACGTACTACTGATTGCATTTCCGCAAATTTGTAATTTGGAACGGGAACTTGGAAAAAAATCACAGATTAGAATTTGAAATGTAAATTACACCATCATTTCTTAAGGCACGTGTTCAATATTTGATTATGAAAATAGTTTTTTTTCAAAATCAATAATATGTAAAAACTTAAACATGATATCTATAAACAATTCGTTTTTCTCGTTTTTCAATGTCCACTGACGTTAAAAATACGTTTGTCATGTTAACCGTAATCTTTATAACGTCTTCATTTTTAAAGTTTTGTATTGCTTAAGAACATATTGAATATATGAAATAGTGTTTTTCTTTTCAATCTGTACATGTATTTTAATGTTTACTGTGACAAAGCTTTGTCAAATGCTATGTAATAATCGATGTCCACACAGAATGTCCCATGGTACTTTTTTGGCGACGTTGACGTTAATATTTACTTCAAACGTTTCTTACATTTACGATATTAACAACTGTTTGGTATTAATATTAATAGATCCCATTTACTAAACATACATACAGTCTATCTGATGAACATACATACAGTCTATCTGATGAACATACATACAGTATATCTGATGAACATACATACAGTATATCTGATGAACATACATACAGTATATCTGATGAACATACATACAGTATATCTGATGAACATACTTACAGTATATCTGATGAACATACTTACAGTATATCTGATGAACATACTTATAGTCTATCTGATGAACATACATACAGTATATCTGATGAACATACATACAGTATATCTGATGAACATACATACAGTATATCTGATGAACATACTTACAGTATATCTGATGAACATACTTACAGTATATCTGATGAACATACTTATAGTCTATCTGATGAACATACATACAGTATATCTGATGAACATACATACAGTATATCTGATGAACATACTTACAGTATATCTGATGAACATACTTATAGTCTATCTGATGAACATACATACAGTATATCTGATGAACATACATACAGTATATCTGATGAACATACTTATAGTCTATCTGATGAACATACTTATAGTCTATCTGATGAACATACTTATAGTCTATCTGATGAACATACTTATAGTCTATCTGATGAACATACTTACAGTCTATCTGATGAACATACATACAGTATATCTGATGAACATACATACAGTCTATCTGATGAACATACATACAGTATATCTGATGAACATACAGTATATCTGATGAACATACTTATAGTCTATCTGATGAACATACTTATAGTCTATCTGATGAACATACTTATAGTCTATCTGATGAACATACTTATAGTCTATCTGATGAACATACTTATAGTAGTAATTCCTATTGGAAATACAATCTACGATAACTACAATCATGCTTTAATTATACTGACTATAATACTTTTATACTATATAAGAGAAGATATGTGCGGAACTAAATATTGCATTTGTAACTATCCCAAATTTAATTAAAATTAAAAAACAGAAAGATGCGTACACATGGCACAGTCTTTTCATTTTTTATTTTACCAGATAAATTAAGGAAATGAGAGCGTGCGCATGCGTATTAACAAACAGCTAGAGAAGTTCTTGTGTTCGGCTATTTTTGATTACGTTCTGATATGTACATGTACTTTCTTTCTATTAGCTCTTGTTATGTATTTTGTATTTCAATTATACACATTCAACCATGTCGGTATTTATCAGTCGCTAAACGTGCATGTACAATTTGTAGATAAATTATATATATAGTGTACCGCATTTGTCGAAAACTGGTTATTTGTAACTTGTTAACGTTTTCTCGCTAAATTCTCACTTCAGTATAAAAATATTTTTATGCGTAAATTAACTTCTGATTTGATAGGAATAATCAATGTATTACTAATACATATGATAACATACATGTATAGTGTTCGCAGTCATTGTCCGTCCGTTAATTGGTTGTAAACGTGCAATTCCCACCATATGTAGCTAAAATAACGGCAATTTTGAGGCAAGTTACGCTCCAACTTGTGACGCGACGTCTCGGTCTGCTCTTGGACTATACGCTCCAACTTGTGACGCGACGTCTCGGTCTGCGACCACTACATTGTGCTCTGATTCGATGTTTAATCCTTTCTTCAGGCACCCGATTATTTCCTAATGCTGTTTATCGACCGATCCATTCTCAACAAAACCAACTCATTCTTCAAAAACAAGTTGATTAAACTTGCACATTGATAACAAACATGAGGAATAGGTTTCCACCCTGTGAAATCCATCTTTCTGAAAATGACAGGAACAAGAGAACCTACTTGTTTCTCATTGACATTTCCATGCCAATAAACCAACATTCATTCCAATCTATCATGAAATACATACGCAAATCGTATAAAAACAGTTTTCAGTGGTTTTCCTGAATGTTTGATCAGTAAGTTGTATTTCAATCTGTGTTTTTCTGGTCATTGTCTTTCTTGGAGCTCTATTGATACTAGTAGTCTGAATTGGCATGGTCTATGACCAAGTGTACTGTTATATCAATTCACTGACGGAACGCTTAAAGCTACGTCTGCAAAGTCTTTATACAGTAGAACTTCGATGCCTAGTTCGAACCATATAACTATTCGAGACCACCTACTGCAAAAAGTAACTCGTCATTTTGTCGGTTTCGGGGTGTTCAAGGCAAAACATCTGCTGTATCGATGGAGGTTCTATAATTCACTATATATATATATGGGTAAAAGGAATGTGTTATATAACTCATACAATAAATAAAACAGTATGTGTCGGTTATTCAACTCGATAACGGAGCTGTCTTGTCTTCCCTGTTTGAAGCTATATATCGAACTGGTCTGTGGTATTCATTTCACTCCTTATATTGCCTATATCCCACATGTGACCACACGTACAGGACCACACGTGCAGGACCACACGTACAGGGCCACACGTACAGGTCTGTGTCATAAGCTGATCAGAAAGTGATATTTTAAGACATATATCTACTTACATACCACCTAAGGTGTGCTCATGCTACGTTGAAGGATAGTTGGCACAGAAAATACATAACGTCGCGTCCATTCTTGTACTAAATGTATTTATGTTTGCGTTGATATTATGTCTGACTTAATATAATCTTTTTGTGATGAAGTGCAATAACATCATGTGTTTCTCTGGTAATATACAGAACAAGAGACTATTTGAACTGCTTATTTACATGTATTTTGTCAAGGAATTATAAACGGAAATTTGCTTGGTTGCTTATTGAATTCGGGCATCATAGAAAAGCTGAGAATGGTTTCTGCTTCTCGTTCGCTACATCACAAACATGGGACTAGTCCAGTTGTAATCATGAACTTGATTCAAGCACTGTCCCTCTGATGTCCTCAATATCGACATGTTGCTTCAGATGGTGTGTTGTCTCAGTGGACAATGTTGCAGTTCTATCCTGGCGAGAGTCAAAATAACACTTATTGCATATCAGGTCCGTAGCCACGCAGACGTACTTGTCTCGCAGAAATTTGAGAAATGAGAACAACTCAAATACCGGTATACCCTAAAACATATTTGCCTCCGAGCTTTTTGTCTCTGGATACGGCCCAGCAGGTATTTATTGATACAATTTTCATTGATATACATTGCTTCTACAAAGGGACGCAACTCTAGAGATGCCAGCAATTTATGCAGACTTCCCTCCCTGAAAGTGTTTAAGATGCGCATATTCTCTGTTCACATAGTGGGCCGTTCATTCTTCCGATTGAAAATCAATTGAACAATCCATCAGGAATACATTCCTGTCAAATATATTAACTTAAGGTGTGTCTAGACAGTACATTTTGGTGTATAAGTCGAGGATGAACATTTCACAAGATGTACATCAAGCCTAACATGACATATGAAGCACACGATATTTCCCTCCAAATATTTGTAAATAATGGAGTTGTAGTTCTCCAGATAATGTGTGGTAGGAGTGAACTTCACGTAACTAAACAGTACATTTCCACTTTTAGGTACTGTCTAGACGGACCTTTACTATGTCCTGCACGAGGACCAAATGCACACAGGTTTTTTTGGCACCTATCATTAGGCACAGGAGTATGTTTTTGTCAGTCAATCAATACATTATTGTGTACAAACAATGCAAAAATAATAAAAAAATACATTCATTGATTAAATATGTTGATGTGGCCAATAAAAAATATGTGGTAGTGTATTCCAACTTGTGAATACTCCAAATAGGCTGAATAGCCTACCCCAACCCCATCGCAAAAACTTCATTTTTAAGTTAGTCAAACTAAGTCTGGAACCCTTTGTTTAAAAGATGTTAAGACAAAAAAAAAGAAAAAAAGATAATAATTCTGACGGTAGAATTTTGGAAAGTTTGGTAAAATCCTGAAGTTAAACAACAACACTAGACTATAAAGTATTATCATTTTATTTATATATTAGTAATACAGATTATCATTGCACTAGTGTAAACATACATGTTTCTAAAAGCTGAAATAAAGCAATATAAATAACATTAATTCTATGTTTAATAAATGTCTTCTGTTGTTAACAGATAATGTCTTGAGCAAAACAAGTTAATGAGTTTCTCTAACAAAAAGGGAGATAACTCTAGGGATATCTCTGAAATAATGTGAAACAATTATAAATTTGTACCCAGTCATTTTAAAAAGTGGTGACTGAATGCCAAAATGCCTGTCTAAATTGCAACTTGGACTGCCTCAAAACTTTGATAATTAGCTTTTTCAATTTATGAAATAACTGCTTTGACCGCCTCAAATTTAAAACAAGTCTGCTCAGCAAAATCTGAACGAAAATACTGTCAGCTAGATACCACATATACAGTAGATTAACTCTTGAATGGAAGGCAATATGACCCCAGTTCCCAAAGCATCTCAAGTAGAAATCTCAGCTCAAATTTGAGATTTTGCTCAAATCCAAGTCTGAATTTGATAGATATATGTAGTTCTGCAAGGTTCTTAAAATTTCACTGTAATAAACTCAGAATAATGTTTCGGTTTTGTTAGACAAATTTTGAGTTCAGCCTCTCTTGGAAATAAACTGAAAGACACATGACAATATTTGTTATGATATTGAGATTTGAGAAGTTTGAGGTCTGGTCATTCCAAACTTATCCTGCGATACAAACAACTTTTACTGGTATCTGTGTAGTGATCTGAATTTTTTTTTCATATATGGACAATTAAAATGGGTAACACTTGAACGTATTTAAATCACAATAGCATTAGCAGCAGATTATGGTACTTATTATTTGTACTGCATGTAAATTGGATGGAAATCTTATCTAATTTGGTACACTAAAGATCAGAACATTCGTGGTCTTTCAGGATATATAGCATAATTTGAATATTTTTTGTATGTAAGAATAATAAAAATCTAACATTTTAATCATCTGGACATTAAGTTCTCTATAGATAGTTTAACAGCGAGAACATTAAGTTCTCAATCATGAAGTTCTCAATCATGAAGTTCTCAATCATGAAGTTCTCAATCATGAAGTTCTCAATCATGAAGTTCTTAAATCATGAAGTTCTCAATCATTAAGTTCTCAATCTCCAAAGTAATAACTGAAATACAAGGCAACACAGTTTAATACAAAACTAAAAGTTTTTTTTGACGCAAAGCCATTATATGTCTCCTACAAGGGGCCATAACTCTGGCATATATCATCCAACCATGTATTCCTGACAATATGCACAACTAGGCTTGGAAACAATCATTTGTGTTAAGTTTGATCAAAATCGGACCAGTGGTTAAGGAGAACAAGCGCAGAAAAACACTGTGACATCCATCCAGATGCAAAAAATCAATTTGTCTCCCCAACTATATGTGAGCGATATAAAAATTGTAAGAATTTAAGCTTAGCACCGATACAAGTAATGTCATGTAAATTCTTTTGTTAAGCTACTGGTGTATAGGCTGGAATAAGAAAGTTCTTTGGTACAAGCCCAAATTTTCCCTCCAGTTCCCCCACCCACCAAGCCTTATCATCAAATTCTCTACTTAGCACATGAATTATGTCCCCTTTCTTGAATGTTAATTCATTTGAACTTTCTCCATTACAGTCCCATTTTCCATAAAATCTGTTTTCGAAATCTTCTTGTGGTTTGAAAAGGAGACTTATTTTAACCCTTTTCTTTTCTGGTGGAGGAGGGGGCAGATCTCTTTGTGGGCGTTTCTTCAAAGATGGAGGAACTTCAGGGGGTGGGGGTGGAGCAGCCTCAGTGTGTGGTGGTTTACTGACAGGAAGAGGAGGAGGAGGAAGATCTTCAGTTTCCGGCAAAACAGAGCTAGCATCGTCGTATATTTCATCGGGTGCTTCAGTGATCTTATCAGGCATTGCTGCTGATGGCGGTGGTAAAGGCGGCAATGATTTCTGTATTGGTGCAGGTGGAGGCGGAGGTCTGATCAGGCCGGCGGCATCTGGGTCCTCATACTCTTCCCCTGGATCATCAACCTTAATGTCTACATCTGGACTAGCCACTAAATCATCTACAGGCTCATATATATCTTCCTCTGTGAACACAATAAAAGCTAGTGAGGACTGATCACTGATGAGTTTATCTTTATTATAATACCACACCTATTTAATGGGCCAGCCAACTTGGCTTATGAGACAACTATATTTTTTAGCACATTTACTGCTGAGTTGTACAGTGTAATACCAGGACCCAGGCAGGTAGGTACATGGCAACCTACAATAGTGTGCCCAGGATAATGTGAAAGGCGGGAAAATTTGGTATATTCCACAAAGGTGGATAAAAATTATGTGCACGATTTATCAATGATGTTTTGAGTACAGTACTGACCTTATTTGTTTATTTAAGTGATTTGTAAAACCAATTTTGCCACAGTTGACCAAACCGATTCATGTTTGTAGATGTCACATTATCCTGGGCGCACTATAGAATTCCAACCATAAAAGTCCTTTACCACTTGGCCATCGGAACAGTAAAATATGTTAAAGACACATGATAAAACAACACATTTTGGCACTTTACTCTAGTATTATATAGTTATTTAAGACCAAAATATACTTTTTATGACTAC
Source organism: Spisula solida (assembly GCA_947247005.1). Classification (NCBI taxonomy): domain Eukaryota; kingdom Metazoa; phylum Mollusca; class Bivalvia; order Venerida; family Mactridae; genus Spisula; species Spisula solida. Next base: position 46,441,432 of record OX365948.1, on the reverse strand, counting down.
AATTCAATGACAATAAAATCTCAATAATCTCAACTTGAGACCCTAGAAAATGGTCTATTTATTATATTGGTCTAAATATTGGAGTTACAGATAGATACTTCAAAATTTTGTTTTTAAAACTCATTTGGTCAATTTTTTGTTTTAGTCATAAATATGGGGAATACCTAGTGACAATATCCAGCCAGAATACGACGAACTAGAGTAACATGGAACAAACCATGCTGAGCATCAAGGTGAACCAGCAGTACCATGGAACAAACCATGCTGAGAATCAAGGTGAACCAGCAGTACCATGGAACAAACCATGCTGAGCATCAAGGTGAACCAGCAGTACCATGGAACAAACCATGCTGAGCATCAAGGTGAACCAGCAGTAACATGGAACAAACCATGCTGAGCATCAAGGTGAACCAGCAGTACCATGGAACAAACCATGCTGAGCATCAAGGTGAACCAGCAGTACCATGGAACAAACCATGCTGAGCATCAAGGTGAACCAGCAGTAACATGGAACAAACCATGCTGAGCATCAAGGTGAACCAGCAGTACCATGGAACAAACCATGCTGAGCATCAAGGTGAACCAGCAGTACCATGGAACAAACCATGCTGAGCATCAAGGTGAACCAGCAGTACCATGGAACAAACCATGCTGAGAATCAAGGTGAACCAGCAGTACCATGGAACAAACCATGCTGAGAATCAAGCAAGGGAGATGTACCTCAACAATATTTAATGACTTTGGTATGTGAATTGCTGCTTGCAGCCTGGGATCACACTCAAAGCAGACCCTACACCACTAGGCTATGGAGATGTGATATTCAAGCATAAAATGCAGACAGTGTTGTGTAGTTTCCTTGACTTGCTAGGTCAAGTCATATCTTAAGATAAAATTGTAGTGACACGTCTATTAGTATAGTTATTTCAAACTCAGGAATATGCAAAATTGTTGTTAAGGGCTGGAGTTTACAAAACATCTTAAAGGTGCTGCCTAACATATTGGTGTATTGCAAAAATAAAATAAAATTGTCAAATATTTGTGTAATTCTTGTAAAGTTGACATAAACAACCACACTGACATAAAAATAACTAGCGAAACATCGGCATTTTCTATTTATTTAGCATTTTTACATCCAAAATTCTATAGGGTAGAATTAACCTGGCTATCACTTAGATTGCCAGAATTTTGTTTGTATTCGATGAAAACGAATTGCAAAAGGAACCAAATATCTCACTGATGTTTACGCTGTAGTTGAAGTTACAGTTTGGCCATGTGTGAATTACATACTTCATTAAGCATTTGGGAACGAAACTCTGAGCTATTTTCAAAAGGAAAACATACAGAGTGCGCGATTTCAAGAGTGATTTAAATTGCTTATTTGTCATAAATCTTTCATAAAGCAACCGTCAGTGGCTTTCTATTACATAAATACTTAGTTAGGTATGAACATTATGTCAAACTTAATTTTTAGCCCAATCTGTGAGGCAGCCCCTTAAGGGAAAACTTAAACTATTTTGACATAAATTAAAAATTGAGCTGCACATATTTCCCAAGACTCGATATACATCCTATGTTTTCTTTGTGATTATTGTAGCTCTTTACATAAGATTTCCTTAAGATGCTTTGTAAATAGCAGCCAAGATCTATAAGTAATGTGTGTGGTATACCTATCAATGGATGGCCACCTGATGCTATCACATTCTGCCACTGTTCATACTCTGCCTTGGTCTTAGCCATAAACTGTAAACAAAGAATATGAATTAATGTATAAATCGATTAATCAGGTCGGTCACTTGTTTACATAACAAAATTCTAGGAACCAGATGCACTGATTCATGCACTTGATACCTCCTCTTCAAGGATAACATAAATTACATAATAGGAAAAAATTATGTTCAGTGTGATGTTTTCCCACTTATTTCAAGCAGCACCTAAAGTAAATTATAATGATACGTGGCCGCAGCTGACTGGCTCATACCGTATGGCTGAGTTCATATTCTAGATGTGTTCAGTGTGTGTTTCAAGCCAAATTTAGCATAGCAGTTTTGGTGAGTGTCATCAATCTGTTAGGATATTTCCCGTGTTGTGTCTACCACACCTTAAACTTACACCAAAAATACGGTTGAAAACAATACATTGGCGAATATTTATTAGACTCGAAATGGACGAAAATCGTTCAAAATTGTACTAAAAAATTTACCTTTTTATTGATAATTATGAAAAGAATAATGCAATAATGTAATTTCTAGTAAATTCTACTAATCCACTGACTCCTGGCATGCGTCTGACACTGTGTGCAGTCATGCGAAACCATTCCCATTGACGCAGTCTGGGTAATGTTGCCTCCTGACTCGGGGACATAACCTTTTTTTTGCCTTAGTTTTAAAGATTATGAACTGGAGAGAAACTGGAAATTATTAATTTTGACAAAATTCAGTTATTTTTTATACTGGTGCGTTTTTAAGTGTATATAGTGACCTATTCTTTTTACCCTTGATTAATGGTTAATAGAAAGCCAATCTTTGACAGCAATAGTGATTGGGGTAATGTATTGCAGAGTAATCCAAGTCATGTGACATGTAGTATTATTTGCATGTTAATGCTTCAATTACTTTGAAATACCTGATAGTAGTAAACGACATTGATGTCAATGACAGGGCTTTGAAAAGCTCAGATGAGATAAATTAGATTTTGTAAAATGCCCTGTATGTCAATGATCATGAAGTTGCTATGATTAAAGAGTAGAACAGAATTCAACAACAACTAATTCACAAATAAATTCCATGAGAAAACGGGGTTAAAAAGTTGTACAAGCAAAAGTCATTAATAAAAGTTGCAGAGCAATACATACGGAATATCACTGCAGTGTGTTGATCCGTTGGGCCCTATTACATCGAGTTGCTTGTGTAATGCCGTATCTCACGAGACCTCTAGGTCGAGTGAGATGCGGTATGGCGCAAGCAACGAGAGGTAATACGGCTTAACGGATCAACACCACTGCAGTAATATTCCTTTTATTATATACCTTCAAAAGTGAAAAAAGCGCTTTTACGCGCGGAAATGCAATTGATGTGTATATATTGAAGTCATGAACGTCGGCATATTTTCAGCATGTAACGCGACGCCCATGCATAAAATGGCAATTGTTTATGTCGTGACGTCATTGACGTTGGCATATGTTCAGCATATAACACGTCAGACATGCATGATACGGATTCGGAATACCAGACATGTATGATATGGAAAATGCAATCTGCCGCGTTGTATTCCACTGCGCGATTTGGCCTGCATTCGTGACAATACATTGCTAGGTATATAATAAAAGATTTTATTGACTGAGGTCACAGGATGAACACAGAAAGTTTCTGTCAGGGAAATATCACAGGATGCAAACACAGAAAGTTTTGTCATGGAAATATCACAGGATGCAAACACAGAAAGTTTCTGTCAGGGAAATATCACAGGATGCAAACACAGTAAGTTTCTGTCAGGGAAATATCACAGGATGCAAACACAGAAAGTTTCTGTCAGGGAAATATCACAGGATGCAAACACAGTAAGTTTTGTCATGGAAATATCACAGGATGCAAACACAGAAAGTTTCTGTCAGGGAAATATCACAGGATGCAAACACAGAAAGTTTCTGTCAGGGAAATATCACAGGATGCAAACACAGTAAGTTTTTGTCAGGGAAATATCACAGGATACAAACACAGTAAGTTTCTGTCAGGGAAATATCACAGGATACAAACACAGTAAGTTTCTGTCAGGGAAATATCACAGGATGCATACAGAAAAGGTTTCTGTCATGGAAATATCACAGAATGCAAATGCAGAAAGCTACTGTCGGGGAAATATCACAGGTCGTATACAGTGTGACTTTCTTGAAAAGTTCATGATGCCTGCAGAAGTCCATCACTAATTTATTTCCAATCATATCCAGGGGAGGCAATCTAAATATAGATATAGATTTTACAAGATCCCCAAAACTGTATAAGATAAATTTATGGACTACATTAAGTCTTTTTGCAGTGTTATTATGTTTGCTGCTATTTGCAAATTGAATTCCTAACACATCTTAATATGGAATATACTGTCATAACATGAAAACTTATTATGGCGCCGTTCGAACACAAACTTATCAGGGCGCCGTTCAACCACAAACTTATCATGGCCCCGTTCAACCACAAACTTATCAGGGCGCCGTTCAACCACAAACTTATCATGGCCCCGTTCAACCACAAACTTATCAGGGCGCCGTTCAACCACAAACTTATCATGGCCCCGTTCAACCACAAACTTATCAGGGCGCCGTTCAACCACAAACTTATCAGGGCGCCATTCAACCACAAACTTATCAGGGCGTCGTTTGACCACAAACTTATCATGGCGCCGTTCAACCACAAACTTATCAGGGCGCCGTTCGACCACAAACTTATCAGGGCGTCGTTTGACCACAATCTTATCAAGGCGCCGTTCGACCATAATCTTATCATGGCGCCGTTCGACCACAATCTTATCATGGCGCCGTTCGACCACAAACTTATTATGGCCCCGTTTGACCGCAATCTTATCATGGCGTCGTTTGACCACAATCTTATCATGGCGCCGTAAGACCGCAAACTTATCATGGAGCCGTTAGACCGCAAACTTATCATGGCTACGTTAAACTGCAAACTTATCATGGCGCCGTTGGACTGCAATCTAATCATGGCGCCGTTAAACTGCAAACTTATCATGGCGCCATTAAACTGCAAACTTATCATGGCGCCTTTAGACTGCAAACTTATCATGGCGCCGTTAGACCGCAATCTAATCATGGCGCCATTAGACCGCAAACTTATCATGGCGCCGTTAAACTGCAAACTTATCATGGCGCCGTTAGACAGCAAACTTATCATGCCACCGTTAGACTGCAATCTAATCATGGCGCCATTAGACTGCATACTTGTCATGGCGCCCTTAGACCGCAAACCTATCATGGCGCCGTTAGACTGCAATCTAATCATGGCGCCGTTAGACAGCAAACTTATCATGTCGCCGTTAGACAGCAAACTTATCATGGAGCCATTAGACAGCAAACTTATCATGGAGCCGTTAAACTGCAAACTTATCATGGCGCCGTTAGACAGCAAACTTATCATGCCACCGTTAGACTGCAATCTAATCATGGCGCCATTAGACTGCAAACTTGTCATGGCGCCCTTAGTCCGCAAACTTATCATGGCGCCGTTAGACTGCAATCTAATCATGGCGCCGTTAGACAGCAAACTTATCATATCGCCGTTTGACAGCAAACTTAGCATGGAGCCGTTAGACAGCAAACTTATCATGGCGCCGTTAGACTGCAATCTAATCATGGCGCCGTTAGACAGCAAACTTATCATGGAGCCGTTAGACAGCAAACTTATCATGGAGCCGTTAGACAGCAAACTTATCATGGAGCCGTTAGACTGCAAACTTATCATGGAGCCGTTAGATTGCAAACTTATCATGGAGCCGTTAGACTGCAAACTTATCATGTCGCCGTTAGACAGCAAAATTATCATGGAGCCGTTAGACAGCAAACTTATCATGGAGCCGTTAGACTGCAATCTAATCATGGGGCCGTTAGACAGCAAACTAATCATGGAGCTGTTAGACTGCAAACTTATCATGCCAACGTTAGACTGCAATCTAATCATGGCGCCATTAGACTGCAAACTTGTCATGGCGCCCTTAGACCGCAAACTTATCATGGCGCCGTTAGACTGCAATCTAATCATGGCGCCGTTAGACAGCAAACTTATCATGTCGCCGTTAGACAGCAAACTTATCATGGAGCCGTTAGACAGCAAACTTATCATGGAGCCGTTAAACTGCAAACTTATCATGGCGCCGTCAGACAGCAAACTTATCATGGCGCCGTTAGACTGCAATCTAATCATGGCGCCGTTAGACAGCAAACTTATCATGTCGCCGTTAGACAGCAAACTTATCATGGAGCCGTTAGACAGCAAACTTATAATGGAGCCGTTAGACAGCATACTTATCATGGAGCCGTTAGACAGCATACTTATCATGGCGCCGTTAGACAGCATACTTATCATGGAGCCGTTAGACAGCATACTTATCATGGTGCCGTTAGACAGCATACTTATCATGGAGCAGTTAGACAGCAAACTTATCATGGCGCCGTTAGACAGCAAACTTATCATGTCACCGTTAGACAGCAAACTTATCATAGAGCCGTTAGACAGCAAACTTATCATGGAGCCGTTAGACAGCAAACTTATCATGGAGCCGTTAGACAGCAAACTTATCATGGAGCTGTTAGACAGCAAACTTATCATGGAGCCGTCAGACAGCAAACTTATCATGGCGCCGTTAGACTGCAAACTTATCATGGAGCCGTTAGACAGCAAACTTATCATGGAGCCGTTAGACAGCAAACTTATCATGGAGCTGTTAGACAGCAAACTTATCATGGAGCCGTTAGACAGCAAACTTATCATGGAGCCGTTAGACAGCAAACTTATCATGGAGCCCTTAGACAGCAAACTTATCATGGAGCCGTGGACCACTAATTCATGAATCTATGAAATAAGATGTATGGCACTGTATAATATGTGAAATAAACTTGTGCAATGTGATTCTTACAGTTATAAGAACTAGCTTTGCTCACAGTCAAACATTGCCATCTTCTACCATGACCAATGATTCTATAGGGAAAATGGTTGATGAGAGTTTATCCTTATACAGCATGTAATAATGCCTCCATTGATTGATTGATGTCCATAGATGTTAATGATCCGCAGCAGCTGCATCACACATCCACCATATATCATAACTATTATCTTCATATTTATTGGAATTTAGAATCATTTTTAGTATGTAGAAGGAAATTTGTATCATAATATGTCTCGCGACTGAAAAAGCAATGCTAACTTTGATGAAATATTTTGAAGCATAGCTATAAACAAGAGGGCCCAAAGGGCCATAGGTCGCTCACCTGTCCTAGTAGTTCATGCACCCCTAATGGTAGCCTCTATTGCATGTACAAGGTTTTCATATTGTCTTATGCTTTATAGTTTACATCACATTTAGACCCAATGACATATTGAAGTGATTGGACCTTGTGACCTAGTTTTTGACCCCGAAAGACCCAATATCGAACTTGACCTGGATTTTATTGAGATGATCATTGTGACCAAGTTTCATAAAGATTAGACAAAAATTGTGACCTCTAGTGACTCCACAAGGTTTTTCCATGATTTGACCTTGTGACCTAGCTTTTGACCTCGGATGACCCAATATCGAACTTGAACTAGATTTTGTTCAAATGATTATTGTGAGTAAGTTTCATAAAGATTAGGCAAAAATTGTGACCTCTAGTGACTACATAAGGTTTTCATTTGATTTGACCTAATGACCTAGTTTTTGACCCCAAATAAACCAATATCGAACTTGACCTAGATTTTGTTAAGATGATCATTGTGACCAAGTTTTGTAAAGATCAGGCCAAACTGTGACCTCTAGTGACTACACAAGGTTTTTCTATTATTTGACCTTGTGACCTAGTTTTTGACCCTGGATGACCCAATATCGAACTTGACCTAGATTTTGTTGAGATGATCATTGTGACAAAGTTTCATAATGATTAGGCCAAAATTGTGACCTCTAACGACTATACAAGGTTTTTCTAATATTTGATCTTGTGACCTTGTTTTTGACCCTGGAAGACCCGATATAGAACTTGACCTAGATTTTGTTGAGATGATCATTGTGACCAAGTTTCATAAAGATTAAATTAAAATTGTGACCTCTAGTGACTACACAAAGTTTTTCTATCATTTGACCTTGTGACCTAGTTTTTGACCCCGGATGCCCCAATATCGAACTTGACCTAGATTTTGTTGAGATAATCATTGTGACCAAGTTTCATAAAGAATAGACCAAAGTTGTGACCTCTACTGACTACACAGGGTTTTTCTATGATTTGACCTTGTGACCTAGTTTTTTACCCCAGATGACCCAATATCGAACTTGACCTAGATTTTGTTGAGATGATCATTGTGACCAAGTTTCATAATGATTAAGCTAAAACTGTGACCTCTAGTGTCTACACAAGTAATTGTGGACGGACGGCCGACGACGGACGGACGATGGACGGACTGACAGACGACGGACGAAGAGTGATCACAAAAGCTCACTCCGTCACTTTGTGACAGGTGAGCTAAAAAGTTGAGTCGCCAATAGGCAATTAACAGCAATATTATTTTGTCGTATTTGTACAATGTTTTGTTTCTGACCTTTGAATCTTTGCCTATTTTTACCTGAATCCAATATACAGTTGCGTGCAATACTTGGGCAAATACAATACTGTAAATCACTGCGTGCAGTACTTGGACAAATAAGAAACCGAAAATCACTGCGTGCAATACTTGGGCAAATACGATACTGTAAATCACTGCGTGCAGTACTTGGGCAAATACGATACTGTAAATCACTGCGTGCAATACTTGGGCAAATACGATACTGTTAATCACTTTATACTTGGGCAAATACGATACTGTAAATCACTGCGTGCAGTACTTGGACAAATACGATACTGTTAATCACTGCGTGCAATACTTGGGCAAATACGATACTGTAAATCACTGCGTGTAATACTTGGGCAAATACGATACTGTAAATCACTGCGTGTACTACTTGGACAAATATGATACTGTAAATCACTGTGTGCAGTACTTGGACAAATACGATACTGTAAATCACTGTGTGCAGTACTTGGACAAATATGATACTGTAAATCACTTTATACTTGGGCAAATATGATACTGTTAATCACTGTGTGCAGTACTTGGACAAATACAATACTGTAAATCACTGTGTGCAGTACTTGGACAAATATGATACTGTAAATCACTGTGTGCAGTACTTGGACAAATACGATACTGTAAATCACTGTGTGCAGTACTTGGACAAATACGATACTGTAAATCACTGCGTGTACTACTTGGACAAATATGATACTGTAAATCACTTTATACTTGGACAAATATGATACTGTAAATCACTGCCCGCAGTACTTGGACAAACCAGCTTCTGCCCAATGTTCATACGGCCTCTGACCCAATTAGTTCAAAGTATGCGGTCGGATAATTGGAGGGCAATCAAATTGGATTTTTGTCCCAGGTATAACATAGCTCATACTATGCTCAGATTGATAAATTTATAGTATTTCACATAATCTTTGGCAATGCGTCAATGATGTAAACGAAAGATGAAGTTTAAATGTAAGTGACCTAGCTTAAAGAAGGTCATGCAACAGAATTTATCCAGGAGCACAGATATTATTATTTTACCTCATGCCTTTTCTGTGTAGTGCCAAAAAATATAAGAATGTGTTTTAAATGATGAGCAGAATGTACATAACAATGCTTTGTTTTTTTCTTCAGGATTTCGGCTTTTTTGACTGACAAATATAGAATTATGAAATTCATTGAATCTTTACTCTTTACATGTACATGCCAAGTTGGTATAGAACCCTTATAGCAGGAGATAGAAATGCAGGAGATATCAATATAATTCAGACGATTTTCTTTGCTCAACTTAATGAAGTTTATATGCAGTTTTCACTTCTTTTATTTGTATGATAATACCATTCATGCTTTATAAAACAAATTAATCCAATAATCTTTTTTAAACTATAATTTTCATAATGTAAACAACCAATGCCAGGCTCCAGTATGTCCAAGAAATGCATGATATTCTATTAGTTTGCGTGTTTTTGAGCGTGAATAATGTCTAAAAAGTAAAATATGCGAGACTCATCCATGATGCAGGCAATTTGACATTTACATATTTTACTACTATACCGATATGTCACGGTTGTATTAAATACCAAGTATACTTAAATTATAGAAATTTGACCATTCAATTAGGCTTGTGAGGATCAAAATGTCTATTTTTGGAAATGTAAGGGGCTTAATTTAAGGTCAATACATGTACATAGATCTAAAGCAGTCTCATTTTATTTCGTACCTGGTATGCTCTCTTGGCCTCGTTATCCTGGTAGAGTTCAAAGCATAATTCCTTCTCAGCTTTCTTGCTACTTAAGTCTGGAGCATTTCTAAAATTGTACCCTGAAACACACACAGAGAAGTTAACATAGATACACAGCCCAATCAGAACTATCCTACGGTCCAATCACACCAAACCTATAGTTCAATCACAACTTACCTACAGTCCTATCACAACTAACCTATAGTTCAATCACAACTAACCTACATACCAATCACAACTAACCTACAGTCCTATCACAACTAACCTACAGTCCTATCACAACTAACCTATAGTTCAATCACAACTTACCTACAGTCCTATCACACCAAACCTATAGTTCAATCACAACTTACCTACAGTCCTATCACAACAAACCTATAGTTCAATCACAACTTACCTACAGTCCTATCACAACAAACCTATAGTTCAATCACAACTAACCTACATACCAATCACAACTAACCTACAGTCCTATCACAACTAACCTATAGTTCAATCACAACTAACCTACAGTCCTATCACAACTAACCTACAGTCCTATCACAACTAACCTATAGTTCAATCACAACTAACCTACAGTCCTATCACAACTAACCTATAGTTCAATCACAACTAACATACAGACCAATCACACCAAACATATAGTTCAATCACAACTAACTTACAGTCCTATCACAACTAACCTATAGTTCAATCACAATTAACCTACAGCCCAATCACAAATAACCTAAACATGTACAGTCCAATCAAAACTAATCAATAAAGTCAAATCTCTGATAGTGGTCTCCTGAATGAATCAACCATTTGTCTAAAACAGTCTGAGTGTTAGCTGCTACATTCCTACATGGTTCCTATACTGAGGCATAATCCAGACAATAAGCTAAAGAACGTTTCGGGTACCATTAACACACAACCATACACAAAAGATCTGTTTCAAAGATTGTTCTTTTACTGCAATATCAAATGACTATATTGGGATAATAAATGGGTTAGTTGACTAAGCCAAAAAGATTTTTAAACAAGAGGGCCCACAGGGCCTTAGGTCGCTCACCTGTGCACATTAATCAAGTAGAACCATATTTGTTTTTTTAAGTTTTTCTTACGGGTTGCCCTGGCCACTAGAATTCTGCATGGATTATAATTCCTTAAGCTATTTTTGGATAGGATAACCCAAGGAACATTGTTACCATTTAACATGAAATCCAACCAGTACTTTTAGAGAAGAAGATTTTAAGAGATTTTACTATAGATATATATATATATAATGTTGGTTGCCATGGCAACCAGAGTTCTGCATAGGTTATAATTCCTTTAGCTATTTTATCGAAAATAGAAAGAAACCACCAAACACGAATAACATTTAATGTATATTCATTAGAATACGACGTTTTGCCCAGAAGGCTTCTTCAGGTAATGATTATAATATACAATAACAATGACGACGTAACGTCATGCATAATAACGCGGTGGCGCCAAAAGACGTTACAGAGTAAATGTAGCGCAAAATACATATGAATACATATGAACAATGTAGGAGCTACAAAAGATGGTCCTAATTTTAAAAGAGGTAGTAGCTCTCCAAAGGCTAGTGAAAAGATGAATGTTTATATATTAAGAGGTAGTTGCTAAACAGTGGTCACTGTAGAGAGGTCATACAGCACTGCAATTAAAAACCGGATCATACATGATACTAAATAATTCCTATATATAAGATATATAAAACAGAGTAATAGGAACTAACGATTTTTATCATATTATTAAACATGCGTGAAAGACGCTAAATCTATGTGTCATAAATGACCTTTGCGTTCATTCCATCTGGATACAAAGTCTTAAGTCTATGTGTCCAGAATGTTTCTTTACATAGACGCTGCATAGTATCATGAACAATGTCAATTATTTAGCTATTTTAGAAAGAACCACAAAAGGAACAATTTTACCAATTCATAGAGAAATCCAACCAGTACTTTTAGAGGAGAAGATTTTAAAAGATTTTACTATAGATATATAGGGGTAAACAGCACCCACCCACTGGCGGCCATGTTTTTTGATGAATCACGATAAAAATGTCAATTTTGTAAGAGGGTCACGCAACAACTATTTCTGTAAAACTATTTTGAAATCTTGACAGCGGTTGATTTTTAAAAAGATTTTCCTAATGGTTGCCATTACTTATAAATTACAATTCTTTTAGCTATTTTTAGAAAGGACCACCCAAGGAACATTCCTGTGACGTTTGGTTGAAATTGGTCAAGTGGTTTAGGAGGAGAAGTCGTTTAAATGAATTGTTGACGGACGAACGCATGGATGGACGACAGACAAAGAGTGATTACAATAGCTCACCTTGTCACTATGTGACAGGTGAGCTAAAAATATCAAATGCCTTTAACTATGTATATTATTATCACATATACAAAACTTACCTTCCAGCATAAAAGAGCCATTCTGTTGCTTATCTTTCTGATTGGCATAGTAATAAAATATACCCGCTTGTATGACACACCACCTTCTTTGAAACTTGGCCCCACCAAACAGACCTGTAGATATACACATACAATGTACATATCATAGAATGAAACTTGGCCCCACCAAACAGACCTGTAGATATACACATACAATGTACATATCAAAGAATGAAACTTGGCCCCACCAAACAGACCTGTAGATATACACATACAATGTACATATCATAGAATGAAACTTGGCCCCACCAAACAGACCTGTAGATATACACATACAATGTACATATCATAGAATGAAACTTGGCCCCACCTAACAGACCTGTAGATATACACATACAATGTACATATCATAGAATGAAACTTGTCCCCACCTAACAGACCTGTAGATATACACATACAATGTACATATCATAGAATGAAACTTGGCCCCACCAAACAGACCTGTAGATATACACATACAATGTACATATCATAGAATGAAACTTGTCCCCACCAAACAGACCTGTAGATATACACATACAATGTACATATCGTAGAATGAAACTTGGCCCCACCAAACAGACCTGTAGATATACACATACAATGTACATATCATAGAATGAAACTTGGCCCCACCAAACAGACCTGTAGATATACACATACAATGAACATATCATAGAATGAAATTTTTACAGAATGATCATGACACCATCAATATAGAAGTATCTTGTATTTGTGCTCATTACATACAAGTTTTATTCAACAACTGAACACAATATTATGACACAAGACGGAAGATGGTGTATGCCCAGACGGAAGATGGTGTATGCCCAGACGGAAGATGGTGTATGCCCAGACGGAAGATGGTGTATGCCCAGATGGAAGATGGTGTATGCCCACCTAAGATTGCCAAACTATAGTTTGTTTTCGGGGTGAAAAACAATCAATACACATTTTTTCATCCTCACCTCGCTTTGAAATCAATGTTTTGGACAAGAAGCTTTTATAAACAATCATTTTTTTCTAGCTAGCTTCACTTGCTAAATTTTTCTAGGAAAGGGGGGGGGGGGGCTGTCAATATTTACGCCCCCCCCCCCCCCCCCCTAACACCAAATCCTGAATTCACCCCTGATCATTTGGGTTAGTAAGCACATGTAAATCTATTTAATATGAAATAGTACATAAGGAGAAATTGTCATAAATATCTGTAATTTATAGTGATTTTGAGCATGTGGAAAAGAGCAAAGTGGCGTATAAGTGTACAGTATAACCTCCGAAGAGCGACATCCGAAGGAGACAGAAAAAACTGCCGCTCTGCGGAGGTGTCGCTCTGTTGAGGTTGAATGTCGTTCATAGATGATTGAGTGTACGTAATTACAGTAATTTTAAATTGACATCGTTTGTTTGTGATTTAATGCATAAAATTAGATCTACTCGTAGCCGCGCGTTTTGCGATATAATTCTGAGGATTTCATTGATTAGATACAAAAATGCGTACAATTCACGGGTCTAGTATTTATTGCTATTAAACGCAACTCTCAACATTATAAACCGAATCCATATTATTTTACGCACATGCAGTATTCAATTGAATTGTTTACCTTCAAAGTGTTTAAATCTCTATTACGTCATATCGCTCAGTCCACAATTTGCACACGTGATCGGTAATTTGTTTACCTCTCGCGTGTTACTTGGTCAGTGCATAATATTATGCTGAAATTGACATGATTAACCATTAACATGACGTGTACGTGAATTTCCTTTCTTATACTGATTGATAAGGCTTAGCGCATATTGATAATTCATTTAAAATTATTAATAATGACTTTGTTAAAAAAAAATCGAGTTTAATGCATCTCAGCAAGTGCATGGTATGTATGGTGTAACTGTGTCATATCGTTGATCTGATCCCAAAGACAGTCGCTAATTTACTAGCGCCCGTGGCTATCGTTACCTGATGAGCGATAATTATTATAATCCACGAAGGTGCGAAAAATAGAAAACAACATCGTATGGAGTTATGTAATTACGTGTGAATATGCCGTTGTAAAAACACACCTCGTCCCTTTGGCGCAACAAGGTTGTATCTCTCTATATACTATATAGTAAGATACAACCTTGTTGCACCAAAGGGACGACCTGTCGCTTCTCAGAGGTAAACCATACAAAAGGTAAACAATTTTAACGGTCGTTTGCCGCTCTGTGGAGGTGTCGTTCTACGGAGGTTAAAATAAAAGTGAAAACGAACGGGGGGAAATAAAAGTGCCGCTTCTCGGAGGTTGTCGCTTCTCAGAGGTGCCGTTTCGGGAGGTTATACTGTACATAGAATACAAGGAGACAAACCACATGTGCTCTTGTCCAAAACTGCTATAAGGTTGTATTAATTAACACAGTTATTGTGAAGTGCTTTACATTGGTTTGAAGGACAGGTGAAATATAAGTTAAGAACTGTTTCATGAGGTAAATCTTTTTTTCTGGCCCTTTTTTTGCTTTCTTTCATATTGAATAGTTTCAAAATACAACACTTCTTCCAAATAATTTCAAAATCTTTTGACCATAATGTAAGAGATAGGTTTCATATAAGTGTGATCTACAATCAAGATGGCAATAAAAATGTTACCTGTATAAGTTATAGAGTGAAAACAAAGAAAAACAGACTTTTTAGCACATTCAAAAACCTTAAATCATATATCAACCTGAAAACTTGCACCCATGTGTGTTGTGCCTTTATGTAGAAATAGATGACAGTGCTAAACAATTCTTTCAAGTAATTGTAAAATCCGTTAAATAGGGTAAGAGATACAGACTATAGAGCAGACACAAAAAGGGGACTGACTGATAATAAGATCACTATCAATAATGCCTACCATCAAAATCATGAAAACAATTCTTCTTTCCAATATACATTGTAAGTAGGGAATAAAAATGATAACCTATACCAAGACATTGTTATAATTATATGCGTGGGTGTGGGATAAAGGGATTACTTAATGTATACAACAATCTCACCACTCGGCAGCAAGCTAATATGATGATGATGATGATGTTGTTGTTCAAGTTCTTTAACAAACAATACAGTAACATTGCTTATCTTATAGTAAGAAGGGTGTTCAAAGTGTACAGAAAATACAAACTTATTTATCAATCATTATGGTTATTAGAATAAAAAAATATTCAAATGTGATATTTTTATATATATTTTACATATAATCCTACAGAAAAAATGATCCAAATTGCACTGATGCAAAATCAACAATCACTGAGGCAATGTTGGGTAGTGTACAGATGGAAAGACCCAGACTGTTTAAATATGATTAATATTAAATATGAAGATATAAAGATATTTTAATAACTCTGTAATGACACAGCCCACGATCAAACCCACAACCTGATGTTCAAGAGGTGGGTTATCTGACTGGAAGACCACCAGGGCTGGTATTTACAGATAAATCTGGGCTGGTACTCTGGTATTTACAGGTAAATCTGGGCTGGTACTCTGGTATTTACAGATAAATCTGGGATGGTACCCTGGTATTTACACGTAAATCTGCGCTAGTACCCTGGTATTTACAGGTAAATCTGGGCTGGTACCCTGGTATTAAAATACAGGTAAATCTGGGCTGGTACCCTGGTATTTACACATAAATCTGCGCTAGTACCCTGGTATTTACAGGTAAATCTGTGCTGGTACCCAGGTATTTACAGGTAAATCTGGGCTGGTACCAAATTTGGGCTTATACTTTTAATTAAACAGTGTGCACTACCCATAATTATTTACCTGCTCCTTTTTTCTGTTTTTTCTCCAGAAATCCTGAAAGTACAGGGCTCTTCAGATCTGCAGCAGGTATCAAACCAATTCCAGCTGTAAAACACACAAAACATGTTTCAATAAATCATTGGACATCTTTATTTGATGTAAAAAATGCCTTCTTTAAAGTTTTAATGTATGATATTCAATTTAATCAAATTTTTGTCTGGCTATTTCCGACAATATAAGCACACAGTATCACATGACTGTTTAGATTTTTATATTGTTCTGATCCTATTAGCATAATTTAAAATTTGACTACATTCTCTATTAAGCTTTTGTTTTCATACATGTACCATATATAAACATGTGAGAACACTGTTGAGTATGGAAGCTACAAAACTGTTATATCAACAACTGGTAGGACAACATGCATCAGTATACTATGTAACTGTTACAGAATGGCCTATTTACTTGCAGGCAAAATGCCATGGGTGTAAATAAACTGAAGATTTGTAAAGGGAAAAGGAAAAAAATACTTTTTGGTACACTCTACCGGGGTATAAATAGAGCCAGATTAAAATCCTGAAAAAATATGCAGCTGACCATTTTTGCCAAACAAGAGGTCGTCAAAGAAAATCCTACAGTGCAGATTAAGGAAAGATAAATCCAGAATTCCTGAAAATAAGATGAGAGTCTCACAGTTCCAGGTGATATTAGCACACAACCCTACCACAAAACTCAGTTATAACATTGTTCTATAGTAGAAATTCAGCTTATGAAATTTCAAATGACCATAACTTTCTCAATACTCATTGTTATTTTCTGCATTCTTTCTAAAGCCAATCTGAATTTCTGGATTAATTCGGGAGTTGTAGAAGCCCTGACATAAACTACCACCTTGGGGCTACAAATCAGTGCATATTGAACTTCCACCACAACAACATATATAACATAGATATATGGGTACAATCTATCCATAGCAAACTCGTATTTAAGCAAAAGCCACTTTCAAACAGCTTCATAAAATGTATTCATGGTAACAGATAAAACTATGATTATATTGATACAGCAACAATACCCATACTAGAATATATATATATATATATATATATATGTAACAAAACAAATGTACATGTACTATTAATTTACACTAGTTAAGGGAATTTTTATTGTAGAACAAGATTAGTACAACTTGAAACAATTCCAAAACCAATCTCTCCATTCTGATTGGCCAGAAGTCCAGTAGTTTACGCTAATGAAGTCCAGTAGTTTACGCTAATGGCTTTACTAAATGTTTTCCTTCAGATTGGGTGTTTGCTCATAGGTGAACCTCAACAAATGGTCTTTTAATCCTATATTAATCACTCTTGACACCTCATTCTTGATGTTACCCAGTGCCAAAAGGGTATGAGTGAAGAGAAGGCCATTGAATTCCCTCATTTAAATGCTAAGCAAATAGGAAGGGACATATCGGTACCATATTTGAAACTGTATTTTGTCTTCAGTATAATTATGATACAGTCATGGAGAGAACCTTGTCAAGCCAATGTTTCTTTATCTTATGGTTTACAGGAATTTTTTGAAAACATTTGCTGTCTTGAGGCCCTGTTGTGGCTCTAGGTCGCCCACACAATGACAGGTGAGTGACAAAGGCCCCTTTTAGCCCTCTTGTTATTTTGTCAATCCCTGCACACAATAGCTAAATTTCAAAAAAATTCCCATAAACCATAAAATAAAACAAGAGGGCCCTAGGTTGCTCACCTGTGCACATTGATCAAGTAGAACCATATTTTTCATGTTTTAAAAAAAAAGTTTTTCTTATTGGTTGCCATGGAAACTAGAGTGCTCCATGAACTAGAATTATCACTGTCGTGAACAGGGCCCGTGGTAGCATGTCGTAAGAGGGGGAGGGGAGGAGTGTAGAAGTATAGTGGGGTTGCATAATTATCAGCGCTATAAGTTTCTGTGCTCAGACACAATAACAAAGTCATATCTCAAACTTTCATGTGTCAATGCCTGAAATAAAGTAATTCACTCCCTTCTAAAATTCAATTAAAGTTGTTTGACAAGCGCAGGTTTAATTTCCTACATAGAAACCATTATGAACTTTGACTTTTATAAAGTTTGGAAATATCTTTGACAGACTAAAATTGCTCACTGAATTCATGAAATCATGACATTGGTTTCATTGACATTGCCCTGTTCCTGATCGGCCAATATTGTTTGCAAGATGGAAATACACAAAACAGAACTACATTAATCTGTTTGTTTTGTGTGCAAGTGTTAAGGGGAATCAGTCAAAAATTATTAAAGTTTTAAAGAGTTGTCGCCCTTTGCTAAAAATGTGTATATTGTTTTTGCTCCACATACATGTACTTATTGTTGTAGTCAATAGAAGTAAGTATAGCAAGTTTCATTTGAATATCTTGAACCATTTTTTAACTTTGACCAATGTTAAAGTTTTTGAAGCTGAAAAGGGGCATAAGTCAAAATTCATCAAAGCTAGAGTTGTTGCCCTTTGCTAAAGATAAGCGTATTATCACTGGCAATAATTATAGCAAGTTTCATTTGAATATCTACTATTGTTGTGAAATTACGAAGAAAAAAGATGAAAAATGAATAAATTTGAATTTAACAAAGGGCCATAATTCTTCCAATATTGTAGCTAGAGTAATGTAACTTGCCATAAAATAGTGTTTTGTTGTTGTGAGCTTATGTTGATATCTTCAATGGTTTTCAAGTTATCAAGAAAAAAAACTGAAAATTGATGAAAATTTGAATTTTACAAAGGGCCATAACGCTTCCAATATTGTAGCGAGAGTTATATAACTTGCCATAAAATAGCGTACTGTTGTTGTGAGCTTATGTTTGAAGTCAATACCTATAATGGTTTTCAAGTTATTAAGAAAAAACTTGAAAAATGTGGACGGACGGACAGACGGACTGACAGGGTGATTACTATAGGGCACGCAAAAAAATTTTGCGGGCCCCTAATTATAATTCTTTTAGCTATTTTAAGAAAGGATAATCCAAGGAACATCTTTCCCATTTAAAATGAAATACCAGTACTTTTAGAAAAAAAGATTTCAAAAGATTTTACAATAGATATATAGGGAAAAAACAGGAACCCACCCACTGGCAGCCATGTTTTTTGACGAATCACGATAAAAATGTCAATTTTATAAGAGGGTCACCAAACAACTATTTCAGTAAAATTGGTTGCCATGGCAACCAGAGTTCTGCATAGGTTATAATTATTTTTGCTACTTTAAGAAAGAAGCCCCCAAGGAACAATTACAATTCATTGTGAAATCCAACCAATTTATAGTGAAATCCAACCAGTTTTTTAGAGGAGAAGATTTTTAAAGATTTTACTATAGATATATAGGGAATAACAGCGCCCCAAGCACTGGTGGCCATGTTTTTTGATGAATCAAGATAAAAATGTCACTTTTGTAAGAGGGTCACCCAACAACTATTTCTGTAAAATTATTTTGAAATCTGACCAGCCGTTAACTTTTTATAACTTTTTAAAAGATTTTCAAGACATTGGCAACCAGAGTTATTTGTAGATTACAATGCTTTTTTCTACTTTTAGAAAGGACCACCAAAGGAACATTCCTGTGAAGTTTGGTTGAAATTGGTCAAGTGGTTTAAGAGAAGAAATTGTTTGAATGAATTATTGACGCACACACGCATGGACTGATGACGGACAAAGACTAAGAGTGATCACAATAGCTCACCTTGTCACTATGTGACATATAAACCCCCATAAACAATGAATTTAACATAAACCCCAATAAACAAAACATTTACAATGTAACATGTAAACCTCCATAACAATGAATTTAACAGATAACCATCCCATCACAAATGACTTCTAGCACAATTTAAGCATGAACAGCTAATGCAAACAATGCTGTCTTTTAGCACATAACATATACATGTCTTTCAAGCTGTTACTGTACACATTTTGAGTATTTTAGTGTTTATGGGGTTGGATAGACATGCACTTTTACCTTCTCCCTTAACTGGTTTATCTGAAAACATCACTTACTGTGTAGAGTACATAGTTATAGGAGACGAGAAGGCAACTGTGAGAAATCCAAAAATGAAATTTCCTAATAATTCTGTTTCTGCGTGTAAGGGGATTTCTCTGATCTTTTAATGGGATTCGCATCTCAATTACATCTGTATATGTAATTGGCCCATCTCCCATTATAAAAATATACAAACTTATAAACAATGAATTATAAATACATTCAAAATTAGAGTTTTTCAGGTCTAATACAATTTTATTAAAACACACTGGTAAGAGTTTGAAGAAGTACAGCTTTTTTAAAGAGTTCCCCTGATTTCTCACTGACAGGTCATCAGACATCACCATACTTCTTTGGTTGAAAATGTGACTGATCATTATTTCTGCCACATGCGGTATCTAGCATATTAGCATAAATATACAAGAGACATAGCCTGACTAGTTATGAATCTTATGATGATTGTGTGAAAATGTACGCATTTACAAATTTAAACCATTGGAACTTTGTTTGCTATGTATAAAAAAAGGATTTATTCAATGAAATTCTAACAACAAATGGTTACAATAATGTATGGAAATAGGAAACCCAAGAACAGAATAAGGAAGGGACTTAGGGCTCCACGTGTAGCCTGGTCCTAAGAAGAACTCACCGTCAATATATTGTGTCTCCTCGCTTCCATCTGACCTAGAACTTGTCTCGGTACCACCCGTGTTTGAGGATTCATCAGGCACTGTAAACATATTATAACAAATAGATGTCTTCATTTAAGGGCCATAACTCCAGCAAAAATTAGTATTCATGTGCAGTTTCATTGAAATCCTAAAACTGGTCAAGGACATCCAGCACAGAATTATTATATCTTGCACACTGCATGGTGGACATATTGACATACTGGTATTCTATAAATTATGTTTGTGATACAAGTATATATAAAATATCTTAACGGGTCCTACTAATAACTGAAGAAATATGCCCATTCCTAAAAAAGATCCATGCTAGTTAGTTCTAGGTGCCATAGCACACATCCCTGCTACAACAATTTAAAACACTATTCTTTCGTTAAAAGTGCTACCTCACAGATCAGTTTAATTTTTTGTATGACGTAATTTTCCTACTTAACCAAGTATTTATGTAATAGAAAGCCACCGATGGTTGCTTTATGGCAAATACGCAATTTAAACCACTCTTGATATCGCGCACTAGGTATTTTTCCTTTTGAAAGTAGCGCAGAGTTTCCTTCCGAAATTCTTTGTGAATTTTGTAATTCACACGTGATCGAACTGTAACTTCAACAAACTACAGCATAAACATCAGTGAGGTATTTGGTTTGTTTTGCAATTTGTTTTCTTCAAATGCAAACAAATTTCTGGCCATTTAAGTGATAGTTTGTGGGTTGTCCCAGAATAGCGTATAATCACGTTATATCATGAGAACTATCAAGTATTGTATGTCGAAACTATAATAAACCTTTAGAGAATTTATTTCTTGACATACTAAGCAAAATTTCATTACATATAATCTAAATACCTACAAATTAAGTACATTTTACAAACACCAAGTGAAGCCAGACACATAACTGAACGTCAACACTCGCCTATGACATCATGCTATCACAGTTCTCCAAAGGACTTCCCTTTGTGAGCTACACACTTTTAATATTATATGCCGATGTTGTAATTAACCATTTGAGAATTCATTTTTTAACATAATATCAAAATTTCGAAAGTGTCGGAAACAATCTGACGTAAGTTTTTGCTCAGCTCAGTCTGTCTGCTCTACTTCGTTCCCCTGTTATCCTTTGCCAAACAAAATGACTGTGTCAATTACAGGGGTGTCAACAGCGCCAAATTAAAAAAACCCAGGAAAAATCATATGAGGCCGACCATTTTTGCCAAACAAGAGACTCTTCAATGACATTGTTTCAATAATTAACTCAGTTTGTATTGAAGAAAATCCTTCAAAGCAGATTAAGTTTAGCATAACTTTGCTATTTCTTGACATATTTTCATCAAATAACTTTTATTTTGGTCAGAAGCGATTGCTCTATCAGAAATGATAAATCCTGAATTCCTGATAAATTAGGAAAATTGACTATGCCGCTTTATTATTAATTTTGCTTTCAAAGGATTACAGAGATTTTCAGTGAAAATAACAGTGAAAACAACAGTGAAATTACCACTTTGTTATTTTCACTGTTTTAGAAGCTGGTTCCAGTATCGTTCAGAAAAAGAAACGTAACGTCAAAAGCACCGGGATTTAAAATGTACATTACGTCATCATGACATCACAATTGTAACGTCGTGATATTCCAATTTCGACGTGATTTTTCCAATTAAGCCAATTACGTTACACTTTTAAGAGAAATTAAAGCAAATAATAAACAGAAAATTTGTTGATTTTTTGGTGAAAGATCAATTTTATTTCACTCGTGATCCAAAAAATTATATTATAACTCGTGGCTACGCCAATCGTGATAAATATTGATTTTCTGTGATCACTCGATGAAATAAAATACGATCTTACAACAAAATCAACAAATATCCTCTATGTATTGTGAAGTTGATTCCACCTCATTAATTGTCTGGTGTTTTACTACGCTACTCATGGTATAGCGCAATGCTTAGAAAACTAAGATCGGTCGATAACGTCGTCTGACGTCTTAATATTTTACACTCTGCACATTATAGGCATAACAACATTGTTATATTATGTCATAAACCTGCCATACACAACGTCCATGAAACATCACACAGCAACTAGCCAGAACATGCCAATTAGGCTAACATATTTTTTGTCTGGATGTGGCAAATAGTACTTAAGTAATATTATCATTAAATATTTGAATTAATTTAAGAATTTTTTTTTTCTGCTGTCGCACATACCGTTGCCATTGGTTACAAATTATTTTATTTATCATATGCAACAAATACTAATATAAAATAAATTCCTCAAATATCTGTGGAATAGTTGTAGAAATGCACATGCAGAATTTCAAAGTTGTGCCATCATGCTGGACTAAATAAAGCAAGAATTCTACCAGGCGCATAGCTTTCCCATTTTGCATGTGGATTCATATTTGCGCTATGGGGATGAGGACAAGCTTACCGGACAATTTTGGTAGAAAAGGGTGCCATCTGGTGCACTCTGATGTGCTGCAAAGCTACAGTTTTACGATTTTACTGCAGTATGTGTAAAGGTTAACAGATTTTTTGTCAGAATCATGTGGATTCAGCCGCGTATTCGCATAAGGTAGCTATGCGTCTGTATATGCTATTCTGGGACACCCCATGTAGTGTTAATTCTATAGGGTAATAATACCCTAAAGAATTTCGGATGTAAAAATACTAAATAATTACAAAATGTCAATTTTTCTCAAGTTTTTTTTAAATGTCAGTGTAGTTGTTTATTGCATATACAGGCAACTATACAAAAATTACGCAACTATTTGACAATTTCATTTTATTTTTGCAATAGACCGATATATATATGTGAGGCAGCACCTTTAAAATGCAATGGATGTAATTTCAAATTGCCATACTTAAAGTTTAGTCAATACAATGTGACACATTTCTAGTTTTATTTAGGAGTTACTTCAAGTTCTCAAATCCAATCCCAATCAAAACTTTAAAAATAAACAAGTTAGGAAAGACAGCAATTATGTACTATACCTGATATAGTATCTTGACTTGGTACAGGTTTCAGTTGAGGATTTTCTTCATAAAATTTCTGAATCTTGTCCAGAAGTTGCTGCTTATGCTCCACAGTCTTCTTACTCAGCTTATTCTCCTTTTTTAAAGTTTCAGAAAGAAACTTCTCCACTTCTATGAATATAAATAAGAGCACTTAATGACTTGGGATTTTGTAACATTGGTATTGATAACACATAATTAAGGCAAAATAGTTTAATCACACCATGATCCTTACGTTACCCTGTTCTTGAGGGAAGCTTTATATATATAATAGCCTGTCTTTCCTTCAATATCAAGTTTTCCTTATGTTCTCCAAGTTAAACTACTGGCCAGCGTCCTACAAATTGACACTTATTTAAGTTATTAACATAAATGTACTTGTATTTTTCCCACTAGCTCACACTAGAAATAATTTAAAGTCTGCAAGCACTGCATTAATACTGAACTGTCAAATTAATGTTAAGAACCGAAATTAAGTTTTACAAATTTACTGTTTACTGCTTCATTAGACCTCTCAACATCAGTGTTACCAATCGTAAGTGTTATATTTAAACTCACTGACATTCGTTTTCTCAGTTATTGTTGCTACCTTCGCAATACGTGCAAATCAAACACGACTTCACATCGCTTCTAAGCCTATCAACGTACTTCGAGAGTTTAGGACTCTGTGATCGACGAATTGTTGAAGGCCCGGTGGTTGTTTGTGTTTAATTATATAGGGGCATCCTTCCCACTTGAAAATAGCTGGTAGTTGTTAAGCTGGGCCCATATTTGTAGAACTTTGTTGTGCTTCTAAGTTCTATGAAGTTGAGTGTTAGCTGACAGTGACTTTCTTGTATACCTTCTACTAATGTTATATGACACCAATGGGTGTTTTTCAGATGTTTAAGGAAATGTTATTTTATATTGTTTGAACACATTTTAAACAATTTCAGCTCTCTGGATGGGTTGTACAGGCTGTTCATGAGCATTGAGACCAGGAAATTTCTGGAATATTGAGTCCAGCTTTCTGGAGTATTGAGACCACATAATTAATGTAGTTATTTGACTATTGAGGCCAATATACTGATATATTTATGATGATTTTTGACATGTTAATGGTTAAAGATATCAATAGTTAATAAAATATTACGACAAACTATTTTAACTCTGATGTTTGATACATTAATATTTATCAATTATACATACACACTGTTTATATTCTGTTTATGATTGTATTAAAGAAAACTTAAAGTGTTTGCTTTGCAATTTTTTGTACAATAATCATGTTTTACACATGCAATATATGTGTAGTATCTTATAAGTAAATAGTATAATTGGTAATAATAAATATACTAACATATCTGTTAATGTTCTTGCTTTAAATCAGGGAGTTTACATAATGTATGCATGATGCATATCAATTTGATTTATTTGTATGTGAATTAGACAGAAATAAAGAATAAGTAATATAATCAAATTATGGCTGACTCATTATTATAGGCAACATTTTAATTAACAAAAAAGTCCTTTGGCATGACATTTATCCTGATCATTTTAATCCCATCATAATTTAAACTTTGGAATTAACACTAATATTGATGACAAAATTAACAATTATACAAATCTTATACATGTATATACAGTATATAATTAAAGTATATATTGAAAAAAGTGTGTAAGTTTTAAATAAAATGTGCTAGGTTGAATTTTTGTTTCAATTTTGTCATTCAACCACCCCTGCAATTAACAGTTTTAAGTTTACGTATAATATTTGTAACTTTACTTAGTCCTCTTCACTCCCATTGGAGCATAGGGCTTTCCATCGCCATCAGTATCGAGCTACGGAAGCGGCAAGGCAGAATAAAATGCAATATTTCAAATATAAAGCATATTTTAGTATAATTCTTGCTAAAGTTTAAAAACAAAGATGTTTAAAAAAACTTCAATGATAATGTGCGATAATTGTTTTATTTTTCATGTTTAAACGTTGAAAAAAGAAGTTTTATATACACTCCTATTGCTTATCTGGAGAAACAGGTTTTATCTTGTAATGTCGATTTTGAGAATATGATAGTCACACGACTATAAACAACATGTGCATATATGGTGTTTTGTTCTTTCAATCGACTATCGAGTATATTAAAGCAATTCTGAAATCATCAAAAAATTACTATGTATAATTAATCACTTTAAATAATTTAATACCAAGCATAATGCTCTTTATAGCAACTTTTCATATAGATATTGCAATCGATAAGTTATTCTGAGCTCATATACACCGAATGAATGACCAAAAACCATTATTATGCACTTTAAACAATAGAATATATAGATCTCACATATTCAATACCACTAAGTTGTATATATGACAGATACAACAAATTGGAAACATATTTGTCTGGTCTCAATACTCCAGAAATCTGGTCTCAATGATCTTGTCTCAATAATCCATGGTCTCAATCATCCTGTATTTGTACAGGCTGTTGGAGCATTGAGACCATGGATAGAGTGGGTCACTGGCAGTGGAGTGGGGGGGGGGGGCGTCAACATGCTGAACATACCTGTGGAGGGAATGACACCATGTTTATAAACCTTTAACGTGCGTCAATATGGAGTGTCTTATACATTTAATTAACGTGCATGCTCTATGATATCAATTAACCGAACTTGGTATTTACCAACAGAAGCCAATCTAAGTGTATCCTGTTCTCTCGTATCCCCGTGGTATTGGAAATGGCGCACTTAACAGTTTACGTCGTTATTTTGTTATAAATATAAAACGTTCATACCGGTAATTAAAGTGATTGAGCAATGATAGGGCAATTCAATGGGAACATGTTGACACTAAATATCAATAGTCAATTCCATCAATGCATGTTGTATGACCATTACAATGAGGACACACTCGGCTTATTATGTCAGGTCAGCGTGATATGAAATGGCGCACCTATCCTGTAGGTCCCTAATGGTAAAAAATAAAAGGATTCATGATGTAGTTGTTTCCAATTTTATTTTATGGCTATATAGTCCATTTTTATATAAATAGTTAGCTTACTTTGTATACTTCTTCTTAGATAATAAATCAATAATTAGTATCGAGACAGAATTGCACTGGTTACTAACTGCCATTATACTTTTTGAGTCACCAAGACAACTTGAAGATGTCCAAACAAGTGTTAAATCATCTATTACTGTCATGTACATGGGCGTAGGAGCGTCTTCAACATTGGGGGGGCCAAACATTTGGGGGGGGGGGGGTTGGCTTAAAAAATTTTTTTGAGATATGTGGGGGTCACATTAAGTGTTAATAACCTATAGTGAATGTTTGTGTTTATAATCACTAAGCTAAGGTATAACTTCTAAGTTGTTTCCGTGTCAAAATACGGGGTAATAAAATTTAATCCTATCATAAACTAGTATTGTTGTTGTTGTTTATTATGTTGTTTATTTATTATGTCGTTGTTAATCTGTTTCTCTTTATCAGTGGACCATATTGAAAATTGATATTACTGTCAAATATGTAATCCACAATAAATAAAGTCGTTATTATTATTATAGCAAGTAGGGGGGGTCCGGGGGCATGCTCCCCCGGGAAATTTTTAAAACATTGGATCAATCTGGTGCGTTCTGAGATAATTATTTGGTATTTAAAAAGACATGGTTCGTTACAAGATCAATCAAAATTAAGTCCTTATTTTGTAAATATTTTTTCTAAGTATTGCACAGATGCCCGAATTCTGAGAGTTAACTTAAGTGATTTTAATAGTGAGGGAATTTAACATAGCAATGACAAAGTTTAAAAGCAATATAGGAGCTGGTGCAAACTTTATGTATTTCTGTAGTTCTTGTAGCTGTTTTTAACAGTTACGTGATAACATATTTCATAGATTAAAATCATTTTGCGAGCGAAGCGAGCACGAAAATTAACATTTTATACTTTTTAACCAGAGATAAAAGGCAAATTACCTATTACAAGACTATTTTAGGCGGATAATTATGAATATGGTGTGAATTATTGGGGGGGCCAAACGATATGTTGGCCCCCCCTGTCCTAACATTGGGGGGGCCTGGCCCCCCCTGGCCCCCCCTTCTCCTACGCCCATGATGTAAGAATCATTCATGGCATCTGCATAGTCTGATCTGTCACCAACTTGACTTGGGAATGCCGAAAATATCAATGACAGTTAATATTAACAAAATATTCGAAACATATTATTCAGATTTTGACTAGTTTTTTCAGTTTTTCTTAATAAGAAAGTTACATCCTTCTGGACACCATTTCCTTTGTTTGACAGTGTGTAGGACATTTTAATCATGTTACATGGTGTTAACATGGATGCCAGTGCTCTTTACAAAAAAAAATTTGAAGTTAAAATTTCATTTTACAAATTTGTGGGATTACGATATTTGAGGAATAAAGTGACATAAGAAAATAACAACAAATATGGGTACAGCATACCTTTCGAGTTCTAAAAGCACCAAATTTTACTTTGAACATTGTTTATTTGCATTACAGACCAAAACCATACATCCTTCCAAAAATATACTGGAAATGTATGTCATTTTGGGTCTTAAACTCAAGAAAAGACCACTAATCTCAGGTGCGCCATTTCTGATACCGCGCCACAACCCATACCACCACGATATATCCATGCTTCTTAACAGCTAGTCAAACCATTTCGACGCAATCTATACAGAGATGCCCGTATAAGCGTCGAAACCATAAGTGCCCAAAATCCGGTGCATTTTAAATTTTCATGAAATTAGCATTTTAAGCCAAATTATGTCATATTTCGGCTCTGTACATGTTAAATACAATAAAAGAACACGAAACCCGTCGAATACCTAGTATAATTGGCCGTTATAATCAGAAAAACAATAAATAAACCAGCGCGCACCGTGTCCGTAATTCTCATGTAAACAGCGCAAGTTTAAAGACCGTTATCCGTACTGACCTGATTCGATCGGAACATTATTCGAATCGTTAAAACGAGCCTAAAAAGCTATCACTCATGGTGTTTTTTGTTTGTTTGTCGTTTTCTAACAAAATCATCTTAATTCCACAACAAATGTTCGTTAATTGTCTGTGTTTTAGTTTTAATCGAGCTCATTTTAAGGTTCGACTCGATTATTTTTTTTGCTGTGTCCGTTTGTTAGAAATCGAGCGCGCCAATTTCTGAGTATTCTGATTGGTCGATAAGCGAATGACGTTTGACGCAAACAATAACAATAAGAACGATGGCTGAAATTGAGGTCATAATTGCGATATAGTCGTGTTCAAGTTATCGGATGGACACGTTGCTGTGCATTTTTTAAAATGTTATCGGTGTCTATCGCGAGATAAAGGTTCATTCTTCGTATACATGCTATATATTTCATAGTGGTTTGACGTTTTCATATATTTTTTAAGAGCTGAAAGTGCGCTAAAAAAATGTGCGCAATCTCCGACCGTGTTTAGGTCTAGTTAGTGTCTGTCTGTAGTGGCTGGACCGTCAGAATTTAAAGCAGCCGCTTGCAGACAGCTTATCTGTCTACTTAACAGCCAGGTGACGACTATGATGAGTTGTCCGAAATGGTTGCCTCAATTAATAGCTACAACTTGTGTGATTATTATTGTTGGTAACTTTACTATAATAACAATGTAGCTCATATGTTTGAGCTTAATTAAACGAAGCACGAATTTCAGGAGACACGAAAGTCAGAGACAGAGGTATACATACGCTGTAGCCAGGTTGTCTTAGTCGTTCAGAAATTTATTGCAAAATATTCCATCCACATACCTGTTAAAATCAGTCGAATTTGCTCGGTCGACATTTTATTTCGAGTGTATAAAAGGCCTCAAAATTTCATAACTTCCTTCTTCCTAGTAGTTGTTTTCATCCGGGCACCTTTATCTATTCACTTCCTTCATCGTTTTCTCAAACGTTATCTGATTGGCTGTTTATTAAAATGCGTCACAGTTTGAACGTCCCCATTCAACAACGTCCCAACAGTGTTCCCAGTCATTTTTTCAAATATCCAAAAAGACTTATTATGAATACCAGGGCCGTATCCAGGACTTGTTTTCTGGGGGGGCCAAGAGGGGTGGGTGCGGTCGAGATTTTTTTTAATATTGTTATTGTAACGGTGCATTTTCCTGATATTCCAGGCATCATAAAGCATGGAAAAAGATACACACTCAGTATCATAATTATAAAAGCTAAAAGCTGAACTCTCTGTTTGGACTACTTATGTATGATCTACCAAGGTCTCTTTGTATGGACTCAATATCTGGACCACTGGAGGTTATTCAGCACGCATGTTAACATGCATAAGTATTATTACATGTATAAAACAACACAGCAGGCGGGCATGTATTACTTATAGAATAATACATGGCTGAGCAGTGCCAGTGAGTGTTAATCGCCCCGGTAGGTTGATAATTGCCAGAGGGCGCTAGCCCGAGGGCAATTATAATCTACCGGGGCGATTATCACTCAATGACACTGCTCAGCCATTTATTGTTCTGTATAATATTTATGTTGTTGTGTTTTCATTAAAACTACTCTTTTAAGAAAACACTAACAAAACATAACATGTTCCGTAATTGATAGACAAACCCATCGTCATTTTAGAAATTGTCAAACTTGGACCTATTCGCGTAGATCTATAACTTAAATTCTCCGTAACTTTGTTATTATAAAACGGAAACATAGCATATGGGTATTCATTTTTTCGGTTATAAAATTTGCTACATTTTGGTGTATGTTTTTATGTAAAATTCTGAAAAAAGTTGTTTTTCACATTTGTGTGAATCTCAGTGTATCTCGTCTAGACCTGGTAAACACGGATTTAATGTCTAGATTTTAGACAATAGGTGTAGATCTAGATCCATTTGGTCAAGGATTGCTACAATTTTGAAATTTGCTATCCCGCATGTCCAAATCTATCAATTTGGTTTGCAAGTGATTCAAGAAGGCCTAGACGTTACGCTCGGCGCCGGCCACTTGTGAAATGCAAATGACGTAACGTTGCGCGTGTACGTCTTCCAAGGGCGATTATCAGTGATAATAGCCCTGCGCGAGGCGGGCCAAAAGCTGATAATACTTTAAAAGGGCGCATAATACATTTTTTCAATGCAAATTTGTTACTATATATAGTAACATAAGTATTATATGTATAAAACAACACAGCAGGCGGGCATGTATTACATGTATAAAACAACACAGCAGGCGGGCATGTATCACATGTATAAAACAACACAGCAGGCGGGCATGTATCACATGTATAAAACAACACAGCAGGCGGGCATGTATTACATGTATATAATACTTATGTTACTATATATAGTAACAAATTTGCATTGAAAAAAATGTATTATGCGCCCTTTTGAAGTATTATCAGCTTTTGGCCCGGCTCGTGCAGGGCTATTATCATGATAATAGCCCTTGGAAGACGTACACGCGCAACGTTACGTCATTTGCATCTTAAAGTGGCCGCCGCCGAGCGTAGGCCTTCTCGAATCACTTGCAAACCAGATTGGTGGATTAGGACAAGCAGGATAGCACATTTCAAAATTGCATCAATACTCGATGAGATTCTTCTAGAATGTAGACATTGAATACGTGTTTACTAGACGAGATCCAGATTTTTTCTGTTATTCCAAAAATGTAAAAAACAACATTTTTTAGAATTTTGCATCAAAACATACAGCAGGATGTAGCTAATGGTCTAACTGAAAAAATGAATACCCATATCATATGTTTCCGTTTATTAATTAAAAAGTTACGGATAATTTAGTGGTAGATCCCCTACGCGCAAAGATCAAAGTTTGTCAATTTATCGACGACCTTTTTCGAAAACTATCTCTACCAATTTCTGAACACGTTATGTCTAGTAAGTGTTTTCTTAAATTGGTAGTTTTAATGAAAAAACTACAACATAAATATTATACAGAACAATGAATGGCTGAGCAGTGCCATTGAGTGATAATCGCCCCGGTAGATTATAATTGCCCTCGGGCTAGCGCCCTCTGGCAATTATCAACCTATTATCACCCAATGGCACTGCTCAGCCATGTATTATTCTATAAAAAACAACAAGCAGGCGGGCATGTATTACATGTATAAAACAACACAGCAGGCGGGCATGTATCACATGTATAAAACAACACAGCAGGCGGGCATGTATTACATGTATAAAACAACAAGCAGGCGAGCATGTATTACATGTATAAAACAACACAGCAGGCGGGCATGTATTACATGTATAAAACAACACAGCAGGCGGGCATGTATTACATGTATAAAACAACACAGCAGGCGGGCATGTATCACATGTATAAAACAACACAGCAGGCGGGCATGTATTACATGTATTAGACTATAGATCTCAGTAGCTAGCCAATTAGCATGGAGAAAAAGTGTTGAATAAATCCCGTATACAACACTTTGCTGTGGTATATATTACAATAGATTGCTATATACTATAGTAGGCCAAGCAAAATAATTGAGCATAGCTATATTATTATGTATACATGCATTTAGCACAGAAAATATGGATGCCAAACATTTTTGAGCTTAGTTTAGTCTATATTATAACAATACTATATTTTAAACAAGTAACTAATTGGACTTATTAGAATACATCACGGAGGTATATCAAAAAACATGTACATGTATATCAAACCTTTCTACATTTGTTCATTATTACTGTCATAATCTGAGACAACAATTTTGATAGATAATTAACCAATTAAGGTATTGCCAACATCTCTGTTGAGTGCTGACAACATTATCAGTAGAGGGTGAATGCCGTGGTAGCTTCTATGACTACAGTACGACCTCTCTAGGGGACATATGTAGTGCAACAACCTCTGTATAACAAAACCTTCAAAGTAACTTGAAGTTATTACATGTATATACTTTTGTAAATTCTGTAGGGCAACAACTTCTGAACAATGACCAATATTTGCAGCCCACAAAGGGTCTCACTCTACAGGGGTTGTTCTATACTATTGTGTCTTCAATAATTACGTGCAGATTACCCCTCTCTTCTAAGACATCATTTTCACAGAGTAGAACTTAAAACCAACTAAACGATTAAAACAAATTATAGGGGTTCCAATGGTGTCTGGTGATTGAAGTAAATGACTTTCATACTATCACAACCCATAATTTACAAATGAAGACCTCACCTTCAAGAGCACCTTAAAATAAAAACCACTACTTTCTGTCCACTGACTTGCACATCATTCAACCTCAAATTCACAGTGAAATTGCATCTATATGAAGACCACCTCTTTAACAAGATTGGCTCAGAATTAACCATTTTTTGTTCCGTTTTAATCTGTTTGCTCTTTGATAGAATGATGCAATCACTCAACATTATTGAGATAAGTTTTTTACAGTCCCAAGAAGGAGTTTCATTATTGAGGTTTTACTGTACATAGCTTAATTCTGCCACTTTAGATCTATACATTTGTATATATGCATCATGCAACACTTAACATATTACACCAGCACTTAAATGGTTTATGTACTGGTCGATTTATAGGCAAAGTGTACCTGATAAACAAAGATTATTTATCTATAGTCTAAGTCAGATAGAACGGCTCGTAGGTGTTGATATGGGATTATAATCCTCGTTTCACTCGGAGTTATAAATCCCATATACAACACCTACTCATGTTCTATCCTATACTAAAGCAACACAGCAGGCGGGCATGTATTACATGTATAAAACAACACAGCAGGCGGGCATGTATCACATGTATAAAACAACACAGCAGGCGGGCATGTATTACATGTATAAAACAACAAGCAGGCGAGCATGTATTACATGTATAAAACAACAAGCAGGCGAGCATGTATTACATGTATAAAACAACACAGCAGGCGGGCATGTATTACATGTATAAAACAACACAGCAGGCGGGCATGTATTACATGTATAAAACAACAAGCAGGCGGGGATGTATTACATGTATAAAACAACACAGCAGGCGGGCATGTATTACATGTATAAAACAACACAGCAGGCGGGCATGTATTACATGTATAAAACAACACAGCAGGCGGGCATGTATTACATGTATAAAACAACACAGCAGACGGGGATGTATTACATGTATAAAACAACACAGCAGGCGGGCATGTATTACATGTATAAAACAACAAGCAGGCGGGCATGTATTACATGTATAAAACAACAAGCAGGCGAGCATGTATTACATGTATAAAACAACACAGCAGGCGGGCATGTATTACATGTATAAAACAACACAGCAGGCGGGGATGTATTACATGTATAAAACAACACAGCAGGCGGGCATGTATTACATGTATAAAACAACAAGCAGGCGGGCATGTATTACATGTTTATCAACAGAAAACTCGTGATAGATCCTCTATATAAGATCTAGGTATAATAATATTGTTCAGTTGTTTGAACTGTCAAAATAAACATGATTAGGCCAGTACACAGTAGCTGCATACTAGAATCTAGGCTCTACATTAGCAATCCTCTCATTTCTGGAGATTATAAATCAGTAGTGCTCATGTACATAGCGCTAATTTAAGTGTTGTTTGGAAGGTCAATACAACTGCCTCTCGATAACGTTTGAACAAAGATCATTCAAAGAAGTTTGGTTTAAACAATCAAAACTGAAAACTATTAGTCACACCAAGTATGTACGTACAATTCCAGAAGTATTTCTTTATCGTTCAGTATGCTTTAAATTAACATTTCGAATGAATGCGATACGGAGCAAATGCCTTTAAATAGTCGACAAAATAGAATGCAATTAATGGCATAGTTTGCGATGAAGAACGACGGCTTTTGCTGCACAGTGCTGATCACATTGCCATGGAGACCGGTTATTGAAACCTTAAGGGCGAATCAGTTCAAAGAAAGTTCTATGTTGAAATCAAATCAGTCTAAAAAAATCGCCATGTATAAATCAGAAATAATGACGTTGAAGTCGAACCAGTCAAACGAAATCTCAACTTTACGAGCAAACTATTCACAAATAATTTTGAGGTTGCAAGCGAACCAGTCGCAAGCTATTTCTATGTTACAAGTTAATCAGTCGCAAGCTATTTCGATGTTATAAGCGAACCAGTCGCAAGCTATTTCGATGTTACAAGCGAACCAGTCGCAAGATATTTCGATGTTACAAGCGAACCAGTCGTAAGATATTTCGATGTTACATCTACATCTACATCATACACCCAACCGTCGATTGCCGACTATTACAGGGTGGCGATGTCAGAGAAAAACAGTTATTAAAGAAATATGTATGTTACAAGTGTTAAAAGTGTAAAAGATAAAAGACAGTATGTTACAGTTAAAATAGACAGTACAGCCGCCAGCCGGTCTCTAAAGACATCTAGGCTGGGGCTGGATTTGACCAGGGTTGGGAGGGAGTTCCAAAGTCGGATAGTCCTAGGGAAGAAGGAGTTAGAGAAGTATTGGGTGTGAGATTGAGGGATTAGGTAATTGAGATTTCTGGTGGGAATAAGATGAGATGAATCGACTGCAACTGTTTTGGCCCTTATTTTATAAAACATTAGGAGAGAGTTGATGGATCGTCTATGTTGGAGGGTTTTCCATTCAAGAGAATTTAACATCTGTGTTACACTGCTGGTGTAGTGGTAGTCATTCATTACATACCTGGGTGCGGACCTTTGGACTTTTTCGATTTTGTTAGAAAGATTTTTTTGCCAGGGATGCCAGATACTAGAACAGTATTCAAGTTGTGGTCGGACGTATGTGGTGTAGGCAGCAATTTTTACTTTTTGGTTGGCAGTTTTTACGTTACGTTGTATGAAGCGGAGAGAGGAGGTTGCTTTAGATGTTACATTATTAATGTGTTTAGACCAGTTTAAATCTTTTGATATTGTTACACCTAAATATTTTGCTTCGTCACAAGTTTTTAGTTCAGTGTTGTGGAGTTTGTAAGGGAAAGTCGTCGGATGTTTCTTTCTGGAGATGCGTAGTATCTCACATTTGTCCGGATTAAACTCCATGGACCAGGTTTTTTCCCAGGCTTCAAGGCTGGCAAGGTCTTGCTGAAGGGATAGGCTGTCTGACATGGAGTTTATTGTGAGATATATAATAGTGTCGTCTGCAAACATTCTTGCATTGGACTTGACAGTCGCAAGCTATTTCAATGTTACCACCAGTCGCAAGGTATCTCGATGTTACAAGCGAACCAGTCGCAAGCTATTTCAATGTTACCATCGAACCAGTCGCAAGCTATTTCGATGCTACAAGCGAACCAGTCGCATGCTATTTCGATGTTACCATCGAACCAGTCGCAAGCTATCTCGATGTTACAAGCGAACCAGTCGCATGCTATTTCGATGTTACAAGCGAACCAGTCGCAAGCTATTTCGATGTTACAAGCGAACCAGTCGCATGCTATTTCGATGTTACAAGCGAACCAGTCGCAATCTATTTCGATGTTACAAGCGAACCAGTCGCATGCTATTTCGATGTTACAAGCGAACCAGTCGCAAGCTATCTTGATGTTACAAGCGAACCAGTCGCAAGCTATTTCGATGTTACAAGCGAACCAGTCGCAAGCTATTTCGATGTTACCATCGACCCAGTCGCAAGCTATCTCGATGTTACAAGCGAACCAGTCGCAGGCTATTTCGATGTTACAAGCGAACCAGTTGCAAGCTATTTCGATGTTACAAGCGAACCAGTCGCAAGCTATTTCGATGTTACCATCGAACCAGTCGCAAGCTATCTCGATGTTGCAAGCGAACCAGTCGCAAGCTATTTCGATGTTACAAGCGAACCAGTCGCAAGCTATTTCGATGTTACAAGCGAACCAGTCGCAAGCTATTTCGATGTTACCATCGAACCAGTCGCAAGCTATCTCGATGTTACAAGCGAACCAGTCGCAGGCTATTTCGATGTTACAAGCGAACCAGTTGCAAGCTATTTCGATGTTACAAGCGAACCAGTCGCAAGCTATTTCGATGTTACCATCGAACCAGTCGCAAGCTATCTCGATGTTGCAAGCGAACCAGTCGCAAGCTATTTCGATGTTACAAGCGAACCAGTCGCAAGCTATTTCGATGTTACAAGCGAACCAGTCGCAAGCTATTTCGATGTTACAAGCGAACCAGTCGCATGCTATTTCGATGTTACAAGCGAACCAGTCGCATGCTATCTCGATGTTACAAGCGAAGTCGCAAGCTATTTCGATGTTACAAGCGAACCAGTCGCAAGCTATCTTGATGTTACAAGCGAACCAGTCGCAAGCTATTTCGATGTTACAAGCGAACCAGTCGCAAGCTTTGTCGATGTTGCAAGCACACTATTCGCAAGAGATTGCTGGTCTAAAGACACGACTTGCAGGTACGAGTAAATGCGTAGAGGATATTTAGTTTTATTGGTTCAAGATCGAAAGTTAACCCAACATGTAAATAGCTTACGCAGTACTTTTACAAGTTTTGTAGCCACGAGTAAAGCTGTTTAACTACAAGTCAGACGCTCGTGAGGTGAAATAACATTAAAGTACTAATACATCAGTAATTAGAACTGAAACAGCTCACATACCTTTTTGTGTTTTCTGCGACGCCATCTTGGACGATTCTCTCTTTTCGTTGTACACTAGTTACCATAGTGTAAACAGTGTACAATAAATGAATTGACTCAATATAGTCTGTCAGCCAAACCAGATGGATAGATGGATATAATCAAGTAGGCCTATCTGGTTATGCTTGTGTTGATACCAAACCAGAAGCGGAGCTCCATGGAGAGGCAGATCAAAATGGAAAACTTCAGTATTTTACAGAAGTCAAATGTTGGTCTTTGTCGTATCAGGAGTATCCAAATGGACGTGAACTAGTTCGTGTGGTTTGCACGTAATGATATTATGGTAACATTCAACGGACAATAGCAATGCCTCATTTCATGATTTTAATTAGATATGTCTGATATCTAAGAAATAAACGTTGATGTTTTGCTTTCTTTTTAAATAATATATTATTTAACTCTTGAAATAATTCCGTGTAGCCAAATAGCTTCTTTGCTTTGAATGAAGTTCTATACATGTATACAGCACTTCATTCAAAGCAAAGAAGCTATTTGGCTACACGGAATTATACTGTTGAGCATGTATTGAATAATAACGGTTCGTTGTTACTACCCAACCACGAAATAAATATATTTTTCTGAGTGGATATTGCAGGAATCTGACGATGAGATCGAGGAATCTTTACTCTGCCTGCCTGCTAGTCTGGTTCCCGATGTTCTCTATAGTAATAGTTAGACCTAATCATGTAGTGTAAGAGGCAGGTAATTCAGACTACCTTCCTGTCTGCCCGACTACCCGTCTTACCCTGACTGGACTATACATACCCTGACTGGACTATACATACCCTGACTGGACTATACATACCCTGACTGGACTATACACAAACATTGTACTGGTTTTAAGCAATCAGAACGCCGTAAGAATATTCCAAATGTAATCGGAATGTCGTTAGAATACACTTCAAATGCTGTGCGATATTTCATGCGACTTCAAATGCATCTCGAAAGTTTTGAACACGAGCAATTAAAACATTCGCTCGAAGTGGTCGCAAAAAATGGGGCGGACTATTTGAAATGCACTACGAATGCAAACGGAATACAGACATAATATTCAGAATGCACTTCGATTATTAAGGAATATACATCGACTTTTATTCTGAAGGCATGTCGGTTATTCCGATGTCGTGTGAACTGGAATAGTTGAGTTAATACTCAAAACTTTGGAGTATTTAAAAAAAATATTCAAATTGACCAGGAGCAATATAATGCACTCGGAATGACAGAATACATTTCGCACACAATGTACCTCATTGCTATGCCTACGACATTCCGGCTCTTTTCGACTCTCATGTGATAGGGGTATAATAAAATGAATTACCTCTTTTTGAGGGCCTCGTACATAGGTATCTCCCGGTAAATAAAATCATAGAGATCGAAAACTTCATTGACGACATATTTATTGCACAACGATATATAGTACTGTATGTCAAACGACTTTTATTACTAGCACGAATCTAGGATGACAAAGAGGAGAGGAACTAGTTAATATATCACACATTTACATAAACCAAAATAATTCAGATTTTCCAAAAATACATTAGGAATATATTGTAACTGTCGCCATAGTAACCTACAATTAGATAGGTGATGATGCGATTTCTTCACGTTTTAGGCACGATTCGTACGCCGGTACATCACAATTTATGCCTCGTTTAACTTTGGCACGTCGCCGTGTGATGAATATCCAACGTCATCTCAATGTCAATCGAATGCATGAACAGTACAGTCGTACATACATGTACTCGTAAAATGTTATTATTTCATGTAAATGACAAATTATATATATTATATTAAGATATTATACGGTTGTGTGAGTTTAATCACAGTTGATATGGATATTTTGGGTCCGTACAGTAACAATTAAACGGGAATGTTCCGTTACAACAAGGTTGCCAAGTAAGTTGTGGAGCCAACCTACCAACAGAAAACTGAGTTTTCACTGTTTCTATAGAATTCTTATGTTTTTCAATTTCAGCTAAAATGATGGGAGTAATTTCTTTATACTCCTTAGATGTTGTGTCAATAGGTTTGGCTTCCGCCGGATCTGACGTCACATCATACAGTAACGGTACTTCCAGGGTAACTGCGTCGTTGCATGAACAAACAAACAGACAAATAACTTCACCCGGTATGTAG
The DNA here is from genome assembly GCA_947247005.1 of Spisula solida. Lineage (NCBI taxonomy): Eukaryota > Metazoa > Mollusca > Bivalvia > Venerida > Mactridae > Spisula > Spisula solida. The sequence goes on along the minus strand of OX365948.1, from coordinate 46,401,753 downwards.
TTCGGATCGTGTGTAGCTAATTTCCAAGTCTTCGTTCCTACAAATAGAAATCAGATCTGCCAGAGACCATGACATATTGTCGACGGCTTAAACACGCCGACAAGTACATGTAATGGCCTGACTTTTACACTACGCAAATACTCAGATTGCAATTAAACTATCAACCACAAAATACCAGATAAACAAAAAAGTCTATGATACATGAATGCAGACAATGGCGATCTTATGTTAGCCATGGAAGACGAACTAAAGCACTGTGTGGTTCCTGGTTGTCGCCCGATAACACCACGTACGATCCATAACCCAGCTTAATAGGAGTGATATGCGATGTCTAAAAAGTTGTGAATGAAGTGCGAGTTTTTAAGGGTCAAGATAGTCATATTTCCTGAAAGTATAAATTGTATTAGCTACATGCTGGCCAGTACCCAGAACTTTGCATTTGACGGAATAATAAAACATCACGGCCAGTTATCGACCGGGTATTATATGGGAGGCAAGCGAACTTGGCACGTACGTATTTTGCAAAAATCGATTTGTAAAAAGAGTTAAGTTACCAATTTTCGAGGGCTGCAGTTAAGCCGTTCAGCCACTCATTGACATTTTAACTTCCCCTGGTCACTGTGCTACCTAAGGAAACATGCGCTCGAGTCTTCATGTGAAGACCAATTCTCTCTTGGTGGTTATGCAGCCAATATTGATCTGCGGCGCCTAGGAATATCGAACACGTACAGACACCGCCCTCACATGTACAAATTCACACTTTGGTCCAGTGGAGCACAGACGGGGATCGAACCAAGGACATCTCGATTTCGAAGCGCGCGCCCAACTTCTAGGCCACCGCTCCCTACACAAAGGTATACCAAGGTTTTAGTCAGGAGGGGTGTTTTAGAACCAAATTAGGTAAAGTACACGCATAATCATACTGACTACCTATGAACATGCTTATAATATGATAAGTTTGTCATATGGCTGACTTAAGAGTTGGGTGAAAAGGTGTCACGTGCACTCTTCCCCTCTTTATAGTTCTGCGCATGTGCACTCTTCCTCCTCTTTACAGTTCTGCGCATGTGCACTCTTCCCCCTTTTGACAGTTCTGCGTATGTGCATTCTTCCCACTTTTTACAGTTCTGCGCATGTGCATTCTTCCCACATTTTACAGTTCTGCGCATGTGCACTCTTCCCCCTTTTGACAGTTCAGCGCATGTGCACTCTTCCCACTTTTTACAGTTCTGCGCATTGTTATCTGTATTAAACAAGTCAAATGCGGTGTATACATAATTATGATCTCTATGAACAATGCAAATCCTTCATTTACCTGTTCGGGGTCGATACCTGGCACCCTGCAGATGGACGCCACAGTAATGAAACATGAATTCATTTGGTGACACATCTGTGGTCCCCTTCAGCAAAGGCAGTATGTCTCGCCCGTCAATTGTTCTATCTTTCGGGACTTCTATCTCTACAGCAGATGCTATCAGTCTGTAGGTATCCATTAAACTCGTAGGTTCGTCCGTTACCTTTCCTTTTGGTAGCACCCCAGGCCATTTGACCAACCCAGGAACTCTTATACCGCCATCTGGGGCACCGTGACCCTTACCACCTGAAAGATTAAGAACGATTAAGAACAATTCTAGCAACCAGAGTAAACTAGATTAGTAATACATGGACAATGTAAACATGTACTAGTGCTTACATGTTGGCTCGATTATATTTGTGCATTTATTAATACCGTCTGAGACCATCTTTCTAAATAGTTTTGTATAACCCCAAGTACTCGTCATTTACTTCAAACTGGAATGAGTTCGATACATTGAAGTGGCAACAGTGACATATATAATGAACCTGCTAGTTGTATGGGTCATGTCGCACCGTGAGATGAGCGGATAGGTGCAGTACACAGTGGACTATACTAACCGATTGTGTTTTTAAAAATGTTTATATTCCATATGTTAACCATGCCCGCCGGATAATATCCGTCTTGACTTTATCTACATGTACTGTCCAAGACATGCACACGGCCCCTTCTAGATTTGTTAATGTTTCTGATACATTAATTGCTTAATATAAAATAATCGCATAGCATAATATTATTTTGATTTACTCCTATACAGACAAAAGGCATATACAGGTTACCTTTAAGAATACCATTAAATCCACCATCTCTTCCTAGTTCAATATGACCGCCATTGTCGGATGTGAAGTAAACAAGAGTATTGTCCTCTTTCCCTAGAGATTTAACCAGTTTTAAAATTTCCCCAGTAGACCAATCCATCTCTTCTAGTGCGTCGCCATAGCGTCCTAATTCCGAATTCTTTCCAGTAAAAGCTTTGCCTGTTTCGATGAACACGTGCATATGTATCCACGACATAACCACCAAAAATGGTTTGTCATCGTTCGTCGAGACATTCCGAATGAATTCACTGCCTTCCTGTACAAGACGTTGACTAAGTCCCGCGAGTCTTATCGGTTGTTCCACTAAGTCGTAGTTTCTATGTAAGTAGCTGCTGAACAATAAAACGTTATCAAATAGCCAATACATATAAGTCACTGGTATTGACCAAAGAAATATAAGCAACACTAAAGTGAAAGCGGAAATGTAGCCAGACCGGAAGAGACATAAAAGCGCCATAGATGTGACAGCCCATACAGTGAACAGTTCCCAGTACCAGTAAGGTCTCGCTAAGTTAACCACTTTCGCTTCTGGTCCGAAGTCATCCATGTTTGTTCCATACGAGCCGTAAAAATAATCAAACCCTTGGTTTAAAGGATGGTGCTCATGGTCGCCGTACGTTTCTTTATTCACTCCCAGATGCCATTTTCCTAAAATAGTCAATATAAACATAGATACACATGTTCAATGTCTGATTGCTAGTAAATAAACACAAAACAAAAAACATTGAAATTCCACGAAGCATGTCGTCAAACAAGAGTCATAAAACTGGTGAACCTGGTTCCGACCGTAACATAAACCCACAGAAAAAACCCAGATACACGACTTCACATGCTGACAACATGCCTGTAAAGCTTCACGTGATCCGTTTTTGGCTTTTACTCTGGTTTTATTTTTGACTGACTTAGGCGGCATGATGTCGGAGTAAGTGGCCGTGTTCTACTGACTTAGGCGGCATGATGGCGGAGTAAGTGGTCGTGTTCTACTGACTTAGGCGGCACGATGTCGGAGTAAGTGGCCGTGTTCTACTGACTTAGGCGGCATGATGGCGGAGTAAGTGGCCGTGTTCTACTGACTTAGGCGGCACGATGTCGGAGTAAGTGGCCGTGTTCTACTGACTTAGGCGGCATGATGTCGGAGTGGTCGTGTTCTTGTAGCGGTTCAGCCTCATTGTAGCTGTAGTTGTCATTGTGAGGCGTATAACATTGTGATATGTGTCTTGTCTTTTCCGTCTGCTCTATGCTCACAGTTGATAGCTCCGGTATTATATCCCTAGTTCCACCTTTCAACATAAACGTTGTTTCAACCTGCTTACTAGAAATGATGCTAGAGATTCCAAGCTCCACTACCACCAGCACTTTCATACAGAGCTAGTAATTTGTGCATTTTCTGTTCTGCCCCCTGTCGGATTTGTTATCAAAGAAACTTGCTATCAGTTTTCAACACATACATTTTTGTAGATTAGGAGATACTACACTAATACAACAATTTTCTAGTAATCAGAGACCCGTGTCATAGACATATCTTTCCTAAGATCAGACTCTTTCATACATTATCGAGAGACTTATTATTAAGTGAACCCATACATTTTGGGCAGGTTAAAATAGTCATTTATGAATCTAGTTCAAATAACTTTGTATGCATGTACTAACTATTTTAGGTAGTTCAAAGCCGAATACAGAAAGTCGAATCTTAGCTAAGATCTGTCTATGAAACGGGTCTCTGGTATGTTTCGTAAATTATATTAATAATTCTACGATCATTTGCCATTTAATATACGACATCTTAGAAACAATGGATGCATTGTATTTCTGAAAACTACTTACCAAACAGTGCGGTAGTGTATCCAGCCTTTTTAGCTAGTTCAGCGTAAGTAACTTCTGATGCCGGAAGTCCACATGATGAGTACGGCCATATGTTGACACGCATTCCAGTCGACGCTGCCATGCCTAGATAATAGAATAAATACGTGTACTGAAGTCAGTTACATTTAATTCAATGCACCAAATCAGCAGAATGTGCTATAAAAAATTATGTTAATGTTTGTGAAACAATTTCGTCAATGGTTACAATCATAAATAGGCTAAATAAAAAGGAGCGTTCAATGTCTGCTTTAGAGATTAATACGTACATCGTAGTAAGTTCATTAGATTCAGTTTCTCAAATCAGCAAATTATATTGTATTAAATAACTCAGACAATATCAGCCAGAGCACGAAAATCACGTTGTCCAATCTCTGTCACTCGATATAAGGATTGCTGAGATTGTCTGTATCATACGAGGAATTGGATGTCTATTGAGACAACAGTTTAATTCAACAGACATCCAATTATACGTGTGGCTCTCATAGACATTCGTTCATCAGGAATTTGTTTCTCGTGTGACAGAGATTACACCTTGTGAACATGATTGTATCCAGGGTCGATAACCGATGGCGTGTGATTGTTGGGGCCTGTAAAACTGTTAAGTGCGGAAAAGTGAACCAGCAAACCGCATACACACATCAATCAATATCATTTATCCACTTACAGCAACAATTATTCAATTGTCTGATACCGGTAGTACCCGTAAAGGCTTCCAACACACCATAGGTACGATGACCAGGTTTCAGTTTGTATTATGTACATTTTGTATTTATTTAATTGTTGCATTTCCCCATGTTGTATCATGTATACTTTGGTGAAATAAAGTTATGTTGTGTTCAGCTAAGATTGTGAAGAATGGCCACGAGATAGACATAGGTTTCGTTGACCCAGTGTCAGGATAATGTGACTGGGGATTTTTCATTTCACTGAAACACTGTTCAATGGTTGGGTAACCCCAAAGTAAGGCAAGTCAATTACCAGTTCGGATAGGGAGGCGCCCTGTCATCATTGCAGACCGGCTTGGTGTACATAAACTGGCTGCGGTTAGGTGCTGCGTCATTTTCACACCGTCTCTAGCTATGCTGTCGATGTTTGGTGTTTTTACAGAAGAGTTTCCATAGCAACCAAGGTCACCATAACCAAGATCATCAGCAATAAATATAACTATATTCGGCTTAGCATGAATACAGACGAAGAATATGCACACGGCGCTGTATAGTCGAAACATTGTTCTGAAGCACAGAAAGTACATATATTACGAGGTGTAGAATAAACAAAATCTAATTAATGGATATATATTGTACACTATATATCATTTCAAGAAATATACGCCACGCTAAGGGGAAACTTATTTACTTTGGAACCATGAAATATAAGACATTTTTCAGTAGCTGTGCCGTTTTGTCCAGCACCCTGTGAAACCGCGGAAAATACAGGTTTCACTGGGTGCTGGAAAAAAATGGTCAATATCTTATATTTCATGGAAAGCATATTTGTCCCTTAGCGTGACGTAAATCAATAAAGAAATAAAATAATTATGGCTGTTTCTGTTTTCCAAAGTTGACAAATTTCGGCTTGGACCTGTAGCCAAAAGTCACGTGGTATTGCTACACTGTATAAGCCAGGCTAATATATTCTGACATTACTCTATGCTAGGATGATATAACTAGATATTACATAGCGAATGATCAAAGCTGACCAAACACAGACATTGGCATTATTTTAATAATGTGAATAGTTTATAGCAAATTGTACATGCAAACATACCTAACCTAGATATAACTCTAGCGCGATAAATTGAAATACAAAAACAAACACAAAATCCGCTATATCTATCGTTTCTGAATGTTTAAGAGCATACAAACTTGATATGTTATGCCAAATGTCTGAATGCCTTATAGGCAAATGTTATGGTCCTTGATTTTAATTCATAACAAAACAAGAGTGCCAAAATGTCACAAAATACGCCCGTCTTGGTAGTGCTAGTGACAAAAAAATATTGATTGTGAAATAAAAGCCAATATTATGTCAAAACATTTTTAAACAATTATCTTTAAACTAATATTTATAATCACAAACTATATATACGGTTTTGACAAATGCACCATATCAGTTGTTTCCTATATTCTTACTAATTTATAGGAATGCTTTTGCTTGATTTATCTGTATCTTGCAAGACCACAAGTCAAGTAAGATGCATAGCAAGATTTAATACACACCAATGACTCAACACAGGTGCAATACTGTCATTATTTTATTATGCACCAAAAAGTACACACAACATGAAGATGTGTTAAATTTAATACGAATTCATGATAAGTTTGATTGACAATGTTTGTTTATGTACAACACACATATTTTTGAGGAACTAACGCTTTGACATGTGGATAGCGACAATCTTATCAGTTAGAGTACAGACAAGGCCAATTTCACATTTATTTGGTAAATGAAGGACCATAACCCAAGAAGGCCTTTGCCGTTTTGGCCTATAATCAAACTTGGCCTAGATATTACGTCCATAAGCATTGTCAGCAAGTTTGAAGACGATCGCACGAAGACTGTTTGAGTTAGAGTACAGACAAGGCCAATTTCACATTTTTTTGGTAAATGAAGGACCATAACCAAAGAAGGCCTAGGCCTTTAATCGAACTTGGCCTAGATAAGCATTGTCAGCAAGTTTGTAGACGATCGCACAAAAACTGTTTGAGTTAGAGTACAGACAAATTACTGGACGCCGCCGCCCACCCATACGCCCTCCAAGGGTGTTCACATAATACGTCCCGTTTTCAACGGGCGTATAAATATAGGCAATATCACAGGAAGCCAGCACGTATATAGATAAACCATGTTTTTGAGCCGTGACTAATTTATACAGAAAAGTTGATTAACCCAAAAAGGGTATGTATATATAAGCAATGCCAATATAAGTTAAACAAGGCAGTCCAAAAGACGGCTATAATCACCCGCCGCATTATTGAACAATGAAATTATCCAATAAGTTACACATTTGCTATGAGTTCATGCAAATTGGCACAGGCATTAAAAAGTTGAAGAGCTGATATAAAATGTAAGATTTAAACTTTTGACCTTTAACTATGACATTGACCTTGAACCAGCATGGTTCAGCAGGTTGTCATAATTAGTTACATATTTGGTATGAGTTTCATGCAATTTGGCTCAGGCATTAAAATGTTATGGAACAGACACTAATGTAAGATTCATACCTTTGACCTTGAATTGTGACCTTGACCTTGAACCGACATGATTGGAATGTGGGTACTGCACCTCGTCTTTATTAGTTACGCATTTGGTATGCATTCCATGCCATTCGGCACAGGCATTAAAAAGTTATGGAACGGAAACGAATGTAAGACTCAAACTTTTGACCTTGAGTTGTGACCTTGACCTGGCATGGTTGGAATGTGGGTTCGGCATGTCGTCTTCATTTGTTACACATTTGGTATGAGTTTCATGCAATTCGGCCCAGACATTAACAAAAAGTTATTGAATGGACATGATAATGTAGGATTCAAACCTTTGACCTTAAATTGTGACCTTGACCTTGAACCGGCATGGTTGGGATATGGGTTCTGCATGTCGTCATTATTACTTAAACATTTGGTATGAGTTTCATGCAAGTCGGCACAGGCATTAAAAAGTTATGGAACGGACACAAAATGTAAGATTCAAACCTTTGACCTTGAATTGTGACCTTGACCTTGAACCGGCATGGTTGGGATATGGGTTCTGCACGTCGTTATTATTAGTTACACATTTGGTATGAGTTTCATGCAATTCTGCCCAAGCATTAAAAAGTTATGGAACGGACACAAAATATAAGCTTTAAACCTTTGACCTTGAATTGTGACCTTGACCTTGAATCGGCATGGTTGGGATATGGGTTCTGCACGTCGTCATTATTAGTTACACATTTGGTATGAGTTTCATGCAATTCTGCCCAGGCATTAAAAAGTTATGGAACGGACACGAAATGTAAGATTCAAACCTTTGACATTGAATTGTGACCTTGACCATGAACCTGCATGGTTGGAATATGTGTTCTGCACGTCGTCTTTATTAGTTACACATTTGGTATGAGTTTCATGCAATTCGGCCAAGGCATTAAAAAGTTATAGAGCGGCCACGATTTTGTTACGGACGAACGGACGCACGGACGGAGACCATTCCTATAATCCCCTCCCACTTCGTGGCGGGGGATTAATAAGTAATTTCTCTAAGTAACTGAATACGTGGCCCAATGGATACGGCGATGTTTTATGAGTCTTACTTTTCTAGGTTCGATCCTTGGTATGGTCTGTTTTTATATATTTTTTTCAAATCGCTTTTTCAAGTAATATTACACAGGGAAATTATATGTGCATTTCCTGGAAGGTATTTAATAATGAGCCTAGTCGTAAGTCTTAGTATCCGCGTGCAATTATATGATAACTTCAACTACTAGTAGTTAAAAGCTCCTCTTGTCCGGACGTGATTTTCGTAGCATTTGTTAACTTCCTCAATTTCTGTATACGAATTCTAATGTCACGGTAAAGCCTCTTCACCGTATGGCCGATCTAAAAATCGCGATATATATAATGCACTTATCAAACGAGCGGGGAAGTTTAAGTAATGAATTCAGTAAAAAATAAAATATTACTGTGTCCGAGGAAAGATATGAAATAAAAACAGCGAAACATGAAAAAGGCAAATAATTATTTTAAAAAGTGGCTTTTAAACAATGTCTTTATATTCTTGACGAAAAAGAAATTTAAAAAATGTAGTTGAGAAAGAAGTGCGGTTATCAGGGCTTGAACCCGAATGTCTGAGACTGATAATCAGACTCTCTACCGATTGAGCCAGCGATACTGACAGTAACAAGTCATACAAAAATATATATCAACGCATTTTAAAGGCATCCCAGCCAGTTATATTCACATAGTGTAATCTCCCGTCACGGCTCAAAACTCGTGGTTCATCTATAGTACTGTACGCCCAGGATAATATTTATTTTCTGTCGGTTAAGCGAAGCGCATAAGACGAAAAATGCTTTCCTGTGATTGGTTAAGATCTTCTGATTGCACGAATCAGGACTTGTTATGTTGGTAACCATAGCACACGAGTTGTCGTGCGCAGTGATTGAAGGTATGTGGTCATTCAGCTTTGGGCACTTAGAGCTTACAAGACGTATAATTTTTAGTTCATAAAATGGGGAAAGATGCGTGTTATGTGCTATAAATTTGTTACATGTACTTTATTTATATGAGATGATGTTGATATATTAATATGTATGCATATTTATGAGATGAACTGTTGCTGATAGAATGATGAATGTATTGATAATAGAAAGTAAGCTAGCTTGCCCAAGTGCTTATTACAATTATACTATATAATAAGTTATAAAGTGTTTGTTGTTTAATGTAGTAGATCTATGGTATAAATCTGTGAAGATCACAGGAAGTGATATTTAGAAACATGAATCGGTTTGGTCAACTGTGGCAAAATTGGTTGTAACGTTATTACTTGTCACTTTTAAATTGTCATCCATGAATATCCATGCTTTTCCGTTGTCCAATCAGAGTTGTTATTATAACTCATCAAAACATTCTTACTGTACAAAAACGAAAACATACGAATATTAATTAGCGACAGGTCAAAAGTACTCGACAATACAAATCACTTAAATAAACAGATAAGGTCAGTAGTATACTCAAAACACCATTGATAAATCTTGCACATAATTGTAATCAACCTTTATGGAATATACCAAATTTTCCCGCCTTTCACATTATCCTGGGCGCACTATACTTCTTCCCCCAGTCAATTCAACCTTTTTATTGTTTACCTATATTAAGAAGGGCGAATAACGGAAACTAGAGTGCCTGTCACATAACTTGTATCAATTTTTTTTATTTATTCACTCAAATGCTATATCACGGGTATCAGCGTGTAAAATAAATTTTACTTTCAGGATATATTAACACTTCAGTCCTTAAATACACACCCTTTACACAACATCAGTCAAAATCGCGAATTTGTTTCCTAGCGATATTTGCCGTTCAGTATATACACCAGAAACAAACGGAAATGGTTGAAAATCTATGGATGGCGCGATATCCAGCCTAGCTTACGGTGTCCCGTTAGGCCCATCGCTCCATAGCAGTAAGTCGAAATACGAAACAACGATAGTACGATGATGAAAAGTCGAAACTACGATGATGAAAAGTCGAAAATACGATAGTGAAAAGTCGAAACAACGAAAGTACGATAGTGAAAAGTCGATATTATTTCGAGTTTTCACTATCGTAGTTTCGACTTTTCACCATCGTACTATCGTTGTTTCGTACTTTCGACTTTACATCATCGTACTTTCGACTTTTCACTATGTTCGTGATTCTGTCGTACGGTGTGTAAAGTGTGTGTATTTTAGCTCTGTAGTGTTAATATATCCTGGAAGTAAAATATCTTTGCTGCGTGCTGATACCAGTAACATTGCATTTGAATGAATAATACACCTACACGGCTACAAACGTGAGTTACGTGACAGGCACTTTTATAATTGACAATTACTTAGTCGCCTGTCATATGTAGTAAACAGTGGTAAAATTTGGCTGGTGGAGTGTTTGGGTACGTGATTGGCCACCACAGCCAATGGGCAATATTTTGTTTGTTTTTTGTACTGCAATTATCGCGTTAGAGTTATATTCCAGTTCGGATCTGGTGACAGAGACGAAGCCGTTTATGTGCACACAGAACATTACGACCATTCAGTGCGAGTATAGTTTGATAGTTATGGCTGTCTGTTCAAGCCTTTTATTTATAACTGGTTTTACACCCGACCGCTGCGTCACTGTATTCTTACCCTGACTGGACTATATATTCACTTTTATAGATCGGTGTGTTCATAAACAAAATGTACATGTATAAAATAGCGGATTAAATCTGTGTCACTAAACGGACAGATAAATAACGGCATATGATATATAAATGTTACATATAGACTTATTATCAAATACACAAGGTATAACATTATTCCTACGGAGTATGATAGCTAGCTAATACATAAACTAGATTTAGATTTAATATTTTACCGTCTTTTCTCGCCTTACAATGCACGTCAGTCCATCCACACCACTGAATAAAATCAGTTTAATGATAGGCCTAAAACAAACTGCACTTTGGTTTCAGGATATATAGCGGTACACCAGTAGAAGCAGGCTTTATGTACACTGGTTAAAGCGTCCTCGTTAATGACTTCATCCTGTATTTTACACTCACCGATTATAATCAAAGCACTGAAATACTTACTATCGTGGAGTTAGTTCATAGAGGGCGACAGTATATAAACTTGTAAATGTTTGTTAGCAAAGTAGGCCTACATTTGTATTGTCCAGTTAGGATAAAAATACAGTGGCACAATGGTCCACTTCCGTAGCTATTACGGTGTAAAACCAATTGTAGCGTATTCAGACATCGATTATGCTAAACTAAAAAAATATATATTCGCTTTACTAGTATATATCGCCTGTTCAGACAATGAATGTAATATGTTGTGGACACATAAAATAAAGCGTCCCTCTCACATTATCCTAATTACATAGATACTTGGAAACCTCAATGTCAGGGTGTGGAGTTGTTATGCCACCGTCGCTATAGCTCCTTCGATGTAGAATTCAAGTTTTTTATTCTATATTCTTATTAAGGCAAATAATATATATGTGATAACAACATATCAATAAACAATAAATAAACAGCATAACAAAAACATACATAAAATGTTTGAAATATCTTTAATAACACAAGGTTATAATTTAATAACATTTAAACACATTATGCAAAGTATGTACACCGTCTATTACTGTTAAAACATGTATACTCACGGTATTGAAATAATGTTTAATGGATAGAACGTTATTCAAACAAAACGTATAGTTCACATATAGAGTGTTAGTATTATTATCGTTTGAAATCAATGTTAAAAACTAGACCGGTTGTAGAGATCTATAAATTATTCGTAATTAAACTCCTCGCTCGGTTATAAAAAGGAACAACTGTCTAAGCTTATTATAAAGAGGATAGTTGTTGATTTTGGTGAAAGATCGAATTTTATTTCACCGAGTGATCACAGAAAATCAATATTCTCACGAGTGAAAATTTAATTTTCTGTGATCACGAGTGAAATAAAATTTAATAAGATTTATGACGTCATTATGACGTAATGCATATTTTAAGGCCCGGCGGCGTTGACGTTACGTTTCTTTTTATGCATGATACTGGAACCAGCTTCGAAAATAGTGACAATAACAAAGTGGTAATTTCACTATTATTTTCACTGAAAAATCTCCATAATCCATTGAAAGCAAATAATAAAGCTTAGAATATAACCTACATTATGAGCCAATGAAAACGCCGCATTTTGGCGGTTAACTGAAAATTTAATCATTACAATTTTCTCTTCACAGACTTAACGTCATGCGTTGGCGCTACTTTCTATCGGCCAATCAGTATTCAGAATGTTATATTCTAAGTTAGTTAGAACATATTAAGTAAATTTTAATGACTAAAAAGGACTCGCTTCGCTCGCTCCGCCCTTTTTAATCATTAAAATTTACTTAATAAGTTAATATGTTCTAACTATAACGTAATATCGCTGACTAAGAATGAGAAGGTAGTAAGTAAAAATCGATATTTTGAGAAAACAAGTAAAAACTGTCTGATAACTACTCTTTACTTTTGGAAAAACAAACTTTCTCAACTTCGACCAGTTTCAACTTAATGAAAAGCTCCTTGTGACGCAGATATCAAATATGCATGAGTCTTATAGGTGGTAAGTGCGACTTACGACCTTCTCATTATAAGCCAGCGATATATTACCACCTGTCGATATACAATGTACCTATACATAGGTTTACCTGACCACCTGTCGATATACAATGTACCTATACATAGGTTTACCTGACCACCTGTCGATATACAATGTACCTATACATAGGTTTACCTGACCACCTGTCGATATACAATGTACCTATACATAGGTTTACCTGACCACCTGTCGATATACAATGTACCTATACATAGGTTTACCTGACCACCTGTCGATATACCTATACATAAGTTTACCTGACCACCTGTCGATATACCTATACATAGGTTTACCTGACCACATGTCGATATACCTATACATAGGTTTACCTGACCACCTGTCGATATACCTATACATAGGTTTACCTGCAAGCTAGTCGTGTGTTTATCAAGTTCCAAGATTTTAATATAAAGAGCGTATTTGTAATATGGAAATTAGTGTGAGCGGTTGTTGCAATATTTTTATATTTCTATTTAAGCAAATACAATACTAGTAGGCCTACATACGCGGTATGATGAAAGATTAAACACGTACATACACTTTTTTCAACAAATTTACCATATAATATGGGAGGTAATCGATATGAGACTCATTTGAACTGAACTATTTAATTCAAGTTGCTTCCCCTTGGCTGTCCCATCTACATGTGCAAGAACCGTTTCTTTTTCAGGACAAACTGAGAAAAAAAAGATAATCTATTTATCATCCTTGGATAAATTGTTGACTTATGTAATTGTTTGTCAGTTTTAAGTTGCTATTGTAGTTATAAGATTACTTGTATAAATGTACACAACTACTATTTGGTAGACGTTTACTTCTAGCCTGTCACCTAGCATATCCGGCGAGTTTTTCATCAGCCTCAGGGTACAGGGAATTTTCTTACTTGAGTATGTTCAGTTCTGTATGTTGTGAAGGTATTGGTTGCTTGTGTAAAACCATGTAAAGTCAATCATTAATATATAAAAGCTGGACGGAATCTGATGAATCTGCTGCTGTGTTTGACTGCACAATGTAATAAATATAATAGAGAATCGGGCAGGGAAGCCATCACTCAACTTAAACAGCCGAGCACAGAAAACAATAACATGACATACCACAAGTACACGGTACAATGCACAACACATCACTAAACGAGAAAATGAACTTAACCACTGAAATACCAGCTGTCAACTGTCAAAATTTCGAAGTCCAAACTGTCAAAAACTGAATGACTTAGTTTCTGCAATAAAAAGTTGAATGACCCAGTTTCAGCAATCAAAAAGCCGAATTACCTAGTTTCAGCTATAAATCACGTAGCAAAACTTGATAGAATTAAGATTATAGACAGCATATTTACAACAATTTGTGAGCCATGCTGGTATTGCTGATGAATTGCACGTATTCTAATATCTCGTATGTTTTGATATTTTAATTCATGCTTTATTTCTTAGTTTTATATTTGTGTTTATTCTTTCTTTGATCTGTTGTTTGCGTTCGTTATAAAACACTCGTCTAATCGGAAGTTTGTTGATCAGCTTTTATGTTAAATGTTTAATTAACAAGTTTCGTATTGGTATGGTGCCGCATACACAGGACTTCCAGCACTCTAAAGCGGACGCTCTATTTGTTAACATTTTTTCAGATATAACTATAAATCTTTTTTGGGGCACTAAATTACTCGAAGTCTTTTGCCTTCTTCTCAGTAATAATAATAATTCACTACTTCGTTAGACTTTGTTAAACTCAAGCCTCACCCATCAATATATATGACTTCTCTAGTATGTTTAGTACCATTAAATAATTTCTGAGCGAGATTGCAAAAAGTATGAAGTTAATGTTGATTGTCGTACAGCGTCTAGTTGATCTCTAGTTACAGTTGTCCTAGCTGATTGCGGTTCTTCTTTTTCGGCATCGAGAGCTCAATTCTCTTCCAAAACTTCTCATGTTTTTTCTCGGCTTCAACATTTGGCCATTCTATATAGGTTACTGGAAAATAAAGTAAATTGAGAACAGAAGCAGCATATGTACTTAAAACGATCTCTAATACATGATCTCGTACACTGGTGATTTTGCTTGTGTCTCGACAGAATCTATTGTAAAGATGGGTTCACACTCTAGCGTTTGGACCGACGTTTTTGCGAACGTTCAGCTCCGTTCGTAAAAGTTACTAAACGTTTTGAAAAGTTGACGATCGCTGGTAAACGCTGAAGAACGTTGTATTCGTTGAAAATGTTTAACATGCAAAAATTGTGCCGCCGTTTGGAAATACACGCTCATGTAAGTTGTTCTCCGTTTATAAACGTTCCTGAACGCTGAATTAAGTTGATTAAAGTTTGCTTAAGTTAAACTCCGTTGGCAAACGTTTGCTGAAACGCTGGTGGTGATAATGAATTAAGTCGAACGTTTATCTAGCGGAGTCCAACGGGTATTCAGCGCAATGAACGCGATAGAAACGCAAGGGCTGGCGTAAGCCAACTTTCCCCAGCGCAAATGAACGTTTGTCCAACGTAGGCCAACGGGTATCAGACGCAACGAACGCGATAGCAACGCAAGACGAACTTTCTATAACGTTTCAGTAACTTAGGTAAACTTTGTTCAACGGATCCTGACGTTTAGCAACTCGTTCGTCTAAGTCGGACTAAGTTAGGGACCGCTACACATACGCTAATATACGTTGGCAAAAGTTCACAAACGCCGATAAAACTGAATAGCTACAACGCAGACAAACGTTGATAAGCGCTAGTTACCGCTGTCAAACGCAGTTAAGCGCTGAGAAACGTTCCCAAACGTTAGCGTGCGTTAGATACACAACGTTCGCAGTGTGAACCAAAATATTCTTCCTCGCGAGCGTAATTTCACCGACGTTTGGGCTCATTTTTTCGACTTTTAAAACGGCGCCGCTGGGACAAACGTTCATAACTTTGTGAACCAACCTTAAGCGCGTGGTAATCGATCTATTTAATTTGATTGATTTGTAATAAAACTCCCATAATCAAGGTTGCAAAATTGTCTTAATCATGTTGAAACTGTTGTCTTGGTCACATGGACTAAGTAGTCACTTGTGCGAAACTTTATAGTTGATTTTTATACTGGTACTAAACTGTCTCCCTTAATTCAAGTATTAAGACTGCTTAAGTCAGGTTCGATTGCACACAATGTACTCTAAAGAAAGTCTTAATTGACCGTGGGAGTTTGATAAATATTTTAAAATTCTTATCTATGGAATTAAACTTTTAAAATAAATAAATATACCAGATTTATATAACGCCTTTTTCATGCGAGCGCACGTTCAAAGGCACTAAATACATTATTGTGTTGCAGCCACAAGGGCGCAGGTGCATCCTCTACGAGTGCAGATACAGCATGATCTGACCAGAGGGATAGACTGAGAGAAAGCCCCTGAAGGGTGAGAGAGAGAGAGAGAGAGAGAGAGAGAGAGAGAGAGAGAGAGAGAGAGAGAGAGAGAGAGAGAGAGAGAGAGAGAGAGAGAGAGAGAGAGAGAGAGAGAGAGAGAGAGAGGTGTATAGCACCGATACACAGCTTCCTGCCACTCCAGATACTTGGCAGACCACACGGCCAGATATAGCGGGAAATATTATAAATATTTCAGAAATGTCAAGTTCCGATGCCAGGAATTGAACCCACGACCTCCGGATTGACAGCCCAGTGCGTTACCACTGAGCTAAAATTCGCTTCAAACCTTTACACCATACACAATACATTTATCCGATAAGAGATGAGAATATGTACACAGATCATGTGCAGCTTTTTGTATCAACTCACTGGCACTCGACAAGACAATTTTACAAATAGCCGTGGCCTATAATTTATATGTATAGATTACAGGCCACGGCAATTTATAGAATTGTTTCTATTGTCGAGTGCCAGTGGGTCAACTATCATGAATGATCTCCCTTGATAACGTATTTCGATAAGTCAATTTCCGTAATTGGATTGTCTCCCCTACTCATTCATTATTTAAAAAAGGCAATAATTGGATATTTCTATCGACGTTCCCATGGTGTAAATAATTAACACACTTACCCGATCGTAAGATAATTTTTAAAGCTGGGTCCATTTTTTCCTTCCATTCCGTTATATCTTCCAACAATATTGGAATAATTCTATGATTCCTTTTTAACATTTCTTGCTGCGCCACCTGGTATTCAAATTTAGTGAACTCACTGGTGACGTAAGAAGGGGAGATAACTAGGATCGTACGTCTAGAACTTTCTACCGCCGATATGATGTTGTTCAAAATCGCTAGAAAAATAATGTAATCATGAACGTTTTGTAGGTCTACGCTATTCTTTTTATTTTGATTACATCGGTAAAATTTGAAAAGCGTTTAAAGAAAATGTCAAACGTTCAGTTTGAAATCCAAATGTAAATCGGTGAGTTTTGTTTTAACACAAACACATCTAATTAAAACATTTCCTTTTTTTAAATGTAAATAAACACAATCTGATTTAGATGGTATAGGCAGTACTAGGTAATGATTGAAGTAGCATGAATGTTAAGGGCAAAATGTGTGGTTTGTCACATTGAATTGTTTGTTGTTCATGGTGTATCAGTGGTTTATAGGTAGGGCGCGCACCTTGGGATCGAGGGGTCACGGGTTCAATCCCCGTCTTCGATACTGCTTAATTTCTTTGAGCAAGAAATTAAACCCCACATGCTCCACTGGATGGGTAATTAAGAGGGTCAAATGCTCATGTATTGTGGCTGTCAGCGGCGCCGAGTGTAATAGCCAACTTGCAACTCATTTCTCGTGTAGAAGATTGAATACAGCTGTATAAATGAACATTAAATCATCACAGGAATGTACGATCAAGTAAAACCGACATTAAATGGTAAGTAAGACAATCAAAAAATACATGCATAGCTTACTTTCACCGGCGACAAAGTCACGAAAATGAACATGAGTTTTGAAACCGAGTTCATTCTCTAGTTTCGGAAATAATGTCTCAACAACAAACGATTCATCTGCCATTGATGATGTGTATGATATAAAAACATCCCACTTTTTGTCGTCTGAAAGAACAAGAAATAAAGATTATATTATTTTCAATCAATGAATGAATGAATCAATGAATGAATCAACAGACAACCAGACTCTATATACCATATGTTCTGGGAATGCCATATTGTACAAAGTTTTTGGGCTGAAGTTAGGTCGTATCTAGTACAAAAACTTTCAAAAGACTTAAATATCACATTTCAAAATATTTCAGTTTGAAACATTATAAAGAATACAGAAGAAGATGGGCTTATTACCAACTATATTATACTGCTTGCAAAATATTTCATATTTAAATGTAAATGCAATAAACACACTCCGACAATTCAGTCATTTAAAGAATACATTAACTATCGAAAAAAACTAGAACAAACAATCGCACTATTCAAAAACAAACTCCAAATCTGTAACAGAAAATGGCAGAAGTTTTCATAACTTGCATAACTCAAATAGTAATATTGTGTAAATTCCCCGAACCCGTAACCATTTCTTATTATCTTTCTCTTACTTTCCTTTCTTACCCTCTACAATCACAACCTCTCTTCCAAGCGACTGTCCTCATAACTCTTCTCCCTCCCCTAATTGTTTGTATATTTTGTATTGTGTATAGCTGTATAATATGTCTTATGAAAATAAAAAATGTTAAAAACAATGAATGAATGAATGAATGAATGAATGAATGAATGAATGAATGAATGAATCAATCAATCAATCAATCAATCAATCAATCAATCAATCAATCAATCAATCAATCAATCAATCAATCAATCAATCAATCAATGTGAATGTAAGGTAGTGGAATCAAAGTCAAGTTCCGAGTGTACGTCTTCCATTGGTTTTCCAGTCGTATGCGGTGGACAATATATCAATCAGTTGCAACCAGGATTAACAAACCCTCAAATGTAGAGAGGATACGTTCGTAGCCAATGTCATACAAAACACTATCTGGTCCGATCTGGGATTGGAACACACAGATCGTCATAATTATTGGACTAATACTATATGGTCGAGCTATCATGGTGAACCTTCTTCGTGTCTCTTAGATTATAATACTGTGATTATAAAGACGCTATACTGTTTTCTTGCCATCAGTTAGTTGTCCACTAACGTGCTCATCAGTAAGCAGCTGGCAATTCCCTATATATTGAGGACAGGTTCGTAGCCAATACTACGGAATGATATTTTATCACCCTTTCCGACCCAGTATACTCGAGTGACGAGCGATTTCGTTCAATATTAACTGTCCTAGATGGCAGGATGGGGCAATAGCAGTTAGCACCGTACATAACAAGTATGAACAATAGAATAATGATTAACTTACCGTCGTCTTCGTAATCTTGAAAGTAATGAACAACTTTCATGACGAGAATGACTCGATGTTTCCATAAACAATACGGTACAATCACCATTAAACATATCAGCAACAACATAGCAAATGCGCATGCGCCAACCACCCATAGGTGCCACGTTGGTGGATCTGGCAGCACGAGGGTTTCTGAGAAAGAATAAACAGTAAACTTGTTAATGAGGGATGTGTATAGTATAGCCAATCAGACGGATCAATACAACTTAAATATTCATATTCTAGCTAGTCATTCTGATCATAACATCTTAAATCTATAATCCGGTACGACCAATTAAAGCAAGAGGCATTTGCTCGTAAATCGAGAACGCATTTAAATAATTATGTGAGCCAGTCTCCAGGAAAACCTGCTATTTTGACAAAAAACATGTTTATAAGATTTTTCACAATTGAAATGAAAAATCAAAACGAAGTAAAATGAAAAAGAAATTGTATTAATATCTTGATTTTAAGGAAGTTACAGCTGTCCTTGTAGATGCCCTTTCGAATCCTTTTTTGTGTGTCGTCGCGAACACAGGTCCATGAAAAGTGGTCCGGTGGTAAGGGCTACTGACTTCTGACCCGAAGGTTTTGGTTTCGATCCCTACTCCAGTCGTATCAAAAACAGAAATGCTGTTCAGTATTTCCCACCTAACGCAACTAAATTTACTATTGGAACAGTCTTTCGGACGATACGTTAAGCGAGGTCCCGTGTAAGATGCTTTACATTAGATACATAAATGAACCACGGATTCTGGAACTGGGGCATCTTCTGTATCATACACTATTCCCCAAACACTAAAGCGACTAACCTCTTCTGGGGGCCTCGCCCATATGGATTTCCGGTGGCGAGGATAAATAAAAGCATATTAAATTCTAAATCGAACGTCATTCAAACATTCATAAATACAGTGTATTTGATCATTTCTTTACTTAAGGATGTTGGAGCGGTTTGGATTCCTTCCTTAGATTTTGTTCATATTTTGCAAGGAAGTAGAGAAATCTATTCTGACACAAAATATGATGTAAAAACACTAGGTCACGGAACTCGTTTTCCGAGTAATCAACCATGTTTGAAGTGTGTATGAATTATTTTTATAATTGCATTGAAAATTGGCGGTGGTGTTCAAATTTGACATTTTTAGTTGATGTCTGTGATCTAAATAATAAAATAGTTTTTAATATAGTTTGGGTACACATTCTTATACAAGGTCAAGAGACCAAAAATGGTATATTTAATTTTGGTCTCATATAATTATATTGCCTTTCTACCCCACCAGTTCATATTTAATGCAGCAAAAGAGCACCCAGGTAAAATCTTTTTTCCTGCATTAAACTTTTTTCACTATTTTGTGAAATAAGTCTAGTGATATGGATCTTCAAAATTATGCAATAAAAATATAAGTCACCGATGTAACTTTTTTGCAAATTTTGTTTTTATTTTGGTTAAATGTGGCTAATATGCTGAGAAAATCAATGAACCCGCTAAAAATAAAATTTATTGAACATGTAAATAACGCGAAAACACATAAACACACAATAAACAAACATTACGAAACGAACCTGACTCCCAAAAAAGTTATTTGGCATAAATACCCCACCCACCTATTTTGTAATGCAATATTTTTTTCAGAATGTCAACCGTCATTTCGATTGGTATTTTCTTTTTTTTGCACGACACTTATCAAAACTGTTCAATTTGATTTATATTAGATTATTTTGACTTATGCTTTCATTTATAAGGCTCGTTACGTACTATGACAAATGACGCATGCGCACTAAACCGATCCAGCATCCTTAAATTGTTGAGAATTATGTTTTAATTTCTTGCAAATGTACTATGATGTAGTACTACGAGGGATGTCCGGAAAGTTTTGAGTATATGGTACAGTTTTATCTTCTTTTAAACTTCACACACAACAGTTGCACAATGTTGAAATAGCAGCTGTGAGAATTGAATTTTCCTGAAGACTGGTTCATGTACATTTAGTTTTATGGAATTAGCCAGTACTGACAACAGTTAGTTCGCAACATGTGGATGACACACTGGCCGTAACATGTGGATGACACACTGGCCGTAACATGTGGATGACACACTGGCCGTAACATGTGGATGACACACTGGCCGTAACATGTGAATGACACACTGGCCGTAACATGTGGATGACACACTGGCCGTAACATGTGGATGACACACTGGCAGTAACATATGGATGACACACTGACCTTAACTAATGCCCTGGGAGACGATAACCTGATCAGTTCGATATTCGAACCCAGAATACCCGGGTGACAGTCTACCGACTGCTCTAATCACAGGACCTTTTTAGCAATCATAGACTTACTTATAAAGTTATAACTTATAAGTGTAAACTTAGCCGATCATTATACATGCATTACATATGTCATAATGTATTGGACATGGTTCAACAAACATCGTGACAAACCCCTACATTTAAAGTTTCACATCTCAGCTATAACGTTGAAAATAAAAATCAGAACCGTATAAGATTACATATAAGATTTCAATGGTAAGAATGCGGATGTGGCGAAATGTGACCTTATAGAAAGTATAAAATAGTTGAAATCTACATTCATTTGACATTGCAGGGATGAGACAGGGAACTCAATTGATGGAAACTTTAAATTAAAGATGAAATCTACATTTGGACTTTTTATGAATAAAATCGGAAACTTAATTCCAGTGAAAAAATCATTCCGTTTTAGGTAGTGTGTTGGACTGAATTTCCTTGAGAGACCTTATCAAATGATTATAAATTAATCACACGAGTTTAGATGTATTTCATCGCATTTTCCCGTCAAACCGCGATACACCAATCACTGACCTACAGGAGATCAATGCAAGGTCCACTGATCTTGACGTAATTTAACTGACAAATGAAAACACACATATCAAAGCTTTTCACTAAACTTACTAGGTGGGTTCCAGATCTCACAGTGCGGCCCTGAATAATTCAAATGGCAATTACACATTTCTTCATTATTATTACTGTTAATGAAACATTCCCCATTCTGGCATTCCTTACAACATTTGTTCTGACATTGTATTCCCGTGGCCCCGGGGTCACACTCGCATTCAGTGCTTCCCCCACCATTTGTCACACAAACCCCGTTCACACAGAACCAACCAGAGTCACATGTTCTTTCTGACAAAGGTCTTAGCGTATAGTTGCCGCTACAAAAGTCATAGCTACGTTGTTCATCCTCTAGCTTCGGGTTTTTGGCGAATTCCGTGTCGGTGTTGGATTCAATACATGTATGGTCATCTGTTGTTAAATCACACGTTTCGCCCGGTCCACATTCGCACGAAATGTTGCATATATCCCCCACCCAACCACTATAACAAACACAGCCCTCTTTGCCTTCAACAGAACATTTTCCATTGACACAGTGACAATCATCGTTATTGAATTCAGAATCCGTTGTTACTACGAGATCAGACCAGTCCCATGTTGTTGATGTGCCAGTAGTTTCCTGAGAGCACCCGTTAGCAGTATTATCACAAGCACAGCTTACAAACGGGCTCACCATCACCAATATGATGGAGATACCTGACCAGTATGTACACCTCTGTGCCATTGTCACTGAGCTCCAATCACTTGTCAACGTTTATACGTGTAATGCGACACTAATTCCAGTTTCTTAATCAAGACAATAAGCGGTTTGTATTTTAATTATTCTTTTAAAATACTTACACTATTTTTATCGCTATGTTAATACACGATACATCGTTTATGATCAAATGTTCTGCCAAACACGGACTTAATTTATCCACAACTTTCCATTTTATGTGAAACAAACCCATACAACACTAAACATATTATTTGTGTTGGTAAAGTTGACAGCTGTTTGTAAGTCCTTTAACACTTCTATACTACTCGTAAGATACTGTGAATACGATTCAAATACTTGTATACAAAATTGAAAGCATAGTGACGGTTTTAGCAATAATATTTATGTATCACCATCGTTCACACAAAAGATTTTGAATGCGGATGTACGTGTATATAGGTATCGTATAGACTAAGTTTACTAACAACTCATTCGGAACTTCAAGTGTCAATTTAAGAGTACGCTATCCTGTAACTCTAGTAACAGCCTTACCTATATACGGGTCAGTGTAGTTTTGACCAAAAGATCAAAATGACGAACTAGTCGTTGGAATTGAATCTGGACTTGTCTTGATTGAACTAGAGCTCTATATCAACTCGCACAGGCGACTTAAAATGCGAGCTCATCGCTAAAATAAACATTTCGAGTGAGTTGTCTGTTTGTGAGATACAGTCACAGACAGTCACCGTCATTGGCACAGTCTAGAAGGACACTCTCATATTGAGACCTAAGTTGTTCTTACGGAGTACAACAATATGTTTAACATTCATCTGCTGTAGACAGTGTATTTTCCGTGCAGGCAGTACTTTGTTAATATTTTCAGTCTACCCTGAAGTATACAGGTCCTTCATATGTGAAGTGGTCGTAACGCGGTGTAAGTGACATGAGGTAGGCACTAGGCAGCTGTATTTTGAGTGTTTATATTTTAGTTTGTTCAGAACGATTTTCGAGCCGCTCGAAAGTGATTTATGATAAGCCGGTCTGTATGTTACTAAGACCGCCTTTACAATGGGCTACGCTCTTACTACGATCATGCCGATCTGCCCCGACCTGACGAAAAGTATTAATCGGGACATGATCGACGTCAAAACTAAGAATATTGATAAACATCTTGACCAGAACGACTGATCGACGCTTGTGCTACTATTTAGGCAATGCGTATCATATGCAAGACATCAAGCTTTGAACTTCGGAAGCAGATAAGATGATAATTTATTAATTGCACAACGTTTTTTCATCGGTGTTGTACATTTAACGTGAGACGGACATCAAAATCAATTTCTTGGCCCTTAGCAAAGTTTGAGTGGTATATTTCGCTACGACCACAGCGTTTCCGATACGATGCCTGTACGCTTACGACATGTTTCCACCGTGATCAATGCCGATCATAAATCACGATCTCCAAGAACCTACTACGTTGTTAGTCAGATCTAAAAGACAGTAGCACAATGAAAATGACATTGTACGCTTTAGCATGATGCGTTTGGGGCGCTGTTTTCATATCATTCAATGCCTGAAAGAGTCATTGCGAAAGTTAATTTCTTGAAAGTTGGTGAGTGTCTTGAAAATCTAATTAACATTCACTGATCACTGATATGCCATTTTAAACATGCGAGTTTTTAGTGTCTTTTTAAAAACCAGCAGAGAGTCAATGCGTTTAAGTTCTATTGGCAGACTGTTCCACAAGGTGGCTGCACATTTGTCAAAACGCCTTTCACCGCAGGTCTTAGTTTTTGTTCTCGGAATGTTCAGTAATTTGGCGGAGTCTGATCTCTAGGTGGTACTCACTTATCAACTCATTCATGTAAACAGGAGCAAGTTCATGTTTGATCTTAAAGGTGTATATAATCGCCTTGTACTGTACTCTGTCTGGCACCGGCCGCCAGTGCAGTGAATGCAGGATCGGTGTTATCTGCTGACGCTTTTTTGTTAGTGTGATCAAACGAGCAGCTGTGTTTTGGATGCGCTGCAGTTTAGTTTGCCTACTACCTTGCTGTTGGCACCACCACAGGAACTTGCATTTATAAATTTTTTTCACTAGGCCTACTGTAGATCTACTACTAAAATATAGTATATAATTATAATCAATTTTTTTTTTCAAATTATAAATGCAAGTTCCTGTGGCACCACATAGCAAAACATTTACATAGTCCAGTCTAGAGGTCACAAGGGAATTCACAAGTGTTTTGAAGGCATTACCACTTAACAGTAATGATTGGCCTAATTCGTGCGATTTATCCTGGTTAATTTTCAGCATGTTCAGGCGCATCCAAGAACTGATGTCCGACAGGCAAAATGAAGAGAGGTTTCATCAGAAATAGCAGACCGAACTTCAACATGTTGAGACCTATTACTCACATAAGAGTGAAACCACAGCAGGACAGAGCCTGATATTCCGTATGAATATTCCAAGCGTTTTCGGAGGATGGGATGGTCGATGACGTCAAAGGCTGCCGATAAGTCAAGCATTATCACATGTCAATGACATTAATAGTTTAATATGAAACAATTATTACTTTAAAACAGCACTTACATTCAAAAGTGTCCGATTTCTGTGCACACTCTCAGACAATAGTAGCAAACATATTTCTAATATAACACAGTATTTCACTACTTCAAACTATCCTTCAGATGCTCGGGATGAAGTAATTACATGCGTATAGTCCGCTATTACAATATTATAATATTAAGTCATCAATGGTTGTTGCATTTCTTCATTGGTCACCTGGTCGTCCGTTTACTGGTCGGATTTATGTCAGACGTACATACAATTTGGAGAAATGGGAAATAAAAGAAGTGTGGAAATAACAATTATAACATTACTATAATTATATGTTTAATTGTTACGGCAAAACATAAAAGGATTATAATTTTTCATATATATTTGAAAACAAAACATATCTTTTTAACAGAAATGATGTAACACATAAATTATGTAAATCAGTCGATATTTCGTACGAAAATGCTATAGCTATATAATTTTTTTTTTATACGTATATGCTAATATAGTGTGACATCTCATCCATACGTATAATACACGTATTTACATGTCTAATAAGCATACACGTAAATATTTAGGAAAATGTATACAAAATGAAATCTCAAACCCAAATATTTCTAATATTGAGTCCAAGAGTGCATATAATAAAGTGGAATCTTAACCTAACGAAATCTCAATCCCAACTATTTCAAGTATTGCGTCCAATAATGCATATAATGAAGTGGAATCTCGAACTATAAACGTTGAAAAAGAGTTCATGTATTGTGTTAAAAATGCACAATGAAATGTGATAATTTAAATAATGGGCGGTGACGTGTTATATATACACACACTAATTCCCACAGATATACTCACCATAACGTCTACTACACACTCTCAAACTATTTAGGGACTGGTAAGTCTGTTTGCAGTATCATTGACTTATTTGGCATACTGACAGTGTCTCATATAGTTCAGTGGCTTCTTTTTCACATCCAAGTAACCTACCGAGTAGCAATTTTGTTTTGTTTATCGAAAACTAATATTAGCACTCTATCAAGTGTTAAGAAAATAAGTACTTTGAGCACGAACGCAAAAGAAGGCTGTTTGTTGTTTCAATTATACGTCAGTCAGAATAGCCATGCTCAAACGGAGTTCGCTCAAACAGTCCACCCAACAAGCGCATGAGGATTAATGGTAAATACGTTGTTATATATGTATGTTAGGCGCATTATCATACATTAGGCGGTTAATTCATGTGAATATAAATGTATTAACAAATTATTCAATTCGAATATACGTGATGCCACTTTTAAGCATTTGGTAAATCATATAAAACAAATCTTATATCACGATACATCTGATATCACGTACTACACGTCTTAACTCGATTCCTCGACTCAAAATCGTCCCAGCACTTCCAAACATTAACATACACATTGCAAATACCGATGTATCGGTATAATTTGACGACTGTTTTATTACCACGCTACTCATCTTAATTATTGCTTCACATTTCACGATTTTCTTGCTCTATCCACGGAGAAACTGATGTCTGTACCAAGAGACTTTGGAGTGTTTATAAAACACTGTGTCCTATGAAACCATTTGGACGAGGTGTCCGTATGTTAGTTTGTGACTACAAATCTATTTTCAAGACATTCAGTAATTCTCCTTCTTTCGACTTTTTCTCAGCCTCTGTTTGTCTCTTCATCACTTGAGTGAACATTTCAGACTCATTCAATGTGTCATAAATTTCTTCATTGTTTAACTTACTCTCGTCTATGACTGAGTAAACATTACCGTCTGTCACTGCGTATTTTGATTTAGTATTACTGCTAATGTCAGGTTGCTTAGATGACGGAGTTGTAGAATTGTGTATGCCATTAGAAACTGGCGAAAGGTCCATTTCAACAGCACGGTTCTTCTTTTTCGGCATCGACAGCTCAATTCTCTTCCAAAACTTGTCCAACTTTTTCTCTGAATCAATCTTAGGCCATTCGATATAGGTTACTGGAATTGTAAAACAGTTGTATGTATATTCTAAATGTACATTTGTACGACAAACCTTTAGCATAGCAACTGTGTGTTTTGAACTATTAGATGACAGATGTAATAGAACAATGGCTATGTGTATACCCGCTCCAGATATAGAAGAGGACGTTTATTTAAAATTGAATAACCACTGCACATTGTTTGGACAATGTTCAAATGATTAACCTTGATTAAATCGCCCTTATAATCTTATTTAATATCAAGACCAAGTAATCACTTTTTCATATACTAGTATGTCATGGAGATTCTGTTGAAATTTTCACAAGCTTTACTTTACATTAAACTGAATCGTTTAAGTTTTATATTACATTGTATACGGATATTTAGAAACAGTTGGAAAGTTTTTAAT
This sequence comes from Spisula solida, assembly GCA_947247005.1. Classification (NCBI taxonomy): domain Eukaryota; kingdom Metazoa; phylum Mollusca; class Bivalvia; order Venerida; family Mactridae; genus Spisula; species Spisula solida. Next base: position 46,374,001 of record OX365948.1, on the reverse strand, counting down.
AATTTTAGAACTGCGTCATCATCTTTTGACTTATTAGATGCGACTAACATATTTCAATATCTTGTCATGAGTCCATGTATTGTGTTTGTGATAGAGATGTGACCTCTTTGTATTTCTACAAAAGGTTGCTAGTGTGCTCACATCCCGTGCGTATCATAGCTAAACTAAAACAACGCAATGATCCGGATGGTCTCATGTACTTGATTCAATTTGAACAAAAACATGAGTTTGAGTGATATATTCCCACCTAACGTTTGTACAATGCCCCTTTTCTACCAAATGTGTTTAGTCGGGCAAACACTACGACAAACCGCCATTTACGTTTGGCGTATTTTCGTTGTGTAGCGTCACATGGGCGGAATGCTTATCTTACACGGCAGGCGCGTCGTCCGATCACCTTTTAACGTTTTTTTCATATTTCGTCACGCCACACGCACCGTAATAACAGAACGCGTTTTCTATTAATTGTGCCATGCCATACGGAACGCACAAAAACAACAAATGCTTATAAATATTACTCCCACGCCATAACGACAGAAATCAGACACCATACGTTTCGCAGTGGAATATATCACTCAAATCCTCCCAGACCTACCAGATCCTAATATCACTTTCAATGTCGGGTCCATTGTTTCCTTGCAGTCTGTAATATCTTCCAGCAATATAGGAATAATTCTATGCTTCCGTTTTAACATTTCTTGCTGCGCCACCTGGTATTCAAATTTGGTGAACTCACTAGTAACGTAAGAAGGGGAGATAACTAGGATAGTACGTCTAGAACCTTCTACCGCCGATATGATGTTGTTAGATATCGCTGTAAAAACATAAATTATTTTGTTAACATCTAGTTGTTGGGACATCACGAGTGCGAATACATGGAATATGGTTAGTTTATGAACCAGATATGTGGAAATACTTATATTGAACATGTATATGTGTAAATATGTTAGCTTGTTGGCAAAATATAATTGGCCCATTTTCGACTCAAACATAGTGTTGTGTTATATTTCCACATACTAGTTTCATGTGATCTTCTTGTTCGAGTATATACAATATACAGGCACATACATACATTTGTATACGTTATGTGACACTATTTATCGTGTGTATGATTGTTTTATTTCGAACACAATACCTGTTTTATGGTCACTTTGGTCTACATTTATGTCAGGACGGCGAGTAGACGCAAGTGTCACATAAGTCAAATTGGTTGGCCCTTAAATATAAGAATGACATTCACTATCAACCGAACGTTTGACTGTTAAATGACATCCTTTGGAATAGATAGACTACTAGTGCATGTTTGTCTTTATATCTGCCACAATGAACTTGCAATCTAGGGTTTGATCAATGCTATTTTACTGCACGTAGACAGGTTCTATATTCCTTAACTATACCTTGAGTAAATGTTCCATAATTATACCACAGAAATTTGAAGTTATATCAATAAAATATCATAACAGTCGATCCATTTTAAATATCTCTATACTTTATTATAATGGCCTTGTCATTATATTAATGAAAAGAGAGACTTTCAATGGGCCAACATGATATTTTATTTATAGAGATTCAAATTCCTGTGATTATACACATCGTGCTTAGTAAAAACTTACTTTCTCCGGCCACGAAGTCACGAAAATGGACGTTAGCTTTAAACCCTAATTCTTTCTCTAATTTAGGAAACAACGTCTCCACAACAAAAGTTTCATCACTCGTTGTTGATTTATACGATATGAATACATCCCATTGTCTGTCGTCTGCAAGGAAAAAAGAAAACAACAATAAATTAAATATATTGTGGCATAAACCTAACCAACGCCAACAATCGACGGCTCTAAATAAGTTAATATATAACTGTACTCATTATACCTTTCATAAGAAAAAAGATCCTTGTTTTTTATTTAAAAAATGCTTTTAATTAAATTACATTCGATAAACCCGAAAGGAATTGTATTTCATAATTTTATTACAATGTATACTCCATATAGCGATTAGATTTTATGTATTGTTCAAGATCTGGGGTGTGCAGTCCCAGGCTGGGTCGAACTTGTATGGAATGAGGAACAACAGAACACAAGTGTTGAATTGAAAATGGGCATTTATTTGGAAAATGCCATAAAACCATAAGATAAAGCAAACTATTTGTTTATGTTCTAAAATGACATAACTGGGCGAACAATAAACGCCAAGAAGGCCCGATGTCGGATGGTGGCTATACTGATTTATACTGCTAATACCAACACAATCTTGATGGTTGACGCTATACACAAGTCCGTACGTAAGGCGTAAATAGTCCGAAAGGTTAAGGAAATGGACCAATTAAGCGCTCCATTGTCAACATAGTGATCAAGGTTTGAATACGGCGTCATGACGACAGATTGTATTCTTCTGTGACGTTGATTACAGTCATGTTCTCCCATTGTAGAGAGGTTGTCAGTATCGTTCAGAAGAGCAAGAACTGGTTTATAATTCATTTCAGGGAAATTATTTCGGTCAAATGACGGTGCACATGTTTAAAAAGATGTTTAAAAACGGTGGTAAACATGAACAAAAAAACAACAAAAAGGTTTGGATTTACCGTTATCTTCGTAATCTTGAAAGTAATGAACAACTTTCATGACGAGTATGACTCGGTGTTTCCATAAACAATACGGTACAATCACCATTAAACATATCAGCAACAACAGAGCAAATGCGCATGCGCCAATAACCCAGTAGTGCCATGTAGGATCTTCGGCTAACGTTTGTGTTTCTAAAAAAGAAAAGAAAGACATGATAATTAATGATTAATATCTAGTGTACATGAGTGCTCTAAGGTCCCGAAACCGTCTCAGAAATAGAGCCTCAATAATTATGAATCACTAGTCACATGAAATGCCCCCCAGAAATATCCCTGTGATTACAAGCCGCAAGGTAATAGACTACATTCTGTGAAAAGAACCACAAATTTCACTGTCCTGTATTTGCATGGTGTACATGTATTGCTAATCATCGCGGATAACAAACTGGTTCTGAAAAAATCCTTATATACATTAATAATTAGTGAATTTGTGTCTATATACGTAGAAAACGTCAAACTTTATATGATGTGTGTTGCACGTCATGTATTCAAAACGGACACATATCAAAACCAACCGTGTTAATCCACGGTTGTTCAATGTTTTAACATCATGTTCAGTTAATTTGACAAATGTTAGTCTTATGCGTTTTCATATGATACGGCGAAAACTGACGACATTTGTCTAATTTCTTTTTTATCACATCACGTACATAAAGCGATAGAATGTTTATGTGTTGACACATCAACTAATAACATTAATGGACAGATTAAGGTTAGCAATTAAAAATGTACGTAGTTGAGCTAACCCGAACTCAGCCTGGAATATTTTCAGTACTATAACATGGACATTGGCAGCAGTCCCCAATCGAAAGAGAAAAAAGCGGAAATTAAACGAAAATATCTTCACTTTTTTCAGACCATAGTCATAACTCTGCTGCTGGGTTCCAATAAAATCTAAATATCAACACATAATGTGAAGTAAAACATTATTCCATGGTGAGTACTGTTTACCTCACGCTCGATTCTCATGATTTTGTTCTTAAGATAATTGGTCAGTGATCACGTGTTCTTTTCATCACGCATGTCTTGAATTGTATTGATTAGCATTACATTAGCTATTGACCATAAGTCTCGTTTTTCATTTTACATTGTTTCAGCTTACATTCGTCAGTTCGCGTTAGTTCTCAATGTGTACATTATATGTTCAACAAGCAAGTAGAAATACTCAGAAATACTCAGAGATGGACAACCATTGGCATAACTAAGGTGTTAATCCACCAGCCTTTCAAGCGTTTGCTGTCAGCAGAGGCCACATTCAGACCTCAAGACAAGACCCAAACATTGGAATGCTACCGTTTTTAATTTATAATTAACTACCTGTATTTAAACCCTTATTTTCACGACACTTACTTGGTGGGTTCCAGATATCGCAGTGTGAGCCTGAGTAATTTAAATAGCAATTACACATCTCTTCACTATCAAGATTATTCCAGAAACATTCCCCATTCTGGCATTCCTTACAACATTTGTTCTGACATTGTATTCCCGTGGCCCCGGGGTCACACTCGCATTCAGTGCTTCCTCCACCATTTGTCACACAAACCCCGTTCACACAGAACCATCCAGAGTCACATGTTCTTTCTGACAAAGGTCTAAGAGTATAGTTGCCTGCACAGACCTCGTACCAATGGAAATCAGAGTCTTTATCCCTTGATATCAACAAATTAGCCCGACTATCGTTCATTTCAGAACTCGCTCCGGTCAACATTTCATCCAGTATATTCTTCTTGGAAACCGTTGTTGTTAACAGATGCAGCAAGTGAAGATACGTTGGTGTAACATTAGTTAGCTTAAATCCGTCAACGTTTGATATTGTATCACAAACACAATCAATAGTCTGGTCCATCATCAAGACAATGATAAAGAAAACTGTCCAATACATGTTTAAATTCTAGCTTACACGACTTGCCTTCATCAACAACATTCCAACACTTGACAAACTAACTTCCTCACTACGCTGTTGAACCATGTCACTTTTTGGATTGTAAAGCTCATTAGAAATTGCAATTGCGTGAAAAAAGATTATATAAAGTTGGTATTTATTTTACTATACCCCGGAACGAATATAGCTAAAGTCCCTTCAATTAGTGCGTGCTATTATATCCTAGTATGGTAGCACTACTCCAGGTTCAACTACATGTAGTTCCCTAACGTATGCCAACGGATATCTCTTGCCTCTAATTTTGTATTTTAAATACGTGATCTGGATATTAATTTTATGGCAAGAATTAATGACGGTCGTGGAATGGATTTATGATTTTTACGCACTTGACTATATGACGATAGCATTTTATAACACTTATTTACAGCGTTGTTGGTGATAACTTACAGTTATGCACATTGTAAATAGTAAGTTTTAAAATAATAGTGTTCACGACCAGCGCATATTACGGTGACGTATCATCATTATCTTTAACCTCTTACATAATATGGTATTTTACTGTTGATAACTGAATAAATGGTACGTACATCTACGTACATCTTACCAGTGCTTACTGATTGACCGCCAATAATAATACATACAACCATAGATCAGTTAGTGACAATGACTTAGTGACACCTAAACATAACATAAACTACATGAAAATGTCCTTCTCATATTTGTCTGCATATATGTGGAATATAACCCCAACAAACATTCGTCTGCTTACATCACTGAATTCGTTCAAAAAGTCAGTAAAATATTTCTTATAACGCAAACAGAAATATTAATACCATATAATGTATAATAATAATAATAATAAAGACTTTATTTATAGAGGGAACATACTTAACATAATTGTCAATCTGCCGTAAGGCCCTCAACAATAAACATTGAAATAACAGAAATATGACATCAATAAATCCAATAACAAATGCACAAAATATCAAGTGTATGGATATATAATGAAATTATAATAATGTCATATAGTTTGTTTAAGATGGTGGATTAACATACATAACAATTACAATCCCAATACATACCAACACAATAGTACATGTACATGAACTTAAGAGGTATCAAAATTAATTTCCACATTGTGCTACCTCATAGAATAGAACCATTTTACATAAAGGGCTTTGAATTGATTGAGTGTAGCAGACTGCTGAATATGACTGGGTAAAGCATTCCAAATAGATGATCCTGAGTATTCAAATGACTTACGGAAAAGTTCAGTATTAGGGCGAGGAGAATAAATTTGAAGGCTAGATGTTGACCTTAATTGTTTAGAGTGAACTTCTGATGTAAATATAAAAGTAGTTTGTAAATATTCAGGTGCTATGTTATTCAAAGTTTTATACATTTGTACAGCTTTAAGGCCTAGTAGATGACCCTCTCAGGAAATGTCATCCACTTTAAATCCACAAACGTTGAGACTGAAGGTGTATAGATGTCCTTGTCTAGTATCGTTCTTGCTGCTCGTTTTTGAAATGTATGACTTGAATTATCTATGTTGGAAATAACGAAATTGAATATTTAAATTGTTTACTAATAGTATGTGTGTACTTTGAGTGATTGTCAAAATAACATGTTTTGTTGTTGTTTGTTTTATAGAAGGCCTTGTTTAAATTAAGATGTATGTAAATTTGTCTATTGCATATGTCTGTACATGTTACCTTCTCAAAATAAAGATATTATTATTATTATTATTAAAAGTGTGTTTTAAAGTGCAAATAGTATTATATAACAGACACCTAACGCCCCCCATGTCTATTAACATGTATGGCACTGACATTTTATTTCTATCAAATCGTTCATATTCTTGGACAATGGATTTTAATTAATTTTATGGCAAACTTATCCTGTTAAACTTATCCTGTTAAACTGGTCTGTAAAATTAAAGATGACACAGTACAACTTTAAAGGCGAGGAAATTTAGTATCCATGGTCGGAGTTATTTCCAGTGACTGGGACTTTATATAGGCCTACTCAATTATTTTCAAAAATAAACTTATACGCTGATCAACTCAAGGGAAGTAACCCGAACCTGCAACACTGTATTCACCAAATACCGTAATCTCGGGTAAGGCTGTTATCTTATAATGTATTCATGCATAAAGGTCAGGATCAGGTAATCAATTAAGTATTACTATTATATAACAACATAGTATAATTATGGTAGGTTTCCCAGACACACCGATACGTTAGGTCGACGTGTCTGCCTTAATATACTGGAATATAAATACCCAGTCACCTAGTTCACATTCCTATCCTTGACTGACAAACGAAAACAAATTATGGTAGGGTTATTCATCCATGAAATCAACATTATTTGCTCTTCAAATGGTAAACAAATATTGGTAGATTTAAAAGTAGAAATTTACGTTTAGTCTTAATTTCTGCACAAAGCTTGGTTTAAAATCACAACACAAATTCATAGATACAAACAACTAACTTGATAGATTGTATAATACAAGAAAGATGTGATGACAGATTGTTGGGATATATCGCTAGATATGATACATGTATATAGTTATAATAAAATCGCCATTAAAGATTAGCAAGCGAAAAAACAAAAACAAATCGGACAGGGTAGGAAGCGTATAAAAGACGCTACCGAGAACGAAATGCACAAACAGGAATGCACGTAATATCAATAATGCTCAAATCAAAAGGTTTAATTATCCACCAAATGGAATAAAATGTATGTTATTTGATACACGAGATGTCGAATGATGTTAACGTCGTACATGTACATTAAAGAACAAACACTTTATACACACGAGTCATATAGAAATAATGATATTATATAATTATGTAATAATTTGTATTCAGCTGCCTGGTATTATAATTCTGGTTGATAAGGGTACTATGACGACTAGCAAATATGGTGGCTACTAAATATGCTGACACACCATTGGTTTGTATGATATGTTAGCATCTGGTGGTGAGATAGATGGTGTTATTCAGACGTACGAGAACTATCAACATACATACTCTAACCAAGTATGGACATGACTGAGTACAAAATGTACTCCTCAACCCTTGTCCTTAATAATGTAATAGCGGAAATTCATTGACGATATATTAGTAATGTTGTTAATCTCATTTGTCAACGATCTACTGACGCACGTTAAAATAAATAGTATAATGATTCGCCACTTACTAGTGTTATACTGACCAGCGAAAGAGACGTATCTTTTCATTATAATAAACTCATATATGTCAATATTATACATAACGGACACCAACCGTCCCTCGACAGCATATCTTTGAAACTGTAAGGGGCACCATTGGAATCTGTGCTCGATATTTAAAACAGAGACTGAATTCTCAAATCTTCATATATGTATATTAACGAATATCTGAATATATATCCTGCTTAGCAAATACGTAAGACAGAACCGTAGCACTTCATCAATCTCTTGTCGCTAATCATTCGTGGCATATCTACTGAGAAATGCATATTCATGTTGTTAAATTATCATGCTAATGATCATATTTGTATAACTTCTTATAACTACGTTATGTGTACATATTGTGTTCAATATTCTCACCATAGGATGAAATAAAGAATGATTTGGAAGAAACATTGAGTACTTGTTTATGTTAAAAATTAAAAAAAAGTGATAAGATAAATTGCACGAAAAACGTATTTTTCTATGAAGTATACCAAATGAAAAAGAGGTTGCGTTACTTTTGCCTTGGAGTATAGATGAAGTTTGACGTGATAGGCTACACTTAATTAGCGGTCACACTAAAGTCCCGTACAATTTCGGCACTCCTTATGTTAAAGATCCGTATACATTTGTACTTAGAGTCTCGCTTTAGTTTCTGAAACAACATCCTTCAAAGGACACGTGTCCGTCAAATCCAGCAGTATAGTGAGCAATCTACCATTGTATGATATTCATAAGTACGGACTCGATACATAATATCTTTTCCAACGTACTTTATGCATTTCATTTTTTATTTGTCAATGAATTTTAACGAAAATGTCGAGATGTTACCATAGGGCTTATAATATACGAAACACGTACCGACAATACGAACATTGTATTTATTATCTAATGCATGATTGTGCAACTTGGTCTGTTAACACATAGCAACATAATTTACAATCAATACTTCAGTGTTTGTCCAGAAACGTTTTTTTGCAATAAATGAAGTTGAACGACACGCATAGAAAATATGGTCAATACAATATGAAATCAATCACCAGTGTTTCTGCAAAGTCAGCTAACGAATCATTTATTTACCGTCAACATAAAGCAGGTATTCGAAGATATTCAAAACTGAGAATAGGTGTTCCATTATTGGCTGTTCAATAGTTGACTCTGTTTAATATGTACACTTTGAACCACGGGTCCTAATTATTGGTATTGTCCTTAACATGCCAATTGACGGTTTTGATGTTATCTTGCCTCGCCCATGGAAATTTTACTATTTCAAACTTTATATAACACTGTTTTTATTTTCACAAGCACACATTAGCGCACTATCAAACAACTACTAGTATATTACTTTCTTAATATGTACACTCTTTACCAAGTGTTGATATGGGATACACATAGATTCCCAACCAGAGATATGTGATACACATAGATTCACAACCAGAGATATGGGATACACATAGATTCCCAACCAGAGATATGGGATACACATAGATTCACAACCAGAGATATGGGATACACATAGATTCCCAACCAGAGATATGGGATACACATAGATTCCCAACCAGAGATATGGGATACACATAGATTCCCAACCAGAGATATGGGATACACATAGATTCCCAACGAGAGATATGGGATACACATATATTCCCAACCAGACTTTTGGGATACATTATAGATTCCCAACCAGAGATATGGGATACACAAAGATTCCCAACCAGAGATAAGGGATACAAATAGTTTCCCATCCCGTGATATGGAATACAAATAGATTCCCAACCAGATACATCGGATACAAATAGTTACCATTCCGAAATATGGAATACAAAGAGATTTCCGACCAGACACATGGGATACAAGAGAGTCCGTGAGGGCTTAAGTCTCCTAACTCCTTTCTATGCTGCTCTTTCTTACGGGGTATACCGAACAATATATATTCTTGCAGTTAAACCACATGTGTTAAGTAATGGATGCGCATCTACTGATATTGTTTTTCAAATATACTTCGTTGTGTAAATAATGAGTCTCAAGTTTTGCACATTTAATGTCAAGGGTATTGCATCAAAAACAAAAAGAGTCGAATTGTTTGAATGGTTAAAACTGAATAAATATTCAATAAGTTTTTTACAAGAAATACACTGCACACCAAATAACTATAATGAGTGGAAAAGGGAATGGAAGGGTGAAATGTTTATTAGTGGAAACCAGTCAAATAGCGCAGGGATCGGCATATTCGTCAACGAAGATGTTAACTTCGTATTTAAGTCTTATAAAGAATACAGAGAGGGTCGACTTTAAACTTTAAATATAGAGATTGATGGAAATAGTTTACTTGTATTGAATATATATACGGACATAATAGAGATGATGAAGAATTGTTAAATGTTTTAGAAAATATACTTATAGAAAACAGTAATGAAACATTCATTATTGGGGGCGATTTTAACACGATAATTGATGTAAATATTGATAAACAAAATGGTAATAAAAATACACATAAAAATGTTTAAAGCGAATTCAAGAAATTATTGAAAACAACGATATACATGATGTTTGGAGACTAAAACATCCTAATTCAAAACAATTCACATGGCACTCTAATCATAAACCGCCTATTTTTTGCAGATTAGATTATTTCTTAGTGTCCTGAAATATATTAAACCATGTAAACATTTGTAAAATTAAACACGGCTTCAAATCTGACCATTCAATTGTTATATTCGATCTGGACCTCTTCTCAGCAGAACGTGGAAAAGGTTTTTTCAAAATAAACAACGCAATACTACTGAATAAAGACTTCCAAACAAACATCAAACAAGCAATAAACGAAATAGCCAACATAAATAAGGAGTCTAACCCAAATACTTTATGGGAACTAGTTAAAGGCACAGTTCGAAACGAATCGATTAAATTCTCAAGTAAATTACAAAAATCAAAAATGGAAAAAGAATTAAGTATACCAAAAACAAATTGAAAAACTAGAGCGTGACATTATTTCTAATCCTAATAACGAAAGCCTCCAAACTGAACTGAAACAACAAATAAATCTATTAAATGATATAACTGAAGAAAATATCAAAGGCATTATATTAAGGTCGCTCGCGGAGTGGGTAGAAGGGGCTGAAAAAAACACGAAATACTTTGCAAACCTAGAACGCAAGAGAGCCGAAGGTAAAACTATTCATCAACTTAAAACTGAAAATGAGGTAGTGATAAAAAATTCGAAAGACATTCTATCATATTGTAAAAACTTTTATGCAGACTTATTCAAAGTAAATGAAAACTTAACCCTAGATAATAGTTTTTTTACAAATGAACATACGGTACTTTCTGAGGATGATAAAAACACAACCAGTGGAATACTTTCAGAATATGAAGGATCTATTGCATTGAAAGAAATAAATAATAACAAAAGTCCTGGTTCAGATGGCCTGTCTGTCGAATTCTATAAGATCTTCTGGAACGATATTAAAACACTCTTAATAAATTCATTAAACTACTCATATGACAGAGGTAAATTAACAGAGCTTCAAACTCAAGAGTATTATTACATTAATACCAAAAAAGAACAAGGATCCTTTCTCTATCAATAACTGGAGACCAATATCATTACTAAACGTTGACTACAAAATTGCTACTAAAGTTATCGCTAACAGACTAAAAAAAGTTATAGATGGTATAGTAAATAAACAACAAACTGGATTCATTAAGGGAAGATATATAGGTGAGAATGTGCGAACTATTATAGAAACTATAGAACAAATGCATCAAAAACAAGAACCTGGTTTAATTTTCTTTTCCGATTTCCAGAAAGCATTTGATAGTTTAGATCATACAGTTATGTTCAAATGTCTAAAAGAATTAAATTTTAGCGACTCACTTATACAATGGGTTAAGGTCTTTTACGATAATGCAAAAGGATGTATAACTAATAATGGTCATTGTTCTGATTTCTTTGATATTAAGAATGGAGTACGACAAGGTTGTCCTTTATCACCTTACCTATTTATACTATGTGTTGAATTTCTGTCCACATCGATAGAAAAGAACGAAGATATCCAAGGTATTTCTTTAAACAACAACTGTACCAAACAAACCTTATTCGCTGATGATGCTAGCTTTCTACTAAATGGAACTCAAAAATCATTTGAAACTCTAATAACAACCCTTGATGATTTTGGGAATACTTCGGGTCTTAAACTTAACAGAAACAAATGTTCAGTAATGCGCATCGGAAACATGAAAAACACAGACACATCCTATGATAACGAATTCAAATGGACTTCATCAGATACCACAACTTTAGGAATTACTTTTAGCAACCAATTAAATACAATGTTTGACTCAAATTTAGCAAACAAGATAACAGAATGCAAACACGTTTTGAAACAATGGAAAAAATGGAACTTAACACTTATAGGAAAAATAACGGTTCTAAAAACTTTTGTCCTTCCAAAATTAATTTATCCTTTAACTGTTCTTCCAAATCCACCGCCAGATTTTGTAAAATCAATTAAAGATATATTCTTTGATTTTTTATGGAATTCCAAACCTGACAAAATAGCACGTAAATTAATAATTCAAGAATACAAAGACGGTGGTCTAAAAATGATTGACATTGAATGCTTTTTAGAATCACTAAAGATAAGTTGGATAAAAAGAATAATTGATTCCAATGCTAATTGGAGTTCTCAGTATAAGAATGAACTAGAAAAATATGGAGGACTATTATTATTTAAATGTAATATAACAGAACAAGACTGCAAATGTCTTGATATAAAATCTAAATTTTTAAAAGATATATTAATTTCATGGTCTAAGGTTAATACATTAAACACGGAAATCCAAATATCAAAACAAATTATTTGGAACAATTCGAATATAAAAAAATTAAGTAATAACAAATTATTCTATTACAAACATTGGTACAGAAAAGGCATTCTCTTTCTTGAACACATTTTTGACTACAGACATAAAACATTCTATAGCTTCGAGCAAATGCAATTTTTATATGAGATTCCAAATGGCGATTATTTGAAATACTACACTCTCATTAAAAATGTACCAAAGGAATGGAAAACACAATTGGATAATTGTAATATGTCATACGATGCACCTAACTACTTGATTGATAAAGTAAATGGGAAAACAAAAATGAATAGATTATCATATAAAACATTAATCAAACAAAAAATACCAACTAAACCAAAATACAAAATAAAATGGAGTACTAATCACCCAATTGAAGATATAGAATGGGAAAAAATTCTCACACAATCCTATAACATTACAATAGACACGAAACTAAGAGAATTCCAGAACAAATATCTCATGAACATAATACCAGACAACTCATTCCTACATAAATGTCATCTTGTCCAGTCAAGTCTTTGTGATTTTTGCACCATGCATCCAGATTCAATATATCATATGTTCTGGGAATGTCATATTGTACAAGGTTTTTGGTCGGAAGTAAAGTTATTTTTAGAAGACAAATTTTCAAAAATTATAAATCTTACATTTCAAAATATCTCATTTTGCAACATTATCAACATTAAAGATGAAGATGGACCTATTGCTAACTACATTGTTCTACTTTCCAAATATTTTATATTTAAAAACAAATGCAATAAAAGTGTTCCGCTAATCCGGCAATTTAAAGAATATATTAACTATAGGAAGAAGCTTGAACACACTATAGCTATCTTCAAAGATAAAGTAGAAGTCTGTAATAGAAAATGGCAAAAGATAACTTAATTATATATTTCAAATATGTTGGTATTACCCCACCTATAATTTCTTTCCTTCTCTCTTCATCACTATCCTGCTCTCTTTCTTACTCTTTATACACTATAAATTCTCAAAAAATCATAACGGCATACACAGAATATTACGTTATACTACGTTACCAATCTATATAGCTGTATGTGAATGTAATATTGTATGTATATATGTATTACTATGTATATGTCTTATGGAAATAAAAACGTTAAAGACAAAAACAATATATCCCCATCCCGAGACATGCGATAGACATACACATGTACATTTCAATCCCGAAATCTTGGAGTCTAATTAAGATGCATGCTTTCAATATGAAAAAAACACTAATTATTCAACTGGGAAAATATATTTCAAACCTACAAACATTTGCGCGAAAATCACCATGGAAACGCGTGAGCATTTATCCATGTCAAACAAAATAATCGTCTGCTTGCAAGTTACAACGAGATGATATATGTACGATAAACAGCAACCACAACCATCCATCATTTCATTTTTTGTTGTTTAAAACATTATTTCTATACAGTCATTTTTTGTTGTCGTCTAATCATTGCATTATGAATGTATGAGTTACATTCGAGGATATCAGGTTTGAAAACAAAAACTGTCAGGTAGGCCTACTAATGTGTTTATAAGTTTATCTGTATTTTAAAAAGTTCAAACGACATGAGTTCAGTCACATTGAGACTATTCAGTCACATTATCATTACCCGTGGTAATGGGCCGGTATCATTGTAAAACATGTGGGTTATTCATCAATATTGGAAAATACGCACATCGCAATTGTTTGACTTAAATAAAATTGTTCAAGTTTTATACTAAGACCCTTTATAAATACAAGCCATGGACTACCCCGTTGAGCCCCAAACAAGGGCACCACACAAATATCAGGTGCATGTTATAACATCCTTCCTGTTTCAGATAAAACGCCTAACCACCATATACGTACACATGGAGTCAGTAAGTCAATTTTAATTTTCAAAAACGTTTCTTTAACCAATTTGATCAAATATTCACGATGGATAATATTACCCGTCAAGACATAATATTCTATACATGTAGTAGTTACTGCATCATTAACTTAATAAATATACGTAAGATGCGTTTAGAAATCTTCGGTTTTTGAATATATTTAATGGTTCGTAATTGACGATGCAAATCCTATATATGATAGAACATAAGTGTCGATTTAATGGTCCTATGATGCATGGCGTTTAAAAAAGTTAATACAGTCATAAAATATTGCAAATGCATTAGTTTGGGCGTAAAATGTAAATCAGTTAAAACGTTAAACACAATCGAATTTCTAAAATCAAACAATAACTGTACAAAATAGTTCAAATATTGTAATTTCGACTGCACAGTTAGCTTCACACCAGTAAATAAAAGATGCTTTAGAGAATGAAGTTGCCATAAAACCAGTTTTCGTTTTCTTCAGTTTGATTGGTCTACCTGTACCGCCAATAGAATTTGAGACTCCATGCTGACAATGGAGGCGGTGAAAGTCTCGAGCGCCTCGAAGGTATTTATGTCGACCTTGTACACCTACTACATGTATATACTAAAATACTAAATACTTTTATACATCAATTTATCAATTTACCAATGTTGCAGCCCGGAGCAAATTGTATGAGTGGATGTATTAATCACCATTAAAAACAGATTAAAACAAACAGACAAGGCAGCACCCAACAGAAACAGCAGAGCACGAAGGACTGTACTGCTATAAATCCCACCCAGACAGCCTGCTGCCTCAGTCAGTCACCCACCCAGACAGCCTGCTGCCTCAGTCAGTCACCCACCCAGACAGTCTGCTGCATCAGTCAGTCACCCACCCAGACAGTATGCTGCCTCAGTCAGTCACCCACCCAGACAGTCTGCTGCCTCAGTCAGTCACCCACCCAGACAGTCTGCTGCTTCAGTCAGTCACCCACCCAGACAGTCTGCTGCTTCAGTCATTCAAACAAATCCGGGACAAAAGTGCAGACAAGAACGAATAAAAAGGAGGAAATACCTGACAATCACATGATCCGTAGATTGCCTCGAGTTCCAGTAGGATAATCATAGAGATATAACACATGCGAAGATCAAACTAGCTATGGTCAAAATACCTTTTCCTATATACCAATGAAATTATGGAACAGCATACCTCTTTCTGTTAGAAATTTAAATTCTTTATCAGCTTTTAAAATATCGGATGTCAAAAAATTAGTCAACATGTTCATTTTACTATTATAATCATTCTACTTCAATTACTGTTGAGATGGGTGTGTCTGTCTACTATATAATATAATAAGTGCTATTGCATGTATGAATGTCTGTTTATATGTATAAATGATTTATTTGAATTTATTTGAATGTATTTCGTTATTTCAGATAGAAGACCACATTGTAAAAAAGATAATCATTTTTGTATAATTTGTATGATCTTAATGTGCCATCTTCTTTAAATAAAGTTATTATTATTATTATTATATATAAAGGTATTAGGGGCTCGCAATTGCTACAGTTAATTTGGCAGTTGATTTAGGGGCTCGCAATTGCTGCAGTTGATTTGGCAATTGCTACAGTTAATTTGGTAGGAGATGAAGGGCTCGCAATTGCAACAGTTAATTTGGCAGGGGATGGCGTTCTTTGACTATGTTCGAGGCGGCAACTATGTATTAGGTTGTATCCTAAATGTCTTTCATTCAAAGCAAAATACACGTTATACGTGGGGAGATCCAAAAGTAATGTCACTGGTGCTGTAAAATCGTGCATACTGTAAATAAAACAACGCATTTTTTCACGTAGCTACATTTATCTATTTCCAATATAATGACCAAATTTCATGATGATGCAATTATTTGTTATTGAGATCTACGTGTACATAGGAAGCCTACTAACGGACATCGCCGCAAGCCAATCACGTCAACGACGTCATAATCAAAATTTGATGTTACTTACATCATTCCTTTTCAAAGTATCATCATTGATGTTCTATACTGCGATCATGTCTGTTGACACATTTTTTAAACACATTTACAAACTAGAGTCTTTATGTAGTCAGGAAAACACATTGTTACGGGCCTGTCTTGTTTCAGGATCATAGAAATACACCCATGTCTCATCAACTGTAATTATACGCTGGAAAAATACCGTCATTTTTGTGTGCGGCGACATGACGTCAGTGGTATATTTTGAATGTCTATATAATGTTATTTTATTATTCAAACAATATGACACAAGTGATATTAATCAGAATTGAATTACTTTACATTTTGATATAAATTTTATTGACGTACGCCAACAAATAAACTCACCAGCGGAACAGTGACATTACATTTGGATCTACCCACGTAGTAAAGGGCCCATACAAGTGTTCATGGCTGCCACAGCTCGTTTAATCATACACTGTACTTTCAAATAAAACAACCTGCAACTTACACGAACCGCAATCAAAAGGCCACTAAACATATTTATAAAGATATATTTCATTCCTATCCGGAACCGGAAACTGATAACGATCCCGGGTCTCACCGGGTACAGAGAGTTCAGGAGAACAGCCAACATCTCATTTTCCAAAAAGATAATATCAAGTCAGACAGGGAAGGCAGCACTCAGTCGAGCACAGAAAACGTATAAGCGGCAGACAATGTCAAACGTAAAAATCTAGCAACTACAAAAACACGACATCTCGTCCCGGAAGTCTGCCGCCTCAGTCAGTCAAACTAAAACGGAACAAGAGCCAGGTGACGAGAAAATAACAACCGGACATAACACACCACAAGGACAATCTCAGAAAACGTTTCATAATCTTGATAAACACATCATGAAAGTGACTATGACCCAAAACCAAATTCATCAAACTCAAGATGAGCATGTGTTAAGGTATATGCTGTATTATAGTGTTAATGTTATCACATGACATATAAACGATATTACGTACCGATGTGCATATTAAGAGGTCCGTCCTATCCCAACAACAACTCCCTCCCATCCCAACCAATACGCACATCGCTATAGAATATCGGTGTTTGAAAGAGAGATGTTGGTCTCAATAGTTCTGGTGTATCAACCAGTACAGACAGGGTCTACCAACAAGCGATGGGAGGACAATCAATGTCTCACCAAATATTTATCATTCTGGTGTGACCCTACCACTTCCACCATAGCAGTAGTCAAGTACTAGATTCGAACCCATACAGCCCAGCACCATCGCCTAGTTATACCGAGTACAATAGCTTTAGACCAGTCCGATATCGCAATAAAAAACATAAGTGGCTCAAATAATCAGTATCAATGTTAATTTGTAACTACATCATACGACACTATTCAGGAGTCGATATGGGAATAACAACACGAACTTATAGGATATAGGCACGGATTTGTTATATAACTTACGTGGTGGGTCCCAAGTCTCACAGAACGATCCTGAATAATTGATGTGACAGTTACACATTTGCTCGACAGTATCAATGTTATAGTAACATTCACCATGTATACATTCCTTACAGCACGTGTGTTGGCACATCGAACCTGTAGCACCGTGGTCACACTCACACCAGTGTCTACTGCCGT
This sequence comes from Spisula solida, assembly GCA_947247005.1. Lineage (NCBI taxonomy): Eukaryota > Metazoa > Mollusca > Bivalvia > Venerida > Mactridae > Spisula > Spisula solida. The sequence continues at coordinate 46,355,940 of OX365948.1, read as the reverse complement.
TAGATCGACAGATACCCTTCGAGCAGGGCCAACCAGACTGGCATATTCTCTCTGAAGGCGGTCTTGGGGTGTATTCATCACTACATACATTATATACTTTTACTGACGGTTCCACATACGTTGTAGTTGGAGGCGCTAAAGTTGTAGTTAGCGGCTCAACTGGTTCACATATTGCGAAACGAAATGGTACTTGAATTATTTTACACTGGTACCCTGGGTCACAGTGTAACGTACATTCCTGATCACATGTGTCTCCGGACCAGCCGCTTTCACATATACATGAACCAGAGTTGTCATTTGAACAGTTTCCGTGTTTACAAGGACATTCGGTTGCGGAAGCATTTGTAGTCGCTGCTTGGGTCGGTACTGTTGAAGTCTGTGTTGACACTGACGTCATGTTTTCACAATATGATGCGGTTGATGTTTCGTCACACACACAACGTATGGTAGAACAATCTTCTTGTAACTGGCACGTTTTTCCTGGACACGCGTTCGCAATCATACCACATATATCCATGCCACATATAGCACGAGCATCTCTGACCATCCATCCACATATAAGTGAAACAATAGCTATCCTCAAATTCATTTTGTTAAATGAATAATATTATATTATTTACGTTTTTAGATGAGATATTTGCGATAATTATCAGGTTTATCTAATGTTTAGAATATATGTGTAAGTGTCCGCATAGACGCATGCTTCCAATACTAAATTAAGTATGAATTTGATAAGTCTCCCCTTCTATACAAATATAAACTGATGCATTCATTCATTCATCTGTTTTCCATTGATCGACCGACCCATCCTTTCACACTAACAAACTTTACTATGTATAATATCGTTACGCAGAAGGTCGCGTGGTGTACACTAAAGTTACCGAATTACGAAATCTACATAATTATTATAATCCAAGTAATTAGGAAGATCCTGGTTATATATATATATATATATACATTATATTAATTAAGTTATTCGCCAGTTAAGTAATAAGCGACACGGGTGTATTGATACATTTATCACAAAATAACATCCATTTATTGACAAAAGTTAACTTTCCAATGTCATAATATTTTCTTTACGAAACCAATATCCAAAGATCATGCTTTTAATAGGATAAACACAATATTTTCTACGTGTTTTCGTTGACCGCAAGTTATACGATCAATTCAATAATTGAATTGACGCACACGCCCTTCTCATAGTTCGACCCAACCATATGTGTACATGTCTATACGCGTCAATAAACAGGCTTGTTTATAAAAGCTGTATTTTCACGGTACATTTGAATGTTCACCGGTGGCGTTTTGATCCATTAAGAGTATACGATAGTAAAATCAAAAACATTTGACAGTATAAGTTGGGTTACTGAGTTTCACATTAAAGTTTAGTCACATTTTATTTTAGTCACGTTCTAGATAGTACAGTATAATACAATATGAAACATTGGGACGGTCTGAATCATTGTTGTATATATGAAGTATTACTGTAATGTGGTTTAATACAATCATCGAGACTACATGTATTTGTTGATTTTCGTGTAAGGTCGATTTATCATTTCACCAAGTGGTCATACATGTAGTTATAAAGCAATATTTTCACAAGTGCGACGGTGTCCGAAGCCACGAGTGAAATATAACTTGCTGTTTATGGTATAACATGCAAAACGAGCACACGAGCACCATTCATAGTCATTACATTTCAAACTATCTGCGATGGAGATTTAAGAACAGGAAACAAAATTAATTAAAGTAGATTACTGGAGTATAGGATTGTTCCAAAGTCAGACATCGCGTCAAGCGAAATTCATGACGGACATACAATCGAAAACATTCCGTTTTTACTCCAATATATCAATCAGCGGCGAAAGATAGCCCAGCGATACCGCATTGACCTGTCACTCCAGCGGCCGAAGGTTCAATTCCCGGCATGGCATCTGGATGTTTCTGAAATTACATTCGTAGTATTTCCCGCTATATCTGACCGTGTGGACTGTAATGTACAAAATGTAACAGGTTAAAGATGTCAGGAAGCTGTGTATATCGGTGTTACACGCCGGGAACTTTAAACAACCTGAATGTCTATATGGATCTAGATGTCCCGGATCGAGTGTAATATCCCAATTGCGGCTCAATATCCGTGGCGGAAGGGGGTAAATGTACAGTTTTCTGAACTGGCGCATGTCAGAAAATAGACTTTAACTTGGTTTAGTTTACTTTGTGCACCAAACATCGCTGTACAACATCGGCTGTAACTCCAGAATCGAATTTACAAATCACTCCAAAATTAATTGGTACCAGCGCAACTTCATGTTGCTTGCTAAGCAGCGGAATTATTCACATTAGATCTCAAAACAACCAGGTACGTAAAACTCTAACGTTAAAGTGGAGTACTTTTAGTCCGACTAGATAATTATCTTAGATTGAAAATAGCGCGGAGACGGACTGGACAGCACCCAATTTTATTCCACTTAAATAAAAAAAATACTTTTTATCAAATCATACGGAAATGAAAACAAATTCGCAAAGGATTGAAAATAGATTGAAAATAGCGGGAAAACGAACGGGACAAACCCCTTATTTTATTTCACTAAAATAACAAAAATCATATGAAAATTATAACAACTTTGACCGTCCTGCTTTTTCGCAAAGGAAAGAAAAGGAGTATTGTTTACGTCATTAAAACTCGGCGTTCTAACGTTAACGTTGCGTAATTTTACTCCGACTAAATAACTTAGATTGAAAATAGCGCGAAAACGGACTCGAGAATACCCCATTTTTTATTTCTTTAAATCAAAGAAGATACTTTCAATAATAGCATACGAAAATTAAAAAAACTTTGACCGTCCCGTTTTCTTGCCATGTGCGTATGAATGAAAGAAATATCGCGATTTTGACGCCGTCAATACTCAGCGTGTGGCGCAGCAATTTAAGCGTTACGCCCATCATATTCAATATTTCTTTCTATAAATTGCACCATATGACGAATCGTTCATGTCCCTACACGAAGGTAGTTTTCTCATTTTAATGACATAAGCATTGACCACACTATATGAGCAAAAACGTCGAAAATCCCGCAAAAAAGTAAGTCCCGCTAGGTGGCGCTATTTTTCACCCGGAATGTGCAATTTCTCCCTAAAACCACAAAAAAACAGAAAGCCAACACTTGATACTATATGTATGCAAAATATCATCAAAATCCGCGTTATAGACGATTTTTATCGAAAAGGGTCTATTTCACCTTAAGACCTGACATCATGAACGTCACGTCACTTCGACTGATTACTTTATTGCCCTTTAGAATATAACCTACATTATGAGCCAATGAAAACGCCACATTTTCGCGGTTAAATGAAAATTTAATCATTAAAATTTTCTCTGAACAGATTTGACGTCTTGCGTTGGCGCTAATTTCTATCGGCCAATCAGAATGCAGAATGTTATATTCTAAGTTAGTTAGAACATATTAAGTAAATTTTAATGACTAAAAAGGCATCGCTTCGCTTTGCTCGCTCCGCCCTTTTTAATCATTAAAATTTACTTAATATGTTCTAACTATAACTTAATTAACTAGCCCCACAAAATTGTATTGCGCTGATAAATCACATTATTGCATTTGAAAAGGGGTTTGTTGCTATAATGGGATTAACTTTACATTGTATTGCCATAGGTTCTCTTGTACCTCCACAAATATTATTAATGTTTTATTTATCGTTGTCATCGAGTGTCACACTCTATTGGCGATATCTAAGTACATGTATACAATTTACATTGTTTTGTATTGTACATTGTAGACATTAGATTTGTTGAGGGAAGTGTATATAGTACTGAGGCCGTCCAAGCTCCAGATATATCCCTAATAAACAATTAGGGTATAATATTACGTATATTGATCGTGGATTAAACAAAAGCGCCGGTGTTTTAGTCGCCTGGACACATACAACTTATTATAATGTGCATAAATGACGATGCTTCAAATAAAAATGCATCCAAAATGTGCCTTCTAACCTTAAGAAACAAGAAATATTTCAACAAAAATACCTGATACCCTCGCGGCGATGGATAACACCAGGAATGAGGTGTCGAGAGTAATTAATATAAATATAAAATGTGTTTCACGATCGACAGCTTCACACACAATTGACGTCACATTGAACACATGATACAAAATATAATTCCGTATAAAGACTAAAATATACATGCAAGTACTAGTACACATTATCTTATAGTATATACAATGTTAAAGTATATGTATTTTGGAAGTGTAAACTATGTGTGGTTAGATATCTCAACACTGTTTCATTTTAAAAGTGTGACAGATATTATGAATCACCCTGTACGATGGTTTCTCTCTCCAGTTTCCTAGTCTCGCCCTGCACACACCAGGTCCTTCCTCCTATTTGCACCATCCCAAATCTGTTCTCCCTCATTTCGCTTTTATTCTATTTATGACTCGGCACCTTTAACCAATCGTGAAAGCAATGCAAAAGGCCGATGATATCAAAATACATCATTAACCAACTTCTCTGACAGAAAACCAGCAAATCTTTGAATGAAGTTGCGGCTAGGGATTGACACAAAAATCGAAGAATATTTATTACCCAAGACAAACATTTAGCTTCATAATTATATCGACACATTTATTGCGTTCAATAAAATATTACAAGGTATTTCATTCAGAAAATTTATCTCGTAAACTTCCTGTGGACATTCACTGTCTCTATTTAATCACCATTGTTTTATTATACGCCTGTGTCGTGCTGTAAAGGATTGCACTAAATGAAATGATAACCTAGAAATATTGCTACATCATTATATAGGTTTAACATATAATAAATCATATAATTATCGGTTGGAAATACAACAGGAATAGACTAAAAAAACAACATTTTTACATTTTAGACACCCGCTCGATTATCATGATGATGAACAACTTGATGATGATGCATATTATACTAATGATGATGACGTTGATGGTGATGATAACGATATTAATGATGCTGTTGTGGTTAATGAAGATGATAATGATAACAATAATGGTTATGTTGCTGATAATGATAATGGTAACGTTGCTTATGATCATGATGATACTAGTAATGGTAACGTTGCTAATGAGTCTGATGATACTAATAATGGTAACGTTATGATGATAATAATAAAGGTATGCTGATGCTTATGCTGATGCTTATGCTGATGCTTATGCTGATGCTTATGCTGATGCATATGCTGATGCTTATGATGCTGCTGATGCTGCTGCTGCTGCTGCTGATGATAAAAAAATTATGACAAGGTTAATGATGATTATGATGGTGGTGATAATGGCGATGAAGATAATGATAGTGATGATAATAATGAAAGTCAATTAATGCAGAGGTTATTGGTGTTTATGGCAACGGTGTATATATTGTTTTAATGAAAATGGTTGTGTGATTACGAGTTTAGAGATGTGTACTGTCAAAAAGACCAAAGTCTAGTCACTAACTGCAGCGACAATATGAAGTATATACAAAAGGTATAGTTAGTCTTTACGGGTTTGACACTGGTTTTTTTAAGTGTAAACAAACCACTGCATTCTTTAGGTTTATGCAAGGGAGAAAACTCACATTGTCCTAACTGTCTTGTAACAGGAGTTTAGTATTTCTAGCCCAGGTTACGTCCCCGGAATTATCAGACGAATTATTAACCTGCAAATAATGTTTATAATATATAAAGCTGCGGTTCACATTCATCAAATTACATTTTCTTAACGGATAATCGTGTACGATAGATAAAGCAAGAATTATATTGCCAAAGATATTATCATAATGAGAACAAATCCAACGAAGTAACGAATAGGAACGAAGTTCAAACCATAGGCTCTTTATATGACAAAGACATGTTATATGGGAGTGACTAGGCGTTGGTGCCGTACAGTATAGGTTCGAATCCAATTCAAGGTCTTTCAGCCTTTTGACAGCTTGGACGTTTGACTTTTTGACAGCTGAAAAGCTGCATTTCAGCGCTTAAGTTCATTTTCTCGTGTGTAAGCCGTTGTGTCGTGTAATCTGTGTTGTTTTCATATTTTCTATTCTCAGCTGTTTAAGTTGGGTGCTGCCTTCCCTGTCCGATTTTTTTATTAGCCTTTTGTTGATTACCTATATTGACCACATATAAATAAAGTAATGTACGTTCACTCTCATGTGGTTTATGGCGTTTTTTAATTGTGTTTACTGTTTCGTGATATATACGAAGGATAATGTCTCTAACCAATGTTTCAGTCAACCCTTTCTTGGCATGTACAGTGTACATACCCGCGACCGTGGCCGAGAGGTTATGGCGTCCGCATCGGAAGCAGGAGATCGAAGGTTCGAATCCCGGCGGGAGCTGGGTTACAACTGTTGCGGTCGGTTGGTGAGCCGCCAGCTAGTTAAATAATGGTTACCGTAGGCCCATCTCTGCCAGGCGCCCGGCAATACGAGAAGGGATTCGGGAGGTACTGTGCGCACGAAATATAGGTGTCTCTTAAGTCAAATTGGCTGGCCCTATCAATAGGGGTGACGCTATAATAAACAAAACCTTTACCCGGTGAAGTCAATACTATTTAATCACAATTAATACACGTTTCTATCGAAAGCATCTGTAGGCCTAATTTGAAAAAGAAATATCTAATAAAAGCAGGCAAACTTGACAGACCATATACACTTGCGTGAAAATTTAGCATCAATGTGGTGAAAGGGCAATGCTGAATAGAATACAGCTGCACATATTTCTCAAGGAACGGAAAATAACCAATGTTTTCCTTGTGATTATTGTAGATTATAATAATAATAATAATGCTTCTAAACTATGTTAAATATTGATAATCTTGATTTCCTGTTTAGCTGACACTTACACTTAATATTTTTGTAAGATTTTAAGAAAATTTTAAGTTTTTCCCTTATACCTGCCGTCCACTAGACCCCGATGATATGCGGAAGGGTAGCCGATTACAGTTTGTGTGTTTCGGGAACCTTTCGGGATCAATTATCAATAAAAATGGGCGGGTCTTTGCCATCGGGATCGTTCGGGATGTATTCGTGGTTCGTTATACGAAATGTTGCAGTATAAACGCCGAAACCTATCCGAAGTAGCCGAACGCAACGCGAATGAATGCCGACAGTTCAGGGTTTGGTCCCGAATGTTTCCCGATCGTGCGGAAAGGTTGCGGTTACTTTGCAGAATATGCCGAAGTGTTTACGAATTGATGCCGATAGAATGCTGAAAGGTTGCCGATGTATATATAAACGATGCCGAACTACCATCTTGTTATCAGTTGAACGTTGAATACGATTGATGGAAGACGACATTAATCTCGCTAGTTTCAGCTATAAAAATTAAAAGACATATTTTCAGCTACACAAGAGTTGAATGACTTAAGTTCAGGTATAAAAAACACTGACATATTTTAAAAGCTCATGAAAAAAACTATCAGTCCTAGGTATATATACCGGGTGTCTCTTTCCGGTGTTTTTCTTTAATAGCTGAAGACCATGAGACACTGGTTATGTCATCGTTTTCTAAAGGGTCAGACACAACCCTATTTGGTAGCCTGTTCTTGGTTTGTAGGACCATGATGAAAACGATATATTTAAGATTAAAACTATCGGCAACCTGACTTCATCGCTTCCACAGTCGCTCTTGTATAGTTCGGGAAATACTGCTTCCCCTCGGCATCCCTTCCGTTCACAATCGGCGCCTTCGGCAACTATTCGGCATGTTTCTTGACATGATCGGCATAGCTTCTGTGTGTATAACTCATCCATTCGTCGTATTCGGGGAGCTTTCGGCATTGCTTCAGCTTCCTTCGGGAACCGCTCGGGATGGTTAAAATGATTACGAAGCCTCGCAGAAGGCTTCCCGAAGGTGCCGAGTGAATGTCGATGGATTCCCGAACACCCCGAACTGTTGCCGATGGGTTTCCGATTACCCCGAAGCACTCCCGAAGCACTCCCGAACAAGACCTTTGGCGTCCAAATTTTAAAACTTTTAAAATTTGGATGCCGAAGATGTTTCGGTCCCGAAGTGTCCAGAAGGCTTCCAGAAACGTACAGGAACGACACGGAAGGGTTCCAGAACGTCCCGAAGACATGCCGAACCATCCCGATTAGGCAAATTTAGCCTTCGGGAACCCTTCGGGGTCCTAGTGGACGGCAGGTCTTATTAAGATGCTTTGTGAATACCAGCACAGAAAACCTTATGAGAACAAGAACTTGCATTTATAATTTGAAAAAAAAACATTTTTTTTCACTAGGCCTACTGTACTATTAAAATATATATTTTAATACAGGCTGTACTACGGAATCCTGTTAGTGCCATTTTAAATACAATGTATCGTGTATCGCCCTCCAAGGGCGAGACACGAGAATTGCGCGAGATAAGAAACGAGACACGAGAATTAGACGCGATATTTAAAACGAGACACGAGAATTGCGCGAGGCCTGAAACGAGATACGAGAATTAAAAATTGAATTCTCGCGTTTTTAATCTCGCCCTAAGACCCACAACTTTTACAAGTTAATATCTAATATCGTGTAATTCTCGCGTATCGTATCGTGCCTCGCAGTAGATTCTCGTACCTCGTTTTAAATATCGCCTCTTAATCTCGTGTCTCGACTTCCAAGGGCGAGACACGATAGTTAAAACGAGACACGAGAATTCAACGCGAGGCTCGAGAATCCAACACGAGACACGACAATGCTATCGGGCAAATATCGCGCAATTCTCGTGTCTCGCCCCGATACACGACAATGCTATCGCGCAATTCTCGTGTCTCGCCGCGATACACGACAATGCTATCGCGCAATTCTCGTGTCTCGGCGCGATACACGACAATGCTGTCGACGCGAGAATTGCTATATCGACGCGATAGTACTGTCGTGTCTCGCGGCGAGACACGAGAATTGCGCGATAGCATTGTCGTGTATCGGGGCGAGACACGAGAATTGCGCGATATTTGCCCGATAGCATTCTCGTGCCTCGCCTTCAATTCTCGTGTCTCGCTTTAATTCTCGTGTCTCGCGGACCAAATAGAAACGCGAGGCAAGAGAATTTGCGATATTTGCACGATAGCATTGTCGTGTCTCGCGTTGGATTCTCGAGCCTCGCGTTGAATTCTCGTGTATCGTTTTAACTATCGTGTCTCGCCCTTGGAAGTCGAGACACGAGATTAAGAGGCGATATTTAAAACGAGGTACGAGAATCTACTGCGAGGCAAGATACGATACGCGAGAATTACACGATATTAGATATTAACTTGTAAAAATGGTGGGTCTATGGCGAGATTAAAAACGCGAGAATTCAATTCAGGCCTCGCGCAATTCTCGTGCCTCGTTTTAAATATCGCGTCTAATTCTCGTGTCTCGTTTCTTGCCACGCACAATTCTCGTGTCGATACACGATATTAAAAATGGCACTAACAGGATTCCGTACTGTACAGTAGGCCCAGTGAAAAAAAAAATGTTTTCAATTGGTTTTTTTTCATTTTTTTTTTAAATCATAAATGCAAGTTCCTGTGATAAAAACATACATCATCCTAGCATTTTGTTTCAAACACATTTACATAGTAATATCCGAGTACAAGTCAATGTTTTTTTGTTTTATGGTAATATATTCTTGAAATTTGATATATTTTTGTCTGTGCATATTAGTTGAATACTTCCTAGTTGAGGAATGCGAATTTTATGGATAGAAAACAATAGAAATAATTTTGAATTCCATTAGCCAATCAAACCGTCCGATCAATTCCAAAGATATCATTGGCAGATTTTGCTTGGCGTTTGCATTACTTAATGCGTACGTCCTCTCATTATATCTGATTTCAATGTCACAACAATCAGATACCATTAAACGATACCGTGACTACTCGACCACAAGGCCAACACCGGTGGCTTAAGAAAATTGAGAAAAAAGGTGGAAACAATTAGAAAATAAGCGTTCAGTCATAAAACTGTTAAATGATTTAAACGTTAACCACGAACTAGTATTTTCTTCAAAGTCAATAAACGTTATTAGAGCGTATAAAAAAGCAAGTTTACCCATTGTCTATTATGAGCATATATGATTATTACATGGCATTCCATTTACGGTAATGATGGTTAAATGCAAAGGAAATAAGCATGGTACATGTACCACTATTTACTTGGCTTTATATACGCAGAAGTAAGGTGTTTGCGAACTTTAAGTACAATTAAAAACCCACATCGAATGTTTTCAGTGTATAGATATGTTCTATTTACGTCAAGACGCATGTAGAGGGAGTATAATTATACTAGCATGTCGAGCGCCAATCAAGGAAGAGGTACCAGTACCATTGTTTAAACGGTTTTGATATGTCGCGACCTGCGATCGTACCCTTGACCTCTTGCGTTCATTACCACTCTAGTTATCGAGGCGGATGACATAAAATGTTCAGTAATTGAGGTTCACCTGTACAAATGTTGAACGGGGGTATAAAGTTTCTGAAGGACGGTGGATAGATCAATGATAAGTACGGAGGTAAAGAAGTACACCTCATTAAACGTGCCTGTGGTTTGCGTTCATTGCATACTGTACCCGTGTGGTGTCACATTTCACAAACATGTTTGACAAAATAGTTGCATCAAATTAATTGAAAAGACCATTTAAGTGTATGTCATAGACATTCAACGTTTATAAATTAAACGTGTTTGAATTTATCCAATTAGTCGTATAGTCGACTCTAACGAACTCGATTTTTTTCGAAAAAAAACCAGAAATTCGTTGTATTAATTAATATTTATGTAAAGGCCGAGAGGTCGTATTCATGAGCAGGTGTTGATATCTGTCTATTTCATTGTTTTGTTGAGCCCTTAAATGTCTAACTCTCTTGTTGCCCTGACTTTTGATAGGACATTGAGTACTTTCTGTGCAACCATATGAAATGTAGCATTAACACGTTACTTTGATATCACTTAAAGCGTCAAATCCAAGACGAAATTTGTAACATTTGCTCCGCTTCGAAAACAAAATTAGCCGTAAGGTTTTTATTCCTTTATCGAATAGTATGATATATACGCCAGTCTAAGAGAAACTTTATAATCTTAAATTAAAGTATGCTTTCCATGAAATAAAGGATCTCTTTCATCAGCTGCAGGGCTTTCCAGCACTCTGTGAAACATTCGGAGAGGCTGTTTGCTAGCGGACTACAGTTTCTAGCTGTCATCTTTTCGATAGTTTCACAGGGTGCTGGAAGAAACCATTTCAGCTGCTGATAGGATCCCATACATTTGTGGGAAACTTATATTTTCCCTTATACTCGCGTATGTTTTATAGACATCGGTAAAGAAATAAAATATTTTCGGCTATTTTTCGTTTTCCAAGTTGACCTACACTCAACCAAATTCCTAATCGGTCACTTAACATAGTACCAAAATTTATGTCACTAAATTATTCAAAATATGTTTTATTAGTTTTAAATGTGTAAACTAAGTGTATACAAAATAAAGAAGAGTCTACTATTGTTTAATATAATTTTTTGCTCTAATAAACAACAACCCTCAAAACCAGAAATCACATAATAATAGCATCAAATGCATGATCAATACCCCCTTAATTAAACATTAAATATAATAAACAATATATTTATGGGAACAATTAGACAAAACTAATGTACGAGGCAAAGTTTCACAACGGATGGTTATTTAGTTAAGGAGATTTACCAAATTTAAATTCATCGACTTATGGGATTTATCTTGATATTTGATAGGAACCATTCTATTAGACTTTTCTAAAGCATTTGAACTTGTAAATCATAAAACCCTTCTTAAAAAGCTATCTTTAATTGGTGCTCATAATTCAATAGTAAATTAGTTTTCATCTTATTTAGCAAACAGGGTCCAGTAAACATACATATCGGGCGCCTTTTCAGATCCGGGTCATGTTGTATCTGGTGTACCTCATGAGTCAAGGTTCTGTACTCGGTCCAATACTGTTTCTTATTTATATAAATGACTTACCACTGGTACTATCGAATACTACAGCTAACATATTTGCAGATACCTTATTACCTGCGAGCTTGAGCGAGCAGGTATATTGGATAGCCTTAAGTAAAAAGTCCATGGAGGGGCACGTGACCTGTTCTCGATGGTTTACGATTTCAAAAACAAAATCCAAAAAAAAAATGCATTTTGTAAGAATGTCGTGAACCAGACTAATCAAACCGGTCGTTACAAAATTGCAAATTTTTCTTGAACGAAAATAGGTTATCTTACGCAAAAAGATGGCGTACGTATGTCGGCCCGGGCAAGTCAAAATTCGTAGAAAGAACTACAAAATTATCCTTAAAACCCGTCCCTACGATAAAAATATACACGCAACTCGGTTTAAAAGAGTATAAAACACGAGCTTAGATCGTTTTATCGTTGGATAAATTCTCCGCTAACGTTTCATACTCAACACTTTCGCCCTGAATATTTTTTTTCGTACTCAACACAATTCGTACCCGGCACTTCGCTCCGTAAATTATTTTTAGGATTTTTTTAGGATCAGGTGTAAAATAAGTGCTGGTTGTTTCCCTTAATAAAATTAACAACATAAACAGTTCTTTTAGGTCTCCAGAGTCATATAAGGAGAATTAACATTCAGTGTTAATGTCTATTCAGAAACTTAAAATTCTAAATGTCTATTGTCATGGAATTATCGGAATTGGTTTATGATCTTTGATATTGTTGAACACTGAAAACATGTCTTATGATAATACCTTTAATGAATTGATACGAGGTTTTATTTATAAGAATATAAATATTATATGAAACAATGGAGTCATAATATGCAATTGTGTGTCTTGAAAATTGGTTTGTTATACATGAAATTATTTAACACTTTGTTGATAAATTTCGTATGTCAAATTATCGTGCATATAGTTTTCCCAATTTGAAAGCTACCTGCCTATCGCGCTTATTTTGTTCACAATTTTGAGATTTTCATGCTTAATTTTATACACATCAGCTGTTGAATTATGCAGATAGAAGGTCGAGGATCCTGTCAATTCTCTGTAAAATGAAGTCGGTACATCATTTGCTCGCAGGAAATATTTGACTTGTCTGCCCATGATAACTATACAGAAAACATTGTTTGTTAAAAAGTATACCATGAAATGTATACCGCGGTGTCCAGTCAGTCACTGAGACCTGTGCATTCAATAGAAACGACACTACTGTTCTAAACAAGAAAAAGGAAAGTGATTTTCAGCCCTATGGGTTTATTTTCTGATTTATGGACGGATTTTTTAAAATATTGATACCAATTAAAAACGAAGCTCTCTAGTTTGTAATTACGTAAATAAATATAAAATTACACCAGTACTAATGAAATGTTTATCAAAAACAAACTGCACCTCAGTGACTGTGTGTTCAATTCACCGTGTTATGAACCTTTCTAAGATATTATAAATTTTATAAAGAAAAAGATATTTTGTTTGTTTACTCTTTATTAATGATACAGTTACCTGTTAATACAAATTATATGACATATTTATAATTTCTTTGTACAATGTATATACGCTTGGTATTTTGTGCATAGGCTATATAGTCATTAGATTTATTGATGTCATGTTTCTGTAGTTTCAGTGTTTTATTGTTGAGGGCCTTACGGCAGATTGACAATTATGTTCCCTCTATAAATAAAGTCTTTATTATTATTATTATTGCAACACTGCAATGGTTTCTGTGATTACATGTTTCATGTTTTCATTCTTTATAACCTGTCACAGTGGCCCGTATGGGGTAATACTTGATGGAAAATTTATATTTACACTGCCCTGATCCATAAGGCTGTCTGTTGTGTAGGTATGAGTTTTAGTTCACCTTAAAACCGGTTTAAGCCCTCCCCCATGACACTCTGTCTGTACCAAGACGGAAACCCTTCAGCCAGCCTGCGTTTATGTATGAGTTTTCGACCTTTTAGTTTAATAGTTAAAAAGAAAATTGCAAAAACGTTAATTAGTGTCTCTGTGCCTTTTCATTTGTCTTGTTTACGTTTTGGTGTTTGCAAGTGGTCCGTGATTGTCATTGTGTTTCCTTGTTGTACGCTGGCTTTTTATTTATTTTGTTTGCCGGACTGACAGAGGCGGCAGACGTCCGAGTGTACAGTAGAGTAAGGTTTTATTTGTCACTGTGCCATTTAATGTTGTTTTTTTTTCATTTATAAAATATATATATAGAATAAAGCAAAGTCACTTTTTCGAGTGCCTACATTAAATCACGAGTGCGTACTACGCACCCGAAATCGTGACTGTACTTTATTCTACGATAAAACACAGGTTCATGTTCATTATTTCTTTAAAATAAAAGTGGAAATTAAGAGAAGTAAAAGATGTACTCAAAATGGTTCCTGGTTTGCAATTGCACTTTAAAAATGCTTTATATGAAAGCGATAGGGTGTTTGACTTTCAACAACGAATAGAAAAGCGAAAAGAAAATAGCGTTCCCGTAGAATGACAACGCATATTATGAGGCATAATACCATACCCACTCACTGTTAACGAGATATTTCATGTAGTAATTAAAACCGATAGGTGATTAGTGATCATGAATGACAGCATAATATATAGATATAATATAGGACAACCATGCGTAGTTGACATATGTAATGTTATACACATAGCTTGGTAAAATATTAGTTAACAAATCAGGGGTGCTATTCAATAGTGATCTTACTTGTCATAAGGATAGAGACAACCAAACAGATTACATCATACTAAACTCCTGGTCAGTAGCAGGCGATATGATAAGGTATCCTTATTCTCCAATTAAATTAGATCAATATTGAATACGAGCCCTGGGTACTGTTTTATCAAAGCACTTACGGAATGCTCAAATTTAGATTCTTTATAATTCTTTAACAATTGACGTTTGGGGACCGGTACGGGAGGCCTCTGACTACTATTTGATAAAACCGTAAAATAATATATAGCAGGTTATATCTTCTGCTTCATTACATTTTACATCTTCACTTCAGCTGTGTATATTACTTAACCTTACATGTAACTTTTGTAAAAGTACAATGTTATATGAGGCTCACAGGGAAGACTTGGTATACCCAACTGGGTTGCCTCTTTAAAAAAAGTATTTATTATTAATATTATTATTATTATTATATATGCGTCGGTGATTGAGCGCCTGACTCTTAAAGTTACCTTTGAATATGAATAAAGAAACAATAAAATCACTAGTTTACTACTAATAGTCTATAAGTAACAATAATAAAGAGCGTACATACCATTCAGGAAGTTGTATTCGTAACTTGAACAATTTATTCCAGTCTGATTATTGTCACACAAACACGTTTCGCCAACATCGTCAATATAACCACAACTCCCGAATTCCCCGCAATCCATACAACATGTCTGATCACAACCAACCCCTATGGCCCCTTTATCACAAACACATGTTTCAATTTCGCCATTAAATTCACATATTCCATAAATACAATGAATCCCAGATGTACAATTATGTTCTTGTTTTGTTCTAATCTTGTATTTTTCATTACAAACATTTTCATGAATTTCAGGTTCTTCTACTTCCTCATCTTTTGGCTTACTGGATGATGGCTTACTGGATGATAGACAAATCTGAACTTCCCAAGTCACAAAATGACAATAACTATCATCGTGACATTCCTTTGTACACTGACTAATATTACAAGCAACGCCTTCCCATCCTTTCTCACAAACGCACGTGAACCCATGTAGCTCGTGCGCGCAAGTGCCGTGAAAACACGTGGACTCGCCGGCGATGCAAACATATTCTTCAGAGTCTTTCTTTGTTGAATCAGTTGAGTCGGTAGTATCCCCGACACATAATGGATGAGTTTGATTATCCAAGCATTGGCACTCCGGTCTACAGAACTCGCCTAGAACACATTGTCGTCCTTCGCCGCACCCGAAAGATGGGCTCGAACATGGATTGAAGGTACATTTCACCTGTTTAGGAGTGGTTGTTAATAGACTAACGCCAACACATTTCTCATGTTTAGAGTCATCATCACATATACATTCATGCATACAATTATCGTCTATATCACAAGTTCGTCCTTCGCCACAAAAACCTGGTACCCCGCAAGGATCGAACGCACATTGGATACCCTCTTGTTTTACCCTCGGAATTCCCGAGTTGAGCCAGCCTTCTACGCTCTTTTTACAATATACTATGCAAAACACTAAAAGTATCCTACTTAATAACTCAATCGTCCCCATGGTGATCAATCTAGCCTAGTCAACAATAAATATATATCTCATCGAAGCTTCAAATCACTACTACAAATTTCCATTTCACGCGTAATTACTGTTGAATTACCTGCGTACAGTTACCGAGCCATTCCATTCTCTTACATAAATAAAATCCATGGTGATAGAAAATGTACACATACAGGGGAACACCGCTAACTTACACAAATATCTGTACTCACGAAAGCACGAACAAAGAACACATTTTAAATTCAAACATCCATCGTTCCCAGAAAGACACATTATATACAAAAAAACAACATTGTTAGTAAAGCGATCTCGTTGTTTTACGAAAAAAAGATAAATAACGTCAGTGATTGGTTTAAATTTAGTTCTTAATGACATTTCGCAACAAACGTCACTAGATTGTGAAGACATATTAATAACCTCATTCACGTCGCCTCGGGGCATTGGCCTTAAAACGACACACGTTAATAACAAAACGTTGTCAAGGTGAATACGTTAGCGTACTTTTTACACTGACGTGTTTACGTTCAGCTCTACTTAGAAGTGTATAAATCTATGAGTGGGTGTATTTTGAAATATTTGGGGCGATAATGTTTAACATAGAAATCTGGCTCAAGTCACCGCTATTAGTTTTTGATAAAAAAGTTTTCACAAGACTTCGAGATAAATTGTACCAAGCATTTGTATACACACTTATGCTTTGTCATTTAATTTGTCTTTGACTTAAACACATCTATGAATAAGGCCCTTTAAAATGTCTTCTTGTACCGTCAATATACTAGTACTCATTGGGGCTAAACACTGACACCTATCACATTGTCCAAGAAGTATCTTTCTTACAGATATTTGTATTATACGGTCATATCTCTGTCATGCGAGAATAGGATGCCTTGTGTGCAACAATGTTAGATAAACCCGGCGTTCAAATCTGCTAATTATTCGTGTGACTCACACATTGGTACTCGACTGGTTTCCACTTCTCGTGTGACTCACATTGGCTTGACTGGTTTCCACTTCTCGTTTGACTCACATTGGTACTCGACTGGTTTCCACTTCTCGTGTGACTCACATTGGTACTCGACTGGTTTCCACTTCTCGTTTGACTCACATTGGATCTCTACTGGTTTCCACTTCTCGTGTGACTCACATTGGTACTCGACTGGTTTCCACTTCTCGTGTGACTCACGTTGGTACTCGAATGGTTTCCTCTTCTCGTGTGACTCCAATTGGATCTCTACTGGTTTCCACTTCTCGTTTGACTCACATTGGATATCTACTGGTTTCCACTTCTCGTGTGACTCACATTGGTACTCGACTGGTTTCCTCTTCTCGTTTGACTCACATTGGTACTCGACTGGTTTCCACTTCTCGTGTGACTCACATTGGTACTCGACTGGTTTCCATTTCTCGTGTGACTCACATTGGTACTCGACTGGTTTCCTCTTCTCGTGTGACTCACATTGGTACTCGACTGGTTTCCTCTTCTCGTGTGACTCACATTGGTACTCGACTGGTTTCCTCTTCTCGTGTGTCTCACATTGGTACTCGACTGGTTTCCTCTTCTCGTGTGACTCACATTGGTACTCGACTGGTTTCCACTTCTCGTGTGACACACATTGGCACTCGACTGGTTTCCACTTCTCGTGTGACACACATTGGTACTCGACTGTTTTCCACTTCTCGTGTGACACACATTGGTACTTGACTGGTTTCCACTTCTCGTGTGACTCACATTGGTACTCGACTGGTTTCCACTTCTCGTGTGACACACATTGGTACTTGACTGGTTTCCACTTCTCGTGTGACACACATTGGTACTCGACTGGTTTCCTCTTCTCGTGTGACACATATTGGTACTCGACTGGTTTCCTCTTCTCGTGTGACACACATTGGTACTTGACTGGTTTCCACTTCTCGTGTGACACACATTGGTACTCGACTGGTTTCCTCTTCTCGTGTGACACACATTGGTACTCGACTGGTTTCCACTTCTCGTGTGACACACATTGGTACTTGACTGGTTTCCACTTCTCGTGTGACTCACATTGGTACTCGACTGGTTTCCTCTTCTCGTGTGACACACATTGGTACTTGGTGTTGTTCGTACAATGACTAAGCAACTTTTATAACAGTAGGACCAATTCATAAAATGTTTAAACTTTGAATGGTCAACATTTTACCCTCGTAAAATGTACGCTTCTTTTTATACAATAGCCTACTATTTTTGACGGGCACTACATATATATATACCATTACACCCGTTTTGTGTGGTGGTCGATTTTGACCGGTTACATATCATGGTCTGATGGAAGGTGCACTTGGAATGTTTTTGCTCTTATGTGGTATTTAATGCATAATTTTTATTATATGCCTTACATTATTCGCTGTTTTAACGGTTTAGTGAAAGCGTCCGTCACTATATTGTAGCCTGTTCGGCTGATATGCGTGAACACTTGCAGCGAATAATTTAATTTAAATAGATATTTTTTTTATGTTTGTTTTATGTAAAACATGCACAAAAACTGACATAATTCGACTCATGTGTGGGAGTATCCGCCCGATATAACTTACTTCCGTTAAATAATTGTTACGTAAAATAACAATTAATGACACAGCAAAAGATTGTTTGACAGTTAAAGTGAATAAAAGGCAATTAATTAAACAAGTATTCAAATACAATGTATTAAAATGTTGTTTTATGTCGCAACGACTGTGGTCATTGGACACGTGTTGGTCACGTTTTTCAAAACTTGTTAGATAAAAATATGTTAACTGAGAACAATATATACATATTGCCGTACTTTTCATCAATTTTTGACCATTTTGGGAACACCCTCGTTTCGAAAACGAAGCAAAACGTTCCAAACAGAATATACGTATAAAGCTATTAAAAACACTTAAATTTCGCCACGTTTTCTCCTAATTTTGCACTAAAATCTAGTGGTGCACCATATTTTATACTATCCACCTTTATCAACTTCTTCAGGCGTAGATGAAGAAATATTATAAATTCATTAATTTGATAGGTAAAAGTTTCAACTTCAGTTGCAAATTAAATTTTGTTTTGGAATTTTTATTTACACACTGTATTTTTGGATAATGTCAAAGGTCACTGAAACAGATTCCATCCATTTCCCGTGACGTAATTCAATCGATGCCATTAAATGGCAGCTTCCAGTGTTTATCTAAAATATTCTGAAGGAATTTTGGTATAGATATAAGCATAATGACGTAAAAATAAAGTTAGGACTAAGCATAAATTTATTTTAAATATATTAAACCAGTATGAAGGGATTAGACCTTAGGGTCACTGAAACTGGTCAATCCACGATACTTTATAAAAATTTGACCATACCGTCTACCCATCTTTAATGAGATTTGCGATCAGTTCTGTGCAGATTGCATACATATTACCATTGAATGAAGTTGTATTTGTGTATAAATGTTATACTGGACCCTAAAACTTGTTGAAATTTGAAGCCGGTCATTATCACTTTACGTTGAACTAAAGAATACAAGTCTATTTGATGGTTCTTAACCTACAGGAGAACATATATTTTAGAAAAGTAGTTTATCAGCTCGAACAACGAACATTGATTACTATACACATATTATAATTATATAATGTACGTACTGAGAATTGAGACTGACAATTCAAATGAATACAAATCAAATAGTTTATTTTCAGATAGCATAATGTTTGAACACGCCTATACCAACCAAATATGATCATCATTGTTTTCGTTATGAAATTAATTATTCATTATTCATGTGGTGATGTAAAATGAATTAATTTGACGTATTATTTTTAAAAGTGTGATTGTATTTCTGGGAGGAGTGTAGTTTTTATTTTAACAATAACTTTATCTTCATGAATAATCGGACGTTTCAACGAGCATGATTGATGTGAATTCGTGCGTATTATGAAAAACGTTTGGGGCATGCGTGTTTAAAACATGCCCATTTATTTTAAAGATCGTGTGCAGACTGCTGAGCTATGGAATCCATCAATAAATCATGTGACTTCGGCTATGTTTGTCATCATTCGTTCATGGCTTTCCGAATTCGGAAAAAAGATGCATCGTCTCTTAAGCCGGTTTTCTGTCGTATATACAACGGACAGTTGGCCGTATTTGCTTTACTGAAATAAGTAATACATTGCTGACTTTATCTTCCACACGCAACATACCATTTCTCCAAATGTGGCGAACAAGCCAATGTTACGGAAAAACGTAACATGCCCAAACCAAAGATCGTCTAGGTGATTGATCAAAAGAAAAGCAATTCCAACAAATGAAGCATTTTAGTGATCAACACATGGGCCCACTTGGCAGTTATAAAGACTGATACTTCAATTAAGTGAAATAAAGCATGTAACTTTGCTTCTGACAACATTTACCGCGCTCAAACCTGTCAAATATCTGCACACATCACGGATATGTTTACATTATCATATATCAAACCTAACACATTGGCATGTCCTACCAGGAATCGACTTACTTTTCAGAAAGTTCAGTCGTTTATTAAGCAATCACTCTAAAATCAAATCCGTATTACGCTTCACTTCGTTACTATGCTGATAAAAGCGTAATTTTACGATCTGATTGATTAATGAGATTGCTTGTAAACATGTTTGGCAACATTGCATATAAAAAAACATTTGCAGAAAATATAACAAAGTAATTAAATGGAAAAGAACATGTGTACACAAGGATTAACGTGTTTCTTTTGTTCCTTATGCCTTTGGTAAAGGGACAAGCACATTAAATGTTAAATTTGTGCTGTGATAAAATGCCTTGATTTAGTTAAACTCGGTGAAGGATCAACGATGTCTGTTCCGTGACCACGTCACTTACGTCAGTAGGACGTTTTTAGTCTCACATGTAGTGAAGCGTCATTATTGAACATACATTGTAGTTGTTACGTGTTTGGTCGAGAGGCGATACAAACAACCTGCATGATCTATAGGACGCCCCAAATCAATTCAAAAATGGTATACCAATCCCAGAACAGTGACGTCATTAGACATTTCTTAGGTACATGCGCCGCAACATCAACGCTTGTATCAACAGTAGAGGTGGCCACATACGATGTTGATACAACATTATCTGACAAGAATGATATTATTACCCGTATTTTCAAATAGACCACAACTCCCACAAATGCCAAAGTTTTGAACAAAACCGATACTCATCCAATAGGTCATAAACTGTCCTTGAATTGGATACCGAATTAATACTAGTATAGATCTATACAATTAAGTAAATGTATTAGTATCCGCTAAATATAAACCAGGTACGTACACAGTTTTTCAAAACTCTAAAATTACCATAGGCCTTGCCATCTTGAAGTCTAAAATCAATACTACATATATTAAG
Organism: Spisula solida; assembly: GCA_947247005.1. NCBI lineage: Eukaryota > Metazoa > Mollusca > Bivalvia > Venerida > Mactridae > Spisula > Spisula solida. The sequence continues at coordinate 46,334,337 of OX365948.1, read as the reverse complement.
AAGTACAAACGTTACACAAATGTACATGTATTTTTAAGCAATTATTTGTTAACCACACGCGTTTAATAAATCGTCCAAAAGGGGGACAAAAAGAATAATGGATACTAGTTATTGTAAACGACCAAATAGTGATTTTTGAAAAACTGAATTGTAAACTATTGAGGTTGAAGTAAAGGTCAGATTAAAGCGACACAATATAGCACACAGGGTGGAAGTTCCCGGTGTAATAGCTATTGTAATTAATCCAAGGAGCTGTGGTATTAACTATTTTGGATCTGAATTGTTAAGCCATGTATACCATGTGAACGCGAAAACAATGTGATATTTGTCTTAAAATCAAGATATATGTAATATTAGTCGGTAAATAGATTAACAATAGCCTATTTTGGTGTTTATATCATTCAAAGTTTATTTATGGTGGAATTTTACAAATATGTATCGCAGATTGGGACAGTGGTGTTTCAGTGATACTGTGTGAATACGAGTATTATAGGAATCTGTTCAGTCAGAGACGGGAAATAAAACGGGAAATTGCCAGTGTATTATGTATGCGAGGAGAGGGAATGTTTCTACAACCAGGTGGACATGATACGTTCTTATTGGCCGCCTGATGGACATAATCAACATATCAACTGAAACACACCGACATAACTGATTTTATCAACACCGAAGGTTGATGCACAAATCACTATTTCACTTTAGGACTCACATTTCCGACTAAATCAGTTACTACATCATTTACGATGTCTCAACTACTCTTGCACGTGATTGTATTGTTTGTTTGTGGACGTTCACTTATACAAGCAGGTGAGTATGGTACTTTAGACACATTCATGTTGTTCAATATGTAGCCAACTACTAGTCTTTGTACTCGAAACCGATTTTCTATTAATTTGGAACTGATTGTATGACTGTATTCAGGAACCAATACTCCACTTATAGTGCACTGAATAAAGTCGCATAAGAGTTTCTTACATTTAAAGAAACTGGATTGACGGACGTGAGATTCACACTCAATCTTTACTCAAAACCTACACAAAACCTCTTGTTATTGATACAATTAAAGAATATTCAGTATAGGAATTTGAAAACTTCATAAATTATGTGATGTATGCTTCATGGTAGATACAAGTAGAACGGTCATTGATTTTATTTTGTGACCGCAAAATACGAAAGGCGACATTGTCTATGTATTACTAATTATAGGACAGGAACTCTTGCGTCCTAGGAGTCCGGCTGAGTTTCTTCGGCGCAATTTATTGATGAAATTAACAAACAAACAACACCCAGCATATGATTGTGACTACAATACTAACTTCACAATTGAAACTAATTTAACTTGAGATATATTTAGGTGATTATGTTGCATGCTTCTACCATAATAAAGGCGAACCCGTCTTCAAGGATAAATGTGAAAGATAGCGTATTGTTAGTCATTTGTGCGATGTCTTCTTCTTTTGTTCAATGTCCATTAACGTATTAGATAAAGACGATGATTTAAGAACAAACCAGAGAGAGGTTGGTTCGGTAGGCTTGTCATCATTTCCTGATTAAGCAGAAATCTATAACCCCACCCGTTCCTCGATTGCTACCAAGGATACAAGAAGCATTTAGTTACATAATTCAATTGTGTGTTTTGATTATGAATGTGATACGGTATAGGCCCTATCTATATCGAGTATTAACTTGTCAAAATGTTTGAATATTGAAGCGATTGGTTATTTGTAGAGAGGTGGGTGATAGGCAGCCCTATAATTTACTAGTACGTACTGTATTGGTTAGGATGTGTTTTTTCTGCAGTTAGGATGCTGATCGAATTTATTCCGGCGTAGGCCTACGTTTAAATTTATTAGTCAGAATAATTAGCCAAATAATTCAGATACATGTAAAAATCAGATACTACAGACAGGCGCATGAGCGACAGAGCCTTGAAGTTGGTGCTTATGGTTAGGTGAAATTTGGTACTTGAATGCCATTTTCGCCATATTCATATTTCCACTGAACATTAATGTTTCACATGTGCTGGCTACGTCACTGACTGATTTATCTAACCTAACAAACTATATGTAACAGTTCATAAAGAGTAGTGTTCAATGTTATGGATTTTCCACGCGTCGTAGAGTAGCTAGAGACTATTTTGCCGGTTTACATGCTTCCTTTGCATCGGCGAAAGTTATACCATGAAAGTTATGCAATTGCTGGCTGAACTGTTTACTTTCACTAATGTGGCACCGTCCATTTGCGGCGTAGAAAAGTAGTTTCATGCAGTAAAAAATTGGATGCAATTGTTGATATGTATTAAAACTAGTTGTTCTTTGAACAACTTAAAACATTTTATAAAGGTACCGGATCCAAAAACGACTGTTTCTAGGCTAGTGACAAATACCGAGTGGAATATTATTGACATTTTGACACTGTGACTATACTGTCTGTCTTGATCAGTCACTTGATTCAGTGGATACACGCGTCAAGTTGGTTTGACTAGGCGAGATGCCATGTCGACCATTGACCCTTTGCTTACAGAGCGAATACTTTACCGACTGAGCTATCGAGCCACTATAGTTAAACATATTAGACGCGTACAGTTTACACTGTAGGCTGTAGCGGCTCAGTTCAAAAATTAAAAAATCTACAACGACTGAACGAGACAGCAAGCTTGTCAGCCACCTAAACAAGTTTTTCCCTTAAAACCTATACACAGTACTACCATTATCTCAAAAATATTGCTATTAAAAACTATCAAAAGCACAATACGGACATAACATTGTCAAAGAGTCATTTTGCATTTTGTTTTGGGTCGAAATGCCAATGGGACGAATAATTGCGGGGACGACATGTTATTTGTACTTACGAACACTCTGACAGTCACACACGGCATCGGGTGTTGATGTATTGTATAAGTACGTTAATTGTGAGTATTAATGACGATTTTCCTTGCTTACCAAGTACTAGCATCGTGTATCGGAAAAAAATATCCTAATAACATGATATTTATTTTCTCGGCGACTGTTTTTATAATGTATAAATGCCGTTCGGACCGTTCAGATTGGGAACGAAGATGATATTCATACGCACTATTTTATTAATTAGACAAACAGTTTATAGATAACTTGGATAACGAAAATATTTTAAACGTTTTAAGCATATTGTGTGTTTTTTTGAATTCACCTTTTCAACTAAAAAATCGCATTGAAAAACGAACTACTTCTCACGTACGTAGTAAATCGGGACGATTTTAACCGCCATGGCTTCATATGTTTAGAATCACTGCGCATTTCAATTTTAATTAATTCATATTCTTTTTAATTACTTAGCTTTTTTAGAATTTAACAACCTTGTTATAAGAAACATATAATCAGCATAGTTAACTCATATGAGAAACTACATTTTTTGCGCGCAAAACTCATATATATGGAACTACTTCGTCTTCAATGGAATTTTCTAGACTACTTTCGCTTAGATATAAGGAAACGCGTTTGAAATCGACTTCTTTATTTGTTTGGGAAACCCAAACAAATAGAAACAAGATACCTTTAACAGGGTATAAATAAAAGGGAAACTGGCTTCTTTTCTCCCATACGATCATCACAGTGTATAAACGAGTCAAATTCAGGCTATCGCAATAAGTCATACACGTTAAATTGTATAGTATCCCAATAAGTCATATACAGTGACCAGAAACCACATATGTTTTCGCTCGCAATTAGACATGCATGTTAAATTGTATAGTCTCCCAAAAAGTCATACAGTGACCACAGATGTTTCCGCTTGCAATAAGTCATACACGTCAAATTGTATTGTCTCCCAATAAGTCATACAGTGATTAGGTTTATACGCTGTGATCGTATAGAAAGAGGTGTCGAGAGTGATTGATAAAACTCGGGCGCGACACCTTGAGAAATCACTTATATCATCAAGTTGTACATGTATGCAAAATACCACTACCACAATTGAATTATCGTAGTATCCGAAGGGCGAAGACACTAGTTATCGAGGATATCTCGTTAAAACTTCTTTTTCTTGCGTTCTTGGTCGAAAATTGTGTCACATATCACGTGTTATGTCCACACTGGATACGGTTATCGTATGTGATATGATCTCGATTTGCGACATCGTTATAACGGGAGTTTCAGACTGGTTGTTGTTTACCAAATCAATGTATGACTTATTGGGAGAATATACAATGCAACTTGTATGACGTATTGCGATCAAAAGCATCAATAACTTCCGGTCACTAATGACTTATTGGAATATGATACGATTGGTTGACTCGTTTGTACGCTGTGGTTTAAGTTCAACTGTGACTACACTGCAAAGTGTGAATTATTCCAAGATTAAAATGTTTAAACAAATTAACAACATTTTAATGCACTATACATGTGTACAAACGTTTTGATAAAAATGCAATTTGGTTTATTTGAAGAATTTGACTGTGAGCTTCTTTACCTGAGCTGGTTTCACCAAGAAAGTCTGACTGTGAACTGGACACTTCCTGAAGGAATAAACAAAAAGGATGTAAAACCTAGCATCTCTTGGTAAATATAGTCCGGAAAGTGTGTTGTTATCAATGCCAATATTAAAACTTTTACATGAAACTGTGATGTAGTGATGTTCTGCATTTTTAAAGGCGGGTTAGTGAGATCCGAGCGAACTACTTTTATTGAGCTTGTATGCGCGTGTAATGTAATTGGTAGTTTTGGAAATTCGGATCTGGCCGTCTGCAAATTCGGACAGGCTGAGAAACTGGTATCATAGCTATGGCCTTGGGGCCAAGGCCAGAAAGGCACAATCCTCTATCAGATGAAAGATGTTTATGATGACGCGAGACATCGGAATTATGACAAACATGATAATGAATTATGGAATCTGTTTCTAAAGAAGGGAAAAAATCCGCGTAGTAAGTTGGTAGTACATGTACATGTATGGTGCAGTTTCGAAATAACAAAATAAACTGACATCTTGAGCAATGCGCTCATGAGTCATGACACATGCCTGTGTGAATGCAAAGTACGTTTATAAATACATTTAGGACAATAATTGACATGATTGGTTTACGGTCTTTACGAAGAACAAATGCAAATACATTTTGTCCTGTTTGTCATAGATTCCCCATAACCAGACAAGCAAAGCATTATTACCAATCTGCTATATAATATATATACATTCTGTTAAATTATGACAGGAACACGAGTCATAATGAAGGCGCGTGTGGGGAGAGCTCTTTGACAACGTGCATGTGGTTGTATGGTAACAATGGCGTTAACTTCAACATGCCTTTCTCTTTGAACATTGTTATCAGAGACCGGACAAGCAGCAATCTGGTATGGAACACAAGATTTGATATTGATCCTTTAGATAGTTGTAGTAAGTACATTATTTTACATCAGGTCATGCCATTTTTAGTCCCCTACTGGTCATCGGTGGGGACTATAGGTTTACCCTCCGTCCGCCAGTCAGTCCGTACGCGCCCACTTGACGTTGTGTGGTGTGGAACAATAGGCTATATTTAGATTCTATTCATTCCGTTGCTTACGGGGTACAAACTGTTGCTTATGGAGTTTTACAAACAAAAGAAAGAACAAAAGAAAACCCTACAACGTCAAGTCAGTGAGTCCGTCCGTCTGTCCATCCGTCACGCTATTTTGTTTTTTATTTAAGGGCCAGGTGTTGTAATCTTGTATATAATATCATGAATGTATATTTTGAAATATTGCACATGTCACTTAAATAAATACTTTACTTACTTACTTTACTTTACTTTACTTTACTTTACTTTACTTACTTACCTACTTATTTTAAAATAACTTGGTACAAAAACATGAGAGAAAAAAATGTCGATATCTCAAAGGTCAAGGTCACACTTAAAGGTAAAACATTGATTTGTTTAGCTTGTCCGGACAATAACTATATATCGTATGATTTTAAAGGATTTGAAAATTATTTGTCACAAATGTTTACTACAACCAGACGTTGTGTCATGCGAAACAATTACGTAAATATCTTAAAGATCAATGTGACACGTTGAGGTCAAACATCAATTCTTTTAGATTGTCCGGAACACAACTTTATCATCTAGCGTATGATTTAGATATAACCTGGCACAAATGTTCATCACCATGAGACGGTATGTCGTGAGGAAAATATTTGTCCATATCTCGAAGGTCAAGGTCGCATGTGCCACTTGGAGGTCAAACATAATGTTTCAACTTGTCTGGACCAAAACTTTATCATATATCCTACAATTTTGGTTGGTTAACCAGCAGCACATGCTTGGTCAATTTGTTACCACAGTAAAGTGTGGTCTTAGTAAATGCACGATTACAAAATAAATTGGGTCGCTTTTCTAGGTCTCAATAAAAAACGGACCTTTTGTCATAAGGTCGGACCAGCTTACTACATGGATGATGTTATTCTTCTGGCACCGTGTTCACTGAGGATTAGTTTATGGATCAGGATCAAGCTCAATTTTATTTGACATCATCTACGAAAATTGTTAATAGAAAGACAATTTCTTTTACGCAGAGGAAACAATATTGATATTTCAAATAAATTTATAAGACAAATAAATAAGTTTGAATACAAGGTTACAGAAATATTGTGCTTACTAAATTGAGTTTGGATTTTCGAGCTTGATCCTGGATGTTCGAGATGAGTTTTAGTCCTTTTTGAGAAGGAAATTGATGTTTGAAAGGTTCATAATCTGTTATCTAGAAGATGTTAAGTCATTCCGTAAATGCTGAGGAAATTAGATTTCATAACAATACAAATACTGTAAATATTCCTGAAAACCTTTTCTTTGTGAATGCGGGGCTTGTGGCTCGAAATACAACACTACTACTAAACAACAACAATACACAATAATACCAATACTTATCACACAGCGTTGTGTGTTTCAGTCAAGCCACCAGAAGTTGACTTGTTTACTGTTTCCTCTGTTAACTCCACGTGTGTAGATGTTAAATGGGAGTACACTAACCTTACTGATTGCTCGGTCCTTGATACCAAACTATACAGAATAAGCTACGGGATACACAATACAGTTGGTAAAACGGTAAGTAGCAATAGAAACAATTCTTCTCTTTTCCAATTAAATAACCCTTTCGAACTATTTAAAACTGTTTTACCGACTTAAAATCATGTAGACTATTTCGTTATATCCACAGTATTAAAGTGTCTGGTATTATTTTCCCGATCGGACAATGTGAAACTCCTATTACCCCTAACACCACCCTCTGTAAAATAAGCACATACTAGTATCGCTACAGTATGGTAGTTCTATGATAATGTATTAATTTTGTAGATATACTCCAACTACTTCGAAAGATCTACGATATCTTGCGAGGGAAGTCATTACGTGTGTCAACTACGTCCATTTACTGCGTACATCTTTACTATTAAGGCAAAGTCCGTTGACTATAGCAACACTAGTCACTTTAGTGACGATACGATACAAATAATGAAAACACCTGAACAAGGTAAGTACAATATATGGAATTCTAATTATTCTTACCCTGATGACACTAAGATTGATACGTATGATGATGTTATAACTATGAAAAAGGTCAGAATTACAATGATATCTACGACGATGGCGATGACGAGGACAAGGAGGAACGAAATGACAACAATGCTGTTGATGGCAATAATTTCGTTGACGACAATGATGGCGACGACGATTTGATGATGGCGATGATTCCGTTGACTACTACGACGATGGCGAGGATGAAGAAAAATAACAACAATGCCATTGACGACAAAAACGATGGCGACGACAATAACCATGGCGACAACAATAATGATGGCGATGACAATAACCATGGCGACGACAATAACCATGGTGACGACAATAATGATGGCGACGACAATAACCATGGCGACGACAATAATAATGGCGACGACGATAACAATGGTGACGACGACAACGATGATAACGATAAAGATGGGGACGACGATAACGATAATAATGATGGCGATGAGGATAAAGATGGGGACGACGATAACGATAATAATGATGGCGACGAGGATAAAGATGGGGACGACGATAACGATGATAATGATGGCGACGACGATAACGATGGCGACGACGATGATTGCGATGATTCCGTTGCAACTACGACGATGGCGATGACAATGATCATGATGATTAATATGGCGGTATGAATGCTGATAATGTTTAAGATCAGGATAAAGACGATTAATTATGGTAGGATGATGGTAATGATGTCGAGTTTGATGATGTTAGTGATGATGTTGGTGATGATGTTGGTGATGATATTGGTGATGATGTTGGTGATGATGTTGGTGATGATGTTGGTGATGATGTTGGTGATGATGGTGTTAGTTGTAGTTTAGTTACATTTGTTTACATCATTAGTGAAATATGTTTACCACTTTCCCACAGCACTTTCGATGTCCGCTTCCTAGATAATAAGTACAAATACATATAGTATTGGCGTCTTATCATGTTGCATTCTGTCATACACTGTATCCAGTCCGATCAGAGATATTATACCCATATACGTGGGGTGTCCCAGAAAAGCGTATAATCACGTTATATCATGAGAACTATCAAATGTTGTGTGTTGAAGTAATAATACACCTTTAGAGAATTTATTTCTTGACAAACTAGCAAAATTTCATCACATATCATCTAAAAACCTACAAATGGTGTACATTTTACGAACCACGGGTGAAGTCGGGTGCGTCACAGAACGTTAACGTCAACACTGGCTGACGACGTCGTCCTATCACAGTTCTCCAAAGTACTTCTCTTCGTGAGTTACTCACTTTTAGTATTATATGCCGATGATGCAATAAACCATTTGAGAATTTATTTCTTTACATACTATCAATATTTAATTAATTGCTTTTTGAAATGGACGTCTTGAGTTGACGATTTGTGCAGATAGTGTCGGAAACAATCAGACGAAAGGTTTTGCTCAACTCGGTTGGTCTGATATACTTCGATCCCCTGTACTCCTTGGCCAAACAAAACGACTGTGTCAATTAAAAACCGCTGCCTAATTACGCTGCTGTATTGTGCAGGTGATTCCAACTAAAAAAATAGTCTGTCCTTGTGTTATACTATACTACTCACGGTATAGCGCAATGCTTAGAAAACGACGATTGCGCGATAACGTCGTTATATTTTATACTCTGATCATAACAACGTTGTTATGTTACGCCATACACGACGCCTTTACCATGAAATGTCACACAGAAAATAGACAAAACATGCCAATTACGCTAATATAGTTTTTGTCTGGATGTGACAAAAAGTACTTAAGTATTATTGCCATTAAATATTTCAATTGATTTCTGAAATGTATATTTTTTTCTGCTGACGCGCATACCGTTACCATGGGTTACACATTCTTCTATTTATCATATGCAACGTATGCTGATATAAAATAAATTCCTCAAACATAAGTAGAATAGTTGAAGAAATACACATGCAAAGTTTCAAAGCTGTGCTATTATGCTGGACAAAATAAAGCAAGAATTATACGCTATTCTGGGACACCCCACGTAGTATAAGGGAAAACTAGTTGACCAATAACGTTAAACCCACGATAGTAAGGTGTAATCATTGGCATATTGATGCATGTATGGCATGCCTGGAAACCCCTTTAATAAATATAGATAATACACGAATGACTACCTAAATGTCGTCTTATTCATTGCAGCTCCTGGTGTGGCACCGGGACTTACTGGTGGGGCATGGTGCTATGACAACCAAGACACAATCAGTAAGAACAAACGTGTGGTCAGATTATTTTGGAAGGTAAACAGCTATGATCAAATGATTCGTCTATTTGTACTAATTTGATGTTGCTACTCAATGTTTACAAATAAAAACAAGTTATATGTCCCCTAATTGCATATATACTCAGCGTCAATGAAAACTTACCACCCTATCGACTCTTATATTTTAAAATTCACGTTACACTGTGTTAAAAGCCGAACACGACTATGTTTTAACATTACTGTGAAGTCACAGCTATTCTATTTAAGGATATTCAAATATATATTATATATAAGTGGAAACAACTTTTCAGTGGCCCCCATTATAGTAAACTAGTATCCGTTGCAAACATGAAACGTATATGGGAGGAATGGCACTTTCTGGTTTCCATAATGCATACATTTGTATACGACACTAGCATTGACGCTGTTGCAATTCTCTAAATATGCCCATAATAAGACACTATAATATCAGCATTTCTGTTGACCTTCAAGTACATTGTTTACATGTGAGACTTCTTCCATTTTCTAATGATGTGTAATGCCCGGTTACATCGAGTTTGTCTTAGTTTTGCAAGTCAATATCTTTTACGGGACATGCTCGAGACCATGAGATGTTCCAGAAAAGCCTTGAACTGTGTCAGTTTTACTTTATTTAATTAATACTGTTTGTGTACTTCGACACATAAGGCTGATGTCAGCTTTCTCCATTTTGGTATGTCCCTGGCTTTCTTTTCTTTTTCTTAAGCTTAGGGATATATAAAATACATTTTCAAGCTCAATATTTAAATCTTGAACAGGACGTGCCGGATGACAGGAAGTACGGAGAAATCACCAACTTTATACTGGCCGTCAGTGATAATAATGGTGTGGTCGACTGTAGTTTTCCTGGCCAACAATTTACCGGAGCTGTGACCTTGAAATGTGATACGACTTATAATATCTCAATGACGGCGATAAACAATGCAGGAATATCACAAGTTTCTGACTCAATCACAATACCTCCATACATTCCACGTAAGTATTTTGAGTAGTATGTGTACACGTGCACACGTGTTTTCAAAAACCTTTATATGTATCAGGTCACATCCCGTCCGGCCTGCTCAGTTGGTAGATCATATGACTATGTAGATCCTACATACCTATGTTTTCCCATGTCCTTTCGCTGAACCTCTAATTCATGATGAAATTTCAAAATTATATTGTTATACGTCGTTTTGGCAAAAATACCACTATTTCCTTTGCATATTTAATGTTCTTGTTCAATTGTTCATTGTTGAGGATCGTTTGAAAGATTGTAAAATTTACATTGCCATTACAGTTTGCCTCGTGTCATGAAATTTTTATTATTATATACTACTAAAAAACTGAAGTAGTATCATCCGTGTTTTGAAGTCCTGGTTAGACATGTTATATTATATTGAATTCTGTGTCGCAAGTTTTAGGCTGTTCATAGTCGGTACAAATCTATTCAATATTGAATTCTGTGTCGCAAGTTTTAGGCTGTTCATAGTCGGTACAAATCTATTCAATATTGAATTCTGTGTCGCAAGTTTTAGGCTGTTCATAGTCGGTACAAATCTATTCAATATTGAATTCTGTGTCGCAAGTTTTAGGCTGTTCATAGTCGGTACAAATCTATTCAATATTGAATTCTGTGTCGCAAGTTTTAGGCTGTTCATAGTCGGTACAAATCTATTCAATACTGAACTCTGTGTCACAAGTGTTAGGTTGTAGTCGGTGCAAATCTATTTAATATTGAATTCTGTGTCGCAAGTGTTAGGTTGTAGTCGGTACAAATCTATTCAATACTGAACTCTGTGTCACAAGTGTTAGGTTGTAGTCGGTGCAAATCTATTCAATACTGAACTCTGTGTCACAAGTGTTAGGTTGTAGTCGGTACAAATCTATTCAATACTGAACTCTGTGTCACAAGTGTTAGGTTGTAGTCGGTACAAATCTATTCAATACTGTTCTTTGTCGCGAGTTTTAGGCTGTATTCTGTTTAAATATATTCCATACTGTTTTGTACCCCCGACCTCTGGGTAGTTTCAATCGGCTTCTAGTCTGTACCCTGAGCAAAACCTCATCCATACTGTGTACTCCACACCGGCTTCTTGTCTGTATCCTGAGCAAAACCTCATCCGTACTGTGTACTCCACATCGGCTTCTAGTCTGTACCCTGAGCAAAACCTCATCCATACTGTGTACTCCACACCGGCTTCTAGTCTGTACCCTGAGCAAAACCTCATCCATACTGTGTACTCCACATCGGCTTCTAGTCTGTACCCTGAGCAAAACCTCATCCATACTGTGTACTCCACATCGGCTTCTAGTCTGTACCCTGAGCAAAACCTCATCCATACTGTGTACTCCACATCGCCTTCTAGTCTGTACCCTGAGCAAAACCTCATCCATACTGTGTACTCCACATCGGCTTCTATGATGTACCCTGAGCAAAACCTCATCCATACTGTGTACTCCACACCGGCTTCTAGTCTGTACCTTGAGCAAAACCTCATCCATACTGTGTACTCCACACCGGCTTCTAGTCTGTACCCTGAGCAAAACCTCATCCATACTGTGTACTCCACACCGGCTTCTAGTCTGTACCCTGAGCAAAACCTCATCCATACTGTGTACTCCACACCGGCTTCTAGTCTGTACCCTGAGCAAAACCTCATCCATACTGTGTACTCCACACCGGCTTCTAGTCTGTATCCTGAGCAAAACCTCATCCATACTGTGTACTCCACACCGGCTTCTAGTCTGTACCCTGAGCTAAACCTCATCCATACTGTGTACTCCACACCGGCTTCTAGTCTGTACCCTGAGCAAAACCTCATCGATACTGTGTACTCCACACCGGCTTCTAGTCTGTACCCTGAGCAAAACCTCATCCGTACTGTGTACTCCACATCGGCTTCTAGTCTGTACCCTGAGCAAAACCTCATCCATACTGTGTACTCCACACCGGCTTCTAGTCTGTACCCTGAGCAAAACCTCATCCATACTGTGTACTCCACATCGGCTTCTAGTATGTACCCTGAGCAAAACCTCATCCATACTGTGTACTCCACATCGGCTTCTAGTCTGTACCCTGAGCAAAACCTCATCCATACTGTGTACTCCACATCGGCTTCTAGTATGTACCCTGAGCAAAACCTCATCCATACTGTGTACTCCACATCGGCTTCTAGTCTGTACCCTGAGCAAAACCTCATCCATACTGTGTACTCCACATCGGCTTCTAGTCTGTACCCTGAGCAAAACCTCATCCATACTGTGTACTCCACACCGGCTTCTATGATGTACTATCCTAACTATAATAATAAATAATAGTAACAAAGATTTTATTTATAGAGGGAACATACTCGACATATCTGTCGTCAATTTGTTGTTAATCTGTCGTAAGGTCCTCTACAGTAACATATAGAAAAAAAACTCAGAACCATGGCATCAATTAATCTAATGATATGTACAAAATATCAAGTTATTGGAAATATAATAAAATTATAAAAATCTCGTACAATTTGTTAAAGGTGGTAGACATGACAGTTGTTTTAGGGAAATAAGATACAAAACAACTGCAATTTCAATACATACCAACACAATTGTACATGTACATGAATTTAGAGGTATCAAAATGTTTTCCACATTGTGTACCTCATAGAATAGAACTATTTTATAGTAAAGGGTTTTGAACTGATAGAGTTTAGCAGACTGCTGAATAGGACACCATCATACTATACTGGATCCCGGCTTCTTAGTTGTACTCCGTGCAAAACCTGTACCATTTCATATACACAGTGATTAATTAGAACCATACAATATTCATGTAATTAACCATCATTCATAACGTTAACTTTACACCCATTTCTCTACTTATGAAACTTGGCATTTTTATTCAATTCGTTGAGTACATAATTTTATTATAATGAATGCATTCATTACTTTGACAAGATACAGATGGTTTTTATTATGAACTCGATGTTATACAAATGTCAAACTATGTTTGGTTTGACCCTATTACATTGTACTACCGTCTCGCTCCAAAAAACACATAGTAAGTTGTTTCAGTACACAAACGATGTATTGTTTCGACAATTGAATGTAAACCACAATAAATTACCCTACTCCTTGTGTATTTAACATCAAAGATAATATTTCTAAAAACTAGAAATAGTCTATATCATTTTAACTGTCCGTTTTTGCTGGTATAATAATAAAACTGTTTTGTTAGGTGAAACTACCCGACCATTATTCACAATGTAAGATCCACCTCTGTAGCCTACTTGTAGAGCCACAATCTAAGATCTACCTCTATAGCCTACTTGTAGAGCCACAATGTAAGATCTACCTCTATAGCCTACTTGTAGAGCCACAGTGTAAGATCTACCTCTATAGCCTATTTGTAGAGCCACAATGTAAGATCCACCTCTATAGCCTAGTTGTAGAGCCACAATGTAAGATCTACCTCTATAGCCTATTTGTAGAGCCACAATCTAAGATCTACCTCTATAGCCTACTTGTAGAGCCACAATGTAAGATCCACCTCTATAGCCTACTTGTAGAGCCACAATGTAAGATCTACCTCTATAGCCTATTTGTAGAGCCACAATGTAAGATCCACCTCTATAGCCTACTTGTAGAGCCACAATGTAAGATCCACCTCTATAGCCTACTTGTAGAGCAACAATGTAAGATCCACCTATATAGCCTACTTGTAGAGCCACAATGTAAGATCCACCTCTATAGCCTACTTGTAGAGCCACAATGTAAGATCCACCTCTATAGCCTACTTGTAGAGCCACAATGTAAGATCCACCTCTATAGCCTATTTGTGGAGCCACAATGTAAGATCCACCTCTATAGCCTACTTGTGGAGCCACAATGTAAGATCCACCTCTATAGCCTACTTGTGGAGCCACAATGTAAGATCCACCTCTATAGCTTACTTATAGAGCCACAATGTAAGATCCACCTCTATAGCCTACTTGTAGAGCCACAATGTAAGATCCACCTCTAAAGCCTACTTGTAGAGCCACAATGTAAGATCTACCTCTATAGCCTACTTGTAGAGCCACAATGTAAAATCCACCTCTATAGCCTACTTGTAGAGCCACAATGTAAGATCCACCTCTATAGCCTATTTGTAGAGCCACAATGTAAGATCTACCTTTATAGCCTATTTGTAGAGCCACAATGTAAGATCAACCTCTTTAGCCTACTTGTAGAGCCACAATGTAAGATCCACCTCTATAGCCTATTTGTAGAGCCACAATGTAAGATCTACCTCTATAGCCTACTTGTAGAGCCACAATGTAAGATCTACCTCTATAGCCTACTTGTAGAGCCACAATGTAAGATCCACCTCTATAGCCTACTTGTAGAGCCACAATGTAAGATCCACCTCTATAGCCTATTTGTAGAGCCACAATGTAAGATCTTCCTTTATAGCCTATTTGTAGAGCCACAATGTAAGATCCACCTCTATAGCCTATTTGTAGAGCCACAATGTAAGATCCACCTCTATAGCCTACTTGTAGAGCCACAATGTAAGATCTACCTCTATAGCCTACTTGTAGAGCCACAATGTAAGATCCACCTCTATAGCCTACTTGTAGAGCCACAATGTAAGATCGACCTCTATAGCCTACTTATAGGGCCACAATGTAAGATCCACCTCTATAGCCTACTTATAGAGTCACAATGTAAGATCCACCTCTATAGCCTACTTATAGAGCCAAAATGTAAGATCTACCTCTATAGCCTACTTATAGAGCCAAAATGTAAGATCTACCTCTATAGCCTACTTATAAGCCACAATGTAAGATCAGCCTCTATAGCCTACTTGTCGAGCCACAATGTAAGATCTACCTCTATAGCCTACTTGTAGAGCCACAATGTAAGATCTACCTCTATAGCCTACTTGTAGAGCCACAATGTAAGATCCACCTCTATAGCCTACTTGTAGAGCCACAATGTAAGATCCACCTCTATAGTCTATTTGTAGAGCCACAATGTAAGATCCACCTCTATAGCTTACTTGTAGAGCCACAATGTAAGATCCACCTCTATAGCCTACTTGTGGAGCCACAATGTAAGATCCACCTCTATAGCCTATTTGTAGAGCCACAATGTAAGATCCACCTCTATAGCCTACTTGTAGAGCCACAACGTAAGATCCACCTCTATAGCCTACTTGTAGAGCCACAATGTAAGATCCACCTCTATAGCCTACTGATAGATCCACAATGTAAGATCCACCTCTATAGCCTACTTATAGAGCCACAATGTAAGATCTACCTCTATAGCCTACTTGTAGAGCCATAATGTAAGATCCACCTCTATAGCCTAATTATAGAGCCACAATGTAAGATCCACCTCTATAGCCTACTTGTAGAGCCACAATGTAAGATCCACCTCTATAGCCTATTTGTAGAGCGACTGCTTTGATTGCGAGAGGTACCGATTCAATCGCATAAAGCTAAATACAATAGATGTGTGTGCATCTGCCTTGCTCGATGCTCAGCAAGGTTAGTTTTAGGTAACTGCTAGTTCACTTGGTGTCAGGATAATGTGACTGGATAGTCTCCATGTGAGTTCAGTTGGACTTCAAACAATATCTTTTTATTTTTTTATTTAACACAGTATTTTTGTAAGATCTCTATAAAGCTACGTGTATATTCCCACTGGTGACGGAACAAGAGGCGAAAGGTTCCTTGTTGTTTCTTAAACATAACAAATATTATTGTAGATATATTGTATATAATGTTATAAACAAACTCATACGTACTGCTTGTTATTCTGTCTATTTCAGAGCAATCTAATTCCATAGAACGTGTCATACCTGAAGTTTCCGAGAACTCATTTCACGTGTTTTGGTATCCTCGAGACATTACCAAGAACTACACAGTCTTATGGTGTATAAAACACATGGAATATCATTGTCAAGTGCGTATATACGACATGTATTTATTTTCCTTTCAATTAAATCTCCTAATTATCTTTGCTGCCCATCAATTTAAGCATTTATTTTTAGAATGTGTGTTATTGCCATTGCATGTAGGGAGGGGATAGTTCTACGGTCATATCAAAATTTGAAACTGTACGTTGAATGGTGTAAAATTTATTGAACGAAATCAATTGTCCAAGACCTTTTAACACTTTATACTCTATACGTTTTAACGGAATACTACTCTATAATTCGTGAATGCAAAATACAACTTAAATTGATAAAAAAAACCCCGGAAAATATCACATTTTAAAAATATGTGTTGTATGTCACTATAATTATCATAAATTTTGTTTATATAATAAGACGATACATTACAAGGAGTATACACACTATACAGTCAAATAACCTTGTATTTTCTGAATATGTCACTAGCCTAGGTATTTTCTGAATATGTCACTAGCCTAGGTATTTTCTGAATATGTCACTAGCCTATGTATTTTCTGAATATGTCACTAGCCTAGGTATTTTCTGAATATGTTACTAGCCTAGGTATTTTCTGAATATGTCACTAGCCTATGTATTTTCTGAATATGTCACTAGCCTATGTATTTTCTGAATATGTCACTAGCCTAGGTATTTTTGAATATGAAATTACTTACAAGTACAATGTAATCATGTTGATGTTTCTGTTTTATGGGTTTGTGTTTTTATACATTGTACGTATTTGTATACAAACGACAACTAGATCTACAAATACAACAACAACAATACCGCCGCCGCCGCCGCCGCCGCCGCCGCCGCCGCCGCCGCCGCCGCCGCCGCCGCCGCCGCCACCGCCACCGCCACCGCCACCGCCACCGCCACCGCCACCGCCACCGCCACCGCCACCGCCACCGCCACCGCCACCGCCACCGCCACCGCCACCGCCACCGCCACCACCATCACCATCATCATCATCACGACCCTTGTTCAAAAGGTCTAAGATCCATAGATCTATTTACTGTTGTATTTATATTGATCTGGTAACGTTAACAGCCATCCTGAATGGTTACTTGTATTGTCAGCACATTGTAATATTTCTTCCCTACATGAATGGTTGGGGTGCAATGGCTTAGGCTACATTGACTTGTCAAACTGTCGCGGATACGTTCACCGTGCTCGAGATCAAAACATGGGAAACACATAATTATTAACTACGCGAAGTTTTAAATTATTAAATTACACCAACTGCAACGTCATGTGACATGCCATTATAATTCTTTATTCTATATATTCAGTCTTCAGTCAATTGGACTGCAGCGTCAAACGATGATGACTTCATCTCGATCCCTTGGCAAGCTGACAAATTACCCCATGAATATGCAATAGCTGTAACAACACAAGAAGATGGTGCCACGTGGGCAGACTGTCTGTATTTGGATACTGGTAGGGTTTGTGTGTTTTCAGCTCTGTTTAAGGATAGTGTTGAGTTAAACAATCGAATAATATACTGTTTTAAATCCCACCGGTCAACAGTATTTCAGTCATGTAGAGACAACCCAGTCACAATATCCTGAGACAAGGCACTAACTATACCGAGCGACAAGCTAGGGAGATACACCAATATTAATTAATGACTTTCGTATGTTGTGACATGGGATCGAACCTAATATGTCTCAAACTCGAAGCGGCCACTTAACCACTACCTCGTACTAGGCTATGTATGTGGATTTGTACAATACAAGCATCGAGTCATGAAATACGAGTACCGGGTATACCTAATTGTGGCAATAGCCTGTTTAATACAGATATATTTAATACAAAATATGGTGGATTTGGATTTATTATTGACTGCTGTATACTGGCGATTGTTTCATTCAGGTGATAAGAGCACAATGCATAAACCGGTCCTTGATATCGCAATTAATCATACAATTTGAATTGTATAATCTCCCAATTAGTTGCACAGTGATTATGTTTATACGCTGAGAAGAAACACTGGTTTCATTGTGCATTAAGGGAATAAATGATTTAACAACGTTTTACATCAAAATCTTATGTTATTTTATCATAACAGCGCTCATTTTGTCGTTCATGCATATATTAACTACGAATCCCCAGACAAGAGTACTGGTTTCTAAATAAAATAACAAAGACGATCAATCTGGCCATAAGGAACACATACTTCAACAATCATTTTAAGAAACTCATGAAACAGCAATACATCATGATAAAATTATACGAGCGTCGGCTCAAATCTGCAATAATCAGCACTCGTTATAGCGAACATGTACGTTAGCTGGATTGACGTGATTGTAGTAAATATGTCGTTATATTGATTAAAACCACTGTGTGCAGGTTTATTTCCATTAGGTGTATATCATAAAATGAATAATCGAATGTCGTTATAACGAATATCGTTGTAACATGTATTTTAACTGTGTTGATATTCATTTTTCAAAGAAATACCTGCCCCAAAGAACGTGATATTGAAGAGAGATACATCACTGTTAGATGGTTGTATCGTGGTGAGCTGGTACAAAGTTCCGTGTGATAAAGTTGTGCCATACATCCACGTGTATCATATATACATGTGTCAAGTGGAATCAGAGGGCAGGATGGATTGTTTGTGTAAGTGAGTGACCATCTCTCAATAACACCACTATAATATAGTTTTGTCACATATTGTGTCGGAAATCATTTAACAATGTGTACAGTACTGCATGGAACTTTTGTTAACCCAGTAATACATGAATGACTTCTCTTTGGATTCATTGTAAACTGGCCTTCTTACTTGGTCGGCCTTAATAATGGTGTTCTTAATTTGATAAATAGTAAACATTATGAGAATGGGGTTTTTAACAGGTGCGTGCTTGATTTTAGGTGGTCTTGTTATTGAGGTGAGCTTTAAGTTAAGTTTTACAATAACTATGATGTGTTGAATCATTTGTTTTAATGGAGAGAGGCCATGTGATTAAATATATAATATTGTTATAGAAATATGGAGTAACATTCTATTGTTATAGTCAATGCCCGTCTTTGTTTATCATCATTTAAGTTCGTGTATATGATCTTTGAGTATCTAATGGAAGATTGATTTATATATATTGCCAAGTATATTTCCTCGTAAGGTAAAGTCTTTATTACTTATTACTATTATGTGTCTTGGTAATGAAAATGCTATTATTGATGTATATTGTCTAACAACATTGACATGTATTGTCAACCTAGCAAGAACCATTTGTTACATCAATTCCTGTTAAGCTGGAAAACTGAAACATACTTACACATGACTTATGTTGTACTTCCTCCAGATTGGGTCAGGTTTGCAGTCCATGTGTTTGCTCCTTTGCTCGACAAGACCCTATACAGTCTTTTCATGCGTTTACACAGACCATCGTGTTTGATACGTAGACGAAAATGATAGTCGCCGGCTTGTATGATCAAAGTATCATTGTTTATTTACAGATTCAATGAATCAAACTATTGTGGATGGAAGGAGGGACTCGATTGTGTTTCACAATCTTGAACCTGATGCAATGTACAAAGTTCAAATGAAAGCAATTGGTCTTCATAATAGAACAAGTACTTTGAGTAAACCTGCGTTGGAAAGAGCTACATTCCATGGTGAATATATACTATATACAGCATTACCACAGACAGTCAGATCTCAATATAACGACACCCGATATACTGACAAATTCATTATACTGACATCAAATTTGGGGACAAAAGTATTAAAATGCTCTTTGCATCAATTCAGAATACCGACAAATTCGTTATAACGACATTTTTCTTGGAAACAAACAGCGTCGTTGTATCGAGATCTGACTGTATACGTACCGTATAGCTGGTTATTTCTGCGCGTGTAATATTTAGCGTTTTTGTCAAAAAAATGATTGTTTATTTTCTGGTTTTTTTAATTTCTGCTGATTGCCTAAATGGCAAGGTCAAATTTCTGCTGTTTTCTTCATGGTAAGAATAAATTTCTGCGGATTACAGAACTCCATCTGTACAAAACCAGGTATGTGTATTTAATCTCAAATTCAATTATCAAAGCCCATACCACCGGCATTTTATAAATTCTCATGGAAAAATATATATACTTGTACATGTACCGGTATATATAAACATTTAAGCTCGTGATCAAATATCTCCGTAGTTTTACTCATATATATAGTAGTTTCATAGTTAATTGTCCGATCCATTACATGTACACAAACAGTTATACAAATAACAATTATATATACATGTATAAAACTGAGACGTTTTAACGATTAATTAGTAAACAATATTCTATTAAAAGACGCTCAGATTAACTGACATTTAAATTAATTATGTGTACCACGACGATGAGATGATTACACCGATAATTGCCCATAATTATACATTGATATTCGAAATGCTTCGGACATTTCGGCAATTTACGGCTGACGAAGATTTTGTTGACATCAGTGATTTTATTCAGCTTGATCTATAATTTTTGCGGATGGTATTTTTCTGTGTGGATTTAATTCTGCGAATTGATCGTGGACCGCAGAATGGCAGAAATTTCCACCCTGCAGAAATAATCAGCTATACGGTATAATAGAGACATAATTCCTGTTGTTACACCTCATAGAGCTATAATTGTGACATAATTCCTGTCGTTACACCTCATAGAGCTATCATTGTGACATAATTCCTGTCGTTACACCTCATAGAGCTATCATTGTGACATTATTCCTCTCGTTACACCTCATAGAGCTATAATTGTGACATAATTCCTGTCTATACACCTCATAGAGCTATCATTGTGACATAAATCCTCTTGTAACACCCCATAGAGCTATCATTGTGACATAATCCTCTTGTAACACCCCATAGAGCTATAATTGTGACATAATTCCTGTCTATACACCTCATAGAGCTATCATTGTGACATAATTCCTGTCGTTACACCCCATAGAGTTATCATTGTGACATAATTCCTGTCGTTACACCTCATAGAGCTATCATTGTGACATAATTCCTGTCGTTACACCTCATAGAGCTATCATTGTGACATAATATCTGTCGTTACACCCCATAGAGTTATCATTGTGACATAATTCCTGTTGTTACACCTCATAGATTTATCATTGTGACATAATTCCTGTCTATACACCTCATAGAGCTATCATTGTGACATAATATCTGTCGTTACACCCCATAGAGTTATCATTGTGACATAATTCCTCTCGTTACACCTCATAGAGCTATCATTGTGACATAATTCCTGTCGTTACACCCCATAGAGCTATCATTGTGACATAATTCCTCTTGTTACACCTCATAGAGCTATCATTGTGACATAATTCCTCTTGTTACACCCCACAGAGCTATCATTGTGACATAATTCCTGTCGTTTCACCCCATAGAGCTATCATTCAGTGACATAATTCCTATCATTACACCTCATAGAGCTACCATTGTGACATAATTTTTCTTGTTACACCTCATAGAGCTATCATTCAGTGACATAATTCCTATCATTACACCTCATAGAGCTACCATTGTGACATAATTCCTCTTGTTACACCTCATAGAGCTACCATTGTGACATAATTCCTCTTGTTACACCTCATAGAGCTATCATTGTGACATAATTCCTGTCGTTTCACCCCATAATGCTATCATTCAGTGACATAATTCCTATCGTTACACCTCATAGAGCTATCATTCAGTGACATAATTCCTATCATTACACCTCATAGAGCTATAATTGTGACATAATTCATGTCGTTATACCTCATAGATTACACTCATAGAGCCATCATTGAGATATAATTCCTGTCGTTATATCCCAAATAGCCCACATTGGTGGCACAACTGTCGTTGTAAGACACAGCTTCCGTTGTTACATCCCAAACATCATGGAGACATGTAGTTGCTTTCATACATACCATATAAGTGTTGTGAAGATACAACTTCTCTTGTAACAGTGTTTGAAAGGAGTGAATGTGGTTGAATGAGACAAATGTATGAATATTTAGTTGAGGGTTGATCTCATAGACGCATACCTTTCAGATAATACAGTTCCTACATCAAGTGTGGCCGTGTTCATCATCATTAGTTTGGTGTTGTTATCATGTGTTGTGTGTGGAATATACTGGATGAAAACGTAAGTGTGATATTAACCCATACATGTATATCATGTACGAACACCTGATGCTTCAACTAAATCAAGTTTGAGTGCAGATTTATTTATCAGCTAAACATGGTTGTCATAGAGGCGGTTGGACGTCAATATATTTTTGTGTTGCAAGTAGCTAATGTACATTCAGTAGCATGTGATGTTGAACTCCCATGGCTTGCTAAAAATTGGTCCTTGCTTGAAACCAAGTTGTCTTTAGTTTTATTTTATCAATTTCCAATCTGACATTGTTCATGCATATTGTAATTAATTTGCGATTGCGTAGTATTAGGCAAAATGAGATTGCACAAAACATATGACGTCACAAACACTATTCTGTGAACCCAGGTTTCGAGTATTAGTATTTGCATATAGGGGCGTGTCTGAATTATATGCCTCTTTCGTGAAATCTATGTCATGTTTATAATTGTCATGCTGAAACGTTGGTCATTCTGCTGAAACAATGGCATCAGCATTTTAATACTGTTATTTTTCTACTTTTTAATACTTCTGACAGCTGAAACTATGTATTTCAGCAGTTTTACTGTAGAAACTGGGTCATTCAGCTTTGGCATTTAGCCTTTTTGACTGCTGAAACTAATTCATTCAGCTTTTCGACAGCTGGGAATTGGGCGGATCATTTACTCGTTCAGTTGTGTGTTGGGCATTGTGCCTTGTATGCTTTTTATGTTTTCTGTGCTCGGCTGGTAAAGTTGAGTGCTGTCTTTCCTCTTTAACTTATCTTATCTTTTGGTCATCCGGGCTGAACTAAATAGGATACTTAGTATACATTATACTTTTTTTTAAATGTGATAAATTAGTATTTTGCTAACAGTAAATCCTTTTTGCAGAAAATTATGTAACTGTTGGAACAACTTCAAGAAGAAGAACGAAGGAATCAAATTACCCGAGGTATATGTATTAAAATTTAGAGTCTACCAGACATTGACACATGAGATGATAATGGACGTGTGTTGTTTGTATCATGTACAAAACTAAAACTCACTTCTGACCAACTCATTTATATAGCATAAGTATACACTATGTACAGAGATGTAACACTAGTCAATAGTGGTAGAAGACTGCGAACAGTATAGACTTCAAAACAACAATACAGTTAAAGGGAGTTCTTTAGAAATTGTGCACTAAACTTGTAAGGTCGTAGGGATGCTACTACCGCATGTAAAGCCAACTGCCCTTTTCAGAGTTTAAGTTAATACTTTTTCTATTCCATCTTACGTTCCAGAGTTGGCTATTAATGATTTATTTCTATATTAAAAGAAAATAAATCGTATGCAATTGTATACACTGGGTCGGACATGAGTCCAGGCAGGAGATAGGTACAGCTCAAAAGGTGGCGCTTGTAATGACTTCACGTGACGGCCAATGTAACGCGCCCCATGCACGAATAAAAATATTTTATAAGTGCATTTTGTCTGCTCTGAATGATGCTACTGACAAAACTAATGGCTAGATGAAAAGTTTTCGAATATGTTGATTTAATACCCCTCATATATTAAAATATTTGTAATATAAAATGTACTTTTAATTTGTTGCAGTATTATACTGATTATGAAGAGGTCAGTACAGAAAATACAGTATGAAGAGAAGAAATATAGAATAGTTCGTCGTGACACAGCTTGCTGTTACCTCCCTTTGCATCCGTGTCGCCATTGTGACTACATACATAAAATACAGTATAAAGGGAAGAAACCCATGAAAGTTCGTCATGACACAGCTTGCTGTTACCTCCCTTTACATCCGTGTCGCCATTGTGACTACATACATAAAATACAGTATAAAGGGAAGAAACCTGTGAAAGTTCGTCATGACACAGCTTGTTGTTACCTCCCTTTGACTATGTGTCGCCATTGAGACCAGAGTTACTATGCAAGTTCAGCTAATATGACAGCACATTGTGCCTGTCACGGCATCAATTCATCCATAAATGTGATGAAACAAGTCAGAGGTATAACTTTAAATGACCCACAAGAACATTATCCGTCCACATACATGTTCAGCAGACTGGAAGAGGTCATGCGGCAGTTGAATTCTATCAACTCAATTTGACATTATCACTTTTCTATGAGTATGAAAGAATATCTGCCATGGTGAATTGTGGCTGGGAAGAATTATACGTCCATGATTGTGGCTAGTGGCTTGATCAAGGATACATATAGTACAAACAAGTCCCGTTCCAGAACGTAGTGGTATGCTTTCAAAACAGACTTTTTTTGACCTAGTACTGTATATCAACCGATCATGCACAGTGGCCTCACTCTAATAAGCGAAGAGTACAGTACAAATGTCGATTGGAGACCATCAGCAAATATTGAAGGATTCTTCTAAACAAAGACTTTATGAGATCGAAAGCACGAGTATTTACAGTAGGTGCACTGGACTGTACAATGGTACTGAGATATCCCGATCACGTGATTGAAACACTGCAATGTGCCTATTAGACTGGTACCAACTGTCTCATTTTGTGGCTCATTGTGTTTGAATAGTTAGACTGTTGAACCTGCAGGTGAAGTGAATTGAAGCCTGCTTAACTTGTCGCAAGAACATCAACTATACTAGGGGACCAAATCAGGATATACAAACAATCCGACTATACTAGTGTCGAAATAAAAAAACTCATATTTCGATAAACTTGACACTTTGCTCAATGAGGTCATTCCACATCATGATCTAGCTATACTCGGAAAAGTTAATTGTGATAAACAACAATACAATGAAAATAAATTTCAGGACAAGGGGGGGCCAACATACTGTTCCCCCCCCCCCAATAATTCAGACCATATTCATAAATTTCCGCTTACAATAGTCTAGTAATAGGTGAGCCTTTTATTCTTGGTTAAAAAGTACAAAATGCAAATTTTCGTCCTCGCTTCGCTAGCAAAATAATTTTAATTTATGAAAATATGTCAGCTGTTGAAAGAGCTATGAACTAGTGAATGAAAATGTATGATAAAGTTTACACCAGTTCCTATATTGCTTTTACACTTTGTCATTTCTATGTTAATTAACCCTTACTAAAACCCTTTAACTCTCATAATTCTGACATTTGTGCACTAATTAGTAAGAAGATTTACAAAAAAGGGCTTAATTATGCTTGATCTTGTAACAAAACATATCTTGTTTGATTGTCAAATAATTATCTCAGAACGCACAGAATGCACCAGATTGATTCAATGTTTTGAAAAAAAATCCCGGGGGAGCATGCCCCTGGACCCCCCCCCCCCCTTCTTACTAGTATATAACAATTTCTATTTTTTTACCAGGTATTTGGACAAGCAAACAACTTAGTAGTAGATATACATAACCTTAGTGACTACACGCGCTAACATTCATGATAGGCTATTTACATTAAATGTGATCCTCCCATCTCAATTTTTTTTTCTTCGCCCCTCCCCCCCCTCCCAAATGTTTGCCCCCCCCCCCCCAATGTTGAAGACGCTCCTACGCCCATGTATGTGTAGCATTGTGCTCAGATAATTAATGTATCTTTACTTCATTAATGAAAAGTATAGAGTAGAGAGCGAGTTTGTGTGGGATACTGTGCAGATCGACATTTTGTCTAGATCGCTTCCCTCGCACTCTAACTTTGTCAGTGAACCTTAAATTGTGTTGTCTTTGATGAAATCAGACTGAAATTGGTCAACCAGGATTTCCGCCTTTCCCTTGCTGTCACTAACCAGACGACCGTGTTCCCTCAGAGTGGCAGATCGACTTATTGACAGATAAGGCTTCAATGAAGATAAGGCTAAGATTGTGTACTCCATGTTATACACAAAGTTTTCTAGTGACCTTAGACCTAGTTTATGATCTAAGATATCCAATATCAAGATTGACCTAGATTACTAGAGGTGATTATTGTGAACACCTTCAAGAATGATTGGGTCAAAATTGTGACCTCTAGTAACTACACAAGGTTTATTTAAGATTTGACATAGTTTATGACCTCATATCGAACTTGACCTAAATTATGTTGAAATGACCATTGCGATCAAGTGTCATGAAGATAAGGCAGAGCAGTCACTGATAAATATATAGGAGTTATAAATGTTGTTCTGCCATCTCCAAATTAACAGTTGAACATCACATCATTTGATCCACATATTGAAAGTTTAATTGTTATATTTCTCTCTCAATGGAACCATCCTCATACATCAGTCGTTATTCGTGTCCCCAGACCAACAAAATACACTGGAAACGAGATTGAATCACACTTGCTGGAGATAATAACACAAGTTTGATAAATTTTGTAAGTTTTATTTATGTCGCAAAACACAACAGGAAAGACATAAAATGTTTACAAAGAACAAATATCTCTTTAAGCATAAAATACAAATATTGGATGTTAATTTTCTAGAAAACAATAGCAATAAAGTGACATGTCACCATTAAGCATAAAAATGTTTGTTTCTCGTATACCAACCTACCATAAAAATTGGCCACCATCGTAATTTATTTTGATTTTTTTTTTAAATATAATGGTAGATACAACATTGTTGTGCCAAATGGACGATTTGCAGTTCCCAAAGGTGTTGCTCTACAGAGGTTTTTATGCGTATTAATGATGATTTTGTAGAGATAAATGAGGAATTGTAAGAAGAGATCAATGTTCCTTCTTTGTTCCTTCAAGAAAACATAGCGCAAATCATTGGTACTGGCCAAAGAACTCACGTAAGTACTCAGGTATAACTCTAGGGCGATTAATTGCAATACCAAAACAAACATAAAATCTGCTTTATCTATCATTTCTGACTATTTAGGAGCATGCAAACTTTGTATGTTGTGTTGAATCTTTGTATACTTCATTTACTAAACATTATGACCCTTGATTTTGTGTTTGTTTTTGTACTGCTATTTAGCGTGCTAGTGTTATATAGTCTATATGATAACTATATGTACAGGAACTTTTACACCAACTATTATATAATTATATAAATGTCTGCCTAATGTATTCAGTAAGCCTCAAAAATGAACAACAACAAACACAGAATAACAAAATATTTCAAAAATTATAATAATATTTGTCGCTTTGGTGCAACAAGGTTGTATGTCACTATATACCGTCAGATCTCGATACAACGACACTGTTCGTTCCCAATCAAAATGTCGTTATAACGAATTTGTCGTTATACTGAATTTCACTAGTGACGGGAATTTTGTTGGGAGATTGTTTCATAAAAATCAATTATTGATTAACATATAATTTATTATGTCATAAAATTGTCATAATCAGCAAAATCTACCGTATGAAATTATCATAATTCCATAAAATAACATTTAAAATAAAATACAATGTTTTGAGAGAGCTCCAAATAACGTGCTTCCGAATTTAAAGATGTCCGGATACTACTACAGTAAACTATAAAATATAACGCTCTAGAGAATAAATTGGTGATTCATTTTGTTACTAATTATACCCTATCGACTTTAAGAATTGATGAATTAATAAATCATGTCGAGAAATCTCGATTGACATCGTTTATGTCGTGACCCGTACAATTTCTAAAATACGAATATATGCGATGACTTCGCTTATCTCCCTTGATTACGAATACGCGAGCCCTATTTCACAAACTGTGATTCGACTGTGAAAGGCTCCACTATTATAATGAGAGCAATTAAGATGATTTTCACAAGTGTAATTACATAAGTAGGCTCCTTGCTTGGACGGCGACTTTGTGTAAAGCGATAAATAGTTCAAGTGTGAAAAATAGTCCCTTGATAGTGTCAGTATATCGAGTATTAATTACTGTGTAAACACTCGATTCGTTCCCATTGTTTTGCTGTCGGTGTCGGTAAGTGAATATGTCGTTATAACGGATACAATTAACGTTGTATAGAATTCGTCCCCACCAATTGGTGTCGTTATAACGAAATTGTCGGTATATTGGATGTTGTTGTAACGAGTCCTGACTGTACCGTAAAGTGAGATACAAAGTTAAACCTTGTTGCACCAAAGCGACAAATTGTTGTCTTCCTCAGATTATATAATTTTATGCTTGCATTCCAGCATTTACATACATGTAAACCAATAGCAACCAGAGGTAACTGTATCATTGAAAATGATGCATTAAAAAAATGCAAATAGAATTTACATAAATAAATTCATTTAACTTTTTTTCAATGCTACCTTTACCTATAATTGCAACCAGTGTTGTTTTTCAATGAGTTGCCAAGTCCTATACCTCAATGATAAATAAATTTACCTAAACAATTTCAACTATATTCAACAGATATTTATATGTACTAAGTAATGGCAACAGGTGTTGTTATTTAAACGAGTCCTATACCTCAAAGGGACACACAAATAATCTTATTATAGGTGGAGACACCAGAATAAAAATATTCATATAATACTTCACAATACATATATTGTAATATCATTAACTTACACAATAAAATAAAGGCATATGGACAAGTAAGCCTTATCAAGTTATTGCACTGCATTTTAACAATGATTTCTCTATCAACAACTAATGAGAAATACCTTGGAAATAACATATACTTCAATATACAGTAATAATATTCAAATCATTTAGACTCTAGTAGTGACAAATCTGGTTAATGCATGACCTTTTGCAAAGATCATACACACAAAACTAAGACATGGGATGAACATAGAAAAATTGCCATCCATTTATTTTTTAATTCAGTAAATTTTTAATTAAACTTACAAAATATGTAAGCCAGTATACATGTATATAGATATGCAACCAAAAGTTTAAACTAGCACATAATACGCTAACAAAATGTGTAAACCACCAGGATATACATGCTACAAAATGCATTAGCAAACATATATAGATATGCTACCAAATGTGAAGATCAGCATATATAGATATGCTACCAAATGTGAAGATCAGCATATATAGATATGCTACCAAATGTGAAGATCAGCATATATAGATATGCTACCAAATGTGAAGATCAGCATATATATAGATATGCTACCAAATGTGAAGATCAGCATATATATAGATATGCTACCAAATGTGAAGATCAGCATATATAGATATGCGACCAAATGTGAAGATCAGCATATATAGATATGCTACCAAATGTGAAGATCAGCATATATATAGATATGCTACCAAATGTGAAGATCAGCATATATATAGATATGCTACCAAATGTGAAGATCAGCATATATAGATATGCGACCAAATGTGAAGATCAGCATATATAGCTCTGCGACCAAATGTGAAGATCAGCATATATAGATCTGCGACCAAATGTGAAGATCAGCATATATAGATATGCGACCAAATGTGAAGATCAGCATATATAGATATGCAACCAAATGTTTAAGCCAGCATATTACCAAATGTGTACGTCAGCATATATAGATATGCGACCAAATGTGTAAGTCAGCATATATATGCTACCAAATGTGTAAATCAGCATATATAAGTATGCTACCAAATGTGTAATCCCACTTATATATGCAACAAAATGTGTTACTTCAACTGCAGGTCAAAAAAATATATATCGCTGGCTTAGAATGAGAAAAGTGCTACTATGACGTTATAAGACTCATACTCAGTATATATTTGAAATCTGCACTCATGAGCCTACACATGAAAATTGGAACATATCATGTTGACAAAACTGAAGTTGAAAAAGCTTTTCCATAAAGAGTAAAGAGAAGTTTTCAGACAGTTTTTCTTGTTTTCTCAAAATATCGATTTTGTACTTACTTCCTTATTCTATGTCAATAATATATGCTACAAAAAGTGTAAGCCTTCATATATATGCTACAAAAAGTGTAAGCATAATTATGTTCGAAATCTATAAAACATGATTTACTGAACAGATATTTTGAAAAAAACATAGCAACCCAATAACAGTGAAATATTTCTCTACCTAATTCATCTATACTAGCATATAACTAATGATAACTAATTATCTGACTAGGAAAAAGCCTAAACAGCACCGAGATTTATCAATATTCACACATGATTATATAGCATAATCTATACAAATAGCTTCAGGGGGGGGGGGGGGGGGGGGCAACACATTTGAATAACAAAGGTTTAACAGAAATGAACATACAAAATTCTTTTTCAATAAACTTTAGGAGATAAATTTAAATAACGTAGGTTTCTTGGTATATGTACTTATACTGAAATAAACCTTTCTGGTTAACCCCTTTATTCAATAGACCTCTAACATATTTACAAACAGTAACTATGCACTTATAATTCTGACAAGAGATGAATTGTATCGGTACACCAATCTCCACATCTGGTGACTGACAACATAATGTATCTACATTGAAATTAGGTAAATACTCGATCTCACATCCAAAATATTAACAAAAATTACAATAAATATATTCAGTAATATTCAGTCAAAACTAAGCACTCAATGCTATTAAATATGACACAGAAGTTTTTATGCCGACACATCTCTTTTAATATATTCTGGCCAACAGCAGATATTGACATTTCTACACACAATGTATAAACCAGAAAAGCACATTTTGCATGCTCATAAAATAAATGTAAAACAAAAGCACACATGGAGCCCCTTAAATTGAATCCTAACTCTTTTTTTCATTTTTTTTATTAAAAATATTATTATTTTGTAAGTATTAATCTGATAACCTATATGAGCTCATTTCTATGAAATAATATCTCATTTAAAAACCAAATGAAATGAAAATATTATTTAAAGAAAAGGGTCAAGATAAGGGTTAAGATGCAAATTTAGGGGTTACATAATTTTTGGACCGAATTATTAAATACCCAGTACTATTATTAACAAGTTGTTAAATCTACCGGGAAATGTACATGTATACATAATAAAAAAATGTCACAACAAATAAATAATAATGAGATCCGTCAAAGAAGGAAGAGCCCATTTATATACATATTCACAGTGTAGTGTGTGTGTCACAAACTGGTCCCAACTTCCATTGTCATGGTAACTCGGTTCACCCTGGATTTCACATCGTTACTGGATCCATGTTCAACAAGGTAAGATGCGTCTGAAAAAACAGTAACGCTATAATGTTATACTGGAAAATATTACTTAATATACTTTTGAATATTAGCATGGATTCAGAAGGCGGGACCTGGGGTGCAGACCCCCCAGGAATCATGGCAAACTATTAATGAGGTTATCTCCTACATTAATGCTGGTTTGTCAGGGCTTAGAGTCTGATCAGGACAGACCCCCTGAGAAAAATAGCTGGTCAGACCTCCCTGAGAAATATTTCTGGATCTATGCATGATTAAATACACCTATTTAGTATCTGCATATCCAAGCAATCCAGACTTGATTCTTGGGGTAGGAAAGTTATGTTAACTTGCTTCTGGAGTTGGACAAGATCTTTCTTCCAAGACACTGGCTATGGTCATGGCCTCCAAATGTGGAGAGAAGTCAATGGCCAGTTGGGTTTCAGACTAGCAAGTTAGTACAGGTTAATCAACTATAACCACAATAATGATTTAAACAGAGGGCAATATGGCACTTAAGTGTGTGCTCACCTTAGTACATTACAATTTTGACACATTTTACTCCATGGAGAATGGCCCAAGAGAAGCCTAAAAATACTAAAGGGAGCAGAGAATATTACCTACCAATCCTATTTCTCTTAGTATGTTAACATAATTGTTTAAGTCCAACTTGAAATACTTCACTTCTTCCAGATGATAATGACGAAATGCATATACAGTACAACATTTATAGAGCAATACCCTCGGGTAAATGCAAAGTTTGGTTGTTGTACAAAGGTTGTTGCCATGGAGAGTTAGAGTTCATACTACAGGTTTCTTAAGAAGTTAAGAGAGGTTGTTACTCAATGGAAGGCTGCTCTGAAGAGGTTGCCCTGTATAAGTCTAGTTATAAGTACAGTGGAAAGATGCAGAGGGGTTTTTACTAATTATGGTGGTGATATTTTGAATATTTGGTATCAACTATAGTAAAGTATACCCTCTTTAATAAAACCACCTTTTGTTTACTGGAAAATTTGTCTTGTAATTGATGTGGATTTAATAGTTAGGTAAAAAGAAACAGCAAAAATCAACTTAAAATTTGTGTATAACAAAACGTCAAGAATGAGGCCCTTGAATACTGGTTTTGAGTTGGACTAAATATTGAGTTTCAATGAAGAGCAGAACTGTGCTAATTGACCTTCTAATTGACCTGCAAGTATAAGTGCTTTTTTGAGATGGTCTTATAATTGAGGGGGGGGGGGGTTGTAAAGGTTTTACTTAACTTAATTTTGTGGTGGTCTTATTATTGAGGTAGTCTTTTAAAATAGAAGGTGGTGATTGCAGGAAATGGTAAATGGGAGTGCTTGTTATAGATGCATGAATATTCTATAGTGTCAAGGACAAGCTGTATCCTTGAATTACAACTCTATCTTGTACTAAAGTTTCTATATAAGAAGCCAAATTAAAGAAACAAGTAAGTGCTAGAACAACATCAGTATAAGCTCTGTAGAGCAACATCCTTTGAGAAACAAAAGGTTTGGTTGTGGTACAGAGGTTGTTGCTCTGGAGAGGTTAAACATATTGTTAATGGTTACTTATGGAACAAAATGATTATGTTGCCTTAGAAAGGTAGTTGTTGTATGGAGGGCTGGTGGGGGGCTGATCCAGAGAGGTTACGCTGTATGTGCACTAAATATCAGGCTTAGTTAGTGTATACATATTTATTTGTCAAAGTACAACATCTCAACACAATAAATATGTATGTTATAGATAGATGGGTAGTTGTTTGAACAG
This sequence comes from Spisula solida, assembly GCA_947247005.1. Classification (NCBI taxonomy): domain Eukaryota; kingdom Metazoa; phylum Mollusca; class Bivalvia; order Venerida; family Mactridae; genus Spisula; species Spisula solida. The sequence continues at coordinate 46,300,748 of OX365948.1, read as the reverse complement.
AAAGCAAAAATGTGTATTGACATTTTTACATTACTTTTTTGCCATCTTCTTTTTGTTCAATTCAAAGACATTTTTTTTGTAATTTTAGTCATTTGTAAACAGTGAGCAGGGTAATAACAAACTGGAAATACCTTCAAGAGTAAGACTGACCCCACATTGACCCACAGCATGCATATCTGTCTTCAACAAAATATACTTACCCCTGTTCCACTAAAGTTCAACAAAGGGACATCATCCTCAGTATCAAGTTGAGAATCTGTGAGATTTACCTCCCTTATAAGCTCTTCATCAAAATCGTCTGCTGACACAGATGATGCTGTAGCAGACGACATAGCTCGAGTTCTCTGACTAGGAGTTGTTGTTGTTGTAGTTCTCTGATCATTATCACTAGCACCACCATTTTCTTGAACTATTTCGACTTGTTGTTTAACAAAATTTATGAAAACCTGAAACAAAATACAGGTGTAAGTAAGTAGGCCTACAGTAGAATTTCGGTGCCTCAAACCGTGTTGGAATAAATATTTAAGAAACCATGAACAGGTTCTTCAGTCACGGCCCACTGATAATATAATAGTAAACAGTTCATGACTCAAACTATTTTCCCAGTCATAAGGCAGTTTGTCGAGGCATCAAATTTCTATTTTATTTCATACAAGAAATTAGAGTATATAAACATGTCCATAATTATGTATGTATTTAGTACAAATTAAGCAAAACAAATTAGCACTACAGATGGAAGCAGAGGTATATGCCACGGTACTTTCAATGTAAATCAAACTCAAAGACAACAAGAGGTGTTTGTAAAGTAGGTATGTGCCCATGGCAGCCAAATAGTCAGAAATGGTGATGGTCGCAGTGACCTGGGTACTGTTTTATCAAAGCACTTACGCAAATAGTAAACTTACGATCAAATTTAAAGTCCTTCATGATTTGTTTACAATAATACAGTGTGGTAAATAGAGCTGCAATACAAATAATGATTTAGTTACAGAGTCCCTACATACTATATCCGTCACCAATTTGTAGTTGTAAATGAATAATAAAGAATTTAAATTTGAGCGTAACTTTAAGATTTTCGTTTTTCCTTTTAATAAAACAGTGCCCTGGACCTTTGACCTACTGACCTCAAAATCAATAGGAGTCATCTACTGTTGCTGACCAACCTCCATGTAAAGTTTGAAGATATAGATCAAAGTGTTCTTGAGTTATTGAACGGAAACAATTTAAATAGTCAGAAATGGTAAAGGTCACAGTGACCTTGACCTTTGAACTACTGACCTAAAAATCAATAGGGGTCATCTACTATTGCTGACCAACCTCCATGTATAGTTTGAAGATCCTAGGTCAAAGCGTTCTTGAGTTATTGAACGGAAACCATTTTATACAACAGACAGACTGCAATATACCCCCTCATCAAAGATGGGGGGCATAAATATTACAAGTCTTGAGTATGGCAAAGCTTAGTTTAGTTGGATTTTAAGGCATGACATTACAGTAAAATTAATGCTTTTGGCTTAAAATAAAAAATATTGTTTGTTTATTCCCCTCCCATTGCCTACCCACTAAAGTCGCCCAACCCTAAAAATATGCATTAAGGAATCAGGAAAGATGTTTGTCCTACCTACCAGAGACTATAGTTGTCTATAGTCTCTGTACCTACCAACCAACCCTAAATTACCTGAACTGTGGGGAAGGGGGAAACACACAATATTTACAATGGGAACATGATCCAAAAGGTCACTAAATGCACCCGACTGGGCGCATGGTGAATGAAAATAAAACAATCCAACTTGGCCTATTTCTCAATTGTTTGGTAATTCAAGGGCCAAAATCCAAGAAGGCCTGGGCCTACTGAACTGATAGGCTAACAACTTGGCCTAGACATTATATCCATTAACATTGTCACCAAGTTTAAAGACGATCAGATAAAACCTGTTTGAATCAGAGTACAGACATGCCATGGTCAATTTCATATTATTTTGGTAATTAAAAGGCCGTATTCCAAAACGGCCTGGGCCAATCCGGCCTATAATCAAACTTGGCCTAGATATTCTGCCCTTAAGCATTGTCACCAAGTCTAAAGATGATCAGATGAAAACTGTTTGAACTAGAATACAGACAAGGTCAATTTTACATTTCCTGGGTAATTAAAGGGCTATATTCAAGGCCTGGGCTGTTTGGGGCTATAATCTAACTTGGCCTAGGTATGACACCCATTAACATTGGCGCCAAGTTTGAAGGCAATCAAGACAAGTTTAAAGCAAGGATGCTCACATAATATTTCCTGTTTTCAACGGACTTAAAAAATTAAGGTTTCACATTTTATGTACACCAATGTAACTTACATTATCTAGAGTGTTCTGACTGACCGAGTAATCTTCTATATTTAAATCCTTCTGTGCTTCCTCAAGCTTGGAGAATACATAGGACAGTGATAGATCATGGCAAGTAAGTTCAAATTGTAGCAAATTATAATGACATTCTTTTATCACAGCTTTGGGAAAAGTTTGTTGAACAAATCTTTGAGCCATTCTTTGAGATCTGTCATAATCTGGGCCTGAAATGAAAATGATCAGAAAGGAGAATTAACAGTTGAATATTAACTGCTTGAATATCAAGTAAAATAATTTACATAGAAGTTAAAACACAAGGGATTAACTACAGTTGACTGCATCATGATGTAGGTCCTTTTAAATATATGTCAAAATTCTAAAATGTATTACATGTATGATAGCGAAGTCAGAAAGACTAGTATTATCATCACAGTATTATCATCACATTTCAAGTAAAATCAATGAATTTACATACTACCCCTAGAGGAATCATTTGGATGTTCAATTAGGTAAAAACTATGTCAAAAATTGGTCAAATAATAATAATAATAGATATAATGCAGAAAATTTTTCGGACCAACAAGCAATCTGACAAGACTGAAATCAGATTTTGTCTGACGTGTCAGATGGACTGACATTAGATCTTGCCCAACATGCCAGATTGATAGACATCAGATTTTGTCTGACCAGTTGGAACAGACATCAGATTTTGCCTGACCTGTCAGATGGACTGACATCAGATTTTGCTAGAACTGTCAGATGGACAGACCTAAGATTTTGCCTGATAAATCTGACAGACTGAAGGTTTTGAAGTTAGCGTGTTACCTTTAAGACGTAAACTCAGAGTATATCCATCTCCATACTTATTTTTAAGATGCTGTATACTACCAAGGCACTTAAACTTTCCGTTCACCATGATGGCAAGACGTGTACACAGAACTTCACATTCCTCCATACTACAATAAACCAAGTATACATCAATATAATATTGTAAATACATCAACATTCAGGCATGCTACTATTCATCAATGTAATATTGTAAATACATCAACACTAATTCAGGCATGCTATTATTCCAGAAATCAGCATTTGCTACACCAGAAATAATGAAATTCTCTTAGTTTTCTAAAAGTTGTTTAATGAACAGTTTCTAAGTATTGACAAAGTTATAGTCATTTGAAATATCTAAGCTTAATTTTAACAATAATTTTACTGTTCGAAACAAGAAACACTGGCATTTAGTTATTGCTTTCTAGTAAACAGTCACAATATCCTATAAAACAAGAAAGATTTAACAAACCTGTGAGACGTGAGGATGACTGAGCGGCCATCTTTGATCAAGCTTAAAATGAGATCCCATAAAAATCTCCTGGAATGAGGATCCATGCCTGTTGTGGGTTCATCCTGTGAACGATCCAAGAACATATTTAATACCAGCATATCAGTACATTTCAAAATTCATATGCCTTTTGAATTACTTTGATAATACTGTCACATCATATATATCATACTTTATGACATCATACCTGACATCACACAAAAGTATGACATCACAAATGTCATTATATCTGACATCACAAATGACATTATATCTGATAACACATATGACATCATATCTGACATCACAAATGACATCATATTTGACATCACATATCCATATTGTTTGTGCATGTTTATTAACTAATATGCCTTCATTAATACAGCAATGTTATGTATGTACAGTAAAGCCTTAATACTATGACCATCATTAGAACCTTCAAACTGGTCGTCATATTCAGATGGTCTCAGAAATAACATCCAAACAATGAAAATTGGCTCCTAATGACCATAAGCCTTAATTTTGAGACCTTTAAGAAAGGTTTTACATACTGACAGGCGGGACTTAAGGTGGATTGTACCCTATTTGATGAAAGAGTCGATGTACTTCAGGCACAGGTGGCACTTATAACATGCCGCAGGTTACTATTTTAGACTAAAAACAGCAAATTGAAATGTTTTGTCTTATACTTCAATCACACCAAATATTTTTAAAGATCTGAAGTAAATTGACTCATTCATCAACATGGGTAGGTTCCACCTTAAGCAACCATGAAATAAGGTCATGTAATGAGGATTTGATATTTTTGAGGATTGTATTTATAGAAATGGAAATGTTCAATGAAATGAAGAAAACAACCTACCATGAATATAACAGGTGGATGTCCAATTAAAGCTATAGCAGTAGAGAGTTTTCTTTTATTTCCTCCACTGTATGTGCCAGCAGGTTTGTTCTGATATTGTGTTAAATTCAACTTTGTCAATGCCCATTCTACAATCTAGATAATATAAACAACATGTACTGTATATACTCGCCCATAAGTCGGATAAAATATGTATACTACAAACAACATGTACATTTGCCCATAAGTCAGGTAAAATATGTCTTATACCAGCATTTGCCCATAAGTCAGGTAAAATATGTCTTATACCAGCATTTGCCCATAAGTCAGGTAAAATATGTCTTATACCAGCATTTGCCCATAAGTCAGGTAAAATATGTCTAATACAAGCATTATGTACTGTATACATTTGCCCATAATTCAGGTAAAATATGTCTTATACAAGCATTATGTATATATATATATATATATAAACAATGGATAAAGGATTGAAACAAAGTAATAATGTGAAGCTTCATTGAAATCTGACAAATGGTTAAGGTAGAAAAAGCACAAACTTTGTGACATCCATCCAGACATGGACAGACAGAAGTCCAAATGTCCAACAAAGTATGCCTTCCCAACACTATATGTGGGAGATGTGATGAACATCTAGAACATGCAGGAAATATTTACCCGATTTTCCTCCGATGGAGGAACACCCCTCAGACGACTGTATAACTGTATATGTTCTCTAGCAGTAAGTTCATCAAATAATGCATCAAACTGGGGACAATATCCAATGTTCTGCTGAACCTTTAACAGTTCCTTTGTGATACTGAAATAATATGGATTTATAAATCAATTTTTCTGGTCAGTCACCTTCTTACATAATATTGTGTATGTAACATTGCAGTAATTTCTCTTATTAATGTTTTTTCTTAATAGATTTTATATATGAGCCGTTCTCCAGGAAAACCGGGCTTAGTGACATAATATAGTAACAATGTAATAAGGTTCGAAAAGACTCTTTAATCAGAAAAAAGTCATGCTCCTTGATTTAATTTTAAGTACATGTACTTGGAAATTTTAACACTATGTCTTGTATTTATTTTTTCTCATGAATTACATTAAAATATCTTCTGTCATTGCTATAGTGACCAATTTCTGAAAAGTACACACTATATTGAAAAAAACGAGCAGTTAGTACAATGTAGCGTTATTTCCCTTTATATGTATATATAGGATATAAGGCGGTCGCACACACATAAAATAATATGCGTCAATACCCTGTGTAAGGAGCTGCAAATATTGGCCGTTTTACATAGGATGTTGCTCTACATAGGTTAAATTTATAGTAAATATTAGCTTAGGGAAATTTTGAAGGTGTTGTTATAGAGATGTTGTTGCTCTACAGATGGCCGCTCTGGAGTGGAGTGTACTGTATATATTGCACCCACCTGTATCTATTAAGATGAGCATCTCCAGCAGTAGGCCTTAGATCACCTGTCAACATTTTAAATGTTGTTGTTTTACCAGCACCATTTACACCAAGTAAACCAAAACACTGAAACAATAAAACAATGCTGGATAAATATTCACCAATTTCCATATAATATATAATTTACATTGTAACTACAGTATAATCATTTTTCTTCATGGGCAATAAGTTTCGTGTTTTTTTCTCTAAAAATGTAAATTTGTGGCGAAGAGAAAACTGTTGTTCCATATTTGGTAAGTCGTTTTTTTGTGCAGGATTGGATTTTATGGTTGAGTTCAACCATGAAATCAACAAAAATTTAACTCCCAACAAAAATAATGATTTTACAGAAAAAAGGAGTCATGTAACCCTTTACTTGACATGCCTCCATAAACACCTAATTCAGTTACATACACATCTAATATAAGGCTTGTTATATTGTATACATCTTTTCCTGGATATGTAAATATAATTTGTGATTGACCCAATAGTTACCTCCCCTTCTGGTACACCGATACACAATTTGTCGACAGCAAGATGGTGTCCTAACTTCCTCGTCTTATATACCTATAACAAAAACAACTCTTCATAATGAGAGTGAGTACAAGCTTACTACAGACCAACTCTTCATAATGAGGGCGAGTACAAGCTTACTACAGACCAACTCTTCATACTGTGGGCAAGTACAAGCTTACTACAGACCAACTCTTCATACTGTGGGCAAGTACAAGCAAGCTTACTACAGACCAACTCTTCATAATGAGGGCGAGTACAAGCTTACTACAGACCAACTCTTCATAATGAGGGCGAGTACAAGCAAGCTTACTACAGACCAACTCTTCATACTGTGGGCAAGTACAAGCAAGCTTACTACAGACCAACTCTTCATAATGAGGGCGAGTACAATCAAGCTTACTACAGACCAACTCTTCATAATGAGAGTGAGTACAACCAAGCTTACTACAGACCAACTCTTCATAATGAGGGCGAGTACAAGCTTACTACAGACCAACTCTTCATACTGTGGGCAAGTACAAGCAAGCTCACTACAGACCAACTCTTCATAATGAGGGCGAGTACAACCAAGCTTACTACAGACCAACTCTTCATAATGAGGGCGAGTACAACCAAGCTTACTACAGACCAACTCTTCATAATGAGAGCGAGTACAAGCTCACTACAGACCAACTCTTCATAATGAGAGCGAGTACAAGCTTACTACAGACCAACTCTTCATAATGAGGGCGAGAACAACCAAGCTTACTACAGACCAACTCTTCATAATGAGGGCGAGTACAAGCTTACTACAGACCAACTCTTCATAATGAGGGCGAGTACAAGCTTACTACAGACCAACTCTTCATAATGAGGGCGAGTACAACCAAGCTTACTACAGACCAACTCTTCATAATGAGAGCAAGTACAATCAAGCTTACTACAGACCAACTCTTCATAATGAGGGCGAGTACAACCAAGCTTACTACAGACCAACTCTTCATAATGAGAGCAAGTACAATCAAGCTTACTACAGACCAACTCTTCATAATGAGGGCGAGTACAACCAAGCTTACTACAGACCAACTCTTCATAATGAGGGCGAGTACAACCAAGCTTACTACAGACCAACTCTTCATAATGAGGGCGAGTACAAGCTTACTACAGACCAACTCTTCATAATGAGGGCGAGTACAATCAAGCTTACTACAGACCAACTCTTCATAATGAGGGCGAGTACAACCAAGCTTACTACAGACCAACTCTTCATAATGAGGGCGAGTACAAGCTTACTACAGACCAACTCTTCATAATGAGGGCGAGTACAAGCTTACTACAGACCAACTCTTCATAATGAGGGCGAGTACAACCAAGCTTACTACAGACCAACTCTTCATAATGAGGGCGAGTACAAGCTTACTACAGACCAACTCTTCATAATGAGGGCGAGTACAAGCTTACTACAGACCAACTCTTCATAATGAGGGCGAGTACAAGCTTACTACAGACCAACTCTTCATAATGAGGGCGAGTACAAGCTTACTACAGACCAACTCTTCATAATGAGGGCGAGTACAATCAAGCTTACTACAGACCAACTCTTCATAATGAGAGTGAGTACAACCAAGCTTACTACAGACCAACTCTTCATAATGAGGGCGAGTACAACCAAGCTTACTACAGACCAACTCTTCATAATGAGGGCGAGTACAAGCTTACTACAGACCAACTCTTCATAATGAGGGCGAGTACAACCAAGCTTACTACAGACCAACTCTTCATAATGAGGGCGAGTACAATCAAGCTTACTACAGACCAACTCTTCATAATGAGGGCGAGTACAACCAAGCTTACTACAGACCAACTCTTCATAATGAGGGCGAGAACAACCAAGCTTACTACAGACCAACTCTTCATAATGAGGGCGAGTACAAGCTTACTACAGACCAACTCTTCATAATGAGGGCGAGAACAACCAAGCTTACTACAGACCAACTCTTCATAATGAGGGCGAGAACAACCAAGCTTACTACAGACCAACTCTTCATAATGAGGGCGAGTACAATCAAGCTTACTACAGACCAACTCTTCATAATGAGGGCGAGTTCAATCAAGCTTACTACAGACCAACTCTTCATAATGAGAGCGAATACAATCAAGCTTACTACAGACCAACTCTTCATAATGAGAGCAAGTACAATCAAGCTTACTACAGACCAACTCTTCATAATGAGAGCGAGTACAATCAAGCTTACTACAGACCAACTCTTCATAATGAGAGCGAGTACAATCAAGCTTACTACAGACCAACTCTTCATAATGAGAGCAAGTACAATCAAGCTTACTACAGACCAACTCTTCATAATGAGAGCGAGTTCAATCAAGCTTACTACAGACCAACTCTTCATAATGAGAGCGAATACAATCAAGCTTACTACAGACCAACTCTTCATAATGAGAGCGAGTACAATCAAGCTTACTACAGACCAACTCTTCATAATGAGAGCGAGTACAATCAAGCTTACTACAGACCAACTCTTCATAATGAGAGCAAGTACAATCAAGCTTACTACAGACCAACTCTTCATAATGAGAGCGAGTACAATCAAGCTTACTACAGACCAACTCTTCATAATGAGGGCGAGTACAACCAAGCTTACTACAGACCAACTCTTCATAATGAGAGCAAGTACAATCAAGCTTACTACAGACCAACTCTTCATAATGAGGGCGAGTACAAGCAAGCTTACTACAGACCAACTCTTCATAATGAGGGTGAGTACAACCAAGCTTACTACAGACCAACTCTTCATAATGAGGGCGAGTACAAGCTTACTACAGACCAACTCCATATAATGAGTACATCCAAGCTTACTACAGACCAACTCTTCATAGTGAAGCTGAGTACAATCAAGCTTACTACAGACCAACTCTTCATAATGAAGTCGAGTACAACCAAGTTAACTTCAAATCATTTCATAAATATCTTATCATACACAACAAGAGGGCCAACATGGCCTTATATCGCTCACCTGAGAACAATGCTTTTGCTACATACCAAATGGGCCAAGACTGTTCAACATCACAGACAGACAGACGATGGACGAAGAGCGATCACAAAAGCTCACCTTGTCACTTTGTGACAGGTGAGCTGAAAATGTGTGTACTGTGTGTTAGAAAAGTTCACTCACATAATTTAAGTTGCCACATTTAACTTATATTAATCTCTTCCAATACCCCATTCCTGATGGTATCCAATGCAACAAGAGTATAAAAGAGAGCACACATTTTTTTTTGCTCAGTGTCTAGCAAGGAAACTACTGATATTTTCATTTAATCTTTGATATAACACAGGCACAGATCTAACCCGTCCCCTCCCACACTCAAAGCTGACACTGTACCACTAGGCTATCAAGGCACACTCGAAGCTGACACTGTACCACTAGGCTATCAAGGCACACTCAAAGCTGACACTGTACCACTAGGCTATCAAGGCACACTCGAAGCTGACACTGTACCACTAGGCTATCAAGGCACACTCAAAGCTGACACTGTACCACTAGGCTATCAAGGCACACTCAAAGCTGACACTGTACCACTAGGCTATCAAGGCACACTCAAAGCTGACACTGTACCACTAGGCTATCAAGGCACACTCGAAGCTGACACTGTACCACTAGGCTATCAAGGCACACTCAAAGCTGACACTGTACCACTAGGCTATCAAGGCACACTCAAAGCTGACACTGTACCACTAGGCTATCAAGGCACACTCAAAGCTGACACTGTACCACTAGGCTATCAAGGCACACTCAAAGCTGACACTGTACCACTAGGCTATCAAGGCACACTTAAAGCTGACACTGTACCACTAGGCTATCAAGGCACACTCAAAGTTGACACTGTACCACTAGGCTATCAAGGCACACTCAAAGCTGACACTGTACCACTAGGCTATCAAGGCACACTCAAAGCTGACATTGTTCCACTAGGCTATCAAGGCACACTCAAAGCTGACACTGTACCACTAGGCTATCAAGGCACACTCGAAGCTGACACTGTACCACTAGGTTATCAAGGCAGTTTAAACAGCAAGTTAAGAACAGTGGCAGACCCTCTGGATAATATATTATTTCAATATTTTTCTCACTTAAGAATACCGGTAATAAAATACCAAAACTTCAAACAATGTCATGAGTAATTCAAATTTCTTTATTTTCAAACCTTGGTCAAGTTTTCCAGCCTCAGCAAGTCTTTCTTTGCCATTCCCCTCAGGACCCTCTTCCTCTCCGCAGCAACATCCACATCTTCATCAGCTACATTATTCTGTGCGTATTTACTGTGCCTCCTAAAATGATTGCCAGTAATTGAAACATGTGATTTAATAGATTACATGTGTACTAACATCCGATCTTGTCAGACTTTCTGTTTATGCGATTTCAGATCTTATCATAACAGAACAACCTTTGTAGAGCAATACCCTTTAGAAGCTTCAAACATTGGCCCAATTTTTAGAGGTTTTTGCTCAACAAAGGTTAAATTTATATATAGTAAATATCTGCTTAGGGAAATTTTGAAGATGTTGTTATAGAGAGGTTGTTGATTCACAGAGGGCCGCTGTGGTGAGGTTCTACGGTACTTCAAGTTGATTGTTTTTATGAAAATCACTTACACAATCATACCCATACCATCAATCAACTTCTGCAATTTGAACCTAACATCATGGAGTTTCACTTCCATTTATTGTAATTGATAAATTTACCATTCAACTACATTGAACTTCTCTAAAATCCACAAAATGGCTATGAAAATAACCGATACTACAGTAGCTATTTGCACAAATGTAAAGTATCAAAACAGTCCTATTAATTAAACTATACCATTTCTCACATCAGTATCTATAGAATAAGATAATACAGAGTACAAAGAAACTACTGGATCCCCCCCCCCACCAACATGTTGACTTGATAAAAAGACTTGTATCTTTAAACATGCAATTCTGTGATAAATATCTCTGTGATAAATAATTCTGTATTAAATATAATGCACTGTTGTTTTTTGGGGGGTATAGTTTTACATACATTCTTAACGTCTGAAATGAATTGCTTGCCAAATGGAAGCAATCTACAGCACGAAAATGATGTACAGTTCGAACAAATTGACCTGGTCACGGATATACACAGAACGGATAAGCAGGTCTAAAAATAGCCTAATTATGACCCGACTACCCATAATGCATTGCGCGCTTCGGTAAGCAGGATAATTGTGAACATGGCTTATCCAAAAAAAATCTTTTTTTCGTGTCAAAACCACAAAATTAAGTGGTTTGATCATTTTCAACAAATAGAGGACACCCCAAAGATCACAAAAAATATTGATTTATAAGAAAAACAGTCGCAAATAAGTTTCCTTAGGGATTTAAAAAAGTAAATATCGGAAGCAATCCAAAACCCGTCGATTGAAAATTTATCGATCAGGATAGGTCACAGAAAATGTGGTCTATGTCACAATTGACAGATGAATCGTCCAGACTATCTATTTAAAAACGTTCCAAACACACAACGGAACAAATAAACACCCATCTTTGCTTATTTAGACGAAGAGTTTCTTTAAATGAAAACAAATATCTCATTGACAAATCAGGCTGTATTGGTGAAATAATCCAAGATGGCGGCGACTAGCGGGAAAAATAGCGCCAACATGAGAATCTCGTCAAGTCTCGCTAAGTCTCGTACAGGTAAGCCGATCGCGATATTTCATTCCACTATGGCGGCCTATATAGGAAAATAGTGGGAGTTAAATGAGTTGCCATTCCGTCTAATGTATTTCCGTGACCTGGTCCTTAACATTTCTTAATGAATATATCTACAAGCTTCTTGTATGGAATATATCAATTTCTGTGAGAAAGTTGTCACTAGTCATGATTAAGATTAGTGTTCATAGCACACCTCGAAAATTTTGTAATGCTCCCCACTTATGAAAACAAATGCCAAAAAAATATAAAGTAGACAAAAAATCAACTGTTAAATTATGTTAATAGAAAGTTTGAGGACCACATAATTTGTTGGAGCACTTTTGAAGGGTATTAAAATAAAGACGAGCGATCATATATAGGATACAATCTCTCAGCACTTATATATAAACAGGGTCAAATAAAAGTTATACTTCATTCATTTACATGTATACACTATTAAGGTATTCAAAGCAATATTATACTGATGAAAGCAGAAAACAAGACTGTGATCAGTAATCGCTTATACCCCGGTAGAAGCCTTGTCCATAATAACTAGCTAAGTCAATCAGGGGCCATAATTATGTAGTAATGTTGAATAGTGATACATGGCATAGACAATGTAAGGTATTTATGATGGTTAACAAGTATGCCAAGTTTTAAAGCAATGCCTAGATAGACATTGAAAATATTTGAGTTTCAAGAACTTGAAAGTTTTGGTTTACAGTTTAAATGGAACATACGGACGGACAGACAGACAAACAGATGGACAGGACAATCACCATATGCCTCCCCCATCAGTAGCTGCCAGGGCATAAACACATACAGTCTTTATGTACCATACAGACACTCTTGACTAACTGATTAAAGCTAAAGCAATATAACCAACCGATAATGTTTCATGCAAATGACCTCATAATTATATCATCAAAGTAAGCATTTTCTGTATAGTATGGAGATATTGACATGATCCTAACCTTTATGCATGAATATATTACAAGGTTCTTTCCTTGACAGAATATATCAATGTTCGCAAGCAATTTGTTCATTATCTGTCTTGTAGATTTCTGTCTGTATTAAACCTCAAACATATTTGTGAAAATCCCCTCGTATGAAAACATACAACCAGGCTTATAAAGATATATATACAAGATATCATCTGTTAAATTATGCTAACAGAAGGTCAAGGATCACATTAAATTCTCCGTACTTCATCAGTAAATAAGTATTCCTGACTGTTAGTGACACCATACCTCGTATATCACCAACTTAACATTAGCCAGATTGTGTTGCTATGGTTACAAGGATATATAACAAACAATGTCAGTAACTGCGTGATCAAAATAAATGTTAACAATTTTTAAGTGAATTATATAGAGAAATATGGTGATACAACTTCTTTGAGAAATTTTTAACAAAAGATCACTTACCCGTATCTATACAAAATATACAAATTTAAATCAACAATGGACAATTACTCTAGCCATTAGCCCTTTACTCCAAAGACACACATTTTTACAAATTGACCCCTATCTCAATGCTGATGCAGTTTACCATAATCATCCAAGTATTGCGTGCACTTTTATCAAACAAGAATGGTAACCACAACTTGCATGTGTCTTCAAGTCTTAAATTGGCAAATCGGGAATGGCCATATTCTTTGGTTGTATTTTCCCAATTTTTTTGCATCTGACTTTTTTTTTTTAATATGCAGCCATTTTTTGTTTTCACCTGCGTCCTATACACTGCTGCGTACAATACATTGGTGAATACGGTAGATACATTTACCAGATTTTCATTCAGATGTATAAGTGGTTTCAATCACAAATTATTTAAATTATTTTCAAATGACCAGTATATATAACTGATCTAGTCTACGTGTTTACTGTAGGAAAATAAACAGGGGTCAATGGAGTAAAGGATAATCATACTGAAAACACATGTATGAGTAAAGGAAACTGTTAAATTAAGCCCTCTAACTATGACCACATCTCGAAGTAACACCGTAGGTTAAAGAAATCTGAAGACATACCAGACGACAAAACTTCAAAGACTTTCAAGATTTCGAAAGATTTACAAGATTTCAAAAGACATTCCATATTTCAAAACAGAAATGTACAATATTTCTAGAATTTCAACAATTGCAAAAGACATACAAGATATCAAAAGACACACTGCTTTTCAAAAGACACCATACAAGATTTTAAAAGACACTGCATTTCAAAAGACACAGCCTTTCAAATGACACAGCATTTCAAAAGACACTGCAAACATATCTCAGGAAATATTCACGATATAAGATTCTTACCTGGCCTTGATAAAGAACCTGTATTCACACAGTAAGGTTATCACAAAAAATACCAAACCCATGATTGACATTATGACCAATTTTCTGGTAATTAAATCCCATCTCAATGGTGACTGCATCTTATCATACTGTCCTGTAATAATACAAGTTATATGAGTAATTCAACTTTAAATATTTTTCGCAGACAACATGACGTCATGTAACAATGTCTCTCCATTGTTAGTACTTAAGAAAGCATTTTGGAGTGGTTTTTTTTCATTTTTCATGTATTACCCTGATGAAGGCTTTAGTGTAAAGCCGAAACATTGGTGAAAATAAAATGAAAACCACATCCATGTTTAAAGTTGTTAGTTCCACATATTTAATTATTTTGTTCAGTTTATGTTCATTTCGGTTTATGCAGTTTTTAAACAATTTTATGAATCTCAGCTTTGGCACTTGGTCATTTTTTAAATAAAACTGTTTCCCACCAAACCAGATATGAACTGGTTGGTAACCCAGAGGTAGTCTCAAGTGTATTGGTGCTATACACTGGGCATGTTAAAAAAAAGTTAGCACACAAAGTTTCTGTCTCTTCCCTCAATGAAACAAAATAACCTATTTTTACCATTCACTTTTGACTGTCTCAGTCAAACACAAAAAAGGATATATACTGGTTTTCTTTTATATCCTTTTCACTACCATAGCTTACTAATGCAGACTGGCCAGGATGGCCATTTCAGCCTTCCATAGTTTACGTCTTAAATGCCCAAATTTTGGAATTGTGCTGTCGTGAATACACATGCATCCCAGACTAAAGGATATAACATGCCCAAGGTAGTGCACAGGTTTTTGGGCATGCTGGTCCCCTATAAAAAGGGCTTTGAATGTAGGTTTTCCAGAACTGAAATTACTGGTTATACCAGCCATTGCGATACGAGTCCCAGTGCAATTGCATCAACATTTAGCGCCAAAAAGTTTCATTTTTCTATAGAAGGAAAATAAAACAAGACAAAGGGATCAGGATCAATGTCCTAAATAGGCCCTTAAATAAGGCCTACCTAGCTAAAAATAAAAAGTTATTCCCGCAAGGGTCACTGTCAAATTGTCACTTCCATTGACCTTTAGTCGCACAATGTTGACAAGTTTGTCTACTTTTACTTTTGGTCGGGGGTGTAGCATCCTGATGTATCGAGTTTTTATCAGTGCTGCGAGTCAATAATGTCTCAGGGACGGTATATAGGGTCCATATGAATTTCACCTAGGCCTGAAAAAAAGCTTGGTAGCAGAAAGGATATACCAATCCAACTTACCAGTTTTAAAGTAGAATTCATTCTTGTACTGGTTAAAAGCAATGTCCATCAGACCTCGACCAAGACAATAATTTGGAAAAACCAGGAAGACATCTTTCATTATTTTATGCACTTTTTCAAGAGCCTGCAAAAAAAGCAAAATACAAAATAAATACAAGTATTTTCAAAAATAAAGTTATGGAAAGATCAGTTAAACAAAATGCTGATATTTTACAGGATTAATATCCTATCAATTTATCAATATATTCTATCAATATATTCTATCAATATATTCTATCAATATATTTATAAAATCAAAATATAATCTGCCGAATCATTGGAAAAATAGAAACATTAATGGTTTCCAAGTTACGATAGACAATTTTCGCAGATTTATAAATTCTTGAAAAATAAAAACATTGGGAAAATTCACATACAGTAGCTATAACTATAGGTAACATATGAAGGAGATACAAGGGATACAATGTGGATGACCACCTGACCACCACATGGCCCAACATTGCCACCTGAATTCACCAATTTTATTTTACTAGGTTGATTTTGTCTCAATAGTTTTTCCAACAGAAAAAGTGGCTTGCTGAAGACCTCAGATAGCATGGGTAGACAATTAATACCAGAAAAGTGGTGATGACAATGTGAAACGAAAAATGGTTGAAAAATGGCTTCACCACGCTGAAAATATCTAACAATAAAATGTGCCTACCTGATCATATGAGAATATCTCAAGGAGAAAACTTGATACAATACATGTGATACCAGTAAATAGGTTAATCACAATAAGGAAGATATAAGCAGTACTTGGTTCCTTGAAGAAAAATGATGCTGGGTACATCACAGGTGTCATTGACCAACTGAAATATAGGATAGCAAACATGTTTGTTTATTTAGTTTTAATGTCGTCTCTCAACACTTTCAGTTCTATATGGCAACCGATTCACCAAACCAGTTTTCCTGGACTGTATCCTAACCAGTACTGACTTGCCCTTCCATAAGGAACCAGGAATTACTCCACATGGGGAGGAAATACTAATATTGTCAAGTTTTTGTAGAAGGGTAATGACCAGGTAATGACCTGCCTCAACCTAGGATCCTAGGCCAAACCGTCCTGAAATAAATGATATGAAAACATGTTGTATTTAGACTCAAACAGGTCAACTATTTTCCTGGTTTGAAGGCAGTTCTGGGAATTGAAGTTCTATTCCCAGTCGGAAGAGGTTTGAGGTATCAACGTTCTATTCCTCATACGAAGGTAGTTTGAGGTATCTAAGTTCTATTCCCAGTCCGAAAGGCAGTTTGAGGCATCTACATGTAAGTTCTATTCCCAGTCCGAAAGGCAGTTTGAGGCATCAAAGTTCTACTGTATAAATGTGACATGAAACAAAATGCATGTAACTTATGCTATGGTACTCACCCATACAGGAAGAACAGGGCAATAACAGCAGGCAAGTTTGTGGATGAAACATACGCAGGTATCTGGAACGCTAGCAGTATCACAATGATACATATAGCTGGTATCACATAGTTACACTGAAAGTATAGTTCACATATACATATAGCTGGTATCACATAGTTACACTGAAAGTATAGTTCACATATACATATAGCTGGTATCACATAGTTACACTGAAAGTATAGTTCACACATACATATAGCTGGTATCACATAGTTACACTGAAAATATAGTTCATATATACATATAGCTGGTATCACATAGTTACACTGAAAGTATAGTTCACATACATATAGCTGTTATCACATTGTTACACTGAAAGTATAGTTCACACATACATATAGCTGGTATCATATAGTTACACTGAAAGTATAGTTCACATAAATATAGCTGGTATCACATAGTTACACTGAAAGTATAGTTCACATACATATAGCTGGTATCACATAGTTACACTGAAAGTATAGTTCACATACATATAGCTGTTATCACATAGTTACACTGAAAGTATAGTTCACATATACATATAGCTGGTATTACATAGTTACACTGAAAGTATAGTTCACATAAATATAGCTGGTATCACATAGTTACACTGAAAGTATAGTTCACATACATATAGCTGGTATCACAGTTACACTGAAAGTATAGTTCACACACATATAGCTGGTATCACATAGTTACACTGAAATCAGTTCAACACTGACTGGGACATGTATCTACATTACACATATACCATTTCCCATAGACAGCTTGTTTTATACTTCAGACACAGAATGTATGTTTTTAAATGCACTGCTTATAGTTGCAACCCTCTATATAATAGGTGTCCATAATTGTATTACAAGAATAAGCAAAATGATGTTCATAGATATATAATTAAGACAACAGTCAAAACAAATAAATGAATACATTACCATATCCCAGACGTAGTTCCCTAACCAGTATATAACCGGATTGAGTCCACTGACAAATTGTAAATGTTTCGCTTTCGTAGATCGCTCATACACGAGAAATACAACAAAACTAGCAGGTACAAAGGACATCGCTACTATGATAAATATTGCAATAAGAACATCTGCTCCTTGAAGTCTGAAAAGAATATAACAAATAATAGAAAGCCAAACAAATGCAACTAGAGCTATCACTGGAGTGATGAATCTTACCCCATAGCACTGCCTTGACACAGGAATATGATTTAAATTTATAGTTACAGTAAAACCTTGGTAATACGAGCAGCGATTATTCGAGCAACCGGCCTAATTCGAGCAAATTTCAAAGTCCCGACGAATTTGCTCTATATTGTACATTAATTTATCCCTCTTACTTGAGTAAAGTTATTACGAGCATCAGGTCTAATTCCAGCACAGGTGTTGGTCCATTCAACAATTTTCAACGATAACTAGTTACTTTATCTCGAGGCAATCATCCAAGCAAAATTTCACACCTCCGCAAAATGTCATACTTAATTTTGTAACGGTCCGTATTTTTCACACATCTTAATGATCACATCTTATGACAATACCGTAATCCCTAACACTTAAATTGATTTCCTTATTTTCGACTCGATACATTAAACACGGAGTAGAAGGCATTAAATTAATGAGCGTGATTAAAACAACACATACGTTTCAGAAGAAGTCCAATAGGCAACAATTTGGAACTTTAACGCATCCGAGAATTATTAAATGCAACATCGTTGCTTCGAACGTACTGACTCGCACAGACTTTTAATTATCGTAAGATAAACCAACGTACATGTATAATCTTAAATATTTATGCGCAGTTCGTTATAAAACTGCAAGTAAAATTAATTTCAAATTGTTTTCCTATCTGTATTTCATGAAAACCTGCGAATGTAGGCTTACGTACAGTACAATGTCACGTGTCCGATACTGAATAACTGAAGTAAATCAAGTCCGCGATTAAATGATTCTTATCAAACAACCTTGCAGAATAAAACATTTGTCGACTTTGTAAACTAGAAAACTAAATTCAATTAAATCAACAATATGCGCTGATTGGCGAATTCATACCGCGGTATGGATTTCTGACGTAACGCTACTTCCAACTGTACCGGCAATTTCTTTGATGTGCGGCGCGTTTGACGTCAGTCGAAAGACCGCCGCGTTTGATGTCTCCAAATTGTCGCGCCTGTTTCAACTGGAAACCACAGGGATATAACTCATAATGCCCTAAATAAATTATCATAGATAATAAAGTGCATGTTTTTTTACTGAATGAGCTGTATCCCTGTGCAGGAAACTGGATCGACTTTGCATCCGGGTTTTATTTTATCACATGCAATTTTAGTGCTTGGGTGTTTGTTCACACATGTAGGGTATGTCGTGCGCTTGGGTAATGTTATATTTTTGCCGATGCAAACTTTGATTACAACCGTTAAATGGAGTTTGATATTTAATGTAAAAGGATTCATTACGACTTTCATAATTATGCAGTTTGTTGAATTCGGCAATGTCCACACGATTTAAACTGCGTATAGACTTGATAAACAATGAAAATATTCGTAGTTACAACCAAATACATGTATCAAACGTGTTTTCATTATAAACACAGTTACACTTAGTCATAACAACAATTCATCATCAACTTCGGATATTTCGAGCACCTGGCTTAACTCGAGCATTTGGCTTGTCCCGATGGGTCCTCGAGATAACGAGGATTTACTGTACTTTTAACTCTTAAAATCCAGTAAGAAACAACAAAGTGACGTTGACTTTAGTAAGTTTGTGTTAAAGGTCACTATGACCTTGACTTTAGTAATTTTGTGTTACAGCACGCTGTGACCTTGATTTTAGTCAGTTTGTATTAAAGGTCACTGTGACCTTGACTTTGGTCATTTTGCGTTACAGGATGCTGTCACCTAGACTTTAGACATTTTGTTTTAAAGGTCACTGTGACCTTGACTTTAGTCATTTTGTGTTACAGAACACTGTGACCCACTTCTTGAAGGGAGAGGGGGTTATAAATCATCAAAGTAAAGCCGCTGATGAACTAGGCTTTATACTAATGAGTCTTATGAAGTTTCATTAAAATTCGTCCAATGGTAACCAAGAAAAAGTACAGACAAAGTTTATCTACAGACAAGACAAACTGACTGAAAGCATGGCTCCAACATAGGCCTAGATACTAAGTAGTTTTTAAGTATAGTAATAACTAATGGAACACTCACATATAATCCATGTTCAATATGTTGTTTGTTTGATTCATTGGATGATTGGTCAACGTGATACCTGTATAATAAATAAATATGTTACCATGGTAACATGGCTGAACATGTAACAACAATCCAGTATACTGCAGAGATATTACAATAAATATGTTACCATGGTAACATGGCTGAACATGTAACAACAATCCAGTATAGTGCAGAGATATTACAATAAATATGTAACAGTAAACTCCCTCAAAACCAGACCCTGTCCGGACCGGTTCGAAAGTCCGGTTTTGTGAGAGGTCCGGTTTTAAGGGAGTTCTGTATCATGTACACTTTGATATGTTACCATAGGGAATATACTGTGTGTTTCATGATACATGTTTACGTTACATGTACAGTGCAACCTTTGAAGAGCATCACCATTAAGGGAGCTGCAAATATTTCAATTCTAACATCGATGAGTACTCAAATTGCTCATTTTTTCATTGGCATCAAAACTATCCAATGACATAGACAGTGCAATCTTACAAATCCCGAAATGCAAGTGTGAGCTAATTGGAGACATATTAATTAAATACGATTGAGTGCAGTGTTTGTCGTAATTACAACATTTTGATGGGCTAAACAATCCTTTGTTCCAGTAAATGTTTGTTGCAATACCTACCTCAAGAACAAAACATCAAATGGAAGGACCGTTTTCTTATTACGTTCGTAATTAGGCAATTATTTAATTACATCGC
This sequence comes from Spisula solida, assembly GCA_947247005.1. Taxonomy (NCBI): domain Eukaryota; kingdom Metazoa; phylum Mollusca; class Bivalvia; order Venerida; family Mactridae; genus Spisula; species Spisula solida. Next base: position 46,279,603 of record OX365948.1, on the reverse strand, counting down.
GGCGAATTTCACAAAGTATTTTTCACGCCTGTGCAAATTACACGCGAGACCGTTTAAGAGTAAACATTAAAAACACGACTTGTTAATCGCACCTTTTGTTATGACACGTTCTTTAACTAACAATTAACAAAGTGACATTTTAGACAAGAAAAATGTACGCGTTAAGTTTTCCGTCAGGTGAGACAAATATACGCGTCCGGTATTCCGCAAGGAACTATCGTTGAAAATCTTTTCAGCGGACCGAAACGAAAATGCCGTCCGGAATCCGGAATTATGAGAGTCTGGTATTGCATTTTATGGGGATTCCGGTTTTGAGGGAGTCCGGTTTTGAGGGAGTTTACTGTACCATGGTAACATGGCTGAACATGTTACAACAATCCAGTATAGTGCAGAGATATTACAATAAATATCTTACCATGGTAACATGGCTGAACATATAACAACAATCCAGTATAGTGCAGAGCCATTAACCTGGTCCTAGAACCAGCTATAACCATTATTTAACACTTTATTTCTTGTCCATACTTCACTTGGGTTCTTTGTTTTCATAAGCAGGAAGCATTACATAACACAGGTCCATGAAATGTGACCTAGACCACCTATATACACTGTATATATAGGTGGTCTAGGTAGCTTTTCATCGACCTGTGTTAAGAATTTGCACCAAGTGCAATACAAACAAAAACCTAATGGACTGATAATGCATGGTTGTCATCCATATCTCACAAGATATTGCCCGTAAGGACATGGAAGAGAATAATGTGTACACAATATTGATTGGTTACTGGTAATAGTTTGTAAAACATGTTTTCATTGGCTTACCACTACAACAAATATATAGCGGTACCATATTCTATCAAGTTTTGCCCACACAATTATTACCCCAGAATCGTATCCATAAATTGGATGTGTCCTTAACACAGCTTTAGGCAGTCTCTAAATACTTATGAGCAACTCCAAGATGACCATATTCTTTCTTTCTGTTTTGACAATTCTTAACTGTTTTTTTCCCGTGTCTAATACACAGCTGCATGGAATACTTTGGCAAATAAGGTAGATATCACACACACACACGCAATATACACACAAAAATTTCCACCTACCATAAGCTGCAGGATGTCCCTTGTTCTTTGGTAGGTTAGCTCGCAGTATGGCATTGTTCAGCGTATTCAGAAATACTGGCATAGAGTGATATCCCTTATTGTTATACCATGCCTGTAAAGTACCGACATATATTTTAGAAGGTCAAGTCTGAATCTGGAACCTTTTGATTTCAAGATTTTAAGAAATAAAGGAGAAAATTAGCTAAAGGAGGAAGAATCACACATTTTATTGCACTCGCTTCCGTTATGTGTAATATACGGAGGCTGTTATCACAAAATATCGGTCCATAGCCAGATCGATTGGTAATATTTTAAGGATTTTAACATTTTTGGGATGTATGAAATGGTCACTCCAAGGCCAACTGGGGGGGGGGGGGGCACGGGCCCCCTGTGCCCCCCCCCCCCCCCCGGTGGAACCAGGCCTGGATGTATATGCTCCATTTGAAAAGCAAGTAGATCCTGTTAAAACATTTTTTTTCTCAAATGACCCATGGTTCATGGCACCACCTTCATTCCATGAGTTAGTGGTCCTCCATAAAAACAACTGGTCTCAGCAGACCATTGTTAGTGTCAAGTAAGTGCAGTAATATTATGTTGCAGTGACACATTCAGGGATTGCTTAGAATTTCAATGATAAACTAGGAGCGTTTAAAAAATGTATGTCTCCAACGAGGGGCCTCAACTCTAGCAAAAATCACCCAACCTTATATCCCTGACAATATGCACAACTATGCTTGGTACTAAGCATTTATGTGAAGTTTCATCAAAATATGACAAATGGTTAAGGAGAAAGTGCGGACAAAACTTTGTGATGCCCATCCAGACAGACAGACAGACGTCCTGCACAAAATCAATTGGTCACCCCCACTATATGTGGGAGACATAAATTGTTTCTTTTTAACTATCAAATAGAATAACGAAGTTGATCTATAAATGAACTTGATCCATAACTACTTAACAATACAACCAAATAATGTTTAAACAATAAAGATAAAGTACATACATAAGCAGATCCTCTCACTGCTATATGTCTAAACACTGAAGGACTGTCTTTACCAAAATCTTCAGGTACAAAATTTCTTTCTGTTCCAAAACTGAAAGCCCCGTATCTGAAATGTATCAACCACAGTATGTCACTTCTGGTATGTATCGAATGCTCAGTTACATGTTTATTAATCAAACTCAGTTCAACTTCAGGCACCGGAGTGGATTTATAAAATAAATTATTGTTTGTTTCCAACACCCAACTATGATCACCCCCCCCCCCCTCCCCTTCCTCTGCCTGATTGCTGAGTTTGCCCATCAATTGACCCAAATTGTTTTTCATTTGTAAAACCTGGTTAACTAAATAATATATGCAGGTTTAACCCCATTTTCCAACAAATTTTCAGTTGAATAAAGTGGCCAGTCACTCAGTTTTCCTTGACTGTATTCTAACAGGAGTAATTAACCCGGCAGCTTTTCCAAAAGTGGAAGAAAATCAACAATGCTGTCAAGTTTTCATGGAAGGTTATGTACGAACTGCTGTGACCGGAATCAAACAAGGATTGCAAGGTAACAATACCAGCATACTACTAGTAACCCCTGGACCATGGCCGCATCTTGCTTGTTTTGACCTGCTGTGACCGGAATCAAACAAGGATTGCAAGGTAACAATACCAGCATACTACTAGTAACCCCTGGCCCATGGCCGCATCTTGCTTGTTTTGACCTGCTGTGACCGGAATCAAACCAGGATGTCCGGGTAACAAAACCAGCATACTACTAGTAACCTCTGAACCATGGCCGCATCTTGCTTGTTTTGACCTGCTGTGACTGGAATCAAACCAGGATTGTCGGGTAACAATACCAGTTAACTAACCACAGGACCACAACCACAGCTGGTTGATATTGGAATACAGTAACATCATATGATATGGTAAATTACCTGTGAAGTCTGTATTCATCGCTAGTATAGAGATAGTATCGTCCCATATCGTTGGTACTCTGTTTGGTATCTTTCGTAGTGATATCTTGCATTATATCTCGTGTCACCACACGGTATTCAGGGGGTCGTGTTGAAGCAGCAGAACATTCAAACCCCGAGTTATCTGGCTTACACACACAATCAGGCTCGTATGTGCTAGTTGGTATACTCTCTGTAACACAGTAAGGCATACACAATGTACGCCTATATCATATTCAGGCCCAATTTATTTTTAGGTGTTAATTTTTTTTATGGGATATGCGACTGTCCTATAGATTTAGAAAAAGGAAGAAGCTCTGTAGTATATATGCTGCCATTGCTGAACTTTTTTGCATGACCTGTTTACATCTGCGTCGGTAGTTACGCATTAATATTACTGGCTGACCGGTTTACTATTGCAAAGGTGGCGTAGGAAGAAAAGTAGTTTCATCAACTAAACTAGGACCAATTATTGAAATGTGTGTACATAACTAAAGTTATTCTAATGAACAACTAAAAAACACAGAGGCAATTATTTTCTAGGGTCTATTTGGGGCATTTCTTTACTACAAAACATACTAATTTTACAAATTTCTCAAATGAGAGCCTCAGTGTGCCTCAGCGTAGCTACAGGCCAGCAGTTATTCGTTTCAAATTAAAGGTCAATGTGGCCTTTACTTTTGACCGGCCGACTTCAAAAATTATAAGGGTCATATCATCCGCACAACTAGCATCCCTACGCAATTTAGACATTAAGGTAACCGTTCTCTAGTCATCCAGTTAGATGAATTGTTTTCATACTTACTAGTTGGTTTCACATAATCTGGCAAGATGAACTTTCCCTTATCCGATATAACGGCAGCTTGAGGTACATAGTTCTCTAGTCGTATACCCGGTACAAACACCCTCTCACAACCTTGTTGGTAATATCGTGACAATAACTGTAGGGTATGATCTGATAAGTTTAAATTCTTGAAAATATCAGCATCTATCGAACCGTTGAAAGCTGACTTCAATACACACGTAGCACCAACACCTAGAAACAAGCAATGAACATTTACATATTATGTATATAAATTATGTGTTTTTCATAATGGGATGTCGTCAGTAATGCCAAAACTGCTCATGAACACACACATTTTAGAGTGCATGCATGTGTATATTATGCTATAATACCCAACAATCTTAAGTTACTACAGGTAGTTTGACTGCACATCGTCCAAAAATAATTCAGTAACTAGCAGCATCTCCATTTCAAATATTGGAATGTGAAATTTTGAGAGAAGACATGCATTATCTACTAAACAGTACTAGGAATATAATCTACATAACGTTCCATATTGATCCAAGTAATGCACACAACTGTGTTTTGGGCGTGGGTAAACAATGGCTTTAATTTTAAATGGGAAAATATTCAAAGAAAAAATCAGATGCAAAAAGTTGTGAAAATAGGACAAAACAGTATGGCTGTTCCTGATTTTTCTATTGGAAATGGTGAAAATGTCTACAGCTTTGTTCAGGATGCATTCAAGTTTTGGTTATAACACAGGGTTGACAAAAGTGTGGGCAGTAATACTTGAAAGAATACAACAACAAAATTAGAAATCACAATAGCTATACCTGATGGTAAATGGAATGTGTGAATCAATGCTTCTGGTCCTGCATCATATAGATAGTTCATAGCTCGATCACTGGCATGCTCATTGGCATATGGAATATAGTTGCCTTTAGGTTGAGTGACATTGAAATATTGAGATGGACTCATTTCAAGCGGCGGAAGATCTTCATCCTTAGGGGCAGAAAGGGCCACTGTCATTGCTATGGAAACAAAAAGGGCTGGCAGAAGAATTTGTGAAAATAGTCCCTTCCAGTTCCGTGTTATGTAATGGAAACGTTTGAAGAGCACAGCACGGAAATGATTCAACAATAACCATTTTCTGGATAAAACACGAGAACCTCTGCCAGATAACATCTCCATATTCTGAGAATCTAAAACATAAATATATAACACATTGTCGTCAATACGTAATTTCTGTTCAACGTCAATTTACAAATCGAATTCCAAAATTTCTCAAAAACTACAAAATTTTTCGAGGGAGTTCAATTTTCGCTTTATGAGGGTTAATGTCTTCAAGATGTAGGGTCTAGCGAATAAAGCGAAAATTGAATGCTCAGGACCAAAGACTATGTTCGAGGCTTCTAGGGTGTTCGAGGCAACAAAGTTCTACTGTACTCACAAAGTAAGTGTCACATTAAGCTAGACTGACCCTATAAATAAGGGTGACATTGAAAACACTTTGGATATGCAAACCAAGCTAAGATCAAAATTGTTTAACTTAATCATTCACACAAAACATAAACAATCTCCAAATACCTTGTGATTGGTCGTCTGGTTCTACATTTACTTGGCTCTCCATTCTGTGATTGGCTAAATTTTCAGTCATGTGACCAAGTTCTGTTCCATTCGGACTGGTCGATACCTCATTTAAGCTACCAAGTTCCAACATGTTACCAGCATTTTGATTGGCCGGTATTCTTGGTTCTGATTGGCCACCTGATGCCTCACTAAGCAATTCCTCCAATGGTGGAGAAGCAGACCTAGTCACATGATCAGGGGAGGGATTTAGAGTGTCCAATGGTTTAGGCTCCTCCTCATTATCTGAAATTAATCATATGCATGTGATAATGTGCTTATAAGGAAGGGCATTGAAGCTTTATACAACAATATGGTTTATTCAGAATAATGGATATTATAGGTAAATGTGAAAGGAATAAGGAATAAAGGGTTAACACTATACTTTTGGTACCTTCTAAATCTTTCATGGCATTTTCTGTGACTTCAAGGAATACCTCTTCCAAGTTACTGTCAGCTACCCCGTAACTGCTGATATGTAAATCTTCAACACCAGATTCTAGTGCCTATAATCAATCAACAAAGTATGTCAATCTTGAATATGTTCTTACACACTGACAAATGAAACAACTAAACTAATCTGCCCAAAACATGTTTAAAAAACTTGATTGGTAGTTTACTTATAAACATTTTTGAAACGTTCCATGACCATTATGTAAATACCATAATGAAATGTGTGACACAAAAATTGTTGACTACACAGCTAGGTACAATTAGACATATTAAGTAAATTTATGCACTTTTTAAATATTTTTTATTTTTATTCATTTATAATATTACCTGAAAAAGTTTCTGAAAATTTCCTTTTTTGGCCTCTTCATACGGCAGAATGTAATGTAGTTCACGTCTTGTTTCTGTTTTCAAGTAAGCAGACGACACGGATTTCTGTATAAACTGAGTAACAGCAGACGACTCACACTTGGATACAAATTCTCCACGAGGAAGTTCCATATTTTCAAGCTCATCGTTAGATCTTATATCTAAAACAAACATCAGAAACATATTATTTCAAATAGCTTTTTATTACAATTTTTTATAGGCGTAATGCACCAATTGAAATTATAAGGTTTTTTACACAAAAAAGTATCCAACAAAGGGTCGTAACTATTCATGTAAAGTTTCATTGAAACAAGGCTTGGTGTGATTGGAACAGGTTCAAAACTAAATATTGCCATAACGCAAAAACTTTATGAACATGAAGGTGATTTTAATCAAAAAGTCATCTTATCACATTATAGGTCATTTGACAGGCGCCACTTTCGTGCAGAGTTAGCAAGTTGTGCATTGTTCTTTTTGGTGACTTTTGTGCCCCGCTGTTTCTGTTGAATGAGTATATAACATGAGGTACTTCAAATAGAACATCTCCATGCTTACCTTCCTCAGTTTCCTGTTTCACCAGTTTGAAGTGATAGCCCTCACAGAATGTGTTCTTCAGGAAAAGAGGGCTTCCACAACATTTCAGTTCACCGTTTGATATAATCGCAATTCTATCACCGAGTAAGTCAGCCTCGTCCATATGATGTGTAGATAGCAAGATAGTACGGCCATTCTTATACTTGATCAACAAATCCCATATAGCTCTACGAGCGTATGGATCCACCCCAGCTGTCGGCTCATCAAGGATTACAGTACGAGATCCACCAACAAATGCTATGGCAACAGATAGTTTACGCTGCATTCCACCAGACAGACAGTCTATTTGACTATTACGTTTCTTCGGCAAGCCAAGATCCTCGATCATCCTAAAATGACGAAATTGGGAGTTTACACCATTTCATTTTGACATGATCCAAATAAAGCAAAGGAACCACTTGATTAAATTGAGCAAAATTGACTGAGAATTCAATATTTTAACAGAATGAGTGATGAGTTACAGAATGAGTGATTAGTTACAGAATATCTCATGAGAAAAGAAATTTCGGAAAAAAATCACACAAAAAAATCCAAATCTCCTTAAAAAAGCCCTGCTGACGTAAATCTTCCTAATTGACTATCTGAAAATATGGTGTAAGGTGACTTGATTAACAAAATCCACAAAATTTCACACCAATGAACAAGACAAATTTTACAGTAAATAAAATGCATGTCATATATCTTACATGTCCATTTCCGTGTTGATATCAGATGTCTTCATGCCTTTAAGACGAGCATAAAACCATAAATGTTCTTCCACCGTGAATTTATCAAAGAGCACATTATGTTGTGGACACATCCCCAGTCCCTGTCGAATCACTTCCATATCTGTACGTATGTCATTACCATATATGGACGCCGTGCCGGACGTTGGCGGGAAAAATCCTGACAGAATAGACCTACAACAACAATATGACATCGGTGACTGATCAGAAAGTTGTTATCCTAAGATCGATCTATTGGTAGTCAAGTACTATGTTTATTCAGGTTAAATGCCTCTTCGCAATGGTCACGATGGTCATACCCTTCCATGAAAATTTGACAAATCTGCCATATATGGAGAAGTTTAGAATACGTACAGGCAAACTGGTTGGGTGAATTGGCCGCTATATATATACATTTATTAACTTAATTTGTTGAGAGATAGTGCAACTGGAAAAATCATCTAGATTTCAATTCTTTTAGCTATTTTGAGACAAGATACCCAGCATTCCTGTGAATTCCATGTACAGGCGTATGCACAGACACATGCACAGACGCATGACGGATGAAGAGTGATTCAAAAAGCTCACCTAGTCACAGTGTAAATGTTTTGAAATTGGGGAAAAAACACAAACAATGGGTTTATCCACTGGCACTCGACCAGAGAAATAATTCTATAAATTGCCGTCACCTATAATCTATATTTATACATGTACCATGATGTGGGTTTATCAACTATTTTAATGCAATAAATAACTTGAAGAACAATGAAATATAGGGAGTGGGTGGGGGATTATTATAAATCTAGGAATCTATTTATTTCAACAATTTGACTGAAGACTTACATAGTTGTTGTTTTACCGGCTCCATTATGTCCGAGGAAAGAAGTTATCTGCCCTTCATAAAGGTTGAGACTCAGGTTTTTTACTGCCACTTTTTTGCCTGTTTTATACACCTTAGTAAGACAGTCTATGCACACACCCTGTGTTAAATGACTCGGTTCAGGCTCAAACATTGAAGCTTCTTCTGTAATAATGATGATAATCAAACTTACATAGCACCAAGGTTTCAGAAAATAACAAACAGGATACTGTAAAATCATCATTTTAGAGGGGGTTGAATTTTCATTGAGTTGTTATTTATCTCGACCATGAAATGTAATCCCCTCAATTAATCGACCTTCTGAATCATGGTATGAATCCCGATACACCGCTTCTCAGTTCTGTGAGAGAATTTTCTATTTTCATATGGCTATGACGGAATTGAAAACCTGAAAACAATGTAACGCTCGGACGGAACTCAGATGTCATGTACCCTGAGTGTTACATTGGTTTTCAGTTCCATCAGAGCCATATGAAAACAGACCAATTCTCTCAAAAACTTCTCTGAAAAGCGATATATCGTGATTCATACCGTGCGAATACAGAACATAAGATTACCCTTCCATGTTTGGTAATCCACAAATATACGACCCCACAAAAATGCGTTTTTATCAAATCCACAAAATTTAATATCCACAAAAATATGTGATTTTCCAGTAATTCTTAATAATTACAGATATAAACAGAAGACCAGAAAAATAATAATTATTCTGTTCTTCTTTAATTGTGCAGTCACACTGAAAATTAACATATGATAATAACGTATGCCGAGAGTACAAACATTTTGGCAATCATGCTGGTGTAAATTGAATCTGTAAGGGGTAAGTTTTATACAAGTTGCACACTGAAATATGCTGTTGTATGCTGATACCGGCTAAAATGTGTACGTGAAGGTCACATTTCTATGTACTTACAGACTTTGTATATAATAGGAATAACAGGGCATTAGTTCCACTTATGTTATACGCTAGGCAAAAGCAGTCACAAAATGGTTGTTTTTAACACGTATCAAAACTTGCTATCGAATAGTGCCACATACCTGGATCCCTTCCGATGGCCCCTGCTTGGTCTTCTTCCATGACAGAGAATCCTTGTCGTCGGTTAAACAGGCTAGATACGTTACAGCAATCACTTTCATTTGATTTCATCACTCCACCACACCAATAGGACCGGGTGAATGGGAAGTACCAGGGCTTTGGAAGACCGTATGACCCTAAAATAAATTCAAGTCACTGAAAAATTGCAGGCAATACAAGTACCGTACCGTTTGAGGCCATGACCCATTTATATAATCCAAAACTAAAACAATTTTTTTCACTATTTTCGTCTCCATTTAAACCACAATTTTTGTCAGAATTTAAAAATATTATACTGAGCATAATATCCTCATCCTACACACACTAGGGACTAGAAATACAGACACATTATATCATTCCAAAGTCCCTTGTAATTGGTACACAAGGGCCCCTAATCACAAATTGTCTTTGTTTTGTTTTGTAAAGAAATTATCTTAAATGAAAACTTTTCACTCAGAAATAAAAAATATCAAAAATTTTCTCTGAGGCAATTCTGTCTGTTTTCGTAGAGTAAAATAAACATCTCAGAAAAAAGCCAAGATTTTTTCGAAAAATCAGAGTTTCGAAGCGTATCTACTTAGATAAGTCACTCTTTTAAAGGGAGGGAAAGATGTGATAAATTTGAACCAACCTGGGAAGGCATTTTCTATATACCAAGCTAACAGAGCATATAGAAAGGTATCAAACACCATCATCATGAGTACCATCAGTAGGTTATATCTGTCCCCTTCTACAGGTGATATATGTATATTGCTCCACTGTATACCAACACCTGTCTCCTCATAGAAAGCAAAATATTTCCCACCAAGACCAAACGCAGTAGTAGAAAATAATGACTGAAAACAAAATTCAAATGTTTTACTCCAAACTCTAAATAATTTTATGATGTTATACTCCAAACTCTTCATAATTTTATGATGTTTTACTCCAAACTCTTCATAATTTTATGATGTTTTACTCCAAACTCTTAATAATTTTATGATGTTTTACTCCAAACTCTTCATAATTTTATGATGTTTTACTCCAAACTCTTCATAATTTTATGATGTTTTACTCCAAACTCTAGATCATTTTACAAGAGTTATCTGGTTCGAATCCCAGCCAGGTCACTTGAAAGTTCTGGAGGTAGTCTTGCACATATCAGTTCTACCAAGGAGTCTATTCCTAAAGATCGAGGGTATCATACCTGGAATTTTTGCATCACACAACTGTGTCGTCCCTCAAAATCGGAGGTCCATATGACCAGGCATTTAAGACGGTCTCAAACGTGGATCACAAACTAACATGGCCATCAATGCCACCTCCACTATATGTTTCAGCATAAATTAAAACAAGCAAGACAACTTACAACTAATGTCTTTATAATGGAAGATATACTGTCACCGGCCACGTCTTCTTTGATTGCAACATACATGTAAGGTACATACGTCAGGAAGTATATGATACCTGCACAGGCTGCAGCCACCTTGGCTTTGGAATATAACGTACTGATCAGGAAACTGTAAATAATACAGAGAAGTATTACAATAAATAACATGTACAAATATTGTTTGTTTTTCACCAGATTTTTTGCCACTTTTTATAATTTTTTTATCAAAATATAGTGGACAGTTGACCGAAATAGTTTTCCTGAAATTAACTACAGGCAAGGAACGAAAAATTAACAAGAGATATTTGTAAAACACATACACCCCATGGATGCCAAATAGTAAGAAATGCTAAAGGTCATGACAACCTTGACCAAATGCACTCAAAATCAATAGGGGTCAACTACCGACAAAAATGACCAACATTTCAAGATCTTGGGCCCAACCATTCTTGAATTATAGATCAGAAGCCATTTGATCTATGTAGCCATATTAAAGGTCAAAGCGACCTTGACCTATCAACCTTAAAATGAATAAGGGATTATCTACTGTTGATGACCAACCTCAATGTAAAGAATGAGGATCCTAGGGTCAAAGTTATTTTGTTATTGAACAGAAACCGTTTAGTCTGCTGACCGACAGACAGACATTTGCAAAGCACTATACCCCTTCATCAAAGACACTGGTAGGGGAATAAATTTAGTGATATTTAATAAACATCAAAAATGGGTATGCAACACTGCAGCTGATTATTCTGAACATTGTGTTGCCATGACTTACCAGAAAGAAATTGTTGCTATGGCGAACAGTTCTAATGTTGTAAACACGAGTAAGGCATTACTATATGTGAGTACATGTCCATATTTGAGCATCACTGTGAGTACGATCATAGTGACTGTGAACTGTATAAATGTTGTAATAAACCAGGCTAGCCAATGTACAGCATTACTTAGTCCCATCATTTTCATCACCTAAAAAATATACAATGACATACAGTACAACCTTAATCTGATTAAAATCATCTCTAAATTACACGGATACGCTACTTTGGAAGATTGTATACTTAGATAAGCCAGATTGAGTACAACCTGTGCTAGTGGTTCCTATTTGTTTATTTGGGGTAAACAGCGTTTTTCAACAATTTTTCAGCTGTATAAAGAAGCTGATTCACCTAACCAGTTTTCCTGGACTGTATCCTAACCAGTACTTGGTCCCTATTTGTTTATTCCGGGTAAACAGTGTTTTTCAACAATTTTTCAGTTATAAACGGTGGCTAATTCACCAAACCAGTTTTTCTGGACTTTACTTTATGTAACCGTTCATTAGGAACCAGCAACTTCTCCACATGTGCAGGAAAATTGACATTGTTGTCAAATATTCATGGCAGGATAATATTATGACCTGCCGCAGAAAATCAACATTAATATCAAATTTTCATACAAGGATATAACCTGCCATGACCAGCAAATTGAACCTGGAATGCTGGGTGAACCTGGAATGCTGGGTGAACCTGGAATGCTGGGTTACAAATCAAGTACAAACTGTGTTAGTGGCTGCATATATTAATCAATCACCTGTCTTAAAGGTGAACAACTCAAAACGATTAACAAAAATCTAAATTTTTTTAAAAATGTTTGCAAAAGATCTTTAGAAAGTCCATGCATAATGTTCAGTTACACAATTTACCAAAGCCAGAATATACAATGAGATGTTGGATGTGAAACTTTGATCAACTACCATAACACCAAGAACTTGAATATTGCCTTACCTCTTTAAGCCTCTGTTCTTTTTCATACACAATACTTTGTACTAGCATAGCAACCGAGTACACCCAGGATATGGTTAGACACAGTGGCATTACATGTTCTATCATAAACACAAACCTGTAATGTATATATAAGAGTAGTCACACACAAGTTAGTTGGTTGGGCTGTTATCACCTTTTAAACAGGTTCAGCAAAAAAAAATTGCAAATACATGAACATTGTCATCAGTTCATAAATAGCTGATGATTAGTTGGTTTTACATGTAATTGCTTATATATTGTAAATAAAGAAGTAGGTACAGTAGAATTGCGATGTCTCATAATGCCTTCAGTCAAGTTCAAGCCACCTGTTTGGGGCATGTACTGTATATTAGTACAGCATCATTTTGTCTGTGGAGCAAAGAACCTGTTTGAGGCATGTAAACTAGTACAGCATCATTTTGTCTGTGGAGCAAAGAACCTGTTTGAGGCATGTACTGTAAACTAGTACAGCATCATTTTGTCTGTGGAACAAAGAACCTGTTTGGGGCATGTAAACTAGTACAGCATCATTTTGTCTGTGGAGCAAAGAACCTGTTTGAGGCATGTACTGTAAACTAGTACAGCATCATTTTGTCTGTGGAGCAAAGAACCTGTTTGAGGCATGTAAACTAGTACAGCATCATTTTGTCTGTGGAGCAAAGAACCTGTTTGAGGCATGTACTGTAAACTAGTACAGCATCATTTTGTCAGTGGAGCAAAGAACCTGTTTGAGGCATGTAAACTAGTACAGCATCATTTTGTCTGTGGAGCAAAGAACCTGTTTGAGGCATGTAAACTAGTACAGCATCATTTTGTCAGTGGAGCAAAGAACCTGTTTGGGGCATGTAAACTAGTACAGCATCATTTTGTCTATGGAGCAAAGAACCTGTTCAAGGTTTCTAGGGTGTTTCAGGCAAAACTGTTCGAAGCATCAACATTTCACTGTACTTGTATAGCTCCTTGCCCGGGGCTCAACATATATACAATGTAAAACTGATTGTCACAGACTCAGAGGGAAAGACAAGGAGATTTCCAAAATTCTCCATATTAATAAAAATTAATACTTCAATGGAATTTTTACTTGAACCTGAAAAAAGATTACACACAACTCACTTGTCATAGAGCCAACATGGATAAGGAAATCTAATGAAGTAAGACCCTGGTTCCACCACATCTCTACCAACTTGTACATTGATGATTGCCCTCTCCATAATATCCTGTGGAAACATTTCAACTTTATAAGTGTCACAAATTCAGCCTAGATGGCACAGTAGAATATAATCCAAGTTCTTTGACGATGATCATTTCATCAACGTTAGTATAAATAAAAGACCATATAGTTATGGTATCCAGGACTAAGTACAATATAGCCAGCCGGATAGCATTTTCCTCATCATTTATCGAATCTGTATCATGCATGTTTGATGTGTTATATGAGGAAAATATGCAAAAATGAATGATGTCATGGTGTAAACATTTACCTAATTTGGAATGGACATTGTGTTATATCTTACAAATAAAATTTTCTAGCAAAAAATTTCAAATATCAATTTCTTGGGAAAAGTAGTGAATTTAAGGTACAAATTGAACACAAAGATTGGAGACATGATGGTATACCTGTATCCATGTAAAACCAAATGACCAGTATGGATAGTCTCCCGATCCTGGACCCGGGAACCAGTATTTGTCTCGTACACGTTTTGTGGTCGGTGTGAATGTAGCATTCTGTCGTATCTTGTATTTGATATGAGTTGGTAAGGTTGCATTCTCTTTCACATTCTCAAACACGACCCCTGTAAGTATAGATACATTATCTATGTATAAAGATCATGTGAATATAAAGCGATTTACAGTATTCACTGACTATTTGAATACAAAAATGGAAATTATTTGATCAACATTTAGAGGTGTTTAGCATAGTGAGTTAGGCAAGACAGATACAATATACATATAAGACTGATGTCATAGCAAAATTTGGAAATATTCAATTAAAGAATTCCATGACTTTTCACCAACCTTTTTTACCATAAAAATAGTCAAATGTTCAGACTTATCAAGATTGGTGGCCACCCTGTTTACTGTGCAATTGATTATCTTCTAATTTAAGTCAAACAAACAAATTCAAATGACATAAAAACATTTAAGATCATACTTAATTTTAGGGCAGGTTGTCTTACTGGAAACAAACAAAAACATTTAATGCCTTAGTGAACAAAACAACAATGTTATTGTTGTCTTTCATCTAAAATCCATGTATCGCATGCATGGCAGAATTACCATCTCAGTCAACTAACGTATGATTGCTAATTAATGAAATAGAAGTGTGTACGCATACTGCAGGCACGGAATAACAATCTAAATTAACTACCGTATAAATGCTAATTAACGAAATACAAGACAGTAGTGTGTACACATACCAGCGACAGCACTAACATTCTGATGATACTGTTTGGTCAGGAAGAAATCCACCATCTCCCACTCGCTAGCGAACCCCTTAAACACGTTCAGATTAATCCCTGACATCAGGGTCAACCAGGTGCATGCAGCATTATCTATAGAGTCTATCTCATGTAGAAAAAACTCTGCATCTGGTATGGTCAAGTTTAGGAACAATGCTTGTCGGGAATCCTCGTGCAATAAGTACGATAAAACACTCTTATTCTCTCGAAGGTCTTTTTGGATCTGTGAAAATACCAGTTATATAGAAATGTATAATAAACTCAAAGAATTTCATAATTTGTTTCAATTAAGGCTTCATTAAATGGAGGATATTGGTACTTGTCCATTTTGATGCAAGATTGAATATTATGTAACACAAAAATCACTATTTTCACGAAAATCAACAAATTTTTTATTATTTTATACTTTTATTTTTCTTAAAATAATATTTGCTTATTTGGGAAAATCACATTTAAATTAGATCATCACAGTTATGAT
Organism: Spisula solida; assembly: GCA_947247005.1. Taxonomy (NCBI): domain Eukaryota; kingdom Metazoa; phylum Mollusca; class Bivalvia; order Venerida; family Mactridae; genus Spisula; species Spisula solida. Next base: position 46,263,980 of record OX365948.1, on the reverse strand, counting down.
GCCATAAAATACTTAATATGATAACAAAATACCATGCAGTTTACCTGTTGAATAGTTTTAATATTTTCTCGTGTAGAATTCTCGCTCAAATATTTACGTAGATCTGCGGAGATGGCAAGCCATTCTTTAGCATATTTACTCACTGAGTCGATCAACTTGAATGTATCATTTGCCTGAGAAACAATAAGCAGCATATCATACAAAACATCACTGAAGGAAAATGTCAGTGACAAATTTCTCAAAAGAAATATTTTAACATCAATTCATGAATATCTAAACTGTAAACTAGAATGACATGGATTACAGACTCCCAAACTTGCCATTTGACAATGTCAAGAGCCATAACCTGCAACTACACATACTGACCAATTTTTCTATGGTTTCTGATGACTGTAGCTCAAATACTACTTAACTAGGTCTGACACAAGCCAAAATATGCTAATACTGGATGAATCTGTTACAAAATACATAGGTGCACAACTACACATGCTGACTAATATTCCTACGGCTTTTGATGACTGTAGCTCTAGTACTGTTTACAGTTAAGTGTGACACAAACCAAATTTCATCATTTCAACTGTGCTCACACAGGATTAATCAGAATATGGCAAAGTATACTATTTTTACGCCCCAAAATGACGATACAATTTTTTACACCCAAAAAATCATACTATTATTTAATCTGAAGAACAGGCACTCATAATGGTGTTCTCAGACTCTGGTACAATATTCCTTACCTTTTGTATAATTTGGTTGACAGCTGTGTTATTTGGAGCATATAAAACTTTAGGATTGCTATACAAAACGTGTATCAATATTTTCAGTTTCTTTCTCTGGTAATAGTCCAAACCAAGTGCATCTGAAAATAAGAGTTTGTCACATAAATACCGTTATTTTTCACCAGCATGTTGGCATAAAAAAGTAACGTCACTAGCTTAAATATGTTATTTCTGACTTGTTTTGATCCACTAACTATGGTATGTGATTAAAAAAATACAACACTCATTGTTTTTGAGATTAATATCACAAAATTAAATTATAAACTCGCCTAAGCCTCGCTTAATAACTCAATTTTCTGGACTCATTTAAGAAATGTTGATATGCAAAGACAACTAATGACGGATCCTTATATGTCCAGGAAATTTACTTAACCTAAAAAATGAAAACACACTTAAGTTCCTGACACTGTGTAAAAATAAAATCATATAACAAAGGTTTCACATAGGGGTAAGTGCACTTTGTCTATTTTCCTCCACATATGGAGAAGTTGCTGGTTGCTTGTGAAGGGTAAGTTAATAATAAGGATACATTCCAGGACAACTGGTTAGGTGAATCCGCCGCCGTATATAACTGGTTAGGTGAATCCACCGCTGATTATATTGGGAAAATTGTTCAGAAATGGTGTTAAACGTGAACAAAGTCAAACAGAAGCAAGGGAATTATGGGTTGTTAGGGGCAACCTACGTATATCAAAGTCCTCAAAGTCGGAATCAGTAGATCTTCTTTTACGTTCATGTACACTGACATCAGGGTGAACATCTATGCTATCTGTAGATGAATTATTATGATCCGAGTCATTGAAAGGCTTGGATGTTGTCGACATGGTATCATTTCCTGTTGAATTGCCACCGTGACCTTCACCTGATTTGTGATTCTTGCGATGTCTATCAGGCGGAGGATGACCACATATTGTCTGCTGCATACCGTCCCAAAACTTCAGAAATCCTGCAAACTTGTTGGCTTTCTGTGTTTTAGAATCATGATCAGGTGACTGAGTAGTAACCTAAAATTTTAAGATAATTATTATTTGTGTTAACCTATATCCCAATAACTTAAAGGCACATAGTCAAGATTTCTGCTCAATTTTACTTCGAGACTTATCCTCCCCAAAATTAAATGACAAAAGTTACCACAGGAATCTGATACTTTTCCATCCAGATTTTCTCAGTACATGCAGGTTAACACACAGCAGTTAGCACTAGGAATGGAATCACACACATTGTACTACTTGAGAATAACAAAATTGTGAAATGTTTACCTCGTGAACATTTCTGATTTTACAGCAGACTTACTTTGGTTGGTTCAGAACTTGGAACAGTTGATTGTGTGGTTGTTGTCATGTTAATTTCTTCGTACATTAAATCACAGCCGTCCTGTGGTAGATCTTCCACTAAAACACTCAAGTCTAATAGATACATCTGAAATCTGTAGAATTTCTCCACCTGAAAGTAACCATAAAAATGATCTATAATAATAATTATAATAATAAAAGATCTTCTTAAACTAGATTGGTTTTTGACACAGAAATGTAGTCTCCTACAAATTGCCATAACTTTGTATAAAATCACAGTTTCGGACCGACAAAGTTGTTCAGATTATGAAGGATTTTGGATTGTGGAAAAGTTCGGATTGCGGAGGATGTTTCATTAACATAAAGAAAGAAGAAAATTAGATTACCAGTAGAGAGGTTTATGGAGTTTCTACCCTACATGTAGTTATGTACAGAATAGTAACAATAATTAAAACCAGACAAATTCTGCGCAATTAGTTAGTTTTGCTCTTACTTTAGAATAAAATGCTGGATAATCAAATCAGACCACTGGAAAAGTGTGGCTGACTTTGCTAAGAATCAAGGTATGTCTAACTTGTGCCGATCCAGAGAGGGAGCAGGGGTCTGGACCCCCCAGAATTTGGCAAAATTTGGTTTTACACAAGTTTGGCAGAGTTTTGAGTATGACCAGGACAACCCTCTATGAACAATAGCTTGTTGGGTCTCCCCCTAAGTAATATACATGTAGCTTGTTGGGTCTCCCCCTAAGTAATATAGCTTGTTGGGTCTCCCCCCTAAGTAATATAGCTTGTTGGGTCTCCCCCTAAGTAATATAGCTTGTTGGGTCTCCCCCTAAGTAATATAGCTTGTTGGTCTCCCCCTAAGTAAAATAGCCGGTCAGACCCCTTGCAAAGGAAAACAAATTGGTCAGAGCCCCTGTTGAGAAAGGTTTCTGGATGGGTACATGTGTAATAGATGTGACAGTACTTATACTTACGTCTGTCAGAAACTCTTCCACTCCAGCATACACTGAGGAGAAGTTCAATGGAGTCAAATCAAACTGAAACAAACATACAATAGATGAGGTTTTATCACAAAAATGTATTCCCCCACAAAGGCAAAAATAAAGTTTCTGACAATACTAACGGCATTTTTACAACAATTTGGACAGTGGTAAACAGATGACCAAACCTGCTTCCTGGTAAACAGATGACCAAACCTGTTTCCTGGTAGGCAGATGATGTAAATAGTTTCCTGGTAGGCAGATGATGTTAATAGTTTCCTGGTAGGCAGATGATGTTAATAGTTTCCTGGTAGGCAGATGATGTTAATAGTTTCCTGGTAGGCAGATGATGTTAATAGTTTCCTGGTAGGCAGATGATGTTAATAGTTTCCCAAGAGGAAACATTTGCATAAAGTTGAAGATTCAAGTGTCAGGGTGAGAAAATGTGAAAATTATGAACGTAAAATATTACTTAATTATACAAATCATTAATGCTGTCATGTAACTTTCTTCAAACAACAAAAACTACATTTATAATTGACAATACTCACCATTTTTACAATATTATCATCAGCAATTTCTCTCTTCAGAATTTCTGATAATTCATCAAAATCATGGTTGGACATGTTACACAACACCTTCCCAGCATCCTCCTGTAAAACAACAACATTGGTGTTCAACTAACACAGGCATAAGTGTGTGGTCAGTTGGTTTTTCTCTGCCAGATTGACCAATGACCACAGGTGCGATACTCTAGCTCTTTCCAAAGTAGACTCCTTGATTTTTTCATGAGCCCAGTGTTTAGCACAGATACACGCTTTTGTGAGGTCAAAATTTGCAAATTTGTTATTTTAAAGTAGTTTGCAAGGTTAAATGTTCGCAATTTTTAAACTTTAGAAATATCACTTATCAGATTTGCGAGTATAGCAAATATTGATTTTACTGTATTAAGGAATACACTTACCAAGTGAAGAGCATCACTGTTATTGTGTGGTATCAACAGCATCTGTAGTCCCATTGTATCACATGCCCCATCTCTCAACACAGACGGTGATAGTAGTAATATCTATAAACAGTGAACAAAACATCATTGTTAACAGACATCAACATGCTAAAGGTGCCTACATGACAGAGTGATTTTTATGCGGCATTTTAGCATTCTACTGAGAAAGTCGTAGAGCGTGACCATTTGGTTTTATCCTTGCCTAATTAGCCAATGACCTCTGGCTTCGAGGGAAGAGACAGAAAGTTTGTGTGATACCAGGAATCAAGGTACACTGCCCTAGCTATTTTCAAATAGACTGCTTGGTTTTTTACCGTACTTAGCGTATAGCACCGATACACACGAGATTAACTTTGGGTTACCAACCAGTTTATCTGCAATTGGATGGGAAACATAGAAAAGCATTTCAGGAATGACTAAGTGCCGCGGTCGAGAAGTCCACTTTTAAAAAGTTCAGTTGTATGTGACATACCTTCAATATTTCAGCCAGTTCTGTAGGACTGAGTCGCCCTGGCACAGGAAATTCTCCCGACTCAATACCAAATACATGCAACATAAAATCCACAAATTTCTGGTCTTCCCATAATGCAGTTTGATTCCTCAATGCATGTAGTATACCAGTCTGGAAATCTGGTATCATTTCAGACAGGATCGATGAAATCAGACTTGAATGATCAAGAACTGTTGATGTCGGAGGTCGTGGAATATCTTGTAGGCTACGACGTATTCTATGGAAGTCGACTGCATTCGGATAGGAACCAAATAACAGCTTATATACCTGTAAAGTAACACATGTTAAGAGTGTATGCCGAAATTTCTTGTCAGATATGGAGAACATTTTTCACAATGAAAAAATTTGTCCTAACTTTAGACAGTGCTTCTTACCAGGAATATAAAAATGCTAAAATGATTATAGGTCACCATGCTTGTTTATCCTTTATCTGCCCTTCAATACACAAATTCGGAGAAAAAAATTAGTTTCAAGGGCAGATAACTAATAAACAAGTTTGATGATATTTGATTATTGTGGCATTTTTCTGAGGGTTTGGTCATAGCCACCTTGACCTTCACTCTACTAACCTCAAAATCAAAAGAGGTCATCTACTGATGATGATCAACCTCCCTATATACATGTAGTTCAAGCTCCTAGGCAAAATGATTATTGAGTTATTGATCGGAATGCGTTTGGTGTACTGACCAACTGACCAACAGACTGAACAAACCAACCAACCGACCCAACCACTGTCTGACATGTACAAAGCAAGATACCCACTTTTCCTTGATTGTGGGACATATCGATAATTATGTAATAATATAAATAGCATGAGCAATGTTTACCTCTTTAACATTAACGGAAGACTGTAACAATGCATCAATATCAGCATCAGACATAGACACGTCATTCTTCAAGAAAGTACGAAGTTCAGCAGTTGATGCAAACAATGACACCAGTTGAAAATCTGGAAAAAAAAAATATTTTTGCTTTGAACCTTTCTATATTTTTTATCTACTTCCAATACACAGGAGCGTGCACTATTTGGGAATAAATGGTAGAAACTAGTCTCACTAGATTGAAAGTATTTCACTGACATATCATCAATATTATACTCTAAGCAAGCAACAAACAGAGCCACAATTGTGTCCTCAAGGACATTTGACCAGCTGATAATAATCAACATTCAAAGCAGATTTAAAACATTCTAAGAAATTGAAAATTGAAGCCTGATCTGTGTTACAACTAGAGGGCCCAAAAGACCCTATGCCGCTCACCTGTCATAGTAGTTCATGCAGGCCCTTTAATGGTAATCCAGTAAATGCAGCCCCAATAGCATGTACAAGGTTTTCATATTGCATAACAAGCAACCTTGTACTTTACATTACATGAACCCATTTTGATGTTTAAGCCAAGTTTTGCCTATGATTTGACCTAATTACCAAGTTTTTAACCCTGGATGACCCAATATTGATCTTCACCTATATTTTGGTAAGATGATCATTGTGACCAGACAGCAGTAGACAAGGGAATATTCAGCTTAGCAGACAGCAGGAGACAAGGGAAGATTCAGCTTAGCAGACAGCAGATGACGAGGGAAGATTCAGCTCAGCAGACAGCAGTAGACGAGGGAAGATTCAGCTCAGCAGACAGCAAGTGACAAGGGAATATTCAGCTCAGCAGACAGCAGGAAACAAGGGAAGATTCAGCTTAGCAGACAGCAGGAGACAAGTGAACATTCAGCTTAGCAGACAGCAGTAGACAAGGAAAGATTCAGCTCAGCAGACAGCAGTAGACAAGGGAAGATTCAGCTCAGCAGACAGCAGGAGACAAGGGAAGATTCAGCTTAGCAGACAGCAGGAGACAAGTGAACATTCAGCTTAGCAGACAGCAGGAGACAAGGGAAGATTCAGCTCAGCAGACAGCAGTAGACGAGGGAAGATTCAGCTCAGCAGACAGCAGTAGACGAGGGAAGATTCAGCTCAGCAGACAGCAAGTGACAAGGGAATATTCAGCTCAGCAGACAGCAGGAAACAAGGGAAGATTCAGCTTAGCAGACAGCAGGAGACAAGTGAACATTCAGCTTAGCAGACAGCAGGAGACAAGGGAAGAGTCATCCTAAGCAAGGGAGCTAACAAATCCATTTCTCAAACTCTGAACAATTCAGAATTTCAAAACATCTTTTTTGTACTCAAATTTATCAAACCCCATTTTTTGTACTCAATATTATTGATCTTCAACCCAATTTCCTATTCAAACTCAACTAACCACCATCTGCAAAAATAATTTCATTACTTCCAAGGCAATAAGCCCTAGTATTATTGATATAATCATGATTATAGAAACAGACGTACTTGTGGCATTGTGAAAGGAATTCTGTAAGGATGCTGGTCCTTCTAGAATCTTCTTATATATTGCAGGAAGCTGCTCCATCTCTTTTGGTGTGTAACCAGGATAGAAAAAGTTGTGCTGACTACCAAGTGTCTGCAATCTTACTAGAAATTTGTTAGCACTGAAAATATACATGACAAATCAACAGATTTTACACGAGGGAATGGATCTCGGTACTGTATTACCAAAGCACTTACAGAAATCTTAACCCTATATTCAAATTCAGATACTAGATTAGCCAAAAAACCTACACACCGGGAACAGGTATGGTTTGTAGGAGTTTGTTAGCTGAAGCATAATAGATATGAAACAACCCTTAACAAGAATTTGAAGTTGTTAAAGAAATATAATTTTAAATGTGAATGTACCTTAAAGTTATCAGTAAATGCTGCAAACTGATGATTTAAAAATAAATCCCTGATGTATGATGGGATGTAATGGTTCCTGTATCAATTCAGTTAATGAAACATGTCAGTAATAATGCCTGTGTAGCGGTCTTTTTTATCCAGGCCAGTTTTTCCCCACCTCGTCCATTTCCCCCCCTAATCAACACTATACTACGATCATGACTAGCTTTATCTAGGCCCTGTTTTTCCTCCTCGGCCCCGTTTTTTTCCCTAAGAGTGCAAGGTCTTAATATGATGACCATATTTTTCTACCCTTGGCCCCTTTATCCCCCAAGAAGTTTTTAGAATGATGATCAAATGCAGCATTGATCCTTTTTTCATTTTGACCTCATTTTTCCCAAAGAAGTACATAATTATGGTCTTAGTATGATGACCTATGGCCTCATTCGGTCCTATTTTTCACCCCTAGGCCCCATTCCCCCCAGAAGTTCAAGGTTTAAGTATGATGATCAATTGCAGCTTTGGCCCCTTCCCCCTTGGCTTGGCCCAGTTTTCCCCTAGAAGTACAAGGTCTTGGTATGATTAACAAATGCAGTGTTGGCCCCATTTTTCCCCCTAGGCGTCTGTTTTTCACCTAAGAGTACATTGTCTCAGTATGATTGTCAATTGCTGCATTGGCCCCATTTTTCCCCACTTAGCCCTGTTTTTACCCCTTGAAGTTGACAAACATCCAGACAAATGTTCTGCACAAAATCAATATGTTTCTCCCACTATATGAATTCTACTGGTATTGCTGATAAAAAGTCAATTACGCCTACCTGTCTTCCTTAGAATGTGGCTTGGAACCGTTATATTCCTTATTTTTCTCACAGAAAGCTTGCATGATGGGTATGGCACCGGATGATGGAAGCACTTGTGTTCCCCATTGGTCTGAAATATGTACAATAGCGTACGGTCACATCACATACTTACATGGGCATTGAATTTTGTTGGGAAGTTAATAAGGATACTGAATAAAAGCAATTTTGTTGGTTTGTTAGTTGATGGATTTATGGAAACCTCTCATGTACTTCAGAGGTATAGGACATGAGGACAGAAGAACATGACCATAGCCAATGTCACTGAAGAATAATCACCTGCCTCACACCAGAACGTGTTGTTGTTGTTGTCAATGGCTATGGCTATGAAGCCCAAATATAGTCATGTCAATAGCATGTTCTACGCAAGTAAGGTTTCTCATAATGTCACATGGAAACTGAATCTGTGTCTGCCAAGTGTCATTCAATATTACCAGTAAACATTATTATGGGACAAATGATAATAATACCCAGTAATTATTTATATGCTTATAGTATGGTACAATAAGCAGGGGAATACTTATAGTTCGCCGGAGATAACACTAACCTTTGTTTACACAAAAAAATGAAAATTAAATACATTTTCCATATTCATTTTGTTCAATTTTGTGCATATACACTTTTAATGATATACTTTTTAAAACCACACTGAAAACTGGCGACCAGTCGACCGTGCAGTGTTTATAATTTGCTTTGTTTGTTTATTGACAAGGCTAGATTATCCACGGCGAACTACTGTCGATTCAAAGATATCTGTCAAAACCGCCAGAATGTTCCATTTCTTAATAGGTAAATGTATGTATTGACCAATCAGTGTTTTTATTTTACTCATACCATCTTTGACCATAGCTTTATGTATTAAAACAAGAGGGCCATGATGGCCCAATATCGCTCACCTGATTATACATGAAACCCTGCACAGTTTTCACCCAAGGGAATAATTTGAACATCTTGGTAGAAAACCACAAGATGATGCCACATACCAATTATCAAAGCTCTATGCAGTGTAGTTTTAGACAAGAAGATTTTTATATGTTTTCCCTATATAAGTCTATGTAAAACGGTGACCCCCGTGCAGGGCCAATTTTGACCCCAGTGGAATTATTTGAGCAATCTTGGTAGGGGACCACTAGATTATGCTTCATACCAAATATCAAAGCCCTAGGCATTGTAGTTTTTGACAAGAAGATTTTCTATATGTTTTCTCCATATAAGTCTATGTAATCCTGGTGTGCTAGAATACAAATGCGAATAGATCTAGTTTATTTGATAGATAGAACTTCAAATTCCTGTGATTCATTGTATGTACATATGTATGTAATCACCGGAATGAGCAAAAGCTTTAATATACATAGTTTAAGCAAAATTAAAAAAAATCTAGGCATTGTTGGGATTTAAACTCGCAGTAAATTTTATACGTTTTCAAAATAAGACTCACAAAACCATAGCTGTTAACCACTCGGCTATAGCTAGGGTGGTTATAGTTTTTATCATTTAAATGTACTAATGATGTTAGGACTTAATCCTGATACACCTGTAATAATCGATTGTATTGAATGTTTGTTTACGCGGTTGTGACAGATAACTTTGAATCAACAGTATATTTAAGTTTATTGCACTCAATAACAAAAATGTTTTCTCAATACTGTAAAATCATATAAATTTGGAAGGCAAAATTTGGCAAATTTGTTTTAATCTTGAAGTTGCTCGTGAAGTTAAATCACTGCCAAATTTGAATTTAAAAAAACTACTTTCTGTGTGTTTAATGTGATTGTTTCAGCTGTTAAGGAGCATACTATTTAACACACTTATGAATTGGCAAATATATTGAAAATTATTCCCTTGCAAAGGAAGTGCAGTAGTTGAGTGGATAAGGCTCTTGATAAGGGAATGAGAGGTCCTTGAAGGTTCAATTCTGAGCTTGGGCACTTGGTCATTTCTTGAACGCTTTTCAATGTTTCCCTCCCAACTAGAGATGAACTTAAATTGTTAGAAACCCAAAGGTAGTTTCCCAAGATCAGTGACATACACATGGCACATTAAAGAACCAAGTAGTCTATTCAGAAAGGGCTAGTGAGTATGGAACCGTGATTCCTTGTATCACACAGCAGTCTCGTCCCTCAAAGTGGTCATTGGCCAATCTTGCAGGAAACAAACTGAATGACCAAGCATTTGTGCCTGTCTCAGTTTATAGCAAACAACAACAACAATACCAATCCTTCAAGAAAATGTCTGTATCTACAGTCCACAAGAAAATGTCTGTATCTACAGTCCACAAGAAAATGTCTGTATCTACAGTCCACAAGAAAATGTCCGTATCTACAGTCCACAAGAAAATGTCCGTATCTACAGTCCACAAGAAAATGTCCGTATCTACAGTCCACAAGAAAATGTCCGTATCTACAGTCCACAAGAAAATGTCCGTATCTACAGTCCACAAGAAAATGTCCGTATCTACAGTCCACAAGAAAATGTCCGTATCTACAGTCCACAAGAAAATGTCCTTATCTACAGTCCACAAGAAAATGTCCGTATCTACAGTCCACAAGAAAATGTCCGTATCTACAGTCCACAAGAAAATGTCCGTATCTACAGTCCACAAGACAATGTCTGTATCTACAGTCCACAAGAAAATGTCCGTATCTACAGTCCACAAGAAAATGTCCGTATCTACAGTCCACAAGAAAATGTCCGTATCTACAGTCCACAAGAAAATGTCCGTATCTACAGTCCACAAGAAAATGTCCGTATCTACAGTCCACAACAAAATGTCCGTATCTACAGTCCACAAGAAAATGTCTGTATCTACAGTCCACAAGAAAATGTCCGTATCAACAGTCCACAAGAAAATGTCTGTATCTACAGTCCAGACAAACCAGATGTTACATAGTGATATACAAACACAAGTCACATAATTATATACAATGTATAATATGAATTATACAGTTAATATGAATATACATTGTCAATACAAAATATTATACTACCTTATTATTTGCTATCAATGGATTATAGAGATTTTCAGTGAAAATAACAGTGAAATTACCACTTTGTTATTTTCACTGTTTAAGAAAGCTGGTTCCAGTATAGTGCAGAAAAAGAAACGTAAAGTCAACGGCGCCAGGCTTTAAAATATGCGTTACGTCATCATGACGTCATAATTCGCATGTCGTGACATTCCAATTTCGCCGTGATTTTTTCCTATTAAGCCAATGACGGTACATTTTGAAGAGAAATTGAGGCATATAATAAACAGAAAATTTGTTGAATTTTGGTGTAAGATTAATTTTATTTTTCACTCGCATTTTCTGTGATCAATCGGTGAAATAAAATTCGATCTTACACCAAAATCAACAAATTTCCTCTATATCCACAACCCATCCTCTTTAGCTTTAGGATACATTGACCAAGCTTCAAGAATGACATACATGAACATTGTTACATTGATCAGAGACCTCAGGGCACTGATTACAGACTAGGATATAATTATGCATGCACATGTATATTGGTACTGGTTAAACCTTGTTTCTCACCAATTTTTCAGTTATATATTATGGCTGCTGATTCACCTAACCAGTTTTCCTGGACAGTATTCTAACAAGTTTTACCCTTCTACAACGAACCAGCAACTTCTCCACACATGTGACTAATGTAAAATTTTCATCAAAATTGCTCTTCCATAAACAACTGACAGATTTTCCACATGTGGAGGATGGTGTACCTAGCCAAATTGTCACAGAAGAACATAGCCTTTCTGACCCATTATACTCAAACCCAAATTGCTCCATCTCCTGTGCATGCGAGACGCTGGAGCACTTGGAATTTCAGAAAAGCTTTTCATGCAGCATTTTCCACCAAACTAGAGATGAACTGGCTGGTAAATCAGAGGTTATCTTGTGTGTATCAGAATACACCATGTGTGTTAAAGAACCAAGGAGTCTATTCAGAAAGAGCAAGGGTAGCATACCCAGATTCCTTTTATCACACAGCTGTCTCTCCCTTCAAAAATGGAAGTCATTAGACAATCTGTCAGGGAAAGAGCGAATGACCACCCACTTACCATTGTCACAGTCAAACGCAAACAAACAATAATGTGTAAAATACATACATGTTTCTTGTTGATGCGGCATTTCTCTCTTTCTAATGGACAGCAGTATGACGAACAATACCAATGGTATAAACAGCTCAAATAACAACACAAACTGAAATATATACATAAATGTTTAAAGTGGCAATTTGTAGAAAACATTCTCAAAATTATACGCTACTAACTGACATCCGTATTCTTCAGACACCAGAACCATCAGTGTGGAACGTGAAGCTTCGGAAGCGCACCATATGATCAAAGTGAAGCTTCGGAAGACTACCACCGATTATGAGATTTTCTCTGAGGAATTGACTTAGTCTACAATATGTAATACTGATTTGTGAGCGATCATATAGTGAGAACAAATTAAAATGATTCTTGAACATTTCTATTAATGTAATTCAACAGTTGATTTCTAGTCTGTAATTTAGTTTCAGTCTTTGTTTTCATAAGCGGAAAGCTTGTTATATATTCATGCATAAAGTTTGAGGACCACATCAATTTGTTTGTACTATAATTAAATTGACGTAACTACCACCACTTATAATGACCATTTCGCATTATAAACATACGTATACCGGTACACAGTATTGATACCTCCAAGCTTTTCAACTTTAAGGGTCATTGATATTCATTTTCAAACAATTTTCAAGGGCAGTGCCAACATTCCAAGGGGCCAAAATTGGATTTCATCACACAGGTTAAAGCTAATACTGGAGACAGTAAACACTACAAGGCTTAACACAAGTATAAAATAATAAGATTAAAGCGGCCATATTTGTTTAATTTATAACTGTCATTGTTATGAGTAAATAATGACTATTAAATCAAATAGAAATGTGTAACTGCATGATATAATAATACATTATACTAGTATTACATTCTACACATCCTGTTGCGGATTAATTATGCTTTTGGTTGTTTTATATGTAGCCTAGAAAATAAATGGTTTATTTCCACTTTCATGATGGCATTGCGGGGTTGGGTTAAGGAGAGCTAGCTTTCCCTGTGACCTCGTTGGCCAATCTGGCAGGGCAAAACCTGACAACCAACAAACTACAGATGAAGTCCTCGTTGGCCAATCTGGCAGGGCAAAACCTGACAACCAACAAACTACAGATGAAGTTTTCATTTTGGGAGATATCATGATTCTATAGATTTTATTTCTCGGTGAAGATGTCGATATAGAATATAAGCGGAAAGGAGGCCTAGTATTAAAGTAGCAAAAGCTATTTCTTAACATGCAATAGCCGGAGTTATCCAAAACAGAAACTATTTAAGGAATGGTTTTCAAATGTTGTTTTGCACAAAGACCTAAATATACAAAGATTGGAAAAATCTACCAAATCATGCGGCAGTCTTCTGAAATCTCACGAAATCTCATTTGTTTTTAATTCCTTATATCTCCTGTTTTCGTGAACATAGGAAATCAAAGTACTGAAGTACTGTTTCTGGGGGAAATCGCAATTCTGGGTATTATAGGGTTTCACATCAAAATTAACTATAACAAATCTTTCTAAATTTATATATTTTGCAAATCTTAGTAGATCTACAAACCAATAACATATTCACTGCATATATATTTATTTCACCATTCTTGTCTTTATACATGCACTTCAGAAAATCTGTTCACTTCTGCCTACTGTCTGTTTGTTTATAAAATTGTTTTGCTATAAGCATATGTATGTATGTTTTATGCAATAAACATTTTGTATTGTATTGTATTTATGGTACTGAATTTCAAAACAAATGTTAATATTGTGACAATGTTTCTGAGACGCGATAGCAGCTGAATCATTCAAATCACACCTCAACGGACCCATCACAATACTAGAACTCATGAAGGCAATGCAACTGCTGTAGTTCTAAGTAATATGTCACACTGTGTGTTCGATTCCAACGTGTTTCATCGTTCTTCACTACACTATAGTTTCATAAGCTGCTCGTTAAATGAATTATCAAACATCGAATGTACCTGCGTACATCAAGACGTACCAGTCCTGATATATATTTTTGCAGGTCAGACTCGCGTAATAAATAGAATAAACAAGACTGCGTTCACTAAACGCTTATGCCCCCTGTGGAAGCCTTGTCCATAAATAAGTCTAAGTCCAAAATTAGGTCAAGGTGAAGGTCAAAATGGGTTTAGGTGGTACAGGCGTGTGGAGAGTGTTCATACACAACATCCATGCAAGTATGAAAGCTTTGTAGCAAGCCATATTAATGCTAGAAGAAACGGTCAATTTGGGTTAACCAGGACGGACGGACGGACAAACGGACGAACAGACGAACGGACGGACAGGTGAATCACTATATGCCTCCCCATCTATCGATAGGGGGGCATAAAAACATTTGATTAAACTTTACCGTGCAAATTATTTTTATGGTAGTAAACCAAAAGAATGCAAGAAATGGAATAATGCATCAATGGGCGCAAGAAAATATAAGTTAGCGTCTAAAAACTTCACAAAGTCATAATTCCACAACTCTTCAGCTGCATAATTATGTAAATTATAAACCATCCGGATAGGATACGATTCGCGAGAGCGAATAAGATAGGGGTCGAAACACAAAAGACGATATGGTCTGGATTTTCGACGGAAAATTGTATACAACGACAGACGCAAACTATTCAAGTTAGCTGATGATATATGGCAATTCAATGGACCAAACGTCGATCAATACTATTAACACGGGCGCAAGAAAATAGAAAAAAAACTAGAAACTAAAAACTTATTCCATAATTATACCTGGGTACGAACTGGATATGGTACGAATAGCGCGAACGAATAAGATGGGGACGAAACATAAATAACTCATATGGTCTGGACTTTCGGCGGGAAAATTTATGTAACAGCGCTAGGAAAAGGGTTGATCTAACGGTAGATCCAAACTATTTAGCTGAAGATCTCTGGTAAGTTAAAGGACGAACCGTGGATTAATACTATCAACAAATGCAAAATATTGTAAATAGTAAAGAACAAGCGCACGTCAGATTAGGAGTTTCTAGCTAAACTGTAATATGAATGTTAAAACAACAAAATGTGAAACGTTCGTCTGCTCAACGGGTTACTTTTAACAGTGACATTTTTATCGCCCCTCAAAAATCATTAGTCATTTTACAGCGCGTATGAATTTATTCGCACAAATACATTTTCTCATCCAAATAAGCTTTCAAAAAGTTCACACAATACGAACAAATAAAAATATATTAAATTGTTGAAAACAAATGTTCTCATAAATGGTCGAAAATTACGATATTGGTTGAGATTTGCAGGCACTACTTTCTTGATCGGATGAATTGGTCGTGGAGAAATTACATCGTTAAAATCATAGTGATTTCAGGATTGTATGTAATACAAATACTGGGGTTCCCCCAGTAAAAACTAATAAGTTTGTCCCATAGATTAATTATTCTGCTTTAAATTGAAACCTAATTGATTGAAATCAGTCAAGAAATAAAACATAAGACCTCAAAGACCCAGACCTATTCTCATTTTAATGGAAATTCTAATTTTATCAGAAAATACCCAATTTGCCTCATTCAAACAATGATTTTCTGAATTCTATAAGAGATAGAAAAAAAAAAGTTACATCATGCTTTGGAAGAAACCTAGCTCTTCAAAATGAGATATTGGTCATTAAACAAGAGGGCCCAAAGGGCCATAGGACGCTCACCTGTCCTAGTTGTTCATGAACCCCCAATGGTAGCCTCTATTGCATGTACAAGGTTTTCAAATTGTCTTATGCTTTATAATTTACATCACATTTAGACTCAATGACATATTGAAGTGATCTGACCTTGTGACCTAGTTTTTGAACCAATATTGAACTTGACCTAGATTTTATTGAGATGATCATTGTGACCAAGTTTCATAAAGATTAGACCAAAATTGTGACCTCTAATGACTATACAAGGTTTTTCTATGATTTGATCTTGTGACCTAGTTTTTGACCCCGGATGACCCAATATCGAACTTGACCTAGATTTTGTTGTGATGATTATTGTGACTAAGTTTCATAACGATTAGGCCAAAATTGTGACCTCTAGTGACTACACAAGGTTTTTCTATGATTTGACATTGTGACCTAGTTTTTGACCCCAGATTTTCCAATATCGAACTTGATCTAGATTTTGTTGTGATGATTATTGTGACCAAGTTTCATAAAGATAAGGCCAAAATTGTGACCTCTAGTGACTACACAAGGTATTTCTATGATTTGACATTGTGACCTAGTTTTTGACCCCAGTTTTCCCAATATCGAACTTGACCTAGATTTTGTTGACATGATCATTGTGACCAAGTTTCATGAAGATAAGGCCAAAATTGTGACCTCTAGTGACAACACAAGGTTTTTCTATGATTTGACCTTGTGACCTAGTTTTTGACCCCGGATGACCCAATATCGAACTTTACCGAGATTTTGTTGACATGATCATTATGACCTAGTTTCATAAAGATTAAGTCAAAATTGTGACCTCTACAGACTACACAAGGTTTTTCTATGATTTGACCTTGTGACCTAGTTTTTGACCTTGGATAACCCAATATCGAACTTGACCGAGATTTTGTTGAGATGATCATTGTGACCAAGTTTCATAAAGATTAGGTCAAAATTGTGACATCTAGTGACTACACAAGATTTTTCTATGATTTGACCTTGTGACCTAGTTTTTGACCCCGGATGACCCAATATCGAACTTGACCTAGATTTTGTTGTGATGATTATTGTGACTAAGTTTCATAACGATTAGGCCAAAATTGTGACCTCTAGTGACTACACAAGGTTTTTCTATGATTTGACATTGTGACCTAGTTTTTGACCCCAGATTTTCCAATATCGAACTTGATCTAGATTTTGTTGTGATGATTATTGTGACCAAGTTTCATAAAGATAAGGCCAAAATTGTGACCTCTAGTGACTACACAAGGTATTTCTATGATTTGACATTGTGACCTAGTTTTTGACCCCAGTTTTCCCAATATCGAACTTGACCTAGATTTTGTTGACATGATCATTGTGACCAAGTTTCATGAAGATAAGGCCAAAATTGTGACCTCTAGTGACAACACAAGGTTTTTCTATGATTTGACCTTGTGACCTAGTTTTTGACCCCGGATGACCCAATATCGAACTTTACCAAGATTTTGTTGACATGATCATTGTGACCTAGTTTCATAAAGATTAAGTCAAAATTGTGACCTCTACAGACTACACAAGGTTTTTCTATGATTTGACCTTGTGACCTAGTTTTTGACCTTGGATAACCCAATATCGAACTTGGCCTAATTTTGTTGAGATGATCATTGTGACCAAGTTTCATAAAGATTAGGTCAAAATTGTGACATCTAGTGACTACACAAGATTTTTCTATGATTTGACCTTGTGACCTAGTTTTTGACCCCGAATGACCCAATATCGAACTTGACCTAGATTTTGTTGAGGTGATCATTGCGACTAAGTGTCATAAAGATTAGGCCAAAATTGTGACCTCTAGTGTCTACACAAACAAATTGTGGACGGACGACGGACGGACGGATGACGGACGAAGAGTGATCACAAAAGCTCCCCCTGTCACTTTGTAACAGGTGAGCTAAAAAGGATGATGAACAAAAGCGTTCATGCCAGATATCAGCTTCTGCTGCATGCCATTTTGGATTTTCTCCCCGTTTTCAATTAAGTGTCCAATCTGTGTATATTTAGGTCTTTGTTTTGCAATACAAGTAGGTCATCTTCCAAACTGGATCATATACTCATTGATATTGGACAGTAGGTCATCTTACAAACTGGATCATATACTCATTGATAGTGGACAGTAGGTCATCTTCCAAACTGGATCATATACTCATTGATAGTGGACAGTAGGTCATCTTACAAACTGGATCATATACTCATTGATAGTGGACAGTAGGTCATTCTCAAAACCTATACCCAGTTATCCTTTACCCAGGAGGAATGTCAATCTTAAAACGTAGAACAAGATATGCAGTATATAGCACAGGACATACACCCATAGAACAAGATTGGCAGTATATAGCACAGATCATACACCCATAGAACAAGATTGGCAGTATATAGCACATGTCATTAACCCGTACATAAACTAGCACAGACCAGCCAATGCTAGTTAATATCTGTAGCTTATCATACATTGTATCATTACAAAATTTCATTATTTTTTGTACCAATATCAGGTTTTATATCAATTAACATGTCAGCTGAAATGTTATCTAAATGACTCATACCCCTAGACAACAGACTATACAAACACTCCCCTGTGATAAATAGATCAATATTACATATACAGCTGCTTGTGACTAGGTGGTCGGTGTGAGATAGATATATCTTTGTAGCTTCATTATCCATCAAGTGCAATATAAGACATTCATAGTAGGGCCAAAAAGGGCTTGGTAGGTCGCTCACCTGTCATTGTGTAACAACTGACACAGACAGGATAGTAACCTGTTTACATTCTTACACAGTGTCCCAATAAACTATACCTCTTTAAATAAAAATTCAATGCCTCTGATTAAATATCTGTTTACCTTAAAACAATACAAGCTATTTTAACATGCATTCCTTATATGGGTATCAGTGAGGACCTGTATCCCTACAGTACATGCATTCCTTATATGGGTATCATTGAGGACCTGTATCCCTACAGTACATACATTCCTTATATGGGTATCAGTGAGGACCTGTATCCCTACAGTACATGCATTCCTTATATGGGTATCAGTGAGGACCTGTATCCCTACAGTACATGCATTCCTTACATGGTATCAGTGAGGACCTGTATCCCTACAGTACATGCATTCCTTATATGGGTATCAGTGAGGACCTGTATCCCTACAGTACATGCATTCCTTATATGGGTATCAGTGAGGACCTGTATCCCTACAGTCCATGCATTCCTTATATGGGTATCAGTGAGGACCTGTATCCCTACAGTACATACATTCCTTATATGGGTATCAGTGAGGACCTGTATCCCTACAGTACA
Organism: Spisula solida; assembly: GCA_947247005.1. Classification (NCBI taxonomy): domain Eukaryota; kingdom Metazoa; phylum Mollusca; class Bivalvia; order Venerida; family Mactridae; genus Spisula; species Spisula solida. Next base: position 46,244,743 of record OX365948.1, on the reverse strand, counting down.
TGCATTCCTTATATGGGTATCAGTGAGGACCTGTATCCCTACAGTCCATGCATTCCTTATATGGGTATCAGTGAGGACCTGTATCCCTACAGTACATACATTCCTTATATGGGTATCAGTGAGGACCTGTATCCCTACAGTACATGCATTCCTTATATGGGTATCAATGAGAACCTGTATCCCTACAGTACATGCATTCCTTAGATAGGTATCATTGAGGACCTGTATCCCTACAGCACATGCATTCCTTATATGGGTATCAGTGAGGACCTGTATCCCTACAGTACATACATTCCTTATATGGGTATCAGTGAGAACCTGTATCCCTACAGTCCATGCATTCCTTATATGGGTATCAGTGAGGACCTGTATCCCTACAGTACATGCATTCCTTATATGGGTATCAGTGAGGACCTGTATCCCAACAGTACATGCATTCCTTATATGGGTATCAGTGAGAACCTGTATCCCTACAGTACATGCATTCCTTATATGGGTATCAGTGAGAACCTGTATCCCTACAGTACATGCATTCCTTATATGGGTATCAGTGAGGACCTGTATCCCTACAGTACATACATTCCTTATATGGGTATCAGTGAGAACCTGTATCCCTACAGTACATGCATTCCCTATATGGGTATCAGTGAGGACCTGTATCCCTACAGTACATGCATTCCTTATATGGGTATCAGTGAGAACCTGTATCCCTACAGTACATGCATTCCTTATATGGGTATCAGTGAGGACCTGTATCCCTACAGTACATGCATTCCTTATATGGGTATCGGTGAGAACCTGTATCCCTGTATCAATAAAGCTTATTGATTTCAGCACACAACCAAATAACTACATGTTTGAAGTACTATTTCTATGTTTTCATCAGATTTTGCCAGGAGTTTATCACCAGTTTGACAAGTTTTCTACATGTTTCCTATCATTATCAGCGCTACCAGTGGACTTTAAACCAGTTTCCTGGAATTTAATTATCAACTTCCTCTCCTACAAACAACTGACAACTTCTGATTCACTATAGCCAATATCCTTCCAGGAATCTATGCTGTCAGCTAGCAGGTGACAGTGTGGGAATCTAACAAGTAACAAATATAAGCTAGCAGGTGGCAGTCTAGGAATATAACAAGTAACAAATATAAGCTAGCAGGTGACAGTCTAGGAATCTAACAAGTAACAAATAAAAGCTAGCAGGTGACAGCCTAGGAATCTAATAAGTAACAATTATTAATTAGCCAGTTGATGACAGTCTAGCTTTCTACAAACAGAACAAGCAGGTAAGGATGACAAATATAATTTATTTATCTAATTATGTCATTGAATGGAAGTGATTTAATTGGTACCACATAGTTACAGCTGGGTCCAACCCAAAATTGTACTGTTGTTTGTGATGGATTCAGACAGTCATAAGTGCGTGGTCATTCGGTTTTACAGTAATTTGTAATGGCATTAAATTAAAGTAAGATCAACTGCAGTCCAGCTTGTCTTGAAAGTAAGTCACCAATAGGAACAAAAATGCCTTTGTTGAGAGGTGGTCTCTCTTAACAGGTGAAAAAGAGTGAGATAAAATTGGTGGTCTTTGCAGATAAGTTTTGAAATAGTAGTCTTTGTTAGCATGTGATTTTTATTAGCAGGCAATCTTTGTTAGCAGACGTTAGCAGGTGGTCTTTGTTAGCAGAATGACTTTGTAAGCAGGTGGTCTTTGTTAGCAGGTGTTCTTTGTTAGCAGGTGGTCTTTGTTAGCAGGTGGACTTTGTTAGCAGGTGGACTTTGTTAGCAGGTGTTCTTTGTTAGCAGGTGGTCCTTTTTAGCAGGTGGACTTTGTTAGCAGGTGGACTTTGTTAGCATGTGGTCTTTGTTAGCAGAATGACTTTGTAAGCAGGTGGTCTTTGTTAGCAGGTGTTCTTTGTTAGCAGGTGGTCTTTGTTAGCAGGTGGACTTTGTTAGCAGGTCATTTTTGTTAGTAGATGGTTTTCGTTAACAGGCGGTCTGTGCTAGCAGATAGTTTTCGTAAGCAGATGGTCTTTATAAGAAGAAGGTTTTTGTTAGCAGATGGACTTCAAAACAGGTTTAAGTGTAGAAAATGTGAAACATTGATTATCCTCAAAACCACTAAGTGTGGTACCTAGACATGTAATAACATACCACACTAACTAGTAAATAATATATTACTCTAGGACCTACATAATCAGGGTATAGAGTTGCAAAATTGAATATGACCTCATAATTCTTTGTGTTTTCGTTATTGAATTGTGCAAAACTATTTATAGCCTGTGAATGATAATACTTGCCTTTGTTTACAAATAAAAATGAAAATTTAAAAGCATTTTCGATGTTCATTTTTCCTCAATTTTGTGCATAATCACTGTCAAAGCATATAGTTCGCCGGAGATAACACTAGCCTTTGTTTACAAATAAAAATGAAAATTAAATACATTTTAGATATTCATTTTTGTTCAATCTTGTGCATATACACTTTTAATGATATACTCTTTAAATCTACACTGATTACTGGCGGCCATTCGACCGTGCAGTGTTTATAATTTGCTTTGTTTGTTTATTGATAAGGCTAGAGTTATCCCCGGCGAACTATACACTTTTTCAATCTGCACTGATAACAAGCGGTCAGTCAACGGTGCAGCATTTATCTTATCCATGTTTATTTATTGATAAGGCTATCTCTAGCAAGGTTTACCTAATACTCATTCATCTTGGTGTGTTTCTTTACTGTACCGTAAGGATATTTTAACTAGCTAAAATAACAAATCTGTAGAGCCATGTTTCAGAATGAATCATATGTTTCATTAGGTACTGTTTAGCAATTCACACGAAATTCTTAAACTTACATCTAAATTTAAGTTCTTTATAACTCTTTTAACACATGAGCCAGTCTCCAGGAAAACCTGCTAATTTGACAAAACATTTGATTTTGAGATTTTTTATTATCTAAAAGAGTAATCGTAATGAAGCAAAATGCAATAGAAATTTTGTTAATATTATGATTTTTAAGGAAGTTTAACAGCTGTTTAGTTTAGGCCCTATTCAGACCCTTTTTGCATGACGACGCAAGCGTCATTCAAACGTTATTCGACGTCGTTGTATTTGATCAATTCTTGACGTAAACTGGTCAAAATGGTATCAAGTTTCAGAATGATGTTTTAAGTTTTAAAATATACATCCAAATTGTAAATATTCACATTTAGAGACTACTACTGTTTTAAACAATTAACTCCTCGTTTTTCTCAATCAGAGTACTTTTCTGAAATTGGTCACCATAGCAACGAAGTAAATGATTTTGACATTATTCATAAGAAATTTTAAAGCTGAGATAAAGTAATTTATGGATAAATGACTTAAAATTGAATCTATTGATATGTCATTTTTTCTTCTTTGAAAGCTTTTTTAAAAGCTTGTTACGTGCAGTAATTACATAATGTCAATATAGCAGGTTTTCCTGGAGACTGGCTCATATGTAAGTTGTGATAAAAGGTTGTTCCATATGAATTATGAGTCAGGTAACAAATTCATACAAACCATATCTGTCACCAATATATAGGCTTTCAAGAATAATTAAAAATTTAAATTTGAACGTAAGTTTAAGAACTTAAAGCAGTACCCAAGTGAATAATTTCGCACTATACCGTAAGAATGTTTTTTCATTTCCTAAAATAATCTGACTAGACGGGGAAAGCAACCTGACGGCGAAAGCAACCTGACCGGACGGAGAAAGCACAGAATATTCATGAGAACCAGTTAAAAGTTGCAACACTATAACAAGTCACTACTGTACAAGAATGAAAAACATGCGAAAAATAATGAGTGTCACTTCAATGTTGCCACACTACAACATACTTTCTTCATGCATATTATTACCGATAATCATCACATTGTGACGATGACAAGTTGCAAGTCAATCAATATTTCATAGCAAGTTCACAGAAAATCCTATATTTAGATTCACTATTAATATGCAGCTACAAAATCAAAATGCAAAGAACTTTAGTTCGATTTTGAGCATTGAGCCGTGACTGCACTTTTAATGTATCAACCATTAATTGATATATGTTGCTGTAGGTTTGACTAGTGAGATAAGTAATACAATTTTTTTTTTTGAAATGCACATAACTTGCAAAATCTGTATAATACTATTACATGTGACTAACCATTTTTGTTACATGTATGTTGTAGAACGTTATGACAAGTGGTACACACAGCTGTGTATATACCGTATGACCCAAGTAGTGCACACAGCTGTGTATATACCGTATGACCCAAGTAGTGCACACAGCTGTGTATATACCATATGACTCAAGTAGTGCACACAGCTGTGTATATACCGTACGAGCCCAAGTAGTGCCCACAGCTGTGTATATACCATATGACCCAAGTAGCGCACACAGCTGTGTATATACCATATGACCCAGGTAGTGCACACAGCTGTGTATATACCATATGAACCCAAGTAGTGCACACAGCTGTGTATATATCATATGAACCCAGGTAGTGCACACAGCTGTGTATATACCATATGACCCAGGTAGTGCACACAGCTGTGTATATACCATATGAACCCAAGTAGTGCACACAGCTGTGTATATACCATATGAGCCCAAGTAGTGCACACAGCTGTGTATATACCATATGACCCAGGTAGTGCACACAGCTGTGTATATACCATATGAGCCCAAGTAGTGCACACAGCTGTGTATATACCATATGAACCCAACTAATGCACACAGCTGTGTATATACCATATGGGCCCAAGTAGTGCACACAGCTGTGTATATACCATATGACCCAGGTAGTGCACACAGCTGTGTATATACCATATGAACCCAACTAATGCACACAGCTGTGTATATACCATATGACCCAGGTAGTGCACACAGCTGTGTATATACCATATGAACCCAACTAATGCACACAGCTGTGTATATACCATATGGGCCCAAGTAGTGCACACAGCTGTGTATATACCATATGACCCAGGTAGTGCACACAGCTGTGTATATACCATATGAACCCAAGTAGTGCACACAGCTGTGTATATACCATATGAGCCCAACTAGTGCACACAGCTGTGTATATACCATATGAGCCCAAGTAGTGCACACAGCTGTGTATATACCATATGAACCCAAGTAGTGCACACAGCTGTGTATATACCATATGAGCCCAACTAGTGCACACAGCTGTGTATATACCGTATGAACCCAAGTAGTGCACACAGCTGTGTATATACCGGCATATGAACCCAAGTAGTGCACACAGCTGTGTATATACCATATGAGCCCAACTAGTGCACACAGCTGTGTATATACCGTATGAACCCAAGTAGCGCACACAGCTGTGTATATACCGGCGTATGAACCCAAGTAGTGCACACAGCTGTGTATATACCGGCATATGAACCCAAGTAGTGCACACAGCTGTGTATATACCGGCGTATGAACCCAAGTAGTGCACACAGCTGTGTATATACCGGCGTATGAACCGAAGTAGTGCACACAGCTGTGTATATACCGTATGAACCCAAGTAGCGCACACAGCTGTGTATATACCGGCGTATGAACCCAAGTAGTGCACACAGCTGTGTATATACCGGCGTATGAACCCAAGTAGTGCACACAGCTGTGTATATACCGGCGTAAGAACCCAAGTAGTGCACACAGCTGTGTATATACCGTATGAACCCAAGTAGCGCACACAGCTGTGTATATACCGGCGTATGAACCCAAGTAGTGCACACAGCTGTGTATATACCGGTGTATGAACCCAAGTAGTGCACACAGCTGTGTATATACCGTATGAACCCAAGTAGCGCACACAGCTGTGTATATACCGGCGTATGAACCCAAGTAGTGCACACAGCTGTGTATATACCGGCGTATGAACCCAAGTAGTGCACACAGCTGTGAGTGTATATACCATATTAGCCCAACTAGTGCACACAGCTGTGAGTGTATATACCATATTAGCCCAACTAGTGCACACAGCTGTGAGTGTATATACCATATTAGCCCAACTAGTGCACACAGCTGTGAGTGTATATACCATATTAGCCCAACTAGTGCACACAGCTGTGTAAATTGTATAATTATATATAGATAGAGAATCTGAACTTTGTCTATCCACTATATCAAGTCTATAGCTAAAAGTGCAGTTAATGCTCAATAATTTTTTTCGATTTTTTTTTTATCTATGCTGTGACTGATGTTTGAATAAAACTGCCTTAAAACAACACAAGACAACAGTAAGGTCAAAGGTTAAAGCTCATATCGGAGTAACTTACTGGACTTCTTTTCTTGAGGGTGAAATTTTTCCACAACAGCAAGCCCAGCTGATGTAGGAACCCCATATTGTCCCTATGGTATTCTCTGACTTTCCTCTGTAAAATAATAAACAAAACATATAAACTTCATGTTTAAAGTGCAGTACAACCTCTCCCTAGCAGTCCTCTGCAGAGTGTGTCCCTCTATTTAACACCACCTTCAAAATTTCCCTAAGCTAATTAGTAGTATCAACAATAATTTTAACCTCTGTATAGCAAGAAACTCTAAACAACGGCCAATATCTTAACTCCCATAGGGTGTTGCCCTACAGAGTTTGTAATGTATATAGAAAAGTAAACATGTTAACAGTAAAACCTCAGTAACACGACCACTATTAGGACCCTTACTTTGAACTAGATTGTGATAGTCATTAAAACATATAGTTCATTTATAATTATCAATCATTCAATGGCTGCTACCATGATTGGTAACAAGCAGCGATGCCTATAAATTTGAGAATTACAGGGAATATCAGAATATAACCTTGCTAGGCAGAATTTGAAATTTATGGTGAAGGTTTGATTAAATTGTGTTTGAACAGCTGGTTAAAAGGTCAAACACATCAGTGAATTCTTTGTTAGTTCTATAGGTCACTTGGGCTTTACAGACCTTTTGATGAGCTTATTAATATTTCAACAATATCTCTACTATCATATTGTAGTCATTTATTCATATATGATGTAACTTCCCAAACTTTCAAGCCCCAGAGTGAAATTTACAACAATAAAGAGCAACAAGACTGTAAAATCATTATGTTTTTCATACATGTGTTTTAAATTTCTCAGAATTTGGTATGTGTGGATTTGATAGAGAAAGAAACAAGAACAAATACGATTCTATGACTTGTCACAAATGAAGTTAAGTATGACAACCATGTTACATTACAATAGCATTATATTGAGAGTAAACAAAATATTGAACTTTATTAAAAACTTTAACCAAAATGTCTACATTAAAAAGGGCCAAAACTTCAAATAAAATCATCCTAGAGTTATGCCACTTTTCTAGTAGAGTTGACGAATGACAAATAAGTGTGTCAAGTTTCAATGCAATAGCATTGATAGTATACAAAGTATGGAACTTAAAAAAATTTATTAAAAAGTATTAAAAAAAACTTTAACCAAAATTTCTAAGTCAAAAAGGGCCATAACTCATTGCAAAATCATCCAAGAGTTATGCAACTTGTCTAGTGGAGTAGACTAATAACAATAAATGTATCAAGTTCCAATGCAATAACATTGATAATAAACAAAATATTGAAGATTTTTAAAAACTTTAACCAAAATGTCTAAGTTAAAAAGGGCCACAACTCCTTACAAGATCATCCTAGAGTTGTCCCATATATCTAGTAAGATCATCCTAGAGTTGTCCCATATATCTAGTACAAGTATGATTGTCTTATGATAATATATAAGTGTACAAAGGTTCAATGTAATAGATTAAAAACTTTAACCTGAATGCCCGACCAAATGGACGGACGGAAGACAGACGGCAAAAGGTGGGCTTAATATTGAGGTATTCATGACTTAGTGTATAGTTACTATAGTACCGGTTACTATTATATCTTCAGGAAAAAAGTACAGTAGAACTTTGAAGGTTGGAACCATTTTGCCTCAAACACCCTAGAAACCTCTAACAGGTACATCAGTCCCAGCAAAATGATGGTCTTCTAGTACACAGTACATGCCTCAAACAGATACATCAGTCCCAGCAAAATGATGGTCTTCTAGTACACAGTACATGCCTAAAACTGATACATCAGTCCCAGCAAAATGATGGTCTTCTAGTACACAGTACATGCTTCAAACAGATACATCAGTCCCAGCAAAATGATGGTCTTCTAGTACACAGTACATGCCTCAAACAGGTACATGGTTCAAACACTTTTACCCATGTGAAGGCAGTACAAGGTATTGAAGTTCTACATCTGGTCCAAAGGCAGTGTGAGGCATCAAAGTTCTACACCCCGTCTGAAGGCTAAGTTCTACTCCCGGTCTCAAGGCATTTTCGAGGAATCAAAGTTCTACTCCCGGTCTGAAGGCAAAGTTCTGAAGGCAGTTTGAGGCATCAAAGTTCTACACCCAGCCTGAAGGCAGGCAGTTTGAGTCATCAAAGTTATACGCCCGGTCTGAAGGCAGTTTGAGGCATCAAAGTTCAACACCCGGTCTGAAGGCAGTTTGAGGCATCAAAGTTCAACACCCGGTCTGAAGGCAGTTTGAGGCATCGAAGTTCAACACCCGGTCTGAAGGCAGTTTGAGGCATCAAAGTTATACACCCGGTCTGAAGGCAGTTTGAGGCATCAAAGTTCAACACCCGGTCTGAAGGCAGTTTGAGGCATCAAAGTTCTACTCCCGATCTGGAGGCAGTTTCAAGGAATCAAAGTTTTATTCCGGGTCTGAAGGCAGTTCAAGGCATTAAAGTTTTACTGTATTTTTTCAGTACATAGATTAGCAGAATAGTATATTAAATCTTCTTGTTGCATCCATGCAGTAATAGCTCCCTAGATGTACATAATTATAAGATATGTTACCATTCAGGCATGTATGTGTATTGATTAGGATTCATTGATTAGTCAGACAATAAAACTAATCATAAATAAAAAAAATACTATTTTGTATATAGCTTAAAGGCAAATTGGTACAACTTATATTGATTTGCTATAATTATGTACATTCATGCGACATGACATAATCAGTGAACTCTATACAAACAAAGTACAATAATATAACGTAAACAAAGGTATCGTTAAAAATAAAACATTTAAATTTTTTATTGCATATAATGTATGCACTATTTTTTTATGGAGGGGGTTTGTCCAGGTTGTTTTACCAGGGTTGGGGGTCTGGCTAAACTCTTAGCCCCTGATAAATGTCTTATTACATAAGGTATGTATACCTACCTGGTAAGTACCTTTATTTATACCTTTAAAACTTAAACATCTGCTTTCAATATAATGTACATAATTAACATTGTGCAACTATTTCTATACACCAATGCTTGATAATTTTACAATGAGGCAACAAATCCAATTATTTCTTTTATTATTGAACTGTCTATTCAATTAACTTCTAGGTAATTAGTTTATTGTTTTATATACTGTATAGCGGGTATATTTCACGGGGTCCATTATTCGCGTTTTCTGGATCCTTTTGAATTCACGGTGTCTTGATTTCGCGCAAACGACATCGACCGCGAATTTAAAACCTTGTTAGTAAACATGAAATGGGGGGTCAATCTTACGTAAGTTACACCTTGGAAAATAAAAATAAAGAGATTAATTGCGAACATACATACGTTTTCACAAGTCCCATATTGCTATCATAGTCCATAATTAATAATTAATTAAACAAGTCCTACAATTTAGAACTGACGATACGTTATGTTATTATTTTTCACGCACGCAAAATCAAATCAATGCTTCCGATATGCAGGCATATATTTCGTCATTTTCTCAACACAGTGTGTACATATGCTGCGTCTGAGTTATTTTAAGCGTTTGATTGTTTTGGGGCGCACATAGAAACTGTCTAATAAGGAAGTCAGCCGTATTTATAAGACTATTTAAATCCTCTGTCCATGATTTTATTTATGCTCCCCACCGGTATAACATATACGGGGTGTGATTCTGTCCTTCCAAATTTGATTATTTATAAACGATTTACGGGATTTACAAATTACACAATAAGCTTATTTGTTTTATTCTTAAATCGCTCGTTGCGTTTCGACTGTTATTTTGAACGGTTTGTTCGATGGCTGAGTTGACTTATAATCACAAGAACATGTACACAAACAAATACTTTTTCGGCAAACATTTACACGTTTTGCAAACAAGATCGTTAAATTTAACAAGTTTGATGCACTTACTTATAATTAACACCTTTTAACGTTGAGAAAACATGATGCGTGTATGATATTTGATACACATGCGAAAAATTTACACACGTTTAACAAAGATCTACTTTCGAATTATATTTTGTAATTTCTTATTTCTCGTAGTCTTATTGCCGTATTTTACTAATCCGACGTACTTCTTGCAAATTCATTTGTCCAACGTTGGTTTATTTCTTGTTGCGTTTTTAATCATGAATTGTCTCCAGTTTTAAAGTTTGTATATTTACGATGTGAATATTTCGCTGGGTTTAGATTTCGCGCTATCGATGTTGACCGCGAATATAGCGAAAATTAGACCCCCGTGAAATATACCCGCTATACAGTAATCCTTCAAGTTTGACCCATGAACATGTCACCTGCTTAAGAAATTGCTTTGATGGATCTGAGTGGACTTTAAGAATGGTATTTAATGTTAAAACTACAACAAGAGGACCCAAAGGGCCCTAGGTCGCTCACCTGTTGTGATTTGACCTAGTGACCTAGTTCTTGGCCCCATATGACGCAATATCGCATTTGACCTAGATTTTGTTGAGATGATCACTCTGACCAAGTTTCATAAGGATTAGGCTAAAAGTGTGACCTCTAGAGACTATACAAGGTTTTACTATGATTTGACCTTGTGACCTAGTTTTTGACCCCCGATGACCCAATATCAAACTTGACCTAGATTTTGTTGATTTGATCATTCTGACCAAGTTTCATAAAGATTAGGTCAAAATTGTGACCTCTAGTGACTACACAAGATTTTTCTATGATTTGACCTGTGACATAGTTTTTGACCCCAGATGACCCAATATCGTACTTGACCTAGATTTTGTTGATTTGATCATTCTGACCAAGTTTCATAAAGATTAGGCCAAAATTGTGACCTCTAGTACTTACACAAGCAAATTGTTGACGGACGACAGACGGACGACGGACGAAGAGTGATCAGACTTCACCAGGTGTGACCAGATTGTCCTAGAATTCACCAGGTGTGACCAGGTTGTCCTAGATTTGACTAGGTTGTCCTAGATTTCACCAGGTGCGACCAGGTTGTCCTAGATTTCACCAGGTGCGACAAGGTTGTCCTAGAATTCACCAGGTGTGATCAGGTTGTCCAAGATTTCACCAGGTGCGACCAGGTTGTCCTAGATTTCACCAGGTGTGACCAGGTTGTACCAGATTTGACTAGGTTGACCTAGATTTCACCAGGTGTGACCAGGTTGTCCTAGATTTCATCAGGTGAGACTAGGTTGTCCAAGATTTGACTAGGTTGTCCTAGATTTGACTAGGTTGTCCTAGATTTGACCAGGTTGTCCTAGATTTCATCAGGTAGTCCTAGATTATATCAGGTGTGACTAGGTTAACCTACTTTGATTTCACAAGTTGCGACCAGGTTGTCCTAGATTTTACCAGGTGTGACCAGGTTGTCATAGAATTCACCAGGTATGACCAGGTTGTCCTAGATTTCACCAGGTGCGACCCGATTGTCGTAGATTTCACCAGTTGGGACCAGGTAGTCCTAGATTTCACAGAGACAAACATAATTGTCAGACTTCGGTTAAAAAAGGAGCAGTTAGAGTCTAATTTGTTGAACTAGTGTACACATGTACATATACAAAATGTATGTGCAGGGCCGTACCCAAACACAAAAAGCACTGTTTGTCTACTAAGGTATATATTGGATGCTTTTTTCCTAAAAAAAAAGCTTACTTTAATAGGTCATTTCTAACATTTTCATCAAGGCGCTTGCCTCATTGTGCCCCTGTGTGGCTACATATAAGAGGCTTGAATGGATGCTATGCACACACACACCTTGGAGAAAGTGGTAGATACATGTATAGGGTCTCATGATGGTTGAGATTATGGATAACCAAGAAAATAGAACTTTAAAAATTGTATTTGGTCACATCTGATGTTTTAAAGGATATAACAAGGCGCTTATCTAAATTTTTTGTGGTGTGGTGGGTTGGGGAGGGGTCTCCCTCATCATGTAGAAAGAAATTTTTTAAGTAATGAATAAAAGTGATTCAATTTTGTACAAGAAATCCGCACTTTGAGATATCAAATACAACACCCCAGCTTTGACTTTAATGTCTCACTATTTAGCGTCCAGAGGCGACCAGAAGCGTCCAGAGGCGTCCAGGCTGTTTTTTATGTAATTTAAGAGAAAATATAAGCGTCCAAGGATGTATTTGTATTACTTAAGTATATTACAATGTATTTCAAGAAAAATAAATGTTCAAAAAACTTTTAGAAACCCGTAGTTTGTGATTATTTGTGGGAAGCCGCCATCTTGAATCAAGGGACATAATCCCCGCCTGATTATTGATTGTCTACCTTGGTAAATTAGCGTCCAGAGATTTTTACCGTACAATGGTGTTAATATGTTGAATGACTGTACTGGTAGCGTTCAGGGATGGTAAGCCTCGATAAATTAGCGTCCAGAGATTTTTATAGTACAATAGTAGCGTCCAGGGATTGTAAGCTTGGTTGATTTAGCGTCCAGAGATTTTTACAGTACAATGGTAGCGTGCAGGAATTGTATGTCTGAATAAATTAGCATCCAAAGATTTTTGTCGTACAATAGTGTTAATGTATAATGACTGTATTGGTGGCGTCCAGGGATTGTAAGCCTTGATAAATTAGCGTCCAGAGATTTTTACTGTCCATGAAATTGTATGTCTGAATAAATTAGCGTAAAGAGATTTTCGCCGTACAATACTGTTAATGTATATCCTGACTATATTGGTGGCGTCCAGTGATTGTCTACCTTGATAAATTAGCGTCCAGAGATCTTTACAGTACAATGGTAGCGTCCAATGCTTGCAGGTCTTGATAAATTAGCGTCCAGAGATTTGTACTGAAAAATCATATTTTGTTAATTACACTTCATAAATGAAATGGATTGTGAAGGACATAATTATATCAAACAAATTAAGGAAAACCTATTAAATTGATAGATCTCGAAGTCACAGCTGTGAAACCAAACAAACACGCTTGTTTATTTACAAACGTGTTTGCAATAGCTTTGCTAGTCATGGCTGTGAACACCATTGAACGTTCAAAATCTCTGGACGCTAAATTAACCAGGCGTATGTAATCCCTGGACGCTACCAATACAGTCATTTTACACATTAACACCATTGTACGGTAAAAATCTCTGGACGCCAAATTAACCATGCTTACAATCCCTGGACGCTACTATTGTACTGTAAAAATCGCTGGACGCTAATTTAACCATGCTTACAATCCCTGGACGCTACTATTGTACTGTAAAAATCGCTGGACGCTAAATTAACCATGCTTACAATACCTGGACGCTACTATTGTACTGTAAAAATCTCTGAACGATACCTTATCAAGGCTTACAATCCCTTGACGCTTCCAGTACATGTACAGTTATTATACATTTTAACACTATTGTACGGAATAAATCTCTGGACGCTAAATTAACAAGGCTTACAATCTCTGGACGCTATTATTGTACTATAGAAATCTCTGGACGCTATCAGTGTACTGTAAAAATCTCTGGACGCTAACTCAACCAGGTGTTTCCCACCTAACATAACTAAACTTACTAACAGTCTTTCAACCAAACTTACAATCCCTGGACGCTACTATTGTACTGCAAGTGTAAAAATCTCTGGACGCTAAATCAACCAGGCTTACAATCCCTGGACGCTACTTTTGTACTGTAAGTGTAAAAATCTTTGGACGCTAAATCAACCAAGCTTACAATCCCTGGACGCTACTATTGTACTGCAAGTGTAAAAATCTCTGGACGCTAAATTAACCAAGCTTACACTCCCTGGACGCTACTATTGTACTATAGAAATCTCTGGACGCTAAATCAACCAGGCTTACAATCCCTGGACGCTACTTTTGTACTGTAAGTGTAAAAATCCCTGGACGCTAAATCAACCAAGCTTACAATCCCTGGACGCTCTTATTGTACTGCAAGTGTAAAAATCTCTGGACGCTAAATAAACCAAGCTTACACTCCCTGGACGCTACTATTGTACTATAGAAATCTCTGGACGCTAAATCATCCAGCCTTACAATCCCTGGACGCTACTTTTGTACTGTAAGTGTAAAAATCTCTGGACGCTAAATCAACCAAGCTTACACTCCCTGGATGCTACCAGTGTACTGTAAAAATCTCTGGACGCTAAATCAACCAGGCTTACAATCCCTGGACGCTACCGTTGTACTATAGAAATCTCTGGACGCTACTACATTAACACCACGGTAAAAAATCTCTGGACGCTAAATTAACATGGCTTACAATTCCTGGACGCTTCCAGCCAATATAGCAACCTAGTCATAATATACATTAATATCCTTGTAAGATAAAATCTCTGGGGGACTTATTTAACAGATTTAACATATCTGGACGCTAAAGATAATATAATAATATTCATTAGTCTTTTTACTCGTGCAAAAATCTCTGGACGCTAATTTACCAAGGTAGACAATCAATAATCAGGCGGGGATTATGTCCCTTGATTCAAGATGGCGGCTTATTCAGAATTTCGCCCACAAATAATCACAAACTACGGGTTTCTAAAAGTTTTTTGAACATTTATTTTTCTTGAAATACATTGTAATATACTTAAGTAATACAAATACATCCTTGGACGCTTATATTTTCTCTTAAATAACATAGAAAACAGCCTGGACGCCTCTGGACGCCTCTGGACGCTTCTGGTCGCCTCTGGACGCTAAATAGTGAGACCGCATTTTGGGCCATATTTACTTTTTAAATTGATGTTATGCACGTGTGTACATGCGTATCGCTGGCTACGCCCCTGCGTACATAAGCCCATCAAGCTACGCCCCTGACAGTAAGCCCATCAAGCTACGCCCCTGACAGTAAGCCCATCAAGCTACGCCCCTGACAGTAAGCCCATCAAGCTATGCCCCTGACAGTAAGCCCATCAAGCTACGCCCCTGACAGTCACAAATTGCACCACAAACACTTATAGGGCAATCACTTATAAATAATATAAATCTCTGATTAGATATATACAAAATGAGAACAAATATACCTTGTGACTTGTCTGAATGGTTTATGTAATCCAATTTTAATATTTAAGCAATTTTAAACATCAATTAAGTACAGTAATCAGTATCAAAATACACAAAAAACACATATACTAGTAATTAATATACTGAATCAAAGATCATATTCATTAGTGAATAGTATGTATAGTTAATCAGTAATCAATAAGTAATCGTACAAAATAACCATGCGCTAGATTTGCTATCATACTTATACAACGTGATCGCATTTACGATAATTGCTGTTCAGACAAAAAATTGCCAGTTATTTACGGCGGTTATTTACCAGCCAGTGTCAGTGCCACATTGCGCAGTTAAGTATAAAAGATAAACACTCATGGAATCGACAATAATCAATGACAGTCATAATTTATTTCTTAAAGGTCATTAACAAACACATTAATCATCAATATTGACGAAATACTTGCCTTCAACTTTGTTAAATCACCAGCGATGATAATGAATACAGTTCGCCATTTTAGCAAGATGTCAAGTCACGTGACAACAATGTAGCGTATTGATTGGGTGACGTCAGATACGACTCGACTATAAATAGTAACATAACACGTGCTTCTGTTTACCTAATCAGCTGTTTTCTGTCAGACGGAATACACAAAGGAGTCGCGCTCTAGTTCTTTTTTAACAACACAAAGGAAGCCCGTCTGTCAAAAAATATAACGTTGGCAAATTTTGCGAAGTTCAGTTTCAAGTCCATGTAGATTAGTAGTACAGTTAATTAACATGCGTGGTACAGTATGGGATATTTATATATGGCAAATGCAAAGACATTAACACATAGTATTTTTAGATCTTTGGCACATGCTGGGAAGACTATGTATTCTCGTCCCAGGCACATGGTTGCTGTGCAATTTAATTAAATAATTATTGAAAAATAAACCGACATTCATTAGCATCAAATACCTCAAAATAATCAGGTTTTATTTATGGCAGTGGCTAGCCGTCCGGCGCCGGACGACTAGACAGCGAAATTAGTCGTCCGGCATTAGAAATAGAAGTAGTAATGGAACATAGAAAGTTTCAATTACAGTATTATGAGGATGGGGATAGTATATGACTTCACTTCATGCTGAAAAAATGAAATTGCTGTGTTAGGTAATTGACAGTTTGGAATGTTACTGGTTATAATAGCGTGAAAACAATGTTACCGTTTATGAATCGTATCATGGTAGGTCCTATTCTAAACTCCCTGATTGTATATTGTATTTAAAATTTACAAAAAAATACAATTGTATTGTTTTGTATATATGTGCTATTAAAACTGCGAATGAAAAGTAATTAATTGCCATATATCTTTGTTTGTGTTACTTCGGCAAATTAACGTGCGTAGTTTGTTTGTTTTCCAATATGGCGGACATTATACGGAGATACACGGCCGGTCACAAAATGGATGCAGATAAATGTACTAACTTGTCTTGCTTAATTCGTAGTTTATTACAAGGTAGAAACATATGTGATACTTATCACAAGAAAATAACTGAAATTATGGATGCCTAATGCATAGAAATAGAACGGCCGGACGGCTAGCCACTGCCTTTATTTATATAAGACTTTCCAGAGATCACTAAATTTATAATATATTTCCGAGAACAACTACAAAAAAACTTTCTATTTGCATATTGTACTGCATCATGCTCTAATTTAATGTGATTAAACGTGATAACCATTGCTATCATTATGTAAGCTCTGACTTGCCAAAGAATACGGGAGAGTAATATGATCTTTGGACTGACCATCTTTAATCAACCTAAACACTAATTGTGTATCTGTTGCACAGAACACACCTCCAGCAGTAGTAGGTACTGTTGGGGGCTTAATAAGTCATGGCTGAGGCTACGATCTGTACACAGGATGTCGTATAGAATGTCCAATATACAGGTCACTACCAGTATGATACTTAGTAAGCCTCCACTTCATTGAAATACACAAGTGAGTTAGTTAGCCTCCAATGCATTCATTCAAAAATTCAGCCTAAAAGCCCCTCACCAAATACGCCCGTTGAACAAGGATGCCTATACATATATATGATTTGATTAGACCAGGTTCGCGAGGTTGAGCGCCCGATACATCACCATTTGCTTACCAGTACAATGTCTGAACATATATTGGAGCACCGATACATCACCATTTGCTTACCAGTACAATGTCTGAATATATATTGGAGCACCGATACATCACCATTTGCTTACCAGTACAATGTCTGAATATATATTGGAGCACCGATACATCACCATTTGCTTACCAGTACAATGTCTGAATATATATTGGAGCACCGATACATCACCATTTGCTTACCAGTACAATGTCTGAATATATATTGGAGCACAAACAATGGTAATCAATAATTATGTTCTGCTGATTAAAGATACATGTATATTTAGGTCTCTGTGCTGACAATACTGGAATTCCTTCGTTTGTACATCGCGGCTAAGATATTAACAGTAAAGCTATCATGCCGGACATATACTAGTTGTGTGTGTGTAAAAAGTGCATGACATGAATTATGCATGGGCCTGCAATCGGTAATTTATGAGTAAAAAGGCCAACTTATGCTTAATCAGATCAAGGTCTGTGATCATGAAATATGCATATGTAGGTTAAATACATGATTAACTGGTTATCTAGATCGCGGAAAGCACGTTCACGCATGCACTCGTAGTCCACATATTTCGCGAGGTCAGCAGTTTTCAGTTAAAATGTTTGCGATTTTTAAATTCTAGAAATAACCATGTTCTGTTATTTACCGTCGTTGTTGAAGTTCAGGAACATCAATTTTCGCGAACTTTTCGATTTCATGTAGATAGCGAAAATTAATCCCTCCGCGAAATATTCTGATTTTACAGTATATATAATCAGTTCCCACAACCTGTATCAAACAGCACCATTCACATTTCCATTTCAAGGTATCAAAGTTACCAGGACCCCGAATGTGTTGGTCAAGTATTAGGATAATATTACTAGATATGACCAAAGAATACGAGAGATCTTTGATATGACTAAAGTCAATTTAACTTCTTAGGTTGTATATGTTATAAACAAGATCTAGATACGATACATGTACTACAAATATACAAACTTCATTGTCATAAACAGCATTCAAAGTGAGCGACCATGAAATGCAGAGAAATTTATATACATGTGTATTAACAGATTTAAAGTGTCGAGTCGATGTGATTTACGAATATACAACAGTTTTCACCCTCAATTAACCTAACTTGACAAGTTTGAAGTCCATTTCCACTGTTTCGCTGTACATATAATTAATTACCTACTAAAATATCACTTTTAAAGGGTCCTATTGCGGTGACGTTTTATTAGGGTTTACCCGTAGTTTACTTCGAACAGTAAAGTTTCATTTTTTTCTCAGAATTATCACTGTGCGTATTGTAAAGACAAGAGTTTATGTAAGCTAAATTGTTTCAGACTAAAATTTTCCATTCAAGTCAAATTAGCCCTCGATTTAAGCTCGTTGCAAGCAAAGCAGTGGTTTGCATCATCAATTATGACCAGACACCATCATCGTAACCGAATAATACCACGAAATTCTAAAATGATAATGTGAAAATTCAGTCACTTAACTAATGTATTTACTACTATACGACCGAAAAGATACGCATATGCAACGTTACAATGTTTTCCCCGGCTGATTATAGTAGTAAATAACACTGTTGCTCCAGAATGCATGGTTATCTATAAAACATACATATCATCTGCTCGGAAAAAAACATGGTACGGAAGCAACAACTGACATAATCGTTAAACAACACAAAGAACTGTGTCAATATTGTTGTTATGAAGGAATAAATACGTACATGTATGTTTATATTAAGCTAAACATTTCTTACTTACCATTTTGACTAGTATAGTTTCACATTACTCCCGTGTGGAATTATTAAACAGTTTTGTCCAACTTCACTTAGAAAGTTTTCCTAGAAAACAAGTGCTATGCGTAAGTCTCATTGATGTATAAAATCAGCTGGCAGATTTCCACCCAATTAAATTCTGAGCTTGTATCTTGTGAGAGAGTTACGAATGTTTTATTTACTTTGTGCGTCAGAATTTATTTTACATTCTACCAGTTGTTTGGGCCTGATTTACCTAGCGGAAATAACCGAAAGCTAACAAGTGGTGAATTTCAAAGTATCTCAAAATTTCATTAATTTTATGATTACTTTGTACTTTAGTTAGCAAATGCAATCATTGTGTTTGATAGGACAGGCGGGTATATCCGAAGTTCGCTTGTTCTAGGTTATTGCGCAGGTAATTTAAACATCGAGAGACTATGTATTTAGTGACCTTATCACGTGAAACCAGACTCTCAGGTATGGTATTTGCAAAGCCTCACAGCAAGGGCGGTATGAGTTGAATGCCACGGGCTCTACGAGTTGAATGCCACGGGCTCTACGAGTTGAATACACGAGTGGTACATGTTGAATGCGCACAAAGAACGTGGTGAATACACGTGACGACGTGCTGAAATCAAAGGTGGTACGTTTTGAATCATCAAGGGTGGTAAGTGTTGTAAGCACGGGCGGTACGTGTTGAATGCACGGGTGTTATGTGTTGAATGTACGGGTGTTATGTGTTGAATGCACGGGTGTTATGTGTTGAATGCATGTGGGTATGTGATGAATACACGGGCGGTAAGTGTTGAATGTGCTCATAGAACGTGTTGAATGCACGGGCGGTGACAATCGGATTACTTCGGATATTCATCTGAAGACTATAAGTATATATGCGTATGAGGCGGAATAACCTAAACAACTCAATTTGTTAAGTTGAGGACAAAATGGTCGAGAGTATTAAAGAGTACAAGTGGCATGAACATACATTAGTGTGACAGTACTTTACTTAGATCTATATGCTTTGCTTATAAAAGATGTTATACCGTAACACCCATTGGTAGAACGTCCCGTTTCGAGTGCGAGAGATCTCAGGTATGAACCCAAGCCGTGACATACCAAAGACGTTAAACTTGATGGTACTGATCCCTTGTTTGGCGCTTAGCAAACTTCCAGGTAACTACGGGTTCGCCTGGTGACAGGATAATATGACTGTCTCAATACGACTTAAATACTGTTGACCAGTGGGACACTAACCAATATTTTAAAAGAGGTGTAAGAAAATATACCATCATGTGAAATATCCTTCGAATAAATCCAATTGTTCAGGTATAAAACATTCTGACCGTCAAATATGTACACATGATGCCACGCTTCTAAATACACACGACTGAAAAGTGTCATCCTTGAATCCATTAAAATAGCGCTCTCTCGAGCTGCAAACAAACGGCTCCTCGTGCAAATATTTATCAAGGATTAGTGCGTTACATCTAGCCTGCTCGGTCCCATGTGGGTCCCAATTTTAAGAATATTGTATTGTGCGGACATGCCAATTTAATGAACTAGGCGCGCGTGATAATGATAAAATCTTAAAAAGTGACAGTTTGAAAGGGCTAGGTCTTAGTAACGGAACGCGTTACGCCATCGTGACATAGTATTACTTTGTGACAAGAATTTTGGACAGATAAAACGATGCATTTGATACATTTGCAACTTTACCAGTATATTTTATGATTGGTTTAGTCACACCGTCAATACGTCATACTACACAATCCTGACACTGCGCTTACCAGTCCTGGTGAGAAGCAAAAGCAGTTGGCCTACTGTTTAATTTGCTATATTGAGAGATCTGGGACCGGACCCCATAATCTTTCCTCCTTAGCGAACACTCTTATCACACGGGACTGTCGGGCATTAAGTATTATTACAACGTGTATCGATTGTTAATTATTCCATTATAATATAATATTATTACATACTCGTAGTGACTGCACATGTACATACAAGTCGAAGCCATACAGAAATGGTGGTAGAGGCTCCCGTGCAAGAGATCGACTCAGAACGAACCACCCGAATCCGAGATTTCAAGTAAGCCTATATACTCACTACACTGCCTACATTATACTGCCTACATTTCAAGTAAGCCTATATACTCAATTACACTGCCTACAATTCAAGTAAGCCTATATATTCATTACACTGTCTACATTTCAAGTAAGCCTATATACTCATTATACTGCCTACATTTCAAGTTAACCTATATACTCATTACACTGCCTACATTTCAAGTAAGCCTATATACTCATTATACTGCCTACATTTCAAGTTAACCTATATACTCATTATACTCCCTACATTTCAAGTTAACCTATATACTCATTACACTGCCTACATTTCAAGTAAACCTATATACTCATTATACTGCCTACATTTCAAGTAAGCCTATATACTCATTATACTGCCTACATTTCAAGTTAACCTATATACTCATTACACTGCCTACATTTTAAGTAAACCTATATACTCATTATACTACCTACATTTGAAGTAAGCCTATAAAATTATACTCATTACACTGCCTACATTTCAAGTAAGCCTATATACTCATTATACTGCCTACATTTCAAGTAAGCCTATATACTCATTATACTACCTACATTTCAAGTAAGCCTATATACTCATTACACTGCCTACATTTCAAGTAAGCCTATATACTCATTATTCTGTCTACATTTCAAGTAAGCTTATATACTCATTATACTGCCTTCATTTCAAGCAAGCCTATATACTCATTATACTGCCTACATTTCAAGTAAGCCTATATACTCATTACACTGCCTACATTTCAAGTAAGCCTATATACCCATTACACTGCCTACATTTCAAGTAAGCCTATATACTCATTACACTGCCTACATTTCAAGTAAGCCTATATACTCATTACACTGCCTACATTTCAAGTAAGCCTATATACTCATTATACTGCCAAATAACCCAATGTTCTGAATTGTCTCCTCAGTATACACCACTAGGGCAGGGAAGATTGTGTATTTGTAGCCAGATTGGCTTATAAATCCATGCATGTACTTCTAGTGCTAATTTAGTGTTTTCAATATGAACATTTCTTATTTTGCAAGCATTTCTCATGATTAGAAACATGTATCGATTATGACAGAAGAACTTGTCCACAATGATAATCATATTGATCTCAAAATCGATTCCCAATGCAAGGCGAGATTAAAATCATCTGCATGTCATGTGAAAGCTATCTTCTGTTTTAACTGGGTGAACATCCGCGATTATTTACTCCAGGCGACGTCTACTTGCATCGGTCAAATAAATGGAACAGTATTACCCAGTAATAAAACTAACTGGAATGCATAGAAATTATTCCGAAAAATTGAGACGAATAATCATCCACGATGACATTACCAGCGATTAAATTAAAGCACTGTGATTGGTAGGTGGTATTGGTGACGGTGTAAGAGGTAACATCAAAAGGTGAGACACAGTGAGGCACAGTGAGACACAGTGAGACACACAGCTTCAAACAGCGGTGTGGTAGCAAACGTCAGCATCAGTACTTAAGTTGTCCTAGTCAGACTATAAGCACCGACAAAGCAATGTGAATATATACGATAACCACATTTTAGCCAAATTTCCAGGCGGTCCAGATCGTGACACAGTTACCCGGGACGCACACAAAGGCCTTAGCGATGCAAGGCCGAGTATACATGCCCCGTTTAACGGATATGGCTCCTTTCACGAAAGATGAAGTGACGAATTAGAGAGAGTTTACAAGTACATACTAATATGTGACTTTCCATAATTTCCGTGAATTTATCTTGTACGACACACTTGTGAGCCGCATTTCTTGTAACACTTAAGTGTTAAGTGACTTTGTTTAGAAGCTAAATGTTGCCATCTTCAATGTCAAGTAGATGTCTATCTTTGTCACGACACAACATTATATGAATATCACGACGACCTCAGAATTATGAACATCATCTTAAAGTTATTTTAAATTTAATGTCACCTAATACTAACTATACAAATATCTGGGTAAGAGTGCACATTTATACAGCATAATCGTAAATATTTTGACTTAAGTTAAAGATTTTCGCCGCTCATATTTCCTGCAAATTGACGAAACAAATGCTGCCTGAGTGATTGTAGTAGCTATTTGTATAATGCTTCAAAACAATATAAAACATGATACATGTAATATTGATGATCTTGTTTACATATTAAGGAAATTTAAAGAGAATTTTATGTATTCGACTCAGAGAAGTTTTGTGAGTACCACCCCTGGTTTCAAGGACCCAATCCACAGTCTTGAGATTTTAGTAGCGTTATATATATAAATCCAAGTAAATATCCGATAATAAACAACAACTCCCAATAAACAAATTAAGTTACAAAAATGTATGTAAATATTACCATGGCTACTAAACATAATCCTTCTATAAACTGTTTAAATACATAAAATTATGTTCCTTTGGAAATGAGATTTAACACGCAAAAACCAGCTGTTTGCAGTACTAATAACCATTAAGATATACATTCATTAAACTCCAGTCCGGGTCCACATCCATGCTTTGCCATAATTTGTCGTGTATTAACGTCGATAATTGGTGTTAATTATGCGAAGTGCAGATGCGGATTTTTTCTGGATTGACATGAGACACTGTAGGCCCCTACAGTGTTCGTGGCATTTCTATACAAACAGATGCAACCATAGTTAACTACGTTAAAATTACGTTCCATTCATTTAGATCAGATTAAATAGAACAGGACATGTCAGAACAGAGCATAGTTTTTTTTATTTCAGACTTGTACATAGTACATCACCTATGAAAAATAACATTTGAATAAACGTACGATTAAATGCAATTCTACATTATCACTGATTGTGGATGTACAGTACATTGTAATAATCCATGTTATAATCGGACCTTGTTCCGAAAACAAAACCGGAAATGGAGTGAATATACATGAAAATTCTTCCATCCTCCGTATTATGTTAAGAAACCAATTACCGTCCTCGGTTATCGAGTGTTTATAGAGCGCCGGGGACGCGTCAGGTTGCAGGTTCGATCCCAGACCGTGTTTTACCGAAGTTGTTAACATGGCACTGTTATACTGTCCATAGCTCGACGCTTAGAACATGAGCCAATGTAATTGCTGGTTCATCCAGGCTCAGGATAATGCGACTGTGTAGTCTTCATATGACTGGAATACTGACGACCAATAGGACTGTAAACACTTAAACAATAGTTGCAGGTACCTGCTGCTTGGTTTGGTATCAGGATAATGTGACTGGGTAGACGCCAAATCTTCTCTCTCCTGTTCTGCAAAATCATTAATGTGTAGAAAAGAAAATGTAAGACTACGCTCATTGTACCAGGTTGTTTCGTGTATACAGAAATATTGATATTGTTTCCTTCGTTCGGGCCTCTTAATACCCGGAACTAGTATATTAGCGACACTCACTATGCAGGTGATAACCGTCTGCACACTTTCTATCTTATAGTGTCATTTTTGTTGTCATCTTATAATTGTCAATCGAACATCGATAATTGAAGTACAATGCCTGGTACGAGCACAGTCTATTAACTATACGTGTCGAAAACGAGTAAGAAACTGTTACTTATTGTACTTATTACTTGGCACTTTGGTGTAATAGCTATAAAATTGACTACTCTTTGTTGTGAAATATAATGAGCGGTTTAGAGAGGGGACTGGCCTAGTTTTTTTAAACAATCGAAGAACTTTATCCACATTTTAACTTGCAATTATTATGTGGCGTGGCAATTACCGTCATTAAAATGAAATTACATGTAATTTTAAGTTTAAAAATATTATGTTTAAAAACATTTACATGTACATTTTGTATATTAATTTCAATCGGTGACACGGTGGTCGAATGGATAACTCTCTTGCTTAACCATTTAGGGATGAATAAGTTTGTAACCCAGGTAGTCTCGTGTGTATTGGTGCTATACACCAGGAACGGTATCAAAGAACCAAGGAGTCTATTTGAAAACAGCTAGGGTACTATCGCACCCGACTTCCCAAGTTTCGATCTCTTCCTCTTCGGTCAACTAGGCAGGGAGAAAACCCGATGGCCAAGCTCTTACGACTCTCAGTCGAACGCCAAGGAACAGTCCATAACCATTTCTAAACTATATCAGCTACTTTCGGAATAGTTTTGACACTCCAGTTTGTCGCACGCTTTCCGACAAGTAAGGCTGTTGTTAACACATACATAACCAATAATACATAACCAAAACAGCTGTACACCCGTTAGAAGCTGGCAATCTCACGACCATGTAGGGAAGGTTCGCTGATAACATTACTTTAATAATGACTTCATATTCGAAATGCACATCATGTAGACCTATTTGGACACGAGGTCTATGACTGGTCAACCATGAGAATCACATACGATTACATGAAACAACATAACAGTATTTTGAAGGCAAAGTAAAAGTGTTTATCGTACGTGCTGACCGTATTCTAGTATACTAACTGGCGTAATTCGAGAAGACATGTAACAAATCAAAATGGCATTACTTCCAAATATATGCCTACATACCTGCAATGGTAGTGTCATTATAAGAAGGTAGATAAGGCAAACCCTGACAACTACCACCACGTTTCCTCAACATCCTAATAGTATGTAAGACCACCGGACAAATGTGTCCTCAGTCGTATTATGAGCTACTGGATGAGAACAACACACTGACAGAAGGGAGGTATGTACACGCCATTGGTTTAGAGTTTGTCATTAAGGGAGTTCATCATATTGGTCACACTACTTGTAAAATAATTTAGGATGTTTCTTGCTGCTGATCTTTGTACTTTTTCAATTTGGTAGGTGAGGGACAGTCGACTTCTGTCAGGGGTGCCACATGCTTGAACAATACTTGATCTAACCACAGCTCCTGAATACAGTCAACGACATGGCACGAAGACTTGACCAACGACGGACAGCATACATGTAAATGATGTTGCTACTAGACTTGAGGGTTCGGAGGAAGAGCAAGTACACCAGGTGAACTTGTTTTATAGCAAATACTCGAACAAAGACAGAGTAACATTCATGCTGAAAGATTTCAGCTAGTTACCCTTTCCAACGTGTGCAGAAACAAAATACATGTATAAAAATCAATTTTCAAGAATGTCGACACTGATTCATCTATCATCATCCCTGATTATGTCACGTTTCAATTAAATGTATTACTAAACTTAGTATTAGCAAAATTGACAATTTATCATACCTTTGGCTTATTCACGACATTGTCACCATCACAGTACCACCTTTAAAGTTATCTTAACTTAATCTAGACATTTATTGAATTGTGAGAATACGACGAGCAGCTGCACTTATAAGAACATATTCACTTTTCACAGGCGTGCTGGGGTTGACCATTACTGTAGAGGACGTCTGCCCCTGTCCACCAAATAACCTAAGATCGACAGTACATGCGCCATGGGTTTTATCGTTATCTCTCCCGCACATCGAGATGTAAAGGACGTCCTTTTAAGGGAGGGTATATTCTGGACTGAGCTGTCCGTTCATCATTCCATAAATCATTCTTGTAGATGCATCTCCTACACAGTTTTGACGGGATTTCTTTAAAAGTTTCAGATATGGCCAACCTAGACATGTACATTTGCATTACGTAAAGAATTTGCGCTGTGAGGACTTCACTTCCAGAATGATGGATCCTTGCTCCTTTATTCATTACTAGTATATACCGGTCATATAATGAATCATTCTTGTGAACATAACTCGGATCCCTAAGTTTTGGTAGAATTTTCTTCACAGGTGACCAGTCATGAGATATAGATGTATAGGTATGCATTTGCGCAACAACATTCTTTTTGACAAAATGGTGACCCTTTGTTTTATGTACATGTAATGTTCAGTGAACTATTCTTGTAGACACAATAACTTTTCATACATGTCTATATAGCAGAATATCCATGATTGTTCATTTAAATTAGATAAACATTCTGAAAATGCAGATGTCCATGAAGGAAATAATATGCAGTGCAGTGCTATATTGGCTACTTCCAGTGAATTATGTAGTACATGTACATAATGAAAAGATCAGTCAATGCAGAAGCAGCGTTCCTTGAGTGAAGGTTGGTCACAAATACAATTATTACTGGTTGTACCTTGCAAAGCTATCAAGTTGCAGTAGGCTTACCACAATATTTCCTGAAGTCTTAAGAAAATGCAACATTTTTATTTCTGACTTTTGTTTATTAGATAACCTGTCACATAGTACATGTATCAAAGCTTTTGAGATCATCCTGCATCGTCCGTGCATGTCTGTTTGATTGAGGTTTCATTTATTATTTCAGTTAAACCAATATCCCCCATAACAGCTGTTCGTTCCTTGAACTAGCTACGATATCCCACCATGGATTCCGGTAATGTCCCCTGAAATTGGACATTTTGGTGTTTGAAACCTGCATGATTGAGGTTGGTTTTTTTCTTGAACTGGCTCATTCTACCATGGGTTCGAACCCATGTCATAGGGTATTTTGGTCCTGTCTGCACAATACAGGTTTCATTCATGATTTAATTTTGATCAAACTTGCAAACAACTTATATCACGTATCTTTGTTCCTTTCTTGAACCACTATATCCAACTACAGGTTCCAGTCTCTAAAACGTGCAGAAAATGGCTATTTTTGGTATTGTCTGCACATCCTGATATTAACAGAGGCAAAGCAGGAGTGCAATTTTTAACCCACTGGTCAACAGTATTTCAGTCAAATGTACACAGGGTGCCCAAAAAGAAAGTATACAGTTTCAGTGTATATTAATCAAACCTCTTCATTCTGCTATGAAAGATAATTTGCATATGTGTAGTCAAAAGATTAAGTTTTTTCTGGAAACAAGTTTTAAGATTATAACTTGGATAATTTTTTGAAAATGTAAATTTACGAAAATTACCTTATTTTTCCCGCTAACGTTTCCTCTCTTGCACTCGTTCTTTTACACTATTGATAACATTTGCAAATGTGTCTAAACTGATCTTCTTACATTCTCTATTGACGTTCCTCATGAGCATAGACTTGTCTGTTGGCTTTGTGCTGTACACTTGTCTAGCAATTTCACATAACCCCACACGAAGAAGTCTTTGTGATAGCAGAATGTAGGGATTTGATAAGCAGACACTGAAACTGTACACAAAATGTACTTTCTTTTTGGACACCCTGTACTACCCAATCACATTATCCAAACACCAGGTCAACCGCTGTTATCTCGAACTGCAACCCTCATCATGCTGAGCATATAGTGAGGGAGATAATCATACCAGTACCATTTATGTCGAGACCTTGGGTCGAACTCGAGACCACTCCCACTCCAAGCTGACACTTTACTACAAGGCTAACAAGGTGGATGCAAAGTGTAAGATATATTAACCAACACAACAATTTGTAATATCCCAACATCATATTTATTTACATAGGGAAGCTATAGACAGAAATTATCAAATGTACAAATTTATTTTGTCACCAGGGTCTAATAAATAATAACATTTTATCAGATATGTCCATGGAAATGTGCAAGGATAGATACATTTGACAGAATAGCAAATTTATCAATTTTTCAGATCATATTGAATTTGTTATCATGGTCCAAACATCTAAGATAACAAGTATATAAAGACATACAAATGATATATGAAACATGAAGTTTGAACAAAGGGGGACAACTCACACAATGATCATAGAATCATGGGAACTGTTTTATCAAAGCACTAATAGAAATCTTAGTTACTTATTTATGATTCATTATAATGCTTTAACAATTTTAAATTGTGGTACTGGGTGTGCTATATTCATAATGTTCCAGTATACAAACAATATCTGCACAGAACTTGTAGTTTGAGAATCTACGAATTGTTGACAGATAATGGTACATATTTAAATTCTGAATAATTCTTTAGAAACGTTCTAAAAAATCATAAAGAATTTAATTGTGCGCTTTGATAAAATAGTACCCAGGTATCTGTGACATCAAACTAAACAGTGTACAAAGATACAGTCTATGTATAGATTTGCATATAGCAGATTTACAGAATACAATATGATTGAGAGAGATAAATTATGCAGTGGAAAGACTTTTCAATCTTAACATCCTGAGCATCAATATTTTTCAGAGATCAAAAACTCATGATATACAGTCAGGAGCCTGCTGCCTAACTGAACCGCTACCGGTGAGCACTAATGGAAAGCAGACATTTGCACAGCACAGCACTATTGAGAACTACAAAAGCTGTCCATTGCACAAGAAAGTGCTCACCAAACAAAGTACTCGAAACATAGACGTAGGAAAGCACTTGATAGAGCTATTTGTAGTCACAGGCTTCTGTTCTTTACACAATCTCCTCAGTAAACATATGACCATCTTCTACTAATATTTATGTTCTTTGCTCAAATTCTGTTGCATGGCCCAGCTCCCTATCAGACAATAGACACACTAACTAAAACATGAATAATAATGTTTACAGCATGAAAGACAATTCATTATCACAAGTTACAAATGCATACACATATATTTATCCTCCAATGACAGCCAAACAGAGCTATCAGCCTTTTTTATATATATTGATATCTTCTTTTGGCTGTCAATGGCAATACAAGTATGAAACATGCTTCAATGGGAATATATACATATAATATACATACAGTGTAATCAAACTACTAGTATACATAAGCTGTAATGAAAGAGAAGAGTCCTTAAACATGTTTTACTTCATTTAGAATATTTAGAGGAATTTGAAATACAGTTCCCAGGCTTACTTAGAAACTACTTCATTTATATATGTTGAGCATTTCATGATGATGAAGCAATCAAATATAATCTTAAATTTTTAAAAAAGTCTGTTTCCGGTGCCGTTAGCACACATCTACGCCAAAATTCTGTTTCAAATATTGTTGTATCGTTAAAATTCAGCTTATGGAGTTAAATGACTGTAACGCATCATGTAAAAAGTTCATTTTCTGCAGAAAAAATGTACTGCAGCAAATCCTGATGTTAGCTGAGTTGTAATTTTCCAGTAATTTTTGTACAATTTGTTTTAATTAACATAAACCTTTTTTTTTATATTTTAACACATTATTGTAAGAGCCCCTTTACAACATTGCAATTCATATAATAATACCATGAAGATCATTGAAGATATCAACTGTCAACATAGATATCTCTTCATACCAAGGCTACATGCACCAGTAGTACAAAGAAGGTAGTAACTCACTTCAATACCAATCCAATTTTAAGACCACCTCATTGAAGCGAACATCTTTTCATGGACCATATTTTAATTTTCCATCCTAGATTTAACTCAATTATGCGGTCAACTTAAAACCAACACCAACTTACTATCTTTTTTCTGTGTCAACAGTGGTCATATTATTGGGATTTTACATACAAGTATCAGATATACGGCAATACAGATATAAGTAAAACAGGGTTATAGGACTATGGCTCAGGGTAAAGTTCAAGTAAAGCAGTGCGTTGGGAGGGAGAGTGTGAGCACAGTAAGAATATGAAGGTATAGGACTATGGCTCAGGGTAAAGTTCAAGTAAAGCAGTGAGTTGGGAGGGAGAGTGTGAGCACAGTAAGAATATGAAGGTATAGGACTATGGCTCAGGGTAAAGTTCAAGTAAAGCAGTGAGTTGGGAGGGAGAGTGTGAGCACAGTAAGAATATGAAGGTACAAGACTATGGCTCAGGGTAAAGTTCAAGTAAAGCAGTGAGTTGGGAGGGAGAGTGTGAGCACAGTAAGAATATGAAGGTATAGGACTATGGCTCAGGGTAAAGTTCAAGTAAAGCAGTGAGTTGGGAGGGAGAGTGTGAGCACAGTAAGAATATGAAGGTATAGGACTATGGCTCAGGGTAAAGTTCAAGTAAAGCAGTGAGTTGGGAGGGCGTGTGTGAGCACAGTAAGAATATGAAGGTATAGGACTATGGCTCAGGGTAAAGTTCAAGTAAAGCAGTGAGTTGGGAGGGCATGTGTGAGCACAGTAAGAATATAAAGATATAGGATTGTAGAATGTGGTGAGAACATAAATCAAGTAGACACTCAATAAATAGATGAGTTTTTGACACAAACATGTCTTCCACAAAGGGTTGTAACTCAGGCAATATTCATCATACAAAAAATTCCTGACAATCTCAACTAGGCTTGGTACCAAGTATTCATTTGAAGTTACATTGAAATCCCACCAGTGGTTAAGGAGAATAAGTGCAAACTTAGTGACATCCATCCAGACAGATGTCCAGCACAAAATCAATATATTTCCCCCACTATATGTGGGAGACATAACCATACATATAGGCAACACTTGACAGTATTACTTTAATCCAGTAACTTTTTAAAAACTGATCATGTTAAACTGACCAATATCAAAATATCTATGACAATAAATAGAGACATAATAACATTAGAAACTAACATTATCATACAATACATATTTACTCCTAATTCTGTCAAAACTTCGAAACATTAGGAGAAAAAGTTGTACATTGTACAGTGCTTGAATACCCCCCCCCCCCCTCTCACAAAAACACCATCACACTGAATCACTGAACTCTTCTGCTTCATAGAATAAGAAGTGTTAAATTCTAGAGATAAACATCTTCAGACTGTTGAATGTACTCCGGCTCAGGAATGTATAGTACGTTGTCATAGTATAACACATAGTAGATTACCTCATTCCATGACCTTAACTTATACATGACCTTAAAATCAATGGAGGTCACAATAATGAAGTATTCTGACACTAAGGATAATGTAAGCTTTCACATTCCACTCATAACTACGTGTATAGTCTGGAGATATTAATGTGATCCTAATCTTTCATTGATATATACAAATAAGAAAGTGGTGCATTCCCACTATGAAAACATTCAGCCCCGGGTATATAAATATAGCCAATATATCAGAGGTTAAATTATGCTAAAGTCGTCTGCCCACAAAAAGAGTAAGAAGCTGAAAGTCGGCGGCCTGGCTGCAGTGAGGATCAGGATAATATCTCTACACAATACTAAGCCTAACTTTACTGTAAGTTACCGGGGGGAACAATAATCTATTCATTATCACAGCTCCATACTATAGGGAACTTTGGCACCAATACGTTGAGCACTACTGAGATTTATATATCTACAAGTGTTTATCCAACAAAGTTATAACATTCTACACAGTCATGTGTGCGCTTGTGTGTGAGCGTGTCACTGATTTCTCTCCTGTAAGGGGCTGGCACTTTTACGTCTTTCTTGAAACAACATTGATCTTTTCTTTGTCTTCTTCAGATGTTGTTGACCAAACTACAATAGATTTGTACAAGTATGACAGGTTTAGGAAGTCTAAGATATCATATATACTCATAATACACAAACTTTTTTTATATCAAGGAATGTCACAAGTTTGTGGAGTAACAGATAAGAACCTTTTTAATGAGACCTCGGACTAGGCAGATTTCTTTTTTAGAAAGGCCTCAGATGATTTGGCTGATAATTAAACTTTGCCTAAATACGTTGGTTGATACAACTGTTCCAAAGGTGAGTTTATTTTTTGGCCTATGTCAATAAAATTTATATCAAAATGTAAAGCAATTCAATTCTGATTAATATCATTTGTGTCATATTGTTTGCATATTAAAATAGCATTATATAGACATTCAAAATATACCACTGACGTCATGTCGCTGCACACGAAAATAACGTTATTTTTCCAATGATATTTCCTCAATATTACATAAAGACTCTGGTATGTAAATGTGTTTAAAAATGGATGAACAGACATAAGCGCTGTATAGAACACCAATGACGATACTTTTAAAAGGAATGATGTAAGTAATGTCAAATTTTGTTTACGACATCGTTAACATGTACACGTATATCTCAATAACAAATAATTGCATTATAATGAAATTTAGCCATTATATTGGAAATAGATTAATGTAGCTGCTTGTAAAATTGCGTTGTTTTGTTTACATTATGCACGATTTTACTGCACCAGTGACATTACTTTTTGATCTTCCCACGTATATTAAAAAAAAATTGTCACAAAGTTTGATTTTTAAAAATAAAAGTCCAGACAAGGCTAATAATGTGATTCAAGATCCATTATACAGGAAGGCCGAAGGCGATTTTGCTTATATAGTTGAAACTCGTTGTGTTGACATCGGTTGTATCGACACTTCGGTTATGTCGACATACTTTCAAATCCCCGAGGCCTAAAATAAAATATTGTTTGTTTCCCCATCCCCTACCTACCCGACTAAAAAGGGCCCTACCCAAAATATTTTATTGCACAAATTGAAATAATATTTTTTTTATTAAAAATTGGAATTGAAAATTTTATTTTTTTGTTTACTGGCTTCTTTCTCACCATTAACTTTAAGACTGAACATTGGTTTTTACCTTAGAGTTAATTCTAAATTTCATTATTGTTGGTTTTCACCTTAAAGTTAATTCTAAATTTCATTATTTGTATGTCTTAACCAATAACTATCATACTGAAACAATTCCAAAAAAAAAAATTTACCCTACCTACCTACCCATTCTAAATCTGCTAGGGTCGGGATGGGGAAACCAAGAACATCTTAAGTTCGGCCCGATGTGGGTTGCTCTATATTCTATCTTAAATATGATGGTTAAGTCGACATGCCTGTGTCGACACTCCGCTCATATTGACACAACTTTTTTGGCCCAAATGATATTTTCGCACCTTATTGTTATTGTTTGTGTCGACCCTATTGAAATTGAAAAGTTGTTAATTGACCATGAAAATTCTTCTGTTTCGAACCATTGTTATGTGTTCACAGTTTGCAAATGTAATTGAATGATGTTAAATCGAAGTTTGTAAAGAAATTGTAACCTGTTTCAATGTATGAAATTTAAAAAATCTGCTGAACTAGCGTGGTTCTGGGAAGGTGAACAAAAATACCTTTTTGTATGCTTTCACAATTTATTCCAACATGCTTATTATTTTTCCGACAGTTAAACGAATATATACTTTACATTGTGAATAAAGATGAGAAATGGCATTGTTGCTTTCAGGTGCCTGGCAAGTTGATTGAATCTTTTGTTTACAATTAAAATGTTGCGTAAGCGAAACCCGTAAGGGCTAAAAGCCGTACTTTCGGTGCTGATCCAGTACTGTACTTGTTTCAAAACGAGGCTATTAACTTGACCCTCATGTAAACACTTTGTCAAACAGTAAGTGTGATAGACTTGATCTTTCACCATTTAAGTCGCCAATATGTATTAGTTCATGTTTAAACTGATGCAACAACGCCATTGACAGAAGGCGTGAGGATTTTGTTATCATGAATTTCTACGAGTAAGGAAATTTGTCAGAATCGCTGGCTCCTGTTGTGTTGACTTTCGGATATGTCAACATAATTTTGACGGTCCAAAAATGTCGACATAACGAGTGTCGACTGTAATAGAACATTGCCATGACATTTGGACCATAAACCTGGCCACCAAGTTTTAAGCACAAGCTCTCTGTTTGAATTTTAGTGTTGCCTGTTTAGAGTATAATTTTTTTGGACCCTAAAATCTCACTGAGGGCCTGAGGTTTGTAGACGATCCGATAAAAACTGTTTAAATTGAGTTCCCGACATTTCTTGAACACTGACACACCCATCAAGGGTGTTTGACAGGCATATAGAAATTGTCCATATAAACCCCAAAGATTGTTAATTTCAGCATAACTGATACAGTAATACTTACTGGAGCTAAGGGACTATCAGGTGATGCATAATCATTCTCCTTGTCTTCAAAGTCTGGACTGAGAGGACTTCTTGGACTGTGGAGTATACGACTAGCAAACTTTTTCTTCAATGCCATGGCAATAAGTGAAGCTGGATCCTGGCTTTCAGACAGTTTAGGCTTGTCAGGTTTCAACGGGGTACCACCAGGAGATCTATATCAAGATAAAATCACAACAAATTAAGTCAAAAAGTCATGCCACATTAATTTTTTTTCAACATGTAAATGATGTACAGAACAACCTCTCCAGAAGGGCACTCTGAGCTGCTATTTACTATAAATTTAACCTCTGTAGAGCAGCCATCTCGAAACAACAGTCCATGTTGTCCACAGTTTTTCCGCGGAGAGATTTTCTTAATTTTCATTGCGTTAATATATTTATGTGAGACAACACAAAATATCAGTTGAAAATCATAGGTACTCTTAAAACAGTTTGAGTTATTAGCAAACGACTTGAAACAGAGGAGACAATTTTCTTCCAAAATTACAGAAATTGGGTTCAAAGTTCAAGCTCATAAAAAGGTTCATCAGAAAGACACATTGAGAACACAGGGCCCTCCAATCTATCAAATCTGCCACCTTATGATGGAGGCAGTCCCCAATCTGAAAAGTATGTTTTCCCTGCAAAAAAAATTAAAATCAAATGTTGGTTTAAAAAACCAGACAAGAGGTCCCAAAGGGCCATAGGTCGCTCACCTGTCCTAGTAGTTCATGCACCCCTAATGGTAGCCTCTATTCCATGTACAAGGTTTTCATATTGCCTTATGCTTTATAATTTACATCACATTTAGACCCAATGACATATTGAAGTGATTTGACCTTGTGACCTAGTTATTGACCCCGGATGAACCAATATCGAACTTTACCTAGATTTTGTTGAGATGATCATTGTAACCAAGTTTCATAAAGATTAGGCCAAAATTGTGACCTGAACCGACTACACAAGGTTTTTCTATGATTTGATTTTGTGACCTTGTTTTTGACCCCAGATGACCCAATATCGAACTTGAACTAGATTTTGTTGAGATGATCATTGTGACCAAGTTTCATAAAGATTAGGCCAAAATTGTGACCTCTAGTGACTACACAAGGTTTTTCTATTATTTGACCTTGTGACCTAGTTATTGACCCCGGATGACCCAATATCGAACTTGACCTAGATTTAGTTGAGATGATCATTGTGACCAAGTTTCATAAAGATTAGGCCAAAATTGTGACCTTTAGTGACTACACAAGGTTTTTCTATGATTTGACCTTGTGACCTAGTTTTTGACCCCGGATGACCCAATATCGAACTTGACCTAGATTTTGTTGAGATAATCATTGTGACCAAGTTTTATAATGATAAGGCTAAAACTGTGACCTCTAGTGTCTACACAAGTACACAGTACACGGACGACGGACTGACAGACGGACGAAGAGTGATCACAAAAGCTCACTCTGTCACTTTGTGACAGGTGAGCTAAAAAGGAATAGCATGGTCGATTATTGTATCGTATATCATGTAAGAACATCCACATTAAACACGTGCCCTGTATTGAAGTAAAAAACTAAATGTAACTGACCTCTGTACAGATCTGAGTTTGACTGTACCCAAACCTTTCAACACATCAGTCATTGAAAGGGGACCTGATGGTTTGCTGCCCATATTGGAACCATCATTAGCATGAAGGTTATCTTTATTCTGAAATACGCACACCATTATAAAGCTTTACATTCTTGTTTTTTAAATATTGTTTGAAGTCCAAATGGTCAACAGTATGAAGACTATCCATATTATCATGTCATCCTAGACGAACCAGCATTGAGCAGTTACCTGGAACTAACTTTGCAGAGGTCAAGCGATGGAGATATACCAGTAACAAGAGAGACATTGTCACTATAGTGCTCACAATACTACATGGCAATTATCAAACATGGTCTAGCATTTACAGAGACTGTCGCAAGGTTTTATAAAGAACAAGAAATATCACTGAATGTGATGAATACCCCCAGAAACTGCTTGACACAGTCAGATATGCACATCTAGACTTGGTACTGATCCGTCATGCAGTTTTATTGAAATCTGACCATTGGTTGCTGAGAAATAGCAGACAAAATTTATAAGTGTAAAACAACAAAGGGCCATAACTCCCTTAAAATTGAGCCGACCAATGGGTGCCGACAATATGCACAATTAGACTTGGTACTGATCATTCATACAAAGTTTCAGTAAAATCCGACCAATGGTTACAGAAAAATAACGTGGACAAATTTATACTGACCAAGCAACCTCAAGCATGACTCCAAAATAGCCCCCATATACTATGTAGCTGATGGTATAATTAAAGATGATAAGTACGGAAAAATAGGAGTCAATTTACAGTTTATTTCATGTATGTTAGGTATTATGCCCAAGAGTATACAAAAGTTGTTTACTTACTTCTTTTATCAGTTCAGCCAATGTTTTACCAGCTTGTGGTGCCTTAAACAATCCGATATTTGGTGTAGATGGGGGTGGTGGAGGCGGAGGAGGAGGAGGGGGTGGTGGGGGACACGCTGGCGGTGGTGGTGGGGCCATACAGCCACCTACTGAACTCATGTCTGGAAAGGGTACTGAAATACAACACAAACAAGTCATTTCATTAATGTCAAGAACAAATCTGAACTAATTACAAAATCAACAGTTCTGGAGTTATTAGTCAAAACCGTTTGTTCTACAGACCGACCAATATGTGCAAAGCAATACATACCCCTAGTCTTCCATAGGGGCATAAAAATACCTACAAAACACCTTAACCTTCATGTTACAAATAATCGGAATATCCATTTAATTCTACAGTATGTTAATGTCTTTTATGCACTGAAACAAGTTAAGAACTGGCATAAATGGGATAGATTTAGAGATGCATATGGTTTACCACATATTTAGCTATATATCTATATATGATTAATGCCACCTACGGATCCAGGTTAAACTCCAAGGTTTGGTAGGTTATACGTTTAGGTGATACGATCACGTCTTCCACATGTGGAGAAGCCTTTAGTTGTTTGTGGAAGAGCTAGATAGTACTGGTTGATATTTAATTGACATTCCGCAAGAGCAGAGATCAATCCCACTTATTGTTTGTCAATGTTAAAATGGATTAAAAGGTAATTGATTGACAACAGGTCAGTTCAACTGACCACTGTATATGACTAAACACTTATACCCTCAGAGACTGGTTAGTTCAACTGTCTACTGTATATGACTAAACACTTGTTCCCCCAGAGACTGGTCAGTTCAACTGACCACTGTATATGACTAAACACTTATACCCTCAGAGACTGGTTAGTTCAACTGGCTACTGTATATGACTAAACACTTGTCCCCCAGAGACTGGTCAGTTCAACTGACCACTGTATATGACTAAACACTTGTACCCCCAGAGACTGGTTAGTTCAACTGGCTACTGTATATGACTAAACACTTGTCCCCCAGAGACTGGTCAGTTCAACTGACCACTGTATATGACTAAACACTTATACCACCAGAGAATGGTTAGTTCAACTGACTACTGTATATGACTAAACACTTGTCCCCCCAGAGACTGGTTAGTTCAACTGGCTACTGTATATGACTAAACACTTATACCCCCAGAGACTGGTTAGTTCAACTGACTACTGTATATGACTAAACACTTGTCCCCCCAGAGACTGGTTAGTTCAACTGGCTACTGTATATGACTAAACACTTATACCACCAGAGACTGGTTAGTTCAACTGGCTACTATATATGACTAAACACTTATACCCCCAGAGAATGGTTAGTTCAACTGGCTACTGTATATGACTAAACACGTGTACCCCCAGAGACTGGT
This sequence comes from Spisula solida, assembly GCA_947247005.1. NCBI lineage: Eukaryota > Metazoa > Mollusca > Bivalvia > Venerida > Mactridae > Spisula > Spisula solida. Next base: position 46,205,952 of record OX365948.1, on the reverse strand, counting down.
TAGTTCAACTGTCTACTGTATATGACTAAACACTTATACCCCCAGAGAATGGTTAGTTCAACTGACTACTGTATATGACTAAACACTTATACCCCCAGAGAATGGTTAGTTCAACTGTCTACTGTATATGACTAAACACTTATACCCCCAGAGAATGGTTAGTTCAACTGGCTACTGTATATGACTAAACACTTGTCCCCCAGAGACTGGTCAGTTCAACTGACCACTGTATATGACTAAACACTTGTACCCCCAGAGACTGGTTAGTTCAACTGACTACTGTATATGACTAAACACTTGTCCCCCCAGAGACTGGTCAGTTCAACTGGCTACTGTATATGACTAAACACTTATACCACCAGAGACTGGTTAGTTCAACTGACTACTGTATATGACTAAACACTTGTCCCCCCAGAGACTGGTTAGTTCAACTGGCTACTGTATATGACTAAACACTTATACCACCAGAGACTGGTTAGTTCAACTGGCTACTGTATATGACTAAACACTTGTACCGCCAGAGACTGAGAGAAAAACATGATGAAAAGCAAGTGAAATTACTTGGAGGTTGTTTAGTGTGCTCCTGATTTTTAATGAGTAAAGCAATCTGAGATCTAAGGCTGGCTAATTCATCCTCCATGTTACTGATCTTCTGTTGAGTGAATGGATCAGTCGAAGATATGGCCGATGCTGAGCCAATTGATTGGTCAAATGGTGTGGAGGTTCTTGCATCACCGATATTATGTACTGGATCAAACACTATACCATCATCAAGGTCGTGAAGTTCTGGCTCATCAACATCGTTCCTGTGTCGATCTCTCGGTCTATAATCAAATGTAATATTTGTATGTAATATTTTATACAAGCAAGAGGTATTTGTAGTACATGTATAGATTCCACAAAATTATGGCACTATGACCTTTCATCTGCAGGCCATGACCAATTGTGGGGTAAAATGTATAATCAATAGGTTATTCATCTACTTGTATAAGCATTGCTACCTTTTACCATCGGCTTCAGTGCAATAAGTTTTACTATGGATACTGTATGTTTGTTTATTTGGGTTCAAGCCACTTCTCAACGTTTTATACGGTGACCAATTCACCTGACCAGTTTTCCTGGACTGTGTCCTAACCAGTACTACTGGTAACTTTCCCTTCCACAAGGAACCTGCACCTTCTCCAAGATAATCGACACTGAAGTCAAATTTTCATGGAGGGGTGTGTTCTACCGTTAGAGGGAATCAAACCTGGAACCCTGGTTAAAATCCAGGACTCTAGCTCCTGGACCACGGTTCATAGATTCCAGAGGTAACAAGGAATATAAAAAGGAATCCTACCTGACCATAATACAGTTATTGCCAATATCTTCCTCTACCCATACTAGATTCTCGCCACCACTAGATACGTATGACATATCACTACAGAAGCTGTCATTGCGAGCAATTTCATACTTTCGGGCTGTTAACAATGCATTCTGTAAGATAACATATATTGATTATATATTAGTAATTTGACAAAACATCACTAAGGCATTTACTTTTTTTATTTATTTAGAAAAATCACGATAAAAATTTAACAGGAGAGGACCTATAAATATGAAGTTCTTGGCTTTCAGTTAATACACCCAGTTTGCATTTAACCAGATGCCAGTGTAGAGAATGCTCAGCTCATTTGTTTGTTGAATTTTATTAAGTAAATGCATTGGATTACTAGTATTTAAACATGTCAAATAAATAAATAATAAGAAGATAACCCAGCGATTTTTTCGCTTGATTGGGAAAGGTACTAGTACCAGACAAATTGGGAAAACTTGCGGCGTTTTTACTCAAATTGGGAATTTTTTAATAAGTTGTGAATACTTAAAACAAATGACATCGATCTTATTTATTATAGAAATTAACATAAAATAGCTTGTGCATGATATGTCGTGCATTTCCTCATATAAAATGCACAAATTTTAATTTATGGGATAACTTGCGCAGCCAAGTTGCACCAGGTTGGGAATTATTTTCCTCTAAATTGGGAAAATGGATAATTTTTCTAATTGGGAAGCTACCTTTTAGGGGTACCTAACAAACAAGGGGAAAAATCGCTGTAACCGGCCTAAATCAGGAATCTAGCAATCTACCAAATAAGCTAGCCATGTGGGTATTGGTGGACAACGAAGGTGTAGAAGAGACTTGACATAGAGAGGAAGTTTGAGTTTGTCTGTGAGGCAAATAAATATTTAAAACTATCAGAGATAATTCAATATTTCCTGCCTTTTATCCCATGTACTGTGGTGACAACGACCATATCAGCGTCATTTGTCTGTTTTTTAGCAACTTTTGTTGTTTCGGTGGCTCAGTCGGTTGCTGTCACTTTAGAACTAGGCGCTGTCGTCGTTGGTTTGAATCGCACTCGCCGGATGAGGGTTCATATAATATTTTATTTACCTGTACATGTATTCTTCGTGCTGCTTTAAGAGGTAGTCTGCTTCCAACCCTGCGTATAAAACTTCGATGTCGTATGTTGTTCTGTCTTATAGGTAATGGTTGAAATATGCGGCCCTTGAAGAGAATAATACAACTTTTTAATAACATGATATCATTTAAGCATGTTTGCAAGATATATCTGTTTACTTGTTAAACCTACATCACATGACTTGTTGAAATTTTAAGTGTTGTGGCTTTCAAATGCCCCTTTGACCCCCTGAAAATTCGTTAAAGCCACATTTGTACTCCCAGGATTTTGACTAAAGAGTCATATTTTCTTTAAATTAAGGATACCGATAATAATTTTTGTAAAATAGTAAAATCAAGTACAACATCCTCACAATGACCCTGCAGAATCAGCCCGAAATAGCATTTAGCATCTAGCAAAACCTCTGGGTCAGCGATTAATACTTATAGTGATAAAAATGTAATCAAAAACCAATTAAATGATTTATGATTAAAGTGCTTACCAAGTTATTGACATCAAAGCCTAGATAATTGAGTATATAACATATTGCATTGGATAAATCCTCTAATATATCCATGACTTATTTCATCCTGAAATAATAGAACAAAACAAGAACTTAATAACAAAATAAACAAATAAACATGATCAATAATGACCACCCTTAGGCCAAAATAAACTAATATTTTATTGTGGTTCTGGTAACACATTGAACAAATAGTACTATTAAAGTTAGAAAAAACTTTTTTATTTAAAAACTATTTTATATTTATTTTTATGCACTCGAAAGTCATTAATATGCAGTATTAGTTCCAGCACACACAAGTTAGAAATCTGTTTCACACATACCTACATCAATGTGTAACCAAAACTCTGCTTGAATTTTTTTTTTCTTTTATTAAATTAAGCTTAGGAAGTTTCAATGACCAAATTAGTCAATAGTCTATCAATAGTTATAAGCGGATTTAGCTCGGTGGTAACGCACTGGACTGTCAATCCAGAGGTTGTGGGTTCAATCCCTGGCATCGGAACTTGACATTTCTGAAATATTTATAATATTTATATCTGGCCGTGTGGTCTGCAAAGTATCTGGAAGTGCCAGGAATCTGTGTATCGGTGCTTTACACTGCGCACATTAAAGAACCAGGCTGTCTATTCGAAATAAGAGCTAGGCGCACTTCTGCAGCACCGGACATGCCTGTATCTAATTATGTCTCTCTCTCCCTTCAGGGGCTTTCTCTCACTCTGTCCCTCTGGTCAGATCATACTGTATCTGCACTGGTAGAGGATGCACCTGCGCCCTTGTGGCTGCAACACAATCAATCATGTAAAGTGCCTTTGAACGTGCGTTCGCATGAAAAGCGCGCTATATAAATCTGGTATATTTATTTTTATTTTATTTAATAGTCTCAATACTTATGATTTTTTTGCATTATTTTTGTTTGCAAAGAAGTTCATTCTTTCTTTTGCAGCAATTTCGGATTATTCTAGAATTGGTGCTACGGGCACTTTTGAAGATTGTGGTCTTAAAATAGAGGTGATCTATAAGATATAGTTATTTACCATTTTGCTATACACAGATCTATATGAGACAAAACTATTTTGGATTTTTTAAAATATTCAATGTCAGAATATGCAGGATGAATTATCTTTTTAAAAAATATGTAATTTTGGACATCATTGTACAAACAAACAATTTTTAACAAATAATAATGTAAATACAGACTAGGGTATTCAATCATCAATTGGCTTTATTTTTTTCATGAAAAACTTCAGACAGAACTTCACTAACATAAGTTTCAAGCAGAGAAGGTGTCACAAACACAGCAGCCATGTAGGTGGTTTGAAGGTGTCACAAACACAGCAGCCATGTAGGTGGTTTGAAGATGTCAACCAAACACCAGGATGATCACACATCAATCAGGGGCTAGAGATTCAATTGTAATTAACACCATTTATACTACAGTAGGCAATCATCAGTGATTGGTGGAAGTCTTAAAATATCTACTCTAGAATTACATGAAATGAATTGTCAATTATTTGGAATCATAGCTAATGATTAAGATAAAATTAAGAGTAGAAATCTTCTACATGGCCTGACATAAAAAATATTATAAATAGGGCATACAAATAAAATACAAGAGTAAATAGATAGATTCATTGTTGATATCACATTCACAACTACTATAAAATTTACAACATTTTTTGCAATTAATTATTAACTTGTACTTCTTGGATAACACTAGTAACAGACTGGAGGATACACTATAAACTTGCAACAGGAAAATGTTGGACCTTACAATGGTGAGTGGATTTTATTGAATTGATAAGATATTATATTCAGCTGATAAATTGTTTCAACTTCCAACCATCTTATCTTGGGAAAGGCTTGTCCTAACCATACTGGTTGGCGTCATTGCATAGTAGTTAGTACAGAGATTTTGGCCTAAATCCTGACTTTCATGCATGAATGTATTTTCAAGGTTCTTGCAACTTGTATGTAAATTTTCGTGGGCAAATTGTGCAATATCAATCCTTTAAATTGTGTTTGTATTACAGCTTAATTGAGTTTCTTCGTGATAATCCCCCGATTATAAAAAAATACAACAACGGTTATAAATAGACAACTTTTTTATTTATAGCACATTTTTCATAATACTCGGGACATACATAAAATCTAGTTATTGAAAATTCACCAGAACAAAGCTAAGTTCTTCTCTGAACTGAAGTGCTAATTTGTTTACTTTGTTTGATGTCGGGCCAATGAAGGGGTCACCATATCACCTAATTTTTGAGACAAACAGGATTTTGAATCTGGACAGCGCATTACAGTCTAACTTGTATTAAGCGACCACCCTGGGGAAGGTCTGAAAACGGTCGCTTAACGGAATGGTCGTTTAACACAAATGCGAGAAACATCGAGTGTAACTAAAGAATTTCCGACTTTGGGTTGTCCGAATACTACCGGTTTTCAACTTGATAAATTGATAAACATTAATGTGTAAATATGTTTTATGATGATTCTATACTTGTATGCATTGTCTTCATAAGCATTTAATTTATCATTTTAATAAACTTACTCATATATTACAGAATTAATGCAATTAATGTAAGTGAGTTTTGCTTGCCCAGTCGACGAACACAACGGAATAGACCAGGTTTGTACCCCATTCCAAATGGAAAGTGACAATAAGCTGATTGCAGCAAAAGGTGCAACAATTAATCCGTTATTATGTGTGTAATCGGATTAAAAATCATCTGTATGACATGCGCTACGGACACAATAAAATTATGGTGATTATCAATGCTGTTAATTGGGGTCCGGTTAACAACAAACAAACTCTGAAGTGTGAACAAACTAAGCTTTATGACGAGGTATAGTGTAATTAACAACCTGTCACTGCAGACAACAAGTGATTTACTTTTTTTCGGTCGCTTAATGAAATTTGACCAGTCAATTACAGTGCTTAAATAGTGGTCGTTGGTCGCGTTAGACAAAAGTCGCTTAATACAATAGGAAAATAGAACAAAAACGATCGGGAGGAGTTTAAACCGGTCGCTTAAGACAAAGGTCGCTTAATACGCGTGGTCGCTAGTACAAGTTAGACTGTATTATGTTTTTATTCGGACAACCACCAATAAAAACTGATTTAAACTGTTATCAGCCAAGGGGAAGCACCCGTGAACTGCCTGTTTATAATTTGTAAGATTTATCTCCTGAAAATATTGGTAAAAAAGGATAAAAACTTTGCCGATGAAAATTTAAACGTTCACTTTTCATAGTGGGTATTTTAAAGCAAAATAACATTGTACAATGTTTTGAAACTGCACATAATTATTAAAGCTTTCTCCGGTTCAACTGTTTGTAAAACATCCCTTCTTCTTACCTTATATTTAGTATAAGGGCCGTAGATTACATTTTGGATGTGCAGTTATGCGATTTTCGACTTCCCCATATGTAAAAATACAGCCAGACCTTTATAATTTATATAGACAGGTATAAAGGTCTGTGATAAAGCATTTCTTGTAAAAATATTCAAGTTTCATCGTTGTCACTTCGCAGTGTTGTCAAAAACCAAGCATCTAAATTAGACTCTAATTCTGTTAATCTGTAATTGATTGACAACAGATGATCAAAATTAATAGCCACAAATTGGTGCAATATTTAGCGTTTTTGAGACTGTCCGGATTGGTGGTTGCCAGCAAGTTTAATACTGAGTAGTGTTGTCAGGGTGTTAAACTTTTAAAGGCTATGACTACAATATTTATACAACTTCGGTAGGTGAGCACATTCTTGTCCAAGACTGCTTCGGTAGATCTTAAAACGCTTTGACGCGAGCTTTCAAAATTTTGGGCTAAGTCTGTTCTTACCAATTCAATTGCCAAATTCATTCTAACAAAAGTTACATTGGATAGTTCTATGGATTGTCGCATACAATACAGTATTAGGAATATCGGTTTCACGGGTACGAAAATTTATAGGACGAATAAAGTTGACTGCGCAAGTAAACGCTGGAGATCAAAAATAGAAGCAAAAGCAATTTGCAGAAAATAAAACCACTGAAAAGCTATTATTATTCAAACCTGATCATTCAATATGTAATGTGTTTTCGCCTGAGATCAGAAAATGATTAAGTTTTGTCTTGCGCCTTGCTGTTCAAAATGAAAGTAGTAAACACTTCCGGTAGCTGCGTTACGACCAATCAAAGTCTTCGTTTCATATATCGTCCAATCGAAATCGCCGTTACATAGGTTGTGTTCAATTTGAGTTAAGTGGCAGTTTCGAACTTCTGTATCGTGAAAAACTAAGATCACACTAACTTTGGGTAATATATATTGTTAAATGCGGAACTTAAAGATATAAAATAGTTAATTATGTATTCTTTACAAACGATCATTCATAAATCGTTCAAATGGTCTTTTTTATTGATAGCATTTGTTTCGTACTCAATATTAATCGTACTGCACATGCATCAGGACAGTTAAATTGTGAACAGCCATATAATCAGCAATTGACATTACCTCTGTTGTCAATCAATGACCTCAGACTACATTTTAACTGTAGGATTATTCACATTCTCTGACTTAATGTTAATTTTAAGATAAGGAGTAGACAGATTTATAAGCTGTCTGCAAGTGGCTGCTTTTAAATTCTGACGGTCCAGCCACTACATCCTTGTATAGATTGCGCGAAATGGTTTGACTAAGTTAAGGAGATGTAACAATCTCGGTCGCTCTTTTATCTGCACTGGAAGTTTTCGATGTTACTTTCGAAAACTGTCCATTAAACTTCTTGCAATTCTCAAGTTAAGCAGTTAAGTCTTTCTATAGACTGTAAGTTAAGTTATCAAATCACTACAATTCATGCAGTTTTGTCACCATTTGTAACTTAGTTATACAAGTTATACAAATGCATACTAAATCTAGTCTTGTCCCCAACCTGATTCTACCAGACTGTAGATAACATACATAATATGTAGACCTTTTTAATAAAAATGTGGTAAATGCTTTGTAAGATTCTATCATAATCAGGACATACTTTTTATCCGTCACATTACATTGAAACTTACAGTACAAGTGTGACAACATAATCTTGTTTACCATCATCAGTCAAGGGAATAACTCTACTATGAAGTATGATTAAAATGTGTTAATCAAATTTTTATTTTAGGTATACAGAATGGTGTCATGTGAAGCAATTCAAGCCATGAAGTCCATGGCAATGGACTCGAAGAAGAGATCATTTTTGGTTAAGGTAAATAATCTTCATTAATTTTTCTTTCTCATGACTTATAAATAACTGTATTTGTACTGTTAAAAAATGATGATATTAAAAGTAAAAAAATGTATTAATGGAAAACTTCACAATTCTCAGAATTATTTCAACAAATTTAAGGTCTTCACAAAATTATTTGATTTGTGAATATATATATATAAAAAAACCTAAGGTATGGGACTATTTAGTACATTTTAATATGGTTGAGAATGTTAAAAAAGGTCAGTATTTCAATTTGGCAGTCATATATTTAAATTGATCCTGTACTACACAGTAAAATGTTTGCACAAATTTTGTTTGGTGCACCAAAGGTGATCAAGAAATTTTGTTTTCTAATTCATTTTTGTGAATCATGTATTGATTGTAAACCACTCAAACAGTAAAACATTGCATATGTTAAAAGCGTGCATACTGGTACATGCATTTTTATTGCATTAAATATTTATTTTCTACCATTCTTCAATATTTCAGGACAATACCTGCATTGGAGGATTGGTTTTGGTTTTATCAAATTCTGATTCAACAGTTGTCAGATTAGCACTTGAGGTGAGTAATTATAGTCTTCACTTTAGCGAGGAATACATGACAGTATGGATGACATGAAATATAGAGTTCATCTGGAAAATACCTTGATATCTGTACATTTAACTTATCAAACTTGCCATCCAACAATGCTGTTTAGATTTATACATACATGTTATTAATTCTTCTAAAAATTCTCAGATTATCAGAGCTTTTGCAATAAGTTGATTTTAAAACAATTTGCAAATGATACAAATCACATCCTATTTTAGATCTTGTTGCTATTAAATTTCCATGTTCTGTCATAGTAACAATCCATTGTAATTTCAAGCAAAATGCCATAAAATGTTTAGAGGCAAAAAGATAGGGTAGAGTTATAAGAACTGCAACATTATCTTGTTTAGACCTTGTTATTATGATGTACCTATTTTAGACGATACAACTGCTGGCTGAAACAGAAGAACACAGACCCATGTTAAGGGACTTCATCGGTATGATGGATCAGCTAGAATCTCTTGTTGAAAGGTGAGTGTTGATACTCACTAGTAATACATTGTATATCCTTAGTACTCGGTACTTTGTAGCATAATTTAAGCAAATTCATTTCTCTAAAACAAATTTTCTTGTTATGTCTCCCACATATAGGGGGGAGACATATTGATTTTGTGCTGGACGTTTGTCTGGATGGATGTCACAAAGTTTGTCCACGCTTGTTCTCACTCCTTAACCGCTGGTCGGATTTCAATGTATCTTCACTTGAATAGTTGTTACCAAGCCTAGTTGTGCAAATTGTAATGAAACTTCACATTAATAGTTGTTACAGGTACCAAGCGTAGTTATGTATGTTGTCAAGAATTTTAGATCAGATTGTTTTTGCTACAGTTATAGCCCTTTGTGGCAGACATAAGTTTATGTTGAAAACCCTTCTTATGTTATAGTAAAGGCAGTTTAATCTAGAAGTTAAAAGGTTTGGCAATTATTAGACAATTAATGACCATTGCAAATTTAAGCCAATTAAGAAAATATGGTGTAAAAAAATGTTTTCGGTATTTATACATGCCCATGGTAGGCCTAGGTAATTAAAATCTATGAATTGTATGTTATGTTACAGGAAGGATTGCGGTGGGGTCGGGAACCTTGCTAAGGATGTGTACATGTTATTGAAAGAAGATGGTCGTGTTACACCTCTCAGAGATTCAATGAATACCTCAAGTGCATGCTCATCAAGGTTAGTAAATATATCTGTCATGACTTACACCTTGATCACTCCCCTGTGGAGAATATGCTACAGAAAATTCCTCTCCATCTCAGTCTGGTCCTTGCTGGCCCTGTTGTAGTCCTTGCTAGCCCTGTTGTAGTCCTTGCTAGCCCTGTTGTAGTCCTTGCTAGCCCTTCTGTAGTCCTTGCTAGCACTTCTGTAGTCCTTGCTAGCCCTTCTGTAGTCCTTGCTAGCCCTGTCGTAGTCCTTGCTAGCCCTGTTGTAGTCCTTGCTAGCCATGATATCCTAAATATCAGACATGTTATTTCTCCTACGATCAGCCGATTTCAGCCTTTTGAGTTTTAGATACAGTCTATATCGCTCAACATTGATGCTTTTGTGAAGAAAATACTGTAACAAATGAGAGGTCAACTATTCTACAACATAGTCAGGGGTATTGTGTGTCAAAGTCACAATGATCTTTAAGGTTACTAACTATTGGCCTGCCATGGAGCGTCTCTTGCTATATACGTTTAAGCCGTAAACTTACACAAGTCTGTTTATTTCTTTCATGTTTACCAGAAGAAGCAGTATGCAGAAACTTCTACATGGAGGTATGAAGAACTCCAAGCTGATTGTGCTACAACTGAAAGGATTGTTAAATAAGGTATAAACATACATATGAATGTTCATATCTTGTCATCATCTGAGGTGGTATCCACATTGCATCTTAGTAGAAGATTTAAATGCTAAACTAGAGAATCAAGATTATTAATGTTTTATAAAGATTTGAAGCATTATTTAATACACGTCATACTGTATTGCTTTATATAGTTACATATTAAGTCATTTACCTGGTTTTCATGGCATTCCCAGTTCATTATTTGACAACATTGTGAAAATATTTAATGGGTATAAAACTGTTTGATTTGCATAGAATACTTGTTGATATTGTAGATAAATAGGTAAAGGGTTTGAAAATGAAGTCTCCCTGATAAAGTGAGGAAGATGTATTGATTTTGTGCTGAACGTATGAATGGATGTCACAAAGTTTGTCTACTCTTGTTCTGCTTGATCCTTGGTTGGATTTTAATGAACATTCGCATGAATACTAAGTTCTGTTGTGCGTATTGTCAGCAAGTTTAGGTCCAATGATTTTTGCCAGTTATGGCCCTTTGTGGGAGACATGCGTTTTTGTGTTAAAAACCTGTCTTAAAAGTTCCTGGTGTTGAATGATAATAACATAGTCTTGTTTCTATTTCAGTGTGACAGAGATATATGTATGAGATTGCTGCTTCAAGTTAAAGGTGTCATCAGTATAACGTTCGACATGAACAAGAAACGATGTATCGTACGCTCAAAACTGGACGTTCGTCCAGAGGTATTAATTTCTCATTTGTATGATAATATCCATTCATCTAAGGTAGGAACTTTGTATATTAAATGAGTTTCATTTTATTGCCAGAGTTCACACACACCTTTGACCATGTATGTACATGTAAAACTGTGCTTCTTGAGATGCATCCTTTTTGTGCTGTTCCCACTTAGTTGATAAAGCTTTGTTCACATTGTTTTGTGTAGTTTATGGTAAAATCTGGCATCCTTTTAGGGTTCACGTGTTTCCTTTAGACAGGGATGTGATTCTCTCATTTAGGCCTTTTTGTCTTAAAATCCTAAAAAATGATGTTTTTGAACAAGGTTGGGAGTAGGTTATTTGGAGCACTCACAGCCCTGTACCTAATAATATAGAGAATAACTTTGAAAATTGCCTTGTCTGTAACCATGCTTATAAAAGGGAAATATGCACAATGCAACCAGTGTCTGACTGTAGCAGAACTGTTGATTATATTAATTATGCATTATGATTTATGAAGTTTTTATTACATCAGTTTAATTAAGGCTAATTTTCATACATCTTGTTAAATCTAACATGGCATAAGAAGTTGTTTATATTGCAAATGTATGTATGTGTATTCGTATGTGTTTACAAACATTATTTCTTACATTTTCAGTGTTTAGTTCAATCCATTGCCAAGACCCAATCTATCCATGCTCAACAAGTAGTGAAAGATGAATCAGGACATGAGGTATGTATACTGGAATGTTTTATCTTTCAATAATGTTATGACTACAGTGTTGACACGAGAAATCTGCCTAAATAGTAAAATTTCCGATCTCTGTATTTCATTGAAAAAACATTCACCATAATACCTTAACCACAGCACATGTTGTATTAGATATGGGTAGCAGTAGAGTGGGCAAGACACCTGTCGTGTCACTAAAATCTCTAAAAGTATTTTGGCTAGGCAGTGTAATTAATATCTCCTGATGAAGAAGAGATGATTTGATTGTTGAAATTTAAAGGAGAAATCAAGTTTTTTGCTCATACAAATTAAGCATGAAAAAAGCTTTATTATCATGGGGTCTGGTTTTCATGGAATTTTTTCATGCTTTTCATTCATTCTTGTAAATGACATTTTCAGCTTTTCCTGTCATTTGGAATTCATGATGATAATTTGAACAAGGAGAACGAGACAAGCTTACCGGATTATCTGCCCGACGATGAAGAGTTACAACCTATTGATGATAAAGCTATCGCTCGCAATAAATCAGACTTAAGATCTGGTGGATGGCTTAGTTCTGCTGCTAATTTCCTCGCTAACTCATTCTACTGGTGAAGTGGTTTTAGAATAGGCCAAAGTTACAATATTGTTTGATTGACATGACCCTTAGGCGTAAAAAATTGTTTGTTTCCGGTATCCCATCCTACCAAAAACATTGTCACACTTTTTTATCGCATTTGAAAAACAGTATTTTTGCTATCTTTTTTTTCTAAAGGCGGTTGTCAAAAGAAATCCCACCAAAAAAATTTCCTACCCTACTGTGGGCATGTTACTGGAATTGTTCTGACCTAGCCAGAATGATCAATACTGATGAGGGTTTGTTGCATATAAATGCAATATATTAGTCCAAGCTAATTATTATGAATATTAATAGAACTAGTTACCTTCATACCTGTAGTTGGGTAGCTAGGGTTGTGTCAAACATTGGCCTTAAAACATGTGAAAGACTGTGATCATGCTATGTGATACGTGAATGATAACTTCATTATTAACAAAATTTACTAAATATTGGGTTAAGGTTTGTATGCAAGTAGTGCGCTTGTATGAATTCATACGTATATGTTTACTGGAACTAGTGAAATTATAGTTTGCAGACCAGCTATCCACTATTTCATATTGTCAGACCATAACCAGTAACTGTATATTTATATATTTACCACAGCATGTATAGTGCGAAACAATTAACCTGGTTCTCTACCTTATGCATGATTACATTATAACAAGCTGCTTGTGCAGAATTGATCAATTTCTGCGAGAAACTTGTGCTGGTGATCTAAATTAGCGTGTCATATAACTCCTAATTCTGTCTGTTTATGAAAAAAAATGCTGAAAATAAATTCTAGACCAGAATTAAAGTGTTAAATGATGCTACTAACCAGGTTAATTGGTTTGCACAATATGTGTTACAATCTGTTGCCTTGATATTCTTTTTGATTACAAAATGAATTAGTTGGCTCATTCTCTGTGTGTTTGTCTGTTTAGTGCTATGTTGTATTTCTATCTTCATTCTGATGTTTGTCTACTTTCATGCCCTGTTCATTGTACTTACTTATCAACCTTCAAGGAAACCTTTCCTTCTCACCTACCTTTATTTTATGTTTTTACAAAACAGGCCATACTCTAAATGCTAAATTAGAATAACTGACTTACCGGTATTTAAAAAAACTTCAAAATCATGAATAATTGTCATTTCCGACAACTTACCGGTATTCCTAAACGGACATTCTGACAGATTTACCTTACGAAATGAAGCTCTTATTTTAGCCACATACGGATTTGTCCCTTTAAATACACATTAAGTATTGGTTTGTGATGATGTTTTGTTCCAAACTTTAGTTTACTTCAATAATTTTCCTAAACTTCAACCCTAAAATCCCTTTCCCAGCTCATTTACCATTTGTACATATATATCCTTTCTCATTTGTAAATAAAAGTTCACATTGAAGTTATTGTTCTTGGTGTTTTTACTTACTATAAAAATGGATCAAGCTTTGTTAAGGTAGTGTGTTTATTTCACAGATAATACTACACCTTACTGAAGATCCATTGATAACCTTAATGTAGCGAGTGCATGATGGCAGGGATCTGTTGCTTAAGGTAGAGAGTGCATGCTGGCAGGGATCTGTTGGTTAAGGTAGAGAGTGCATGCTGGCAGGGATATGATGCTTAAGGTAGAGCGTGCTTGATGGCCGGGATCTGATGCTTAAGGTAGAGAGTGCATGATGGCCGGGATCTGATGCTTAAGGTAGAGAGTGCATGATGGCAGGTATATGATGCTTAAGGTAGAGAGTGCATGATGGCAGGGATCTGTTGTTTAAGGTAGAGAATGCATGCTGGCAGGGATCTGATGCTTAAGGTAGAGAGTGCATGATGGCAGGGATCTGTTGTTTAAGGTAGAGAGTGCATGCTGGCAGGGATCTGATGCTTAAGGTAGAGAGTGCATGATGGCAGGGATCTGTTGTCTAAGGTAGAGAGTGCATGATGACAGAATCTGATGCTTAAGGAAAACACTTCATATGGCTTTCCAAGCGAGGTTATACATGCCTTCTAGGTTTAACCCCCAACAATGCGCTATGTAGTGTTTTAGTAAGGCAATGGGTTCAAGGGTACTGTTTTATCTTACTTGTGGAAATCTTTCAACTTATGTTTGAATCTAAATTCTTAGTTATTCTTTAAAACTAAAACATTCCCTCATTTGGACAGATACCGGTGTTATTGGGAAATTTCATTAACTGAAGCATTATTACTATTGAACAACCTTTTATTACAGTTGGCAGATGTAAAAGAACTAACAAGAATTTAAATTTTAAAACATTTCCATAATTGCTTCGATAAACAGTACCCAGTGATGTATTATAAAATGGTACTAGTATGGATTCCACCAGGAGAGCTGTTTCACAAGTTACCTGATCCCTGAAGTCAAACATCCTGAGGGTCAAAATGTGGGTTTGATCCATAAAATTTAATTAGAAGTATTATGCGACATTAAACTGAAACTCATACATTATTCCTTGCATGTTTTTTTTACTTAAGAAATAATGAATATGTAGCTGTGTTTTGTTGCGTAATAAAATATAGGCATGTGTTTGGATGCGAAGTAATTAAATCACGAGTACGTAGCACAAGTGATTTAATGTATGCAACAAAGCACAGCTTCCTATTTATTATTTCTATTCTTATATCGCCAATGCTATTTATAGCACAACAAGACAGGTTGACGTCAAACTACTTTCTTTCCTAGGAACGTTACCGTCACCGTTACGTCATTTGTCATAGTATATGACGTCAAACGAGAAAGTAATCACAACAATTATTTAACAAACAGTTTATTGTCATTGTTACAGATAATGACGCATATGAAGAAAATTAGTGACATGATACAATAATAACAGAAAGCACGTATACCACAATATCTGCATTGTGTGACTGGCTCATAGCACTATAATACATGTACAGACTTATTGAGCCTACACAATTCAAAACACAAACAGATTTTGTTAAAACATAAGTAACATAACGGAGGGCAGTAGATTCATACTAACAAATTAACCTGGTCCTCGACCTATAAACATATATTACAATCATCTTTCATGGAATATATAATTTTCCACGAGAAAAATTTGTGCCATGTTGGTGATTTACATTGGTGTAAGTACTATACCTCGTACATATTCATAATATATCATCGATTACGAAAACAAAGACCAAACTTTAATAATAGACAATAAATGAAGCTAACAGAAGGTTCAAGGATAATGTAGTTTGTTTGCACAATTAATCATCAGGAACATGAAGGAGGGCAGTAATACATAACTGCAGATATCACTGGAGTGATGAATCATACCCCAACAGCACTGCCTTGACACAGGAATAATATTTTAAATTATAGTCTTGCAAGACTATTTAACCTTTGACCTTTAAGTCAGGGACCTTGGTCTTGCGCATGACACACCCTCTTGATGTGGTGAACATTATGATGATTTGTAACAAGCCATTACAAAATACAGTAAGAAACGACAAAGTTACAGAGTGGACACGATATTGACTCCAATATACCCCTTTCAAACTTCGTTGGGGGGGTATAAAGAATGTTTTAAACTTAACTTGAAAACGAAACAAATCAGAAAAGTACCTGTGTTGTACATGATTCCTTCTCAATGAATAAACAAGCATGTAAATCCATTTATAAAACCATAAATCCTATATATAATGAAGTCTAGTATCAAAATTACAGCACAAATAAAATCACTTTTCCAAAATCTCATGATCTATACACTACACTATATTATTATGCAGGTACATGTATAAAGACCATTTTCAAACGACTGGGCATTTTTTCTAGTGCATAAATTTTCATAATGCACAATGCAAATGATGAAGCCAAGTCAAGTATGAATGTCTGAACTTTCTTATTTGTATTATTTTGTCAGGAATATGATGAATAAACATTAAATTGTTGACTTAAAACAAATATGAAACTTGCCAAGGTTTACTCATCATTTTAATGAACTCAATCCATAAATTCATTGATAAATGAACATTAAATTAATGTCGACTTAAAAGGAATATTAAACTGCCAAGGCTTGCTCCATTTCATTTTAGTCAACTTGTTCCATAAATTCATTAATAAACCAACACTCATTCCATATGTTCTATGTAACATATTTCTTCAATACGATACTCGAACACTAAATAATGGTATGTAACAATTTTAGCCTTGAGATTTAGTAATAAAATGTCTGATATAATGTCTCAGATGGTGAATGAAACCATTTTACAATTTAGCACCTAGTCAAGTAAGACCAATTTCTTGACTAATACAGATACATGAACTGAGTCTATGATGGCACATAAACTATTGAAATCATGATTCTCAGCACTTATCACAAAGTTTGGCGCCCAAACATATTCATCTTTCACAGTAGACGTAACTCGTGTTTTCGTAGTTCAATGTTACAACCTGTTCATTCTCTGAATTCCAGAAAATAACGTAATTTCTTTTCAGTATCCACAGGCAGGTTAATGTCCCTGTAACAAGAAGAAACAACAATCAACAACAAACAGGCAGGTCAATGTCCCTGTAACAAGAAGAAACAACAATCAACAACAAACAGGCAGGTCAATGTCCCTGTAACAAGAAGACAACAATCAACAACAAACAGGCAGGTCAATGTCCCTGTAACAAGAAGAAACAACAATCAACAACAAACAGGCAGGTCAATGTCCCTGTAACAAGAAGAAACAACAATCAAGTTGCATCATAGTTACGACCACAGACTCTCAGTGCGCAAATTTTAGGGTCTGGCAAAAAATATACTCTAAACAATTTATAAGACCCTAAAATCGCACAGAGAACCTGTGGTTACAACAGCAAACAATGCAATTTATCACATGAATTTCCTTGTATCAGATACAGTTTAACCTCTGTAGTGAGGCATCCGGCGGAGACAGAATAAACTGCCACTCTGCAGAGGTGTCGCTCAGTGGAGGTCGACTGTTTTAGAATGTTGTTCAAAGACTTTTGAGTGTACATAATCGCGGTAATCTTAAATTGATGTTGTTTGTGATTAAGTGCATAAAATTAGATCTACTAGTAGCCGCCCGTTTCGCGATATAATCCTGATGATTATTAGACCCCTACCGGTTTTTGACCGGAGGGGACTATAGGTTTGCCCTCCGTCCGTCTGTCAGTCAGTCAGTCAGTGTGTCCGTCAAAAAATATGGATCCTGACATAACTCAAACAGTTTCCAAGCTAGGTTTCTGAAACTTGGTATGTATATAGGGAGCAATAAGGGGATTATGCACGTCTAAAAATATTTTGATTCTGACAAAAATTGTGGTTGCTATGGCGACAGAAAGAGTGAAAATATGCCCACATCTGGATCCTGCCATAACTCAAACAGTTTCCAAGCTAGGTTTATGAAACTTGAAATGTGGACAGGGGTCAATAAGGGGATTATGCACGTCCAAAAATATTTAGATTCTGACAAAAATTGTGGTTGCTATGGCAACAGAAACATTGAAAATGGCTTCAAACCGGTAGGGGACTTCTGTATTGCTTGCAATTCTTAATTACTTGTTTAATTAAGATTGTTGATTAGATACAAAACTGCGTACAATCCATGGGTCTAGTAATTATTGGTATTTAACGCAACTCTCAACATTATAAACCGAATCCACATTATTTTAAGCACATGCCGTATTAAATTGAATTGTTTACATACAGAAGATGTCGACCAAATGTGTTGACAATACTGTAGATGGAACTTTTCAGTGAAGTATGGAGTGAGTATTTGAGTGAAATATCATTGCTGTCCTTCTGTACACGACGTGTCACTCCACCAGTCAACTTGAAATGTTTGTCAATATTCTGAAAACATAAACATGTACATAATTATATCAAGGATTATACATAGAAGACACAAAAGACTTAAGCCTAGGTCCCACTGAGCATTTTTTGCCTCGGCCATGTAGTCCCGATTTAAATTAATGAGCATTCAGGACATGGGGAACAAGTTCCTCGTGGTCTAGGGGAAGTTTCTGGGAAGTCATGGGACAGTTTGTGATATCGGAAGGAATTGTGATTAATCAGGTGGTATTGGAAGAAATTGAGAGAAAATCGCTGATTTGGAATTCCTCAGTGGGACCTAGGCTGAAATGATTTACTGGCAAAGGATATATTACAGGACAGATATTGCATAAAAAGCTTCCACTGTTAGATTATTGAAAGATGTTGCTATGAAGAAGTAAAATTTATAGTAAATGGCTACTTTTGGAGTTTATGTCAAGTGCTTGTATCAGATAGAGAAATAAAAGGACATTACGAGATGACCTTAACAGATCAATCCGAATACCTGTCTTTCTGCCTCATTCTTGCTCAATATTATCGGTCACTCTCAAATATTATCAACAAATTATTCAATAATCATTGCAAAATAAATACAATTATGACAAAAACATTATTTTAAATATAGAAAAGGTTCAAGACTGACTGAACCATAGTATAACATATACACTTGAAGGCATATTTACCTCTTGCAGATTAAGTATGACTATGATGATTTCTTTTAGTGACATCTGGACAACTCCAAATGAATCTTCATGATATGAGGCGGACACAAGTGTTGACAGAGCTGTAAAGTGGAACATGTAACATAAGTGGGTACCTTGGTTTAATCAGCAATATCCAATACAGTTATTTCACAGCAGAAAATGAGGATTGTTAAATTTTATAAACAGGCATTACTTCAACTTTCATCACTTTGTAGAAGGCACAAACATTTTCTCAGCACTCCATCAAGTTTTGAGACACATGGCATTAGTATGAAAACTCGAAATATAGAATTGATTAAGTCCGGCCTAATTAGACCACTAAGTCATGTGATGTGTCCAATAAATCCAATGCTCATAATTCATGTGGCATTTTTTATACTTTTTTGTGCTTGAGTGACAGTTGTAAGTGCATAATCACTTTCCCCTGCCTAATAAATCAATGACCTCAGGCTTGGAGGGCAGAGACAGATACTTTGTCTGATACAAGGAATCGGGGTGGGATAACCTATCTCTTTCCAAATAGACTCTTTGGTTCTTTAACATGCCCAAGTGTGTAGCACTGACACAAGAGAGACTACCTCTGGGTTTCCAACCAGGTTATCTCTAGTTGGCAGGGTTCTACAGAGGCAAAATGTCCAATCCTGAAAACGAGTGACAAGTCTGTTTCGGGATTCATTAGCACACATCCCTAAACCTTAACTAGGTTTCAAACATTGTTCTATTTCTAAAATTCACATTATGGAACTTAAAAGGACCATAACTTTGTCAATTCTTAGAATTTGTCATCAAATAACTTTTGTTTTAAGCAGAAAAGATAGTTCTTTCTCATGCAGCAAATCCGGATTTCCGGAATTGTAGGACCCCTGAGTTCGGGGGAGGGAAACAGAAATGATCAAGTGCCCCTGCTGAGATTTAAAACATAGACTTCTTTATCTGTAGACAAGAGTATTAACCACTTGACCACTGTGCAACCCCATTTTTATACATTGACCACTGTGCAACCCTAGTTTTATACATTGACCACTGTGCAACCCTAGTTTTATACATTGACCACTGTGCAACCCTAGTTTTATTCATTAACCACTGCACCATCTTAGTTTTATACAATACATTGACCACTGTGCCACCTTAGTTTTATACATTGACCACTGTGCCACCCTAGTTTTATACATTGACCACTGTGCCACCCTAGTTTTATACATTGACCACTGTACCACCCTATTTTTATACAATGACCACTGTGCAACCCTATTTTTATACATTGACCACTGTACCACCCTAGTTTTATACATTGACCACTGTGCCACCCTAGTTTTATACATTGACCACTGTACCACCCTATTTTTATACAATGACCACTGTGCAACCCTATTTTTATACATTGACCACTGTACCACCCTAGTTTTATACATTGACCACTGTGCCACCCTAGTTTTATACATTGACCACTGTACCACCCTATTTTTATAGATTGACCACTGTGCCACCCTATTTTTATACATTGACCACTGTGCAACCCTATTTTTATACATTGACCACTGTACCACCCTATTTTTATACAATGACCACTGTACCACCCTATTTTTATACAATGACCACTGTGCAACCCTATTTTTATACATTGACCACTGTACCACCCTATTTTTATACATTGACCACTGTGCCACTCTAGTTTTATACATTGACCACTGTGCAACCCTAGTTTTATACATTGACCACTGTGCAACCCTAGTTTTATACATTGACCACTGTGCAACCCTAGTTTTATACATTGACCACTGTGCAACCCTAGTTTTATACATTGACCACTGTGCAACCCTAGTTTTATACATTGACCACTGCGCAACCCTTGTTTTATACATTGACCACTGTGCCACCCTATTTTTATACATTGACCACTGTGCAACCCTATTTTTATACATTGACCACTGTGCAACCCTTGTTTTATACATTGACCACTGTGCCACCCTAGTTTTATACATTGACCACTGTGCCACCCTAGTTTTATACAATATCTACGTATTTTACCTTCAACTGCCCAAATCTGAACAAAAGCAGATGCAAACAGATTCTTGTGTGTGACATCTGGAGTAACAGAGGAGAAAAATGAAAGAAATGACCTTTTCTTTATACCACTCACAATCTACAATATAATGTAAACAAACTAGAAACCTACAGATAAGATTTATAATGAACGAAGTGAACTTCCGATGTTCTAAATCTGTGTTTTCATCAATATTTATTAAATTAGTAATTTGAGATTTAATTGATTACGAGATTCATTAGTAAATTAATAAAATTTCAAACGCAAAATGAATAAAATGATTTGACTAGATTGATTAATTAGAACAGTACCAGTTATCAGCAAGGCATAGTTTATTCCATGGTTAGTAAAGATGACATGTGCGAGACACCATACCTGAACACTAACCTGAAGGAGGGGGGACAAAATGAAATAAATCTAACTAACCTTATCTTTGACAGAAGAATGACTAACTGCAGACTTTGTATTACTATCATCCGATGATGAAAGTCTCTGTTTCAGACCGTTGCTGGTTCCATTCATTCCTGGACAAAATAAAGCAGAACATTTAGAACTAGACAGGTTTTTGACACAAAAAAGTACGTCTCCAACAGCGGAATGCATCCGACCTAAAATTCCTGACAATAAGCACAACTAGGCTTAGTACAAACTATTCAAATGAAGTATCATTAAAATCCTATCAAAGGATACAGAGAACAAGCATGGACAAACTTTGTGACATCCATTTATCCAGTCAGATATCCAGCACAAAATCATTTATGTCTCACCAACAATATGACGGGTAATAAAAAGTGTGTGAATCGCCTTGCTAACACATGTTTTCCATCTGGTTAACACATGCACAAAACGACAATTGGTTATGCTAGTATATTATGTAATGTGATAAACTTACCAGATTTGTCTGTGTTGGGTTGTCTCATGGGGGCATTCGCAAGTATCTTCCAATTTGCCTCTTGTACAGTGTCATTTAGTTCTTGTATAACAGACAAACACACAGCAAGTATTTTGTTCCAGTTATGTGGGTGACCACCTTAAATGTAAGGATAACAATATATGAGAGCCCATCAAAATCAGTGTAAACAGGGGAGCTCAAAATTAGATTTTTCATACTCAAAACCTTTTTAGCATTTGTTATTATTAAACCAATTTTTTCATACTCAATATTAGTTAATTCAAATTTCATACTCTAAGCCTTGTCTAATCATATCAGCTTACTGCCTTCTACAAAAAATTGGCCTTTTTCTCAAGGCAGTATGCCCTTTAGTTTCATGTACAGTGGATTTCAGCAAGACCTGTACACAAACACAAAGCTGTCTACTCCTAGTTTTATCCTGAAAAATGGTATTTATCAAGTAACTTACCGTTGGTTATTGCAAAATCATTAAAATAACTACCTGGTTGACTTAAACAGAACAGTTCTTTCCTTCGAGAGTAAGAATGTCTGGATAAAATGTTCAAATCCATGAATCCAAGAGCCTGCAACCAGATAATAACACAGTTATATACAGGCACATAAAATATACAACATAATACAACTATAAATAGGCCTATCTGACTGTGAAAAGTTCATTATTATGCCCCCGTATCGATAGATCGGGAGGCATATAGTGATTCACCTGTCCGTCCGTTCGTCCGTCCTGGTTAACCCAAATTGACCGTTTCTTCTAGCATCATTATGGCTTGCTACAAAGCTTCCAAACTTGCATGGATGTTGTATATGAACACTCTCCACACACCTGTATCACCTGACCCCATTTTGACCTTCACCTTGACCTAATTTTGGACTTAGACTTATTTATGGACAAGGCTTCCACAGGGGGCATAAGCGTTTATTGAACGCAGTCTTGTTTTTCAATTAGATACTCACCTACCTGCTAAAATTGAAACAATCACATTTAAGTTTATAGATTATGTTTGTTTACTCAACGAACATAAACAAATGATAACAATAAAGACCGACTGACTAACCAATGAACAGACAGTTTATTCTCTATGCCTCTTACCAAGGGCATGTTCACCTAATTAAGTTTTCTAGGGGCCAGTTGCTCAACCAAACCGCTACCAAATAGTGCTATCCAACGTCTAACGAAATGACACACTACCAGCAAGCAGTGCTCGCTGACAGCTACTAAGCGCTTTCTTGTGCAATGGACCACTTAAGTATCGCTTTAGTTAGGCAATAGGCTCGTGGACTGTATCGTACCTCTCCACAGGCAACCAGCAGCTTCTCCTCATGTGGAGGGAAATAAACATTCTTGTTAAAAGTTCATGGAACGGTATTTGCGAGAGTCATAATACTAATGCACTTACCTGCACCAATGGTAGCTTTGTACAAGACAGAGCATCCACTAAACATTTGTTCTTGAAATTTTCAAACATGGATGAAATTGGGAACTCAAAATACTGCAATAGAGAACAGACATTTCATACAATCAATATTTTATGATTAATTTCACATCCTGATTCAAGAAGATCAACCATCAGTAAAAAGTCAGTGATCTTCAATGAATTATTGGATTGTCAGGGAATTGTTTTGTACACAAGGTAGAATATATCTGTATTTACTTGTTTGGACCAGCCTTGCTTTAAAAGGTTTATGTGGATTGTTGTTGTTTTCATTTGACTGAGACAGTCGTGTGTGGTAATTAGGTGCTTCCCTGTACCATTAGCCAATGACCTTCAACTTGGAGGGAAGAGACAGTTGGAGATACAAGGAACCAGGGTGTGCTACCATAATTCCTTCTGACTAGATTTTTTGGTCATTTAACAAGCCTGGTCTAACAGAACCGATACAAACGTTACTACATCTGGGTAGGAAATCTTTCAGAAATGACCAAATGCCTAAGCTGAGAATCGAACAAGGGACATCTCGATGATCCGTAGATTATGCACTCGACCACTGTGCCACTGCATTTATGTGGATAGTAAATATGATATATTAAAGCTTTGTAATGACTCACCTCAGTGTTGTAGATTTTATATAGAAGCGCACCAACACTCCATGAAAACTGAATAAACAATCCAACCAACAGCGTCTGCCAAAACAGTCCAAAGTTAAACAGCAAACCATATAATGTGTCTAACTGTGAACTGGTCCTACAAGTAATCCAAGGATAAAATTATATACACAACTAAATGACAGTTAGACAAAAACAACACTATAAATACTTTATTTAACGAGGCAACACAGTTTGATTGACTAAGTCTCCATTCTAGCCCAAAAATGAAGTCATTTTATAGATTCGTTTATAAAACTGAGTCTGACAGAAGTTTTCTCAGTGCTTGCAATTTGCTGATATTCCTATATTCTACCTTGTACAAGTGACACATGAGGCAACCATAGGAACACCGTAAAGCAGCCTTCAATGTCTATCTGTATGTCTGCTAATTTGTGATATTGTCTTAATTTTAGGGTGTAAGAAATCATGCGACCAAACAATCGTGCGGCTGATGTAACCTGTCTCAGATCATGTTATTACCGTAAAATCCCATGTAAAAGTCGCGGTCGTGTATTGCACGCAGGTAAAAAATGAGAGGAGAATCAGAGGAAAAAAAATTTGAAGGAAATCGAGCAATAATTGTGAAAATACGAGTAAAAACAGTAAAAAAACGTATTTTCGTCCGCCATTTTTCGTATTTTCGGCGGGCCGTAATAATTACCAAATTGTGATAATTACTAGTTAACTGGTGTCAAAATAAAATATAGGACCACTGCAATTGTTTTTATTTACTGACAACCAAGAATGGTGAAGTGTTGTTAATATATTGACAACAGAGAAGCATGTTTGTGACATGTGTCAAAAGTGTATGAGTAGGCATTGAAATCTCCACTCTATAATCACAATGGGTCACAACTTTTCAACACAAGTTTGCAAACACCTTCTCAACATCATGTCAACACCTTCTTAAACTTATCAATGGATATTTATAGCCTTGCCAATTAGCACACATCCACTCCAAATCGGTAATTAGACTGTTTGCAAAACTTGCTAAGTAGGGCCATTTAGAGTGAAACAGTATTGATTGCTTTTAAAAAATATATTATTTTATTTTCTAAACACTTTCATTAATATTATTTAGTAAAAATGTATAAATTATCTAGTTATAAATTTTTATATTGATCGTAAATACAACGGTATTAAATTCCGCATAATGTACGGAACGGTACGGCACTTAGCCACTACCAAACCAGTACGAATTAATTCCCCTTTATTACAAATGGCGGACTTCATGAAAGTTCGTTTTTTACCGATGGTGACTTGGAAAATGGCTATATCATTGTAAAAGACGCATCTAACTTTTGGTTTCGATTCTGGGAGGAAAAATGTGCGTCTTATACATGCAAAAATACGGTACTGCAAAGACATACATCCGTTCAGCTGACTGTACATTGATTCCCCCATCAATGGGACTTTTCAACTGGGTTGTTTTATGAAGCAGGTTATAGTCTGATTCCCATCCCCTATATTATACCATACTTATATGATCTACTTCTGTAATATTGAGGATGAAGACCAGACTATACCCTGCTCCACGATACAGCCCAATCGAAAAGAAGACCCGACTATACTCTGCTCCACGAAACAGCCCAATCGAAAAGAAGACCCGACTATACCCTGCTCCACGAAACAGCCCAATCGAAAAGAAGACCCGACTATACCTAGCTCCAAGAAAAAGTCCAGTCGAAAAGACCAGACTATACCCTGCTCCACGAAACAGCCCAATCGAAAAGACCAGACTATACCTTGCTCCAAGAAACAGCCCAATCGAAAAGAAGACCAGACTATACCCTGCTCCACGAAACAGTCCAGTCGAAAAGAAGACCAGACTATACCCTGCTCCACGAAACAGCCCAATCGAAAAGAAGACCCGACTATACCTTGCTCCAAGAAACAGTCCAGTCGAAAAGACCAGACTATACCCTGCTCCACGAAACAGCCCAATCGAAAAGAAGACCCGACTATACCTTGCTCCAAGAAACAGTCCAGTCGAAAAGACTAGACTATACCTTGCTCCAAGAAACAGTCCAGTCGAAAAGACCAGACTATACCCTGCTCCACGAAACAGCCCAGTCGAAAAGAAGACCAGACTATACCCTGCTCCACGAAACAGTCCAGTCAAAAAGAAGACCAGACTATACCCTGCTCCACGAAACAGCCCAGTCGAAAAGAAGACCAGACTATACCCTGCTCCACGAAACAGCCCAATCGAAAAGACCAGACTATACCTTGCTCCAAGAAACAGCCCAATCGAAAAGAAGACCAGACTATACCCTGCTCCACGAAACAGTCCAGTCGAAAAGAAGACCAGACTATACCCTGCTCCACGAAACAGCCCAATCGAAAAGAAGACCCGACTATACCTTGCTCCAAGAAACAGTCCAGTCGAAAAGACCAGACTATACCCTGCTCCACGAAACAGCCCAATCGAAAAGAAGACCCGACTATACCTTGCTCCAAGAAACAGTCCAGTCGAAAAGACTAGACTATACCTTGCTCCAAGAAACAGTCCAGTCGAAAAGACCAGACTATACCCTGCTCCACGAAACAGCCCAGTCGAAAAGAAGACCAGACTATACCCTGCTCCACGAAACAGTCCAGTCGAAAAGAAGACCAGACTATACCCTGCTCCACGAAACAGCCCAGTCGAAAAGAAGACCAGACTATACCCTGCTCCACGAAACAGCCCAATCGAAAAGACCAGACTATACCTTGCTCCAAGAAACAGCCCAATCGAAAAGAAGACCAGACTATACCCTGCTCCACGAAACAGTCCAGTCGAAAAGAAGACCAGACTATACCCTGCTCCACGAAACAGCCCAATCGAAAAGAAGACCCGACTATACCCTGCTCCACGAAACAGCCCAGTCGAAAAGAAGACCAGACTATACCCTGCTCCACGAAACAGCCCAATCGAAAAGACCAGACTATACCCTGCTCCACGAAACAGCCCAATCGAAAAGACCAGACTATACCTTGCTCCAAGAAACAGTCCAGTCGAAAAGACCAGACTATACCCTGCTCCACGAAACAGCCCAGTCGAAAAAGCCAATAGAGTAGCAAGTCCGCTGTAACATATTTGACCCCCTTAAGTTCCCATTCATAAACCAGGGTAAAGTGGAGCATTGTGGGTTATTCTTGGTCAGAGATATTAAGTAATGGCAGACGGAAATCGAACCTGGGACCTCTTGATCCCAAACCCCACATCCTACCTCAAGGCCAATGCTCCCCATGTAAGGGTTAAAGAAATACTACAATATGACATCAAATAAATATTATATAAGTAGGAGCTAACAGGCGTTATTATTATATATTATTATTATTAGTATTGTTAAAATATTTACCCATATTTCAATGATAATGTTTCTGCAATAGTATCTCTTGGAATTCCACCTGCAAAGAATTTGTAATGTAATCTGAAGTAGACTGATAGTTGAAAGCTAATTGTAATTCTGTGTTAGTTTTTTTAATGAATTGAACATGAAACATTATGTAATACAACTAGCTATAACATTCTATTTTCCCATAGTTCATTTTTGTCCTCCTTCATAATAGTATACACAAGGGCTGGTATTCAAAAAGCACCTTAATTGGAAACTTAAGATTGTCTTTATTTCTTAAATCTTAAATTTCACTTTAGTGTATCAGTTAAACAAGCCAATAAGATTATTTATGGTCTAATGTAGTTTTTATGTTCTTCTAATTCTATTATTCATTATGCATAAATATGTGCATCAATCAGTTTTCTCAATGACATTGAACCTATAAAGAACCTATAAAGAACCTATAAAGAGAGACCATCTGTCACCAAAGACCAGTTTTTACCGTTCCTATGGATTGTTTTGGCAGACAGATTCGACTGTACAAGAGAATAAGAATTATGTACTTACCAAACAAATAGTAGAGGATATAATAATACTTTATCTGCCAGAGTACATGCCAGAATGACGACCAAAATGTCTGATAAACTTGTCCACGCACGCGGAAATATTTAGTAAGCTGAAAAGAAAGAAGTAACGTTCAAAAGAAATGCCACCAATTCAAAAATAGTTTTTTTTACACAAAAGGACAGAGTGGCATTGAAAACGCAACATTTACACTTATATAACTTATATGTGTGCATGTATGTATTAACCCATAACTCGGCCAGTACATGTTTTTTTAATTTTGCTGAAATTTTCAGCATGTGTAGCTAAGATATGTTGAATGACAATCAAATTCATTTCATGACAATCTGGTCAGTACCTTCACAACCACAATAAACAAATGATGACATAAACAAAATAAGATTTTTTGATGTGCATTCTTCTGCGTTTTTCAGATAGTTCATGCAGATGTGTCCTTATTTTTCTGATAAATTTCGTGTACAAGTATCCTGCTATTCATAGATACAGAAATAAAGCAAAACAATGATAAATATAAAGCTCTTTTTAGATGAAAAATAATAACATAGCATATCGTCATTTCTAAATTGTTGGTTATTAATTATGGACTGTAATAGCAATATGGCACTTGTGAAAACGGACGTATGTCGGCAATTAATCAACACTAAATGAACACTTTAATTGTCATTACGCCCGGGTTTCTTAAGACATTGCATTTAAGCTTTATAAAATGCTGTGTTCAGCAATCAATTTCAGTTTTTTTATTTTCCAAGGTGTAACTTATGTAAGATTGACCTCCCATTTCATGTTCACCAACAAGGTTTTAAATTCGCGGTCGGGGTCGTTTCCGCGAAATCAAGACACTGTGAATTCAAAAGAATCAAGAAAATGCGAATAATGGACCCCGTGAAATATACCCGCTATACAGTACTTATTTTTGGTGGGCAGTGTAGTGCATGTGTAACAGTACTCAAAGAAAATAATTAAGTTAAATCAGAATAGGATTACTGATGTTTCCATATACAGAAATCTAGCTTTCTATTAGTATTTCTCAAGCATCTGCTATGGTCCAGTGGTAAGTGAACTGGATTTGTAACCTGGCAATCCTCAGCAAATCATACCCTTACATGGAAATTTCAAAACAATGTTGATTTTCATTCACTTGTGTAGAAGTTTTCATTCCATGACTTGGAAGGGCAAGTTAGTAGGGGTTACAGTAGGGGTTACAATACTGGAAAACTGGTTAGGTGAATCAGCCACCGTATATAACGTCAGCCACCGTATATAACGTCAGCCACCGTATATAATGGCGTTAAACCTGAACGAATAAATAAAGGTTACCTGTAATGTAGGGAACTGTAACACATTGTTCTGTCCAATGTAATGATACACAATGTACGTTAGGCCGGTATATCCACCGTATAACACCAGAAATAAGTGATGTTCATTGACACAATATAATTCACTGAAATAATAAATATATTCATATGTATCGGGCAAACAAACTAGCCTGGTCCCCTGACCTTTCTGCATGAATATATTACAAGCTTCTTGTGCGGAATATATCAACTTCTACAAGGAAGTTGCCTATGATATAGATCAGTGTTTGT
This sequence comes from Spisula solida, assembly GCA_947247005.1. Taxonomy (NCBI): domain Eukaryota; kingdom Metazoa; phylum Mollusca; class Bivalvia; order Venerida; family Mactridae; genus Spisula; species Spisula solida. Next base: position 46,176,301 of record OX365948.1, on the reverse strand, counting down.
ATAAAATTATAGTTTACATAGCCTTAGGGCAAATTTGTACTACTCTCTCCCGCTATGAAAGCAGATGAGAATACTAAATCATAGACAAGTAGTCAACTGTTAAATTGTGCTAAAAGAAGGTTCAATGACCAAGTAAATTTGTTTGCACTTCATCAGTGGAAGAAACAGAATAGAAACAATCAATTCTATACATAAGACCATAAAATGTATTGACAATACTTTTATCAACCCAGAATTATAACCAACAAAGAGCACCACCTATGAGTGCTGGACGCTCGACTTTCTCGTACTTGATAGTAACCTGGCTCTTCTGCAAGTCAAAATTCTAAGAATAACAAGGGCAGATAACTTATAAATATAAGTCACAGTGTTACCAACTTTTTATGTATGAACTCCCTTAGTGATGGTGAATATTTATGTAGAATTTCAAGTGGATACCTTTGATAGTCTTTGAGTAATTGACCATTTTCTGTAAAGATTCAAAGTCAGAAAAGGGGAATAACTCTCACAAAATGCTGGATAGATTTGTTTCCTCCAGTCAGTAGATGTAGGTCATCACATTCCACAAGTGTATTGACTTTCAAGTTGAAAGCTAAGATAGTGTTTGAGAAAATTCAGTTTATGTGTAAAATGTGCCACTATTTCTATGTACTAAGTCCAAACAAGGGCAGATAACTCCATAAATAAAGGTCACAGAGTTATCAGCCTTGTCAGTATGGACCCCCCTTGTGATGGTGAATAACTATGTTCAATTTCAAGTTGATACCTTTGATAGCCTTTGAGAACATGACTCTGACAATAAACTTAACCAACTCACACACACACAGACGCACACGATCTGTTACGACAATAGCTCTAATTTTTTTCTTTGAAAAGTAGAGCTAAAGTTAAAAGCATCTTTTACTATTCAATATTTAATTATTTTTTTTACCTTAAATAAGAATTTACCTGTTTTCTGCACACTGTATGGACAAGCCACTGTACTGACCACCCAGTAAACACGTGCATGCCCAGCCTAACAGAACACCACACACACCACATACACACGAATACAGAATAATTGGTCCTTTAAACAACTGTGGTAGTTGGGAGAATCTTGTTACAGACACGTTTGATATTACTGGAAAATAAAGTCATTTGTTTCATTTTAGGGAATCAGTACAAAAATCAAATCTAGAGTACTTGTTTATGGTTCTTACCAAGTCGTAAAAATGTTTCCTGTTTTATAACAATTAAATGGTAAGATCTAGGGTTAGACAGATAAAAAAGTTCTGATGAATGATGAAAATGCATGTTTTTAATCATTATGAGGCTTAAAGTAAAATAGTTTGTTTCCTTCCCACGACACACATCATTTAGGGTAGGGTAGGTAGGTAGGAAAAATATTTCTTTTTTAAATATTTTTTTTACCGAAGTAGTATTAAATAACTCTCGCCAATTTCACTAATTTATGTCTAATTTTTTTGTGGGGAGGGAAAACATTATTTTAAGCCTTTAGAAAGTGATTTGACTATTTGGAAGCTGCGAGTACTTTATCTATGTATAAGATGCTTGATTTACCTGTGAATGTAGACTTGGAGTAAATGAAGAATGCTGCATTGATCAACATCACCAATATCACAGTGCTGAAGAATCGCAGAGATAAACTGCCGGCTAGAAAATCTGCAAATAAAAGACATGTTGGTAAAATGTTGCTAGTTGTCATGTGACCACACAGTCACTACTATGTAAAATTTTATGATACGTCACAGGTCGTCTGGCGTTCTCATTTTTATGTTTTATGTATGATGATAGTATGGTATATATGTTTTGTGAGTGAATGGTGAGTACATGGCATATTGTTTAATTTGTATGTATTAAATAAAAATAATCCAAACATGTATTTGTTGTGAGGTCACTATGATATAGATTTACCAAAACTGCAATTGCATTAACTACATTAGACAGAAAATAATTGCGACTAGAAAGGTGCTCCCTCTTTGTTGACATAGCCAGTGGAGCAGTAATCGGAACAGAAGTTGATTTCGTATTAATAAAAGTAAAATCCTTGTTGCAACAAATATACAATCCTAAATTAAGTCTGCATAAAAGATTATTCTTTATATATGGTAATCACAAGGATAGGGTTTTTATTATTTACAGATAGCCAATAGAACGCATTGGTTGAAAATGTGATGTGATTGGTTATTTTTATTGAAAGAGAACTTTTAATCTACAGAATAAAGCGGTTGTTTTTTCCAGCCCAAGGGTCCTAGCTCAATTGGTTAGTTTTTCTTGCTAATCTGTTTTTTGAAAATTAATAATGAAAACCCTGCAATGATTTTGTCAGAGACTAAAAATGGAATTGTGAGCTACAAGTGGTGAGATGTTGAAGATGCTTATATTTTACCTGTTACAGTCTGTAATGGATGAAGAATCTTTAATCCAGACAAGAAAATGTAAATTAAACATGTAAGTGGTAGAACAAGAATTGACCAAGCCACAGCTGCTCCTGTACGCCATTTTACAACCTGAAATATTACAATGTTTATACGTCAGACAACATTTCTATTTTACAGGTCAGATGTCATGAATATTTATACAATGCAAAAGGAGCCGAGGAGTACCGTCGGTGTGAATTAAGAATATTAATTTTGTAAACCCTACAACTTGTAATTCAAACTTGTGAAACATGTGAATTTAAAAAGCATGTGTCTACTAATAAGTTAGTCTTTTAATTGCATTCGTATGTGTCTATAATTAAAAAAAGATATGCACAATTCTGATACCGCGTCACAACCAGCTGGATCTATCGCCAAACCCCATCAGGGGACTTAGACATCAAAGAATATCAGTAAGAACAAATTAAAAAAGAATGTTTTTTGGTGTTAAAAGGTCGCTGTGGTCTCCCTTTTTATGATGTAATGAGCCCACTGCCAAACTTAGATGCTACCAAGTGCTTTTTTGTAGCGCTTTACTGTGTCAATCCAACGACACCCTACCGAGCGATGGATAGCGCTTTATGTAGGAACCAGGCTCCAGTCCTAAAGGGGCAATAGTTGACAGGTTAGGGTTTGTGTGTGATATTTGTCACTTTAAATTGAGTTAAATAACGAAGTTATTGTGTGTTTTATGATATCCAATACACTATACGATATTTAAACAAACTGACAAATATTTGCGTGTCGCGAAAACTAGTTACTTTCGGTATCTGTTTCTCACCTCACGCAAAAACCATCGATCAATTGTCTCCATAATAAAAGGAATTATATATTGCAATAGATAACCCACTTTTAACAAGTTGTCTACAAGTAATAGTTCTACTATTTCGCTTTTTACTTCAAAAACCGGTCTTTCAAAGAGACCGCCATTTTTAAAGCCTCGTTGAAAATAAAGTTTTCATAAAAAAGTCAGTTATTTGTCGATATGATAATAACAGCTTGCTTTCAAAATATGATTAATTTTAAATCTTTATATGAAACTTTATTATCCATTCAAATTTAAAAAACGTTTGGATCAATCTTTTTCCTTAGAGATTATAAGTTGTGGAAAAACGTAAACATGGCCGGACACAACGCTGGTGACCCTCTGGAATGTTTCAGCGTATGCTATTTAATCACTTTACTATTGTTAAAAATAACTGTTTCTGCTACTTTGCATGCGTATTTTTCTTGAAGTTGTTGTGGTTTTATGCACTTTCACTGTTTAGTTTTTCTGAAAAGACACTGTCTTGTACCGGTCAGGACTAATCCACAAACGAATCCTTTCATCCATCACAATTCTACTCTATACATACCGATGAATGTAACTTTGTTATATGTGATGACTCATTCCACTACCCTATTGTTTGAGTTGGCTACTATAAAAGAGCCTCTGTTCATCTGGTTTCATATTATATTGCTCATCTAGCCTCGACTCCCGAAAAGTAATCGTTAATTTAATTTTAAAAGAAGCCTTAGAACTAGAAGGCCTAGTTAGACCTTTAATGGAGATTGCAGTTCTAAGTGTTGAGTCCTTTCGGCTCGTTGTCTGCTTCAGCATTCGTTAGCATACAAATTTATATGTTCTTCCTTCCTGTTTTTAATTTTAAAAGAAGCCTTAAGGCTTAGAAGGCTTAGAAGTTAGAGTTAGACCTTTAATGGAGATTGCAGAAGTGTTGAGTCCTTTCGACTCGTTGTCTGCTTCAGCTTTCGTTAGCATACAAATTTACATGTTCTTCCTTCCTGTTGCTGTCAGTTAAAATATTTTTTAAGTTCAGTTAATACATTCTATACTGTCTGAATATGACTTTATCACAATTTTAACAGATTGGCAAGAAAAAACAATTTTCTGTCTATTCTTGATATCAAAGACCTAAATATACAAAGATTGGAAAAATCTACCAAATCTCACAATATCTCGCGGCAGTTTTCTGAAATCTCGCGAAATCTCGTTTGTCTTTAATACCTTATATATCTCCTGTTTTGCTATACATAGAATAGGAAACAACTAATATGTTTATGCAATAGATTTATCATTCTGCTTTAAAATGATACCTAATTTATTGAAATCAGTCAAGGAATAAAACAATATACTTAAAAGAGCCAGACCTACTCTCATTTTAATGGAAATTCCAATTATATCAGAAAATACCCGATATGCCTCATTCAAACAATAACTATTTGAATTCTATAAGAGCTAGAAAAAATTAAGTTACATCATGCAGTAGAAGAAGCTTTGCTCTTCAAAATAAGATACTGGCTGGCGACCACCAAACCCGGACGACCACCAATCCGGACGCTTTATAGTGGCCATTGATTTTGATCATCTGTTGTCAGTCAATTAGACGCTTGATTTTTGTCAACATTACGAAGTAGAAACGATTTAAGTTAAATATTTTACAAGAAATGTCGCATTTATTTCGTCTGCACTTGGGAAGCTTGTTTACATTACGGGGGAAGTCGAAAATCGTATAACTGCGCATGCGCAATACTTCTGCGCAGCCCCGAAATGTAAACTACGGTCCTTATGCTAAATATGAGGTAAGCCGGTGCAATGTTTTTGTTAACAGATAAACCTGAAAATATAGCTTTAGTAATGTACGTACAGAGTTTCAAAAACATCGTACAACGTCATTTTGTATCAAAATGCCTGCTTTGAAAAGTGAACGTTTAAAATTTTACCGCTAAGTTTCGATCGATATTTTTCCCAATATTCACGGGAGATAAGTCGTACAAATTTTGTACAAACTGTTGTCGGTGCTCTCCCTTGATTTATTACCCAGTTTAATTCTATTTTTAACGCCTTTTTCGTAGTAAAAAACGCGACTACAAGGTGTCCGGATTGATGGTCCTGTTGGACTTAAAAATGAGGTGATGAAGTGACCCCTACAACGGCCCTCAAAAAAGCACTTGAGCTATTTTAAGAAGTAAACAAATTAGCTCTTCAATTCAGAGACGAACCTAGCTTCATTCAGGTGAAATTTCAATGACTTGATTTACACATTTCTCGAGTTATCGTGAAAAATATGCCAAAAGTGTCCGGATGAAGGACGCCTGCCAGTAGTGGTCATTAAAAAAGAATGACGAACAAAAGTGTTCTAGCAAAATATCAGACTCTGCTGCATGCTATTTTGCGTTTTCTCTCCGTTTTCAATGAAGTGTCCAATCTGTGTATTTATGTCTTTGTTGATATCGACATTACAGGATAAAACCCGTTTCTCCGGATTCTAAATTTCACGGTCAGGGGGGGTAGCCATTAGGAGCACCTCGTACATTTCTGTAGAATCATCACTGCTGCTTCGTAGCTTGATACCGATGACGAGAAAATATACGCATTTTTCAAGTTAAACATATTATTTAGGCAAAAATATTGTCAGCCAGATCGTCAAATAGTGTTATCAATCAGTTTAAGTACTAGTATTAGTAAGTCTTTTTAGCTCACCTGTCACAAAGTGACAGAGTGAGCTTTTGTGATCACTCTTCGTCCGTCGTCCGTCGATGAACAATTGGGTTGTGTCCTCTCTAGAGGTCACAATTTTGGCCTAATCTTTACGAAACTTGGTCACAATGATCATCTCAACAAAATCTAGGTCAAGTCCGATATTGGGTCATCTGAGGTCTAAAACTAGGTCACTAGGTCAAGTTATAGAAAAACCTTGTGTAGTCACTGGAGGTCATATTTTTTTTATAAATCTTTAAGAATGATCATGTCAACAAAATCTAGGTAAAGTTCGATTTTGGGTCATCTGGGATCAAAAACAAGGTCACACTGCCAATTATAAAACTCACAATGTCAATTGACATTTTCCTGAGGGTCGTGGGTTCAAACCCCACTGGAACCATAATTTTTATTTTTTTAAGTGTTTAGGTATTTTTTTTGTCTTTCTAGCATGTATTTGTACAGTTATATGGAGGAAAATATTATTTTGTTTAAATTATAGGTCAAATCATAGAAAAACCTTGTGTAGTCACCAGATGTTACATTTTCAACTTTATCTTTATGAAACTTTGACACGATGATCATGTCAACAAAATCTAGGTCAAGTTCGATTTTGGGTCATCTGGGGTCAAAAACAAGGTCACTTAATGTCAATTGACATATTCCTGAGGGTCATGGGTTCAAACCCCACTGGGAGCATAATATTTTTTTTTTATTTTTTAAGTGTTTAGGTAATGTTTTGTCTTTAAAGTATGTATTTGTACGTACATTTATATGGAGGCAAATATTTTTTCCAAAATATTTTGTTTAAATTATAGGTCAGATCATAGAAAAACCCTGTGTAATCACCAGAGGCCACAATTTCGACTTAATCTTTATGAAATTTGGTCCTATTATGATCATCTCAGCACAATCTAGGTTAAGTTTGATATAAATTAAGTCATCTGGGGTCAAAAGCTAGGTCACATGGTCAAATCATAAAAAAACTTGTAATAGAGGCTGAATTTTCTGTATAGAAAATGTGTAGGGTCACTGTGGCGAAGGGTTCAAAGTATCTATAGGGCATACTAACAACGGATGACAATGACTATAACTGAACTAATTTTCTGTTTCAAATCGTCTTTTATTCTTCACATGTTTTTCTATCTTGTACTATGCTTGATTCACAATTTCAACTCATTTTCTAATCGAGTAAAAGGTTACACAACACTAAATTTAGTATGAGTTACCTCCCTTATACATCATTGAAACTATTAAAACTATTGGAGTAAACTATAACCAAATGACCTCCTGAACATATCCCCCTCCATGATAAGTTATACTAAAAGTAACTTATCATCAACAATACAATGTTTAATTATTTCGATTAATACGCAGTGGAAGCTACTTGTTAACTAACAATCTGACTATTACTTTCAACAATTAGTCTTCTATAATGTGAGAAACTATTTTCTATTACAATTCAAATTGCAGCAAGTTACATTAAAATAATGCCTTTAAACATTACAAACAGCTACAAATTCAAATCAAACCTATATGTATTTCTCTAGGTTCTATACACACCTATAAATAAGTGTGAAACAATTTGACTTTTAAATTTAAATTGAACTATTTTCTCTATTAATAACAAATTGTCTATGCAATGTCTATCTATCATCTATAAACTTGTTTCAGTCTTTAACTTTAAACATATACACCCGACATGTACATGAATGTATACCATGTGGTACACGTAAGCTTTTCTAAGGCTTTAAGAACCTATACTCAGCTACAAAATGCAGCAACACCTTTCAAAATCATGCTACATGTAGACCCAACTTGGACATTTTACAAACAAATGAATCCATCTATATCCATGTTATTTGTATAATGGTACTATACCATTCTACAACTCATAATAATACAATATCATGATAGTGCATCAAACTATTTCACTATGTTTAACTGATACAAAATGACATAAAAATAAGTACATACAACTAACAAACATCAGTTTCACTATACAATGAATTTACACTTTTAACAAAAGCACTCATCTTTATCAACCAGTTTAATCTATGTGAACTTATCAATATTGTTAGGTACATTGTTATGAAATATATCAAACTGTCAATCATTTAGACGTCAGCACCTTACAAAATGAACATACAAGCAGACTGAGTCAACTTGCTTTAGTCAACTATGCATATCTATGGCATGAATACATATATGGCAGGAATACATATATGGCAAGAATACATATATGGTAATAATACATATATGACAAGAATACATATATGGTATGAACACATATATGGCATGAATACTAATACATATACAAGAACATTTAAGCTTCTCGCTTGTTAGTCTTTTCTGTCTGATTCTCTATTGTCTTTAGTATTGGCATTGGAATATAATGTAAGAGGATTATTATGCCTCTTTCACTATATTAACCTCAAACATAAGGCTTTATGAAACTTGGCTGTATGGAGATTATTATGCTCCTTAACACTACATTTGTACAACCAATTTTGATATTAGAATATTTACACTATTTTACACAGTATGTCTTTTCCTGGTTTTGTCATGAATTGTTCAATCTTGACAACTTCTTTGATAATGTTTCAGTATGTTTAAACACTTGGTTCAATCAAACACAATCGCGTAACTGATCTTTTGAAATTGGCTTTTCCTACACGAACACTAACAGCACGAATATGACCGTCAATTCCTGGGTAGACTTCTACGATCCTACCGAGCGGCCACCGGCCTCGAGGTTGATCTGGTTCAACTACTAAAACGACATCTCCAACACGATAATCTCGTTGTTCCTGGAACCACTTTTTTCTACCTCCTAGCATAGGCAGAAACTCTCGCATCCAACGTTTCCAGAAATGTTTTACAAGTTCCTGTACACGTCTCCAACGTTTTGCTGGACTATACGTTGTTTCATCTACTGACTCTGGCGCGAATTGTCCACCGACTTGTCCGAATAGGAAGTGATTTGGTGTAAGAGGCGTACAATCTGAAGCGTTCGCTGACTGATATGTCAGTGGTCTCGAGTTTATCAAGCCTTCAGCACCTGTGCATGCTGTTATAAGTTCTTCGTCAGTAATGTCTGCTGACTTTAAGATGGCAGTTATGGCACGTTTCGCGGACTTTATCATAATTTCATGAACTCCACCCCAGTGTGGCGCTACAGGAGGATTAAAATGCCAATTCACACCTTTGTTGGCTACACTTTCTTCTATTTTACTTTGGTCCATCACTTTTACTAGTTCCTTCAGTTCTTTGTCTGCTCCTACAAAGCTTGTACCATTATCTGAGTACACATTCAGTGGTAGGCCTCTTCTGCTCACCATTCGATAGAATGCATTCAGGAACGCATTAGTGTCCAGCCCAAATGCAATCTCTAAGTGTACAGCTCTTGTTGATAAACACGTAAAAAGGCAAAGGTATCGCTTTTCTCTTCGTTTGCCCCTGCCTTGAATAGTTATATACGGTCCGCCATAGTCAACGGCAATGTTGCTGAAAGCGCGTAATGGTACTTGTGTTCTCACTTTAGGCAAAGGAGCCATGATCTGGGTACTTCTTTGTCCCTTTCTACGTTTACATTCAGAACACTTGTTCTCACAGTCTCTGATTTGCTCTCTAGCAGCAATGATCCAATAGTTCACTGATAGATCCGAAAGTGTTTGGTTTGTACCACTATGATTGTTCTTTTCATGTGCATCTCTCACTATGAGTTCAGTCACCGTACTCTTTCTAGGTAGTAGTATCGGATATCTACTATTGTATGGAAGGTATTCAGCATATTTCAGTCTACTGTCACTTCTTAAGATTCCTTCAGAATCAATCTTTGGGTTTAATTTCACTAGTTTGCTGGACATATTCACATTCTGATTCTTGCTAAGTCTCTCATATTCGTCACTGAAATATTCTCTCTGGGTGTCCTTTATTAGGTCATTTCTTATTTCCGCAATTTCAGAAACTTTCAATGGTCCTGGTTCGCGATCTTCTTTCATTACTTAACAGTTTTCAATGAACCTTATGACCCATGCATATACTCGCACAAACTTTGTCCAACTTGAATAATTCTCTGGTTTCAACTTCCATTCATGATTGTTTACAACATGGAAGAGTTCAGCTGTTTTCTTACTCTTTTTGATCTCTGTCTTTGCAGCGTTTTCTATTTCAATTTTGTTTTCTGGCTTTTCACTTTCACTTTCCTTTAAGAAGGTTGGTCCTTCCCACCAAAGTTTAGCTGTGGCCAGTGATGTTACTGGTAGTCCACGCGACACATGATCAGCTGGATTTTCTTTTGTTGGCACATGTCGCCATTGTTCTGGTTTTGTAGCTCTATGTATTTCTCCGATTCTATTGGCGACAAATGTTTTGAATTGTCTACTATGGTTTCTGATCCAATATAGTACATTCATGCTATCAGTCCAGAATTGTACATTCTGCATTTCCATTTCAAGTGCTTTGCAAATATTCAGAGAAAGTCTCACACCTAACACTGCAGCTAGAAGTTCAAGTCTTGGAATACTTGTAGTCTCAATAGGGGCTACTCTGCTTTTGGCGGCTACAAAACTGACTGTAGTTAAATCTTCACACTCGTATTCATTTTTGCAGAATACGACAGCACCATACGCCACTGATGACGCGTCAACGAACACATGTAGTCTGGCAGAATTTAGTTTCTGGTCATTTCTGAGACAACGTGGGACTTGAATTGTTTTCAAATGTTCTAATTCATCACACCAGCTCATGAATTCAATTTTCACATTTTCATTCACACTTTGGTCCCAGTCTATACCACTAAGCCAAATGTCCTGCATAATGACTTTTGCCTTCAATACATAAGGAGCTAAGAATCCTAGTGGGTCAAACACCCTGGCTATTGTTTTCAACACGTTTCTTTTGGTAACTGCTTTAGGTATTGTCATCTCTTCCCCAACGTTAAACATAAATACGTCCTCTTTGGCTTTCCAGCCAACACCTAACGCTTTAGTCGTTGGCAGATTTCCTGTTCCCAGGTTAATTTCAGCCGCCCTATCCTCTTTAGGTATTGTTTCTAGAACTTCACAGGAATTCGAAAGCCACTTGCGAGCATGCATTCCCGCTGTCCCCCATGTTTCGTGTAGTTGCCTACACAACTCCATAGCCTCATCCACATTCTCCGAGGAGTCCATGCTATCTAGTGATGGCAATCGGTTCCATTTTTACAATCGATTATCGGTTACAATCGGAAAGCCCTAATCGATTAGACATCGGTTGCATAATCGGTTGAACACCTCTGCTGGTAATAAGCCTGGTCTGGTCGAATGCAGCATGTGTGTATCACTGTATGTCACTATGTTTTAGGTGTTCACCATGTCCTATTTAATGATTCAGTGTCAACTAGTGAGTGTGTCACAGAAATGTGTTGATTGCTAATCATGTTTAGATTTTTTGAGAATAATGACCAAATATGAAGTGTCATCAGACTCATCACAATATAATTCTGATTTGCCACTTTGCAACAGGTTTTTTAACATGTTTATGTATCACTCAAATTTTGAAATAAACTCATAGAAACAACTGTAAACAATTTGTTTTGTTTTCTGTCAGTATTAGTCACAAATCAGAATTCCATTAGTGATCTACAGGAGAAAATAAAACACAACAACACCAGCTGCTACTTGCAATACTTCTACTTAACATAAACAGTCGTCTTGCCTAGACTCAACAACAATAAATAATAGACTAGAATTGGTTAACACAAAAAGGAATACATTTCTCCTACATACTAAAACATCCAGTTCAAATCTCAATATAGACTTATGGCACTTGACTCATCTTTTGAGTAGTTGATCAGTCTACAATACTACCAATAAGTTTGCATGTTTTTATTTAAAAATATTGTTAAGTCAATTAACTCAGCACTCATTCGACACCTCTTCTTGCTGACAACCGCGCCAGCCAGACTAAAGACTCGCTCACTGGGTACAGATGATGCCTGACAGGCAAGGTACTTCTTGGCTAATTTCGACAGCCTAGGGAAAATCATTTCATTTTCCTTCCACCACCCTAAAACAGTAGAACCTGGCTGAACGTTGGTGTTCAGATACCTGATGACCTCTGCTTCAACCAAATTGGACTGATCTTGATATGTTGTGCCCACGCAAACCACATCATCTAACCAATCTTCTGTATCTGCTGCTTTGTGTTTCTTTGCTGGACGGGCAATTTCAGCTTTATTTTGAAGAGGGGCTTGCTGATTAACTGGTTCAATTGGTATTTCTGGAAACACAGGTAGAGCAGGTATTTCTGGCAACACAGGTAGAGCAGGATCAGCATTGTTGTTGTGATCAGTAGACTCCTCCTTTATTTTTACTTTTTGTTCTGAAAGCACAGGTATGTAAGCCATCCTTTTTAACAGTTCATGTGCCTCTGTTTTCTTACTTGGCAGAAACTCAAAGTTCTTGGTGTATGGATTTAGCAAACACCCAAGCATTGAAACGTCCTCATCCTCAGTGCGCTTCTCAAGCTCTTCCCTCATTTTCTTTTTGACGACCTTAATTGCATGAGGGTCCTCTTCATCCTCAGCAATACCCCTAAACAATTTCAATACCGACGGAATAACCTTCTGCATTGTGGGGATAGATTCAGAGCACAGGATTTCAGTGGCTGACTTGAAAGGCTGAAGGACAGATATAAGACGTTCTGCCATAGCCTGATCTTCAAAGTTATATGAATTGTTCTTAATTGCAGTTACTGCAGCCTTAGACAGTGTTTCTTCAGATATCAGTAGGGAAATTATGGCTGGTGTTAACTCTACAAGGCGCTCCAGCATGAAAAGCGTTGAGTTCCATCTCGTGGCGACATCAATAACTAACTTGTGTTCACGCTTTCTTTCTGTGAACAGAAGTTCCTGTTTTTAGCTCACCTGTCACAAAGTGACAGAGTGAGCTTTTGTGATCACTCTTCGTCCGTCGTCCGTCGTCCGTCCGTCGTCCGTCCGTCCGTCCGTCAACAATTGGCTTGTGTAGACACTAGAGGTCACAATTTTAGCCTAATCTTTATGAAACTTGGTCACAATGATCATCTCAACAAAATCTAGGCCAAGTTCGATATTGGGTCATCCGGGGTCAAAAACTAGGTCACTAGGTCAAATCATAGAAAAACCTTGTGTAGTCACTAGAGGTCACAATTTTGACTTAATCTTTATGAAACTTGGTCACAATGATCATCTCGACAAAATCTAGGTCAAGTTCGATATTGGGTCATCCGGGGTCAAAAACTAGGTCACAAGGTCAAATCATAGAAAAACCTTGTGTAGTCACTAGAGGTCACAATTTTGACTTAATCTTTATGAAACTTGGTCACAATGATCATCTCGACAAAATCTAGGTCAAGTTCGATATTGGGTCATCCGGGGTTAAAAACTAGGTCACAAGGTCAAATCATAGAAAAACCTTGTGTAGTCACTAGAGGTCACAATTTTGACTTAATCTTTATGAAACTTTGTCACAATGATCATCTCGACAAAATCTAGGTCAAGTTCGATATTGGGTCATAAGGGGTTAAAAACTAGGTCACAAGGTGAAATCATAGAAAAACCTTGTGTAGTCACTAGAGGTCACAATTTTGGTCTAATCTTTATGAAACTTGGTCACAATAATCATCTCAACAAAATCTAGGCCAAGTTTGATATGGGGTCATCTGGGGTCAAAAACTAGGTCACTAGGTCAAATCATAGAAAAACCTTGTGTAGTCACTAGAGGTCACAATTTTGACTCAATCTTTATGAAACTTGGTCACAATGGTCATCTCAACAAAATCTAGGTCAAGTTTGATATTGGGTCATCTGGGGTCAAAAACTAGGTCACAATGTCAAATAATAGAAAAACTTTGTGTAGTCACTAGAGGTCACAATATTGGCCTAATCTGTATGAAACTTGGTCACAATGATCATCTTAACAATATCTAGGTCAAGTTTGATATTGGGTCATCTTGGGTCAAAAACTAGGTCACATGGTTAAATCATAGAAAAACCTTGTGTAGTCACTAGAGGTCACAATGTCGACCTTATCTTTATGAAACTTGGTCACAATGATCATCTCAACAAAATCTAGGCCAAGTTTGATATTGGTTTATCTGGGGTCAAAAACTAGGTCATTAAGTCAAATCATTTAAAAACCTTGTGTAGTCACTAGAGGTCAAAATATTGGCCTTATCTGTATGAAACTTGGTCACAATGATCATCTCTACAAAATCTAGGTCAAGTTCGACAGGTGAGCGACCTAGGGCCCTTTGGGCCCTCTTGTTTTAGCAGCTCCCCAGTTACACTCGGGGATGAATGGAAAAAAGCCACAAGCTTCCTTCCCTTAGCAAGAATCTTAGACACCTCAGGAAGCGACAGAGCATTCTTCACTACCAGGTTAATTCTATGGCCAAAGCAACCGAAGCGGGTCCACTGCAGCAATTCAAACGCTTTTCGTTCATTAGCAGCGTTGTCGGTCGTTGCCAGTGGTGGATTGACCAAACCCCATTGCTGTCTTGTCTCTTTCAGAGATTCGGCAATGTTTTCTGCTGTGTGTCTTCCATTTACCTTTTTAGTGCACAGCACAGCAGATTTTAATGACCATGATTCATCAATAAAATGAGCCGTGACGGTGTCAAAAGATTCATTGTTGAGGCTAGTCCATCCATCATGGGTAATGGATATATTATCACAAGATGCCATGTCAATGGAAATCTTCTTTTTCACTTCTTCATGCTTTTTCTGTAACTTCTTTTTTATGTCATTACGAGATGGGATGTTGTATCTGCAAATAAACAGAGAGAAGATCTTTAATTTGGCATCATTTACATTGAAAGTATTCAACCTAGAGCTACAGATAAATAATGGCTCAATGAGATTGAGTAGTCGAAATATAACTAAGATTTTTAAGTATGCATCTTGCTTATTTGATTACGTGTACCGGTAATCATAACTTGGAATTTTAAATTTTAAATACTCCAGCGTCCAGGCTCTGTCAATCATAAGGTTATTGAATGTTAGAGTCTTCAGATGAAATTTATCAACATGTTTATTCAAATTCCATGGTATGCTTGCTAGTAGTCCATTTTGCAAATGAGGTATACTGTCTTATAGACTAGCCTAGTAATGATCTAGCTTTCTGTGATATTTTATGTGATCTGTAGTATTTATAATTTATAAGGAACTGTGATGTTTATTTATAGAGCGTTTTATTTATTTATACATTTTTTAGCTCACCTGTCACAAAGTGACAGAGTGAGCTTTTGTGATCACTCTTCGTCCGTCGTCCGTCCGTCGTCC
Organism: Spisula solida; assembly: GCA_947247005.1. Classification (NCBI taxonomy): domain Eukaryota; kingdom Metazoa; phylum Mollusca; class Bivalvia; order Venerida; family Mactridae; genus Spisula; species Spisula solida. The sequence goes on along the minus strand of OX365948.1, from coordinate 46,161,096 downwards.
GTCCGTCGTCCGTCCGTCAACAATTGGCTTGTGTAGACACTAGAGGTCACAATTTTAGCCTAATCTTTATGAAACTTGGTCACAATGATCATCTCAACAAAATCTAGGCCAAGTTCGATATTGGGTCATCTGGGGTCAAAAACTAGGTCACTAGGTCAAATCATAGAAAAACCTTGTGTAGTCACTAGAGGTCACAATTTTGACTTAATCTTTATGAAACTTGGTCACAATGATCATCTCAACAAAATCTAGATCAAGTTCGATATTGGGTCATCCGGGGTCAAAAACTAGGTCACTAGGTCAAATCATAGAAAAACCTTGTGTAGTCACTAGAGGTCACAATTTTGACTTAATCTTTATGAAACTTGGTCACAATGATCATCTCGACAAAATCTAGGTCAAGTTCGATATTGGGTCATCTGGGGTCAAAAACTAGGTCACTAGGTCAAATCATAGAAAAACCTTGTGTAGTCACTAGAGGTCACAATTTTGACTTAATCTTTATTAAACTTGGTCACAACGATCATCTCGACAAAATCTAGGTCAAGATCGATATTGGGTCATCCGGGGTCAAAAACTAGGTCACAAGGTCAAATCATAGAAAAACCTTGTGTAGTCACTAGAGGTCACAATTTTGACTTAATCTTTATGAAACTTGGTCACAATGATCATCTCGACAAAATCTAGGTCAAGTTTGATATTGGGTCATCCGGGGTTAAAAACTAGGTCACAAGGTCAAATCATAGAAAAACCTTGTGTAGTCACTAGAGGTCACAATTTTGACTTAATCTTTATGAAACTTTGTCACTATGATCATCTCGACAAAATCTAGGTCAACTTAGATATTGGGTCATAAGGGGTTAAAAACTAGGTCACAAGGTCAAATCATAGAAAAACCTTGTGTAGTCACTTGAGGTCACAATTTTGGTCTAATCTTTATGAAACTTGGTCACAATGATCATCTCAACAAAATCTAGGCCAAGTTTGATATGGGGTCATCTGGGGTCAAAAACTAGGTCACTAGGTCAAATCATAGAAAAACCTTGTGTAGTCACTAGAGGTCACAATTTTGACTCAATCTTTATGAAACTTTGTCACAATGGTCATCTCAACAAAATCTAGGTCAAGTTTGATATTGGGTCATCTGGGGTCAAAAACTAGGTCACAATGTCAAATAATAGAAAAACTTTGTGTAGTCACTAGACGTCACAATATTGGCCTAATCTGTATGAAACTTGGTCACAATGATCATCTTAACAATATCTAGGTCAAGTTTGATATTGGGTCATCTTGGGTCAAAAACTAGGTCACATGGTTAAATCAAAGAAAAACCTTGTGTAGTCACTAGAGGTCACAATGTCGACCTTATCTTTATGAAACTTGGTCACAATGATCATCTCAACAAAATCTAGGCCAAGTTTGATATTGGTTTATCTGGGGTCAAAAACTAGGTCATTAAGTCAAATCATATAAAAACCTTGTGTTGTCTCTAGAGGTCAAAATATTGGCCTTATCTGTATGAAACTTGGTCACAATGATCATCTCTACAAAATCTAGGTCAAGTTCGACAGGTGAGCGACCTAGGGCCCTTTGGGCCCTCTTGTTTATTTAATCATTATTTATTTATATAATTTTTACAACTGTTGATATTTTATTAATTATTTTTGTAATTCCTGGAACATGTTTTCTATGCCGAAATAAATAAATCAATAAAAAATCAATAAAAAATCACCTGGAATCAAGAAGATTTACAAAGTCTTTGAAGAGCGGATTATCGACCATACTCAAGGGCAGCACTTTGCCAACTAGTAACTTCATAAGTGCATCATCTACCATGGCTTGTTTGTCAGAGCTTATTCTTGGTTTTACGAATGTTATAGTTGGTTGGCTTGGACCCGGCTTACAGGATTTCCCTGAATCACCACCTTTCCTGTCAGTGCTGGCATGTTCATGGTCTATGTGAAACTGGAAGTTTGTTGTATTACCTAAAAAAAACATTAATGCAAATTAAATCAGTGTCATAAACTAGTTAAAACTACCAATCGGAATCCATAGGTCGCCAGTTCGAATCCAGACTGAGGAACTAGAAATTTCAGAAAAAAATCTTCACATTGTCTGCAAATATCGAGCAAATTTGTTATATGCCGTGCACATTAAAAGATCAGAAAGAAAGTGTATACATAGAAGAGAGACGAGTAACACAATTATTTAAAAGTGGGTGGGGTATAAACGGCATAAATTTGATATTTGATACAATTTCGTTGTTTGAATAATTATTTAGACACTTCTACGTATTTATTTAAAATAGCGATCTAATATGAATTGCATAGCGATATGTAAAATATAAATTATTAGATTGCATGAACTTTTTGTTCGTAACTTATCTCGTAAAACGACGTAACTAATCAATCAGTACCTTTATTTACGTATACTTTTTTACACAACCGGCAAACTGCCCTGGTCATGTCGAGGTTTTCCCTAGTTGGAGGACGGTCCTCGTGGGTTTTAAAAAACCCGAACACCTTCCAAACCCTGGACTTCACTTTGCCACCAGGATAGTCGTATATTGGTTTGTCAGCCATTTGTAATTTAGTTAAACAGAGTAGCGTCCCTTGTAAGTTTGTAGCGAAATGGACGAAAAGGAATGGAAAGAAACGGAAAGAGACACGAAAAAACACAAAAATAACCATTCCGATCGTCGATTATGGAGCACCGTAATCGATTGTCGCCGATCTGGGGCTTTTCCGATCAACTTTCGACTATAGTCGATCATCGGCCCATCACTAATGCTATCATCCATGTATGTGGAGTTCAAGATTGTATCTGCTGCCATCGGATTACTCTTGGCATGTAGAGTCGCATTGTGTCTTGACACAAACTGGGCCAGATACGGTGAGGAATTTACTCCAAACACTAAGCAGTTGAATTGATAGGTTTCTATTGATTTTTCTGGGGACTCTCGCCACAGAAACCTCTGATACTTTCGATCGTCAGTTGAAATTCCTACTCTTAAGTACATTTCGGCGATGTCGCACACTATCGCGATTGGATTTTTTCTGAAACGTAATAGGATGTCGAATAGATCTCTTTGTAGTTTAGGTCCTGTATACAAACATTCATTTAAACTAATTCCGTTATGTTTGGCTGATGCATCGAACACAATTCTAACCTTGGTGGTTTTTCTATGTGGCTTTACAACTGCGAAGTGAGGCAAATACCACGCTTTTTCATTCTCCTTACTTTCAACCTTTTCAATGTAACCTTGGTCTTCATACTTTTTAATGACTCCATGGTATTCTTGTTTAAGTTCATCTGAACTTTTTAACTTTTTCTCTGTGCTCTGTAATCTCTTGACTGCAGCACTGTAATTGTTTGACAATGTCTCTTTGTTCATTTTCCATGGCAAGTCGAGCCACTGGCGCACCTTTTTCACCAACTATTTCGCCCAATGACCTGTGCAGCTCAGCATGATCAAGACCTATCAAAAGATCTATCTTCCGTCTATTACTTAACGGCCCGAAATTTATATCTTTTAGATGTGGCCATTGATTTTTCTTTGATTTCCAATTTACAGGCTGTAGTCTACCGGTTACTTCTCTGGTCGTTTGTGCCTCTATTGTCATTTCTATTTCTCTGCTTACACTCTCTATTGTAAAGTTTACACTCATAGTATTGATTGTTTCTGATCGGCCATTTATTACATTTACTTCAACAGTTTGTCTATCTCCATTGATACCAAGTTCTGCGGCTATATCTTCATTTAGATATGTCGTGGTGGAACCGTCATCTAAGAGAGCATTTATCTTTAACTCTCTATTTTCACTTTTTACAATGACAGGCACTGTCCTGAGCGCAACATGGTTTCCATTTGAGGAGCTTACTTTGAATGTGGATGGTTCCACATCATGTGGGTTGAATTCTCTAGCCTGTACGTTAAATGTATCTCGATGTAAGAGTCTGTTGTGTGTTTTCGTACAACTATTTATGCCGCATTTTCCATGAAACTTACATTCCTTGCCCATATGGTTACCCAAACATCGAAAGCACAATCCCGCTTCCTTTGCTTTGCTCCATCTCTGTTCAATGTTCATACTTCTGAAGTCTTTACAGTCCCAGACTTTATGTTCACCACTACAGATTTTGCATTTTTTAGAGATATTTTCAGCTTTTCCGAAAAATGATTTATGTTTCGGTTTAACTTCCTTGGTCGATAATCCATGAATGGTTTCACTTGCATGTACTGCAAACTCAGTTTCTTGATTAATGAATGTTCTCAATGTTTCAACTGATTCTGTATGATGTTGCTCATGAATTTGCCTCAAATATCTAGTCAGAAGGCTCTGTGGCAACTTCTTCAACAGTCCATGATATAATGAACCATCCTGTAGATCATCTTCATGGCCAACCTCCTTCAAGTTCAATACTGCGATATCTAAGAGATCTGCAAACTTTTCAAGTTCATTGGCACTTTCATTTCTCATGGGTGTAAAGCTTTCTAATTCATCTAAGAACCGATTCACACGACGTTTTATTCCCCCATACTTTCTTTCTAGTCTATCTTTTGCTGCGTCATATGCTTCTTTAGAATGACCAAGATTTTCAATGGCTTTCAATGCTTCACCACCAAGATACTGACGTAACTGTAGAAGTTTGTACTCTGGAGTTGTTGGTGCATCATCTATACATGAATAAAATGCTGCTTTCCATGCAGGATATTTCACTTTTTCCCCATAGAAGATGGGAATTTTCACGCGCTGCAACTGTTTCCACAAGTCCTTGCCTAACTGTTCATTTTTACTTTCAGCATCTTTTTCATCACCAACAATGGAGTCTTCTTTCACAATTGTAAATACACTATCAAACATTGCATTTACTTCTTCATATTCCTTTTCAAATGAATCTATTTCTGATAAGATTTGTGACATTTCTTTGATCTTTTTCAGTTTTTGATATGCATTTGCTAGCACGCTTACACTTTCAGTAGCATCATCCATAGTTCTTTCAACACCATCAAGCAATCCTTTTGCTGTATCTTTGTCTGCTTCTTCATCAGACAACTCCGCCTTTAACTTGTTTCTAGCTCTTGTGTAAGCTGCTTTGCACCTGGATTTCCTCAATTTCAGTTCAACAATATCAGCCCATAGCTTTTCCTCAACTTCAGGATCCATTGTTTATACTTTGTGTTGTAATTCAAACTGAATGAACTAGTCTATAAGGCTCACAATCTTATATTTATCCGAGTACTCTTCCATCCGAATTACTATACTAGTTTCATCCGAAATTTTGACGTGCCCTTTCTTTACATTGTCTTTTATAGAAAACCTCGCTCTGCTACCAATTTATGTGGCGAAGGGTTCAAAGTATCTATAGGGCATACTAACAACGGATGACAATGACTATAACTGAACTAATTTTCTGTTTTAAATCGTCTTTTATTCTTCACATGTTTTTCTATCTTGTACTATGCTTGATTCACAATTTCAACTCATTTTCTAATCGAGTAAAAGGTTACACAACACTAAATTTAGTATGAGTTACCTCCCTTATACATCATTGAAACTATTAAAACTATTGGAGTAAACTATAACCAAATGACCTCCTGAACAGTCACCATAGGGGTGTGCATGCACTAGTACGACAGGTGAGCGACCTAGGGCCCTTTGGCCCCTCTTGTTACAAATTATTATCATTTGGCTAAAATAATCGCGATTAATGTATCTGGTTGCTCTATACGTTATATGCTTTAATCATCCTGACGTATATTCGGAATATCTCGAACATTGCCGCACAATTAATTCCGTAATCCCGGAAAACGGGTTTTAACCAGTAATGTCAATATGGTGAATAGAACTTTTGTTCAAAAAACAACTGATTGATTAGATAGAAACACGATTTAGAATAATGCTTTCTATTGGCTATTGGTTAAAAATGAAAACCCTGAAACCAATCCCGATAATGATTAGGGGTCTGGAGTTTTAGGCCTATATCAGGTGCGAGTCTTCACTCAGCACTCACTGTATGTTGGTTGACACTCAGTAATGAAACTTGATTATTTTCAGATTCCGATTGTTTTACACAAAGATTTGGATCGTGACGATCAGGGTAATCCTGTAATTGGTCCGGATGGTAAACAGAGGTATCGATGTGGATTTAAAATTGGTGGAGGAATAGATCAAGATAACACCAAGTCTCCGCAGGGTTACCCAGATAAGGTGAGCTTACATGCTGTGTAGATTTAGAATTCCAGTTTTACTTTTAGTTTTCCAGTCTGTGAGCATAAATTTGAGATTTGAAACTACTTGCCTGAATCACCCAAATTGAATAGTATATATTCATACTCTTTACATAATTACTGTGAAAATTATTTGTGCAAAATCTTTAATAATCAATATTTTTATGTACATATGGTAATTTCGCAGACACCAAGGTATTTAGCAGCCTGTACTGAGGAGAGTGTCTGACCATGCAGCATGTACTGATATTGAATTGGCTTTCTACTTCAAGTAATAAGAAGAATTTGGCATTTTTTGGGGTTGAATACCATGTCTCGTAATTTTTTCACAGATTTCAAGCTTATTTAGTTAATTTTGTAACCTTTGACATTCAGAAAGGGAAGTCACAGTAACACTGTAAGATAGACAGCTGTATCAAGAATAGCATTGTATGGTTATCATATTCAAATACTACAAGAATACATAAATATATATGATTTACTTTCAGGGTATTTATGTGACATATATTCATGACAATGGTCCAGCTTCAAGGTGTGGCCTACAGGTGCATGATAAATTATTACAGGTAAAAACTTCAATACTCAAGGGTCTACAAATCTGGATTAAACATGAAAAAAAATCACAGTTTGCTTCATCATCAAAGTATTGGTCATTTGAAACTTAATAAGCTGAAGTTTAACAATAGAACAATGTTTGATGAAAGTGTTACTGAAAAGACAAAACCTACATTCTTAATAAGAAATGCGACAAAAAATGGCTAATGGAGTTTCTGTCTTATTTTCAGTTTGGGTTTATTTGAATTTATCATTTTAAACAAAAATCGTCCACAACGTCATGTGTCTCAAAATTAGCCTACTTGTGACATAACGACTGTTCGCACACACTTTTCAATTCTCAATATAGCCATTTTTTCATGATTTTCAATATTTGGAGTCAACAAACTACATGTACACTGTATTATAGGTAACATTCTGCTGAAAACAGTGCAGCATGTGGATAAATGCAAAATTATTTGCACTACTGACTAGTGACCTCGTATATAATTATTTTGTCACATGATTTTTATTTTTAATGACTTGGTTATTTTTGGTTCAAGAATTGACAAATGAGCAGGGGTCCTCCAATTCCAGAAATCCAGATTTGCTGCACTAGAAAGAATGAACTTTTCTATAGAAAATAAGTTATTTGATGAAAATAAACCCAATTATAGTTATTTGAATTTTCCTATGCTGAATTTTAACAATTAAACGATGTTTGGAATAAAGTTTGGGCGTAGGGGACTTATTTTCAGGTTTGGGCATTATGGCTCAGTAGGACCCCTGCAATGGGTAAAGTGGCCGAGTATAGATGTGGGATTGATACTACATTTGTATCATGATAATTAGATACATTTGTTCTTACATTATATTTTTACCTTCCACAGGTGAATGGTCATGATTTTACTGTTGTTACGCACAAGAAGGCAGTAGAGTATATACAACGAAAGCCTGTATTAAACATGTTAGTATATCGACGTGGTGTACCTCAGCTTCCTCGACAAGATGGACAACAAACACAGTTCCAGTCATTTCCCCAGAACTCTCAAGAATACCCTATACAATGATAGGTCTACACCTAATGTTTTTAACCCTTTACTACATAGTTCCACCTTTTCAAGCCACATTGTTCATCCAGACCCTGTTCATCTTATTTTCAGGATTAAGGCAATATACCACAGTAGGAGGGTGACCGTGACTAGGCCCTTCCCAAACAAATGTTTTAATGTCTAGGACAATGCTGGTATTTGTGCTTTAACAATAACAGAACGCCTAAAAGGCATTAGAAGAGACAACTTCATGATTTAAAGACTCAGATACTCATTTAAACTATTTTCACATAACACAATCTATAATCACTCTTAAGTTTCTATACTGACCAAAAATGTAAACACCCATAGTGATTGAAAGACATCACATTTAATTTTAAGGCACTGGGGGGGGTTAGCTCTTTCTGGTTTAAAGGTGCTGTGGTACCTTAGCGCCTTCTGTCTCAGTGCACTGTTTTATCAAAGCATTTACGTAAATTGTAGACTTTTGTGATCAAATTTTAATTCTTTGTAATACTATGACAACCGTAAAGGGTGGTAAATGGAGCTGCAATATAAATAAAGATTCACATAATGCATTACTTCCGACCACATTTGTACCTTATTTGCAGTGGCTAAAGAAAAAACAATTTTAATTTGAACGTAAGTTTAAAATATCTTCAAGTGCTTTGATAAAACAGTACCCTTGTCCCCTGTATAACTTGTAGCACACCAGGATACTGGAGGCCAAATCCATACGGAATATCACTGCAGTGTGTTAATCTGTTGGGCCGTATTACCTCGAGTTGCTTGTGTAATGCCGTATCTCACGAGACCGCTAGGTCGAGTGAGATGCGGTATGGCGCAAGCAACGAGAGGTAATACGGCTTAACGGATCAACACCACTGCAGTAATATTCCTTTTATTATATACCTTCAAAAGTGAAAAAAGGGCTTTTACGCGCGAATATGCGTTTGATATGTATACATTGACGTCATGAACGTCGGCATATTTTCGGCATATAACGCGACGCCCATTCATAAAAATGCAATTGTTTACGTCGTGACGTCATTGACGTTGGCATATTTTCGGCAAATAACACGTCAGACATGCATGATGCGGATTCGGAAAACCAGACATGTATGATACGGAAAATACAATCTGTCGCGTTGTATTCCACTGCGCGATTTGGCCTGTATTTGTGACAATACATTGCTAGGTATATAATAAATGTTGATATAAAAGGTTTCTATTCAGTAAAGGGTTAATTATTACCAAATACTTCTTACTTGCGCTGTATAATTAAATTATGTTGTTATATTATAATCATACATGTATGTTCCAAATCAGTATCTGATCTGAGTCATCATATTTTGACACAAACTTTGCAATATGCAGCATAGGATGGCAAGATCATTTGACCTCCTGTAACCCCCTCAAGGTCAGATACCTAACTATCATTACCCGGTATGTCATGTTCTGTAAAAATTTAAATCAAATGTTAATTTTAATACTACATATTAAGAAATCCTCACAACCACCAATACTTGCTTTTAATAAATCTAGGGTTCCACTAGGGGCATGATTCTAAAGGATCATATTGATAATTTTCAACTTTTTGCAAAAATACCCATTGTATAAAGAAAATAACGTGGCTTGTTAGAATTTTCAGGTTTCAAAGGGGCATTTTTAGGGTCAAATGGAATCCTTGTGCTTATATGATATTTTATCTGTGTACTTTACAGACAGGTTCCTGAATTTGTGACAATTTGTGTCTTGTTTGGCCAGACAGGGTTAACTCTTTTAGTTACTCGTCAGTTTACAGAATTTCTGAGCAATGTGTTCTTAATGTTTTATTGATAGAATTGTTTGAATTTGTTCAACAAAGTGAATGGAAGCCTTCTGGTAGACCATTCAAAGACATTTTGTGTATTTGTAATTTGTTCAGTACTTGGTCCGAAGTTGAAAGGAATTTTGGTAGAATATGTATAATACAGAAATAAACAGTAAGTTTCTGAATTACAGTATAAGTTTGTTAGTCTGCAGTTACCATTGATAACCAAATTAGTTATCACAACAAGCTTCAAAATTTGCCATAAGTTGTAATAAAATTCTTATAGTTGCATGGATAAAAGTTTTCAGGATTTTTCCAGAACTGAAGGATTTCGAGTGTCCAAAAACAGGCTATTTTCTTTATTTTTCCAATGTAAATTGACATTTTTTCAGGATTTCAGGAATTACAACTTTTTAACTTTTACCCATGAAGAAGCCTAGTATTTAAATTGTTTACTGACTGTAAAAATATAGTCCTCAATATAACTAGTATCACATAAGAATATTAAATTTCAATACTACAGATTAGAGGTCTATGAAATCGAGGATTAAATGTATATTCAATATTCTGTTGTAATATCATGTTAGTTGAGAGTTTGACTGTAGATGTGGTATTCAGTAATGAAAGTTTTATCTGTGTATTATATATTATTTGAATTTCTAATGTGCAGGGCATAACTATTAGCATTTATCAATATGTGATAGATTTTGTATTGTGTAAATGTATATTGATTTATATTCTGGTTTGTTTGATTCTTGTAGTTGCTTAAAATTGTTTAAATCTATATCATTAAAATTAATGTGATCCAGTGTTAGACAATATACATATATCTTTCTGTTATCGTAGTTAAGAATATAAAAAATCTGTTGAAATGTCTCCAATTGAAATCTCAGCTTAAATTGAGATTCTGTTGTAATCTGTCGAGTCTGAGTTTGTCTTTGAGACAAACTTTAAAGTGGAGCGCATGAAATTTAGCTGTTATAAACTTGGGGCAAAGTTTACGTTTTGTGATACTTAATTCGAGTACACATTTGTATTGACATACCGTTGACAATAGATTGGAGCCTGATTATGCTGACAGAACTACTTTGCTAACATAAGTTAGCATATAAATAGTTCATCTACTCCAACAAGCATTCATTTTGTTGTGAAAGAGGTTGTGGATTCAGTTTTTCTCAAATTTGCTATTTAATGATTCAACATCCCTTTTGCAACTGAATGGTCAAGTGTATGGCAGCCGGTGTTGAAATGCTAAAAAATCGTTGAAATGTGCACACCCCGGTATCCTTATAACAAAGTTTCTTATAATGACAATATTTATATTAAGATGCATACCATGTTATGTGTGATCTTTGTTTTTAATTGTTTTTATGTAAACTTTATCTTGCCTGTTATGTTATATGCTATATTTGGTGCTTTATTGTTTTAAAAGGACATTATAAATTTATAATAGCTAGATTATCATTCAATTTTTTCTTAAAAAGTGGGAGGAGATAAGCTTTTGTCTTTAAAAGTGGGAGTGGGTAAAAAACTTGATACTTGCGTTTTTGGTTGCAAATTAACCTTATCTCTTATCTATTGATAGTTTTATAACATCTTAAATGTTTGTTAATTGATTTTAAGAATATCAAAACGGAAAGTAGGTGGGTGGGGATGAAATCTAGAATTTATTTATTATGGCCTAAATATGTTTTGTGTTCTTATTATAATTATAGTCTCTGTGTGATTTATATATCTATTAGTTATCATTTTGTTTCCATTGTTCTAAATTCTATCCTGATTAATTTTACATTCTCTGACTTGCTTATCTCCCTTAGCAAACTTGCAGAAATCTGTGTCTCTAGAAGTAAATGGTTTGAACTGACTGTTTTTATACATTCAGGTATAGAATGTATTGAAGCTTTCAGTTACATTCAGTTCTATATATTACAGGTATATTTGATTCTAATACGAGGGTTGTTCTGAAAGTTTCAGGACAAGTGCAGTACTATTTCTTTTTCTTGATTTTTAGCTCACCTGTCACAAAGTGACAGAGTGAGCTTTTGTGATCACACTTCGTCCGTCGTCCGTCCGTCCGTCAACAATTGGGTTGTGTCCTCTCTAGAGGTCACAATTTTGGCCTAATCTTTATGAAACTTGGTCACAATGATCATCTCAACAAAATCTAGGTCAAGTTCGATATTGGGTCATCTGAGGTCAAAAACTAGCTCACTAGGTCAAATTATAGAAAAAACCTTGTTTTAAACCTTTCAACATGTAGTCTTCATGGTCACTAAACTCTCTGCTGTAACTCTCTACTCTCTATACATACAATAAACTTTCATCAACCAATGAAAATGTGTATCAGGGTTCACAGCAGTTTTGTAAAGGTCAAATATCAAAATATTCTAGTATTTTAACCAGGGTGTGAATTGTACTGGTTACAAAGCGCTGTAGGGAGAGTAGACATTTTCCTGAGGGTCGTGGGTTCAAACCCCACTTGAACCATTATTTTTATTTTTTTTTTTTTATTTTTTTAAGTGTTTAGGTATTGTTTTGTCTTTATAGCATGTATTTGTACATTTTCCTGATGGTCGTGGGTTCAACCCCCACTGGAACCATAATTTTTTTTTTTTTTTTTTGAGTGTTGAGGTATTGTTTTGTCTTTATAGCATGTATTTGTACAGTTATATGGCGGAAAAATATTCCAAAATATTTTGTTTAAAATAAAGGTCAAATCATAGAAAAACCTTGTGTAGTCAGTCACCAGAGGTTACAATTTCAACTTAATCTTTATGAAACTTTGTCACAATGATCCTGTCAACAAAATCTAGGCCAAGTTCGATTTTGGGTCATCTGGCGTCAAAAGCAAGGTCACAATGTCAATTGACATTTTCCTGGGGGTTGTGGGTTCAAACCCCACTGGAACAATAATAATTTTTTTAAGTGTTTAGGTATTGTTCTGTCTTTATAGCATGTATTTGTACAGTTACATGGAGGAAATATTTTGTTTAAATTATAGGTCAGATCATAGAAAAACCCTGTGTAGTCACCAGAGGTTACAATTTCGACTTAATATTTATGAAATTTGGTCCTAATAATCATCTCAACACAATCTAGGTTAAGTTTGATATTAATTAAGTCATCTGGGGTCAAACGCTAGGTCACATGGTCAAATCATACACAAACTTGCAATAGAGGCTGAATTTCCTTAGATTTTATTCAGAAAATGTGTAGGATCACCATAGGGGTGTGCATGCACTAGTACGACAGGTGAGCGACCTAGGGCCCTTTGGGCCCTCTTGTTTTCAATGAAATTTTCTACCATTGTAGCAACATCTATTCATAAGATATATGCATATAAATTAGGGCACTTGTCCCGAAACTTTCTGAACATTCCTCGTAGTTCCAATAATGTACTGTATTATATATTATAGTGACTGATAGGTTTTGTACAGTACCTGTCTGATATGGAAGGTTACATATTTCATTAATAAGTATCTATCTGCATTGAAAATCAAAAACTGTTTGATGGCATTTTTGATTTGCTTTATGTCAAAACGATTGTGAATACATGTTTTTTAAGGGACAACCATTGTTGTTGAAACTAGGCTTAGCCACAAAGGAAACACAACTGTGTACTTTTAAATGATTGTTCTCCAAGGGGGGATACATTTTTGTTGATTTCGTAGTTTAACTGGACCACGAAATCAAGCCCCCATGGATTTCTATAAATTGGTAAAAGTGTATTAGTTCCATGTTTTGTAATCCACAAATTTACTTGTAGTTACATGTATAGTACTACATACATATCTTCATTTGAATTTATGCATTAGACTGCTTGTTTATTTATTTACATGTATGTTTATTTATATACAACTCCTGCATTATACCGGCATACTTGCTGACATTTATCTTATTTGAATTCATATTTTTGCTAGATATGCTTTTTGCAGGACATACAAGATTTGACATACAAAACAAATGTTTTTACTGTTGTCGTATGGACACATTTTTGGTTGTCTTTTGGTTTCATGGTTCATTTTTGTACCGTTAGGACATATCTTTATTGTACTGGTTGTGTTTTAATTTCTATACCCTATATTTATATTCATTATAGATTTTATACTTATGATCATGGAAAGGTTCAACCGAAGCTCTCTTAAATCTGTCACTTTAAGCCTAGGTCCCACTGAGGAATTCCACATCGGCAATGTTATCCCGATTTCTTCCGATACCACCCGATTCATCACATTTCCTTCCGATATCACAAACTGTCTCATGACTTCCCCGAAGCCATCCCTAGACCATGAGGAACATGTTCCTGATGTCCTGATAGCTCATCAATTTCAATTGGTAGTGCATCGCCGAGGCAAAACATGCTCAGTGGGACCTAGGCTTAAGACTCGTGTATGACATGTAAGTTACCTTGTACCAGAAAAGACATGTACTGCCCACATCCGCCTATTGCACTCGGGTAAAAAAGGAGAGAAGATTCTCAAAAGAAAATGAATTCAATTTTTCCCATAGTTAGACCTTAATAATATTTGCACATGTGTAAAGGTGCAGCCATATTTATGGTTACCATTCTATGTTTATAAATGTGTGTGCTATACATGGGTGTTTACGGTAGTCTGTGACTACATAGAAACATGTAGATCTAGATTGAATGGTGGAAATGTGTGCATTCATATTTGAAGTCTGTCAAGATTTCAATTATTATGCTATTTCTTTCACTTGATTTCTTCATTAAAAGTGCAATGATCATCAAGCTTAGAGCAATAAATCATTTTTTAAATATTAAATGCAACGATAATGGGATACAACAATTTTTAAATTCTTATGTCTCAGATTATCTTTATAAGCAGAATTTACTGTACTTTCTACACATTGATTTTATATAAATAAATGCATTAAATTGTAAGAAGTAGATAGGTTTGTATGTAGCCTATGTATGTCATTGCAAAACCTTAATAAGACCACTTTGGTACCCTTGAAATTGTCAGTGCTGGTATTCACAAAGAAATTTTAAGATTTTAAGAAAATTCAGATTTTTCCCTTAAGATGCTTTGCAGATCATCGTATGAAGTAGGTCTTAAGTTCAGATGTTGAATAATGATCAAAATAGTGAACTTGGTCTTCTAAAATTCTTGATTATGATGTGGTCTTATTATTAAGGTGGCCTTGAAGTGAGGTTTTATTCGATCTACAGTGTTTGCAATAAACATCAAAGTGTGAATTTCATTGGAAAACTTCTATAATTACACGTCATTAAATGTTTTACAAGCCTAGTGACTGCAATCAAAATATTAAACAATTATTTATTGTTTCATTATAATGTCATTCATATGTTTAAGACGTTGTGTTATTGTGATTAGTGTGTTAGAACATCTGAGAATTTGTTATGTGTTTCATTTATTTGTCTATGGTACATAATAGACTTCCCAAGTTAATCCAACTGCCTTGAGGATCAAATACTAGAAGTAAAATTTGTGAAAACATTAGGACAAAGGCACCTCTTGTGAAGGGCATGTCAAGTCTTGGAAACTCTCATATCTGTGTGTTATTATACCCTCTACTGTATTCTTTGACCAATAGTTATCTTCTGGATTTGTGAGGCCTAAACTTTGAAAGCTTTATAACCCCTGCTTCCCTCACAAACAAGGTTTTAAGGGGTCTGTTGCAGAAAAACTTGTGTGAAGAAAATAAAAGAACTAACTCCACAGTTTCAAAGAGATTCAAATGAAATTTCATATAAAAGATCACCTTCATATGTAGATGTACATTACACAGTTTTCATGTGTATCACAGAACAAAATAACGTTGAGCAGTTTTAAAGAGATTCCATTAAAACTTGATACAAAAGATCACCTTTAAGTGATGATGTGCTTTCCACAGTTTTTATGTACATCACAGTCTAGGCAATGCAGATTTATTGCCCTTGTATTTGGAATATTTGTGAGTGACAAAGTTGGCAGGTTGGGGGTTATAAAACAAAGTGGGCGGGGTATAAATCAAAGTGGGCGGGGTATAAAACATAGTGGGTAGGGTATAAATCACATTCTGACAGAGACTGAGAGCTCTAGTATTGCTGTTGCTGATTGTTTTACAATAATTTATTGATGTGTGTCATCATTTTTAGAGTTTTTCGGACCAAATAGAAGGCTTGCTACATACTTAGTGATGAAGTTCTCTAGACTCATTTTTGCAATATTTTGAATTATATATTCTTTTTTTATTGTAAGCTTATTCAATTTTAATGTGCAACAGCTGTGAACAATATTATATATTTTTGAGAAAAAATACACTTTACGCAATGGACATTGATTTATGTTTTATATTTCCCACAATCCCTGTTAATGTCAGGTTGGTCACTCAGTCACTCTGACTGTAGACCAAGGTGATTTGAATCAATACTTTACAGCACCATTACTTAGCAATGCAAGGTACAAAATCATTAGAACACTTAGCTATCGCAACAACCCCTAAACAGGTTGCGCAAATAACCAGTATCAATGTTAAATTACATCCACCACACCAGGGTACTGTTTTATCAAAGCATTTACGCTAGCGTAACTCTTAAGTTTTTTCGTAAATAGTGCGTACGATGATAATATTTGCGCGAATGTGTATTACTAAGATATATTTTCTCATTTTTTGTCGTAAGTTCTGGCATACGTCGCAGAGAGAGAGCGACCCTAAGATAACAAAAATATGAACTTAGTGAAGAGAAATTGACATGCACTGTTGATTTTGACTGTCATTAGTAACAAAAAACATTTTTTGATCATGAAAATTTGTCAAACGTTTATGAATATTTACTTATTCTGATTCCCGATATATTGGTAATATTGTGGTTCACTATTTTGATGTAATTGTATGCAACAACTTGCGATCGATTAGAAAACACACTTAGAAATATGAATACCGTACATAGATTTATGTGACATTTACGCAATGTTAGTAAAACAGTACCCAGTAATGGATTAATATAAGGATAAAAAACTATTACGTATTTTGAGACTTTTTGCACCTATAATGGGATTGGAACCCATTCTGTATGACACCATAGCCTAGCAATGCAATGTTTGAAAGTATTAGACCATTATCCTAACAACTTGAAACAAACCATGTCTGCTTGAATACTAGAGAACGCTTCATCTGCTTGAATACTAGAGAACGCTTCATCTGCTTGAATACTAGAGAACGCTTCAGTCTAATAAAGTCCTCAAACTTGTTAGCAATGTTGATCCTGGCCAGTTGATGAACCTGATTGCTTTGATGTCAGCAAGTCTACACTACACATTCAATACGTATTGCTTCATCAGTTGTTTATTATCCATTCAGTTAGTTTAAATATACAAGCCACACAAGTTGTGAGGCACAAAAGGCTTGCATGTTCCAAAGGTTCAGACTGAACCCTGTTTGTACCCCTGCTAGTGGATTTTTTGGGAACGGATGAATAAATAGTTCCTGCGTTTCATCCACTGGTGGGATTTCAATGAAACTACTCATGTATAATTGGTACTAAGCTTGGTTGTGCATACTGTAAACCAGGTTTACTTTTGCGAATACTGACTTATGTTTTGCTGCTCGTCGGCATATTTGCGACTACAAACTTTTACGTTTTTCAGTTTCCTGCAATGTCTATAATGTTTTTAGCACTTTCGCGGTGACGTTTCTACCTCTCGCGAATTCTGCGAAACGAAATTGCACAAAATAAATTTCTAAGTTTACAGTGTTGTCAAGAAATTTAGGTGAGATGATTTTTGCGGGAGTTATAACCCTATGTGGGAGACGTACGTTTTTGTGTCCAAAATGGCTTCATCGAGGGGGCATATACATTTCTGTTATAAAGTTGTATCTTTTTCTCACCAAATATCCATCATTACTTTTACGATGAAGGAAGTCTTTTATTGTTGATTTTTGATAGGTTAGTATATTTGCGATAGATAATCTGACCAAAGCATTTTTTCTGTGTACGAGCCTCTTAGTATTAAATTATAGTTTTATGACCTTGTTAATGATTACTTATTTATAGAAGAAAACTGAAGTGGGGGTTTATATTGCAAATAAATCCTTTATAATGGTATATATACGTATATTTAACAGGTTCATTGTTTAATTTTAGATAAGAAATTGTTTTTGACTATGTTTGGAAACAGTGTCAACATGCGTTAAGCTTATGACCAAAACCACAGAACCATTGTATGCTTTGTGGATACTGAAAACTCATTGCTATTCGTGGGCGTGTTGATATTTTGTTAATTTCATGGATGGACTCAACCATAGAATTAAACCTTTGCAATATATCTACCTCTTACATATGTAACAAGTTGATTTCTTTTCAAAGTTTTAAGCCCACAAATTTACATAGCTATGAAATATCCATTGACCAGAAAGTCCGCAAAATATAAAAACCCATGAAAAGAAATCAGTTTTCAGTACTAAATATAGTTTCTCGACTTTGTCATTCAGTGCAATATACAGTGAAAGCTATGTGGGAGACATTCATTGAATTATTGTTCTTTGTCTTAAGGTAGTGTAGACTTACGAATGACAGTCAACATAATTTAATAGAAGTAAAAGTGGTTTATATAGTCAAATAATGGCATACTATATACAGCATTTTGTAGTGACTAGCAGTGACTCTGACATGGGGTTGGTCTGACACAACCTAGACTTAAGGACTTCTGCTTGCAATACATGGTCCTTTTGTATTTCTTCCAAAAATGATATACAAGTTATAATATATGTCACTGAACTTTGGTTGAAAAATAGATAACGAAATTGGACACAGTTGTCCCTTACAAAAATAACGAATAATGTGAATCTTCTAAGTCTTCTAAAAATTAATAAAAACATGGACCTGCAAAATAATGCATTTCCAATAAGAAAAATTTAATTCATAATTTGTTCTGCTATGGTTGGCAGGATGACCAAGTGGGGATAACGCTCTTGACCATGGATCAAGAGGTAGCTGGTTCTAATCACAGCCAGGCTTCTCTGTCATTTAGTTCCAACGGTCGATTTCACTCCCTTAGGTTACTAATCCTTGAAGCTGTTAATAAACTCTATACTATAGTTGGACAAACATAAATTGGCCGGGCTAAATTTAGCACAAGTAAATAAACACAACAATGACCTTCACATCTAATTAATCGAAACAATTTGTAGACATTGTAATGTTGTGATCATTTTTCGTAAAGCACCAGTGGCTCAGTGGTAATGCATCCTCCAAAAGATGATGTACCTGACATTATATTTTTGTAAGCAGGTTCGAATACTCGTTGTGTCTTTTTATCATAATTGTTTTTCGTTTATTTATCAATTTTCAATTACAAAGTATAGTTCGATTTCGAGCATTGAGCCGTGTCTGCACTTTTAAGGTTTCAACCATTAATCGATATAGGTTAGTATAGGTTTAATAGGAAAGATAAGCATTATAATTAAGGCCAACTACTCCGTGTATCTGAATGGTCGTGACGGTATAGCGCTTGATACATTGTAAAATAACTTTTGTCTGACCAGGGCAAGTTCGAATCTCACCAAAATAAATATATTTTTCTTTTTTTAATTTATATTTTATAAATGCACATAACTAGCAATATCAGTGTTATAACGGTATGTGACAAGCCATATTTGTTACATGCTTCAAAATATTTTTAGATCTTTGCATGTGTATTGTAGAATGTTATGACGGCTTATCAACATAATACAGGTTGTCAGTAACCTCGGAATATGGAAACGATCTCTACAAGAGAAAGTGAAAAATAAATTGATCAACACATTTTCATGGATAAATTAAAAAAAGAAACTTTAGTTTCTATACTCTATATAATGAATTAAAATATGAGCGAATTGGGAATTCGAACCACCAAACTTTGGATTAGATATCCTGAGCGTTACCGACTGCACTAAACTGTAATTCGATAACAAACAGATATATGTAAGAATCCTATCATTAAATAATGACCTGCGAACGTAATAAATTATGGTTCACCCGCCAAAATGGACTAGTCCGATAGGTCATGGCTCAGAGTTCAAAATTGAACTATATAATAAAGATGAAACGAAATAGAACGAAAAACATCAACAGTAAATATATAGAATTGATGCAAAAAATGAAAGTCATAAAGTCAGATTCGAACTCATGCGGAATAAAAGCATGACATTGTTGTGACTCGACCTTGCTCTGTACTGACTGAGCTATTTTCTCCTCTGCTTTAGTGATTTAGAATTGATGCAAAAAATGAAAGTCATAAAGTCAGATTCGAACTCATGCGGAATAAAAACATGACATTGTTGTGACTCGACCTTGCTCTGTACTGACTGAGCTATTTTCTCCTCTGCTTTAGTGTTCAAGTTAATAAACCTTATTAGTTTACTTCATGTGCAAAAGGAAAACAAGAATGTTTATGTTCTGGTACTATTTATAGCCCGGCCAATTTATCTTTGTCCGATTATAAGCTACACATATGTTTATTTAGTAAAATCGTTGGAAAGTTTAGCAGGCCATGCCAACATCATCATCCATGTACAAACTGTGAATGTACTGATGTCAGTTGGGTAGAGATTTGTGCGCATGTTAAAATTGGTGACAAATGCGTTTCATTTACTAACAATAAATTAACGTCATCATTGTACATACTGTGAAGGACACAACACCAGTTGCATGGAGAATTTAGCATGAAACTTTTTAATTGGTTAGTTATGCAGTTGGCAGTTCAGCATTTGAGTAGTTAGTTATGCAGTTGGCAGTTCAGCATATTGAGTAATCAGAGGAACAACAGAATGGTAAGTTGACAATGTGAATACCAGACCTAGATGTGTTTATTGAATAGACTACTTTACAATTAAATAAAGTTACTTCCCTTGACTAAATCCTTAGTCAAGTTACCTCCCTTAGCTACATTCTTGCTGTACAGTTACATCCCTTTACTACATTCTTGCAGTGAAATTACCTCCCTTTACTACATTCTAACTACAGTTACCTCCCTTTACTATATTCTAATAGTAAAATTATCTGCCTTTGATAGAAAAGTAAAATTGCCTCTTTTAATACATTCTTAATTTAGTAGCCTCCCTTTAATAAATTGTGTTTGTTAAGTTTTCCCCTTCAGTGCATTTGTACAGATCAGTTATCTCCCCTTACAGTGAAACTTCCATCAAGAATATGGACAATCCTGGTGACCATGGTTTAAATGGCGTCAACATTCTAAACTAATTACAAATCAATTCATGTTCCTTTGTTCATGTATATGAGATAGCTGACGTTTCTTTATTGATTCAAACAATGTATTCATGTTCCATGCTACTTCACACCATTTCACACAATTATAGCTTTTGTATTTTCTATTGTAAATCTTGACAAATTTACTAAATACACCCAAACTTGCTTTCACTCTCACCTACATATTATAAAGTTACTGGTATATTGCGCAATTAAACCAGCTCACATTCAGTTATTATTTACTAGAGATGAACTGGTTGGTAACCCAGAGGTAGTCTGACATGTATTGGTGTACACCGGGCACATTAAAGAACTGAGGAGTCTATTTGAATAGAGCTAGGGTAGCACATCCGGACCACTTGTATCACACAACTGTCTCTTCCTATGAATTTCATTGGCTGATCTGGCAGGGAAACCACTGAATGATCAAGCACTTACAACAAGGGCAAACAAACATTTACTGTACAAGTCGTTAACTTAGTGACGTGAAAGTTTTGCAGAAGGTTCCAAATACATGTTCTAAATTTGCTAATATTTCATCTACATCTGTAACTTAATTTTTCAACAACATAGAACTCAACTTAGAAATTTAAAAAATCGCTAAACAATATATTTCCACATGCCAAATGTCCAATATTCCTTTTGACCCGCAGTCTTAGTGACAAATTCAGTATTTGAGTCATATAACGGCTGGGCTAGTTAGGAACTACCCTTGCAACATGAGCCCCAAGCAAAAACAAGAGGGCCATGATGGCCCTGAATCGCTCACCTGAATCACCTTGCTCATGATATTTTTATATATGAAACTGTAGACAAGTGCCCTAAATTTGAGAAAGGACCTTATTAGGATGCTACAGACCAAATTTTATGAAGATCCATCAAGCGGTTCAAGAGAAAAAGTCTTTTAAAAAAAATTCTATATATCTCTTATGTAAAATTAAGGGAGGCACAGGGTGGGGCCAATATTGACCCAGGGGTCATGATTTGAGCAATCTCGGTAAAGGTCCACCAGACAATGCCATTAGCAAAATATCTAAGCTCTATGCCTTGTGGTTCCAGAGAAGATTTTTTAAAGTTTTTCTATATATTTCTTATATAAAATTATGAGATGTCTGGGTGGGGCCAATATTGACCCGGGGGTCACAATTTGAGCAATCTTGGTAGAGGTCCACTAGACAATGTTATATGCTAAGTATCTAAGCTCTATGCCTTGTGGTTGCAGAGAAGAATATTTTTTAAAGTTTTTTCTATATATCTCTTAAGGGATCCCTGGGGCGGGGCCACTATTGACCCGGGGGTCATGATTTGAGCAATCTTGGTAAAGGTCCACCACGCAATGCTTCATGCTAAATATCTAAGCTCTATGCCTTGTGGTTTCTTAGAAGATTTTTAAAGGTTTTGTTACCTGGTTGCCATGGCAACCAGAGTTCTAGATGGATCAACTTTATTTGAGCAATTTTTAAATCCCCCTATGTCAGACACATCAAGGCAAAATTTCATCAAAATTGGTCAGACGGTTTCAGAGGAGATGTCATTTAAAGTGTGGACGGACGGACGTACGACGGACGGTGAGTGATCACAATAGCTCACCTTGAGCACTTAGTGCTCAGGTGAGCTAAAAAACATTTTGTTACCAGAATTAAATATATCGCAGCCTTGGATCGGAACTCTCTAACTAATACAGCAATACTCTTGACATAACACATCTTAATGACTTTTCAATGTTTTTTTACGTGGATCATACACAATCCTCACACCAAAATTCAAGGACTTTTCAATTTTTTTTCAAGGTAGAATTTGTATTTTCAAGGCCTTTTTCAGAAGATTTACCGAGGTAAAATTGTACAATTTCGACTCTATGCGCTGGATAAATGAAATTTATTTCATCAAAACTACTGCTTAGCACTTAATGTCTCAACAATACATTAACATACTTTTAATTTTCAAGAAATGTTTCAGCATCATTTTTTATGCAGATATTTATTACAATGTGTCATATTGACAATATCCATACACTTATATTTGAGGCTGTTTGCCATTGTTCAAGGTTTTTCCCTTAAAAACAAGTTACTGTACCATTTTGGCATTTGTTTAAGGCAGCCCTTAGTTCAAGTACCTTTCAAGGTTGAAACCAAATTCAAGGACTTTTCAAGGCCTGTGCAAATCTTGTTTTAGTTCCACTGTTCAACAGAATCACAGTCATATAAAGGCTACCAAAGTCACATTATCCTGACACCGGACAAACCAGCTGTTACCTGAAACTAAACTACGCTGAATTTCAAGCAAGGGAGGTATACCATTACCATTTTTATCAAGCGTGATATATCGTGGTATGGGATCAAACATGAGACCTTTCACACTCTAAATGGTAGCTCTACTATTGAGAGTCTATAAGTAATTCATTAGTTATAACAAACACATTATTTTCTCAGACCGTTTATTAAACATGATTGTAACAATGACACAGTGAAGGAATAGAGACAGACTGATAGCAAGACAAAACATAAGGCACTTGACAATAAAACAGACACAGTCTCTCTCCAGGAGAAACCAGTCTAGGTTTTATCAACCAATCAGATTGCCAGGTTACAATTCAAAATGTCTACCATTGCACAATTCAGCAATAGTACATTAGAACGACAAAGTACCGATTTAGCCAATTTTTTGTACAATTCTAATGCATTCCATTCTCCTTCAACAGCATGAAACATGTCGTATGAGGATGACACATTCCAGCAAAGTTATGAATTTTATTTTAAATCATTAATAATTAAAGTAACCATGACAATCCAAGAAATTGAATGAAAATCTAAATCTACAATTTTACACCACAAGCATAAAATATACAGGCTAGGCAGAAATTGTAAGAAATGAAATGAGTTCAGTATGTACTATGTAGACAAGTAATTAAAAATGGAATAGAATTGCGTTTTAATATAATTCAATATTCACTGAATAAAAACAAGTTTGTATAAAAAATATTGTCAGATAAATTGAAAGTCCAAAACAATTGCTTACACTATGTGACCACGAAATTCAAAATATTGGTACATGTATATGAATAGGTGAATAACAACTTTTAAATAAATTGAAGCATTTTATATCTTTGCAAGACTTTGAGAAAATATTTACTTAATCTGACATTGCATGTTTCTGCCATGTAAGGTAAGCAATTGAATGATATTCTGTTATCTTTACAGTTATTTAATCCTCGCAATGACTTGACAACAACATTTGGCACAAATTTGAAAGGATTCAACAAAAGTCAGTCAATTCATGAAATGTGTAAAAAAAACCAGCCAAATAATGGCCAATTAAATACACTACATATATTTCTTTAAACTAAAACTTTGTGTTCAATTTGTCTTAAGAGTTGGAATGTAAGAAAGAAGTTTGACAAATTTCAACAACAAATCTATGTACAACACATTAAAAGGAGGAAAAGAAAATTCATCACAAAAATAGCACATAACGATCACTAAACAAACATATAGGAGAATAAAATCAAAGAGTATGTATGATACAACTGCTAAAAGCACTGCAACTAGGTGTACTGAGGAATGAGAAACCCCTTAATCAGCACTTATAAGAAGGATATAAACATTGCTGGTGCAGCAGAAACTGTGCAGTAAAATGATGACATCTCAAAAATAAGATATTTATGTCCATACCCAGCAACTTTCTGAAGCTCTATGGCGAAATAGAAGACTCTCAAAAAGACAACTTCCTTTATCTTAGTGACTTGGTGACCATATAGACTGTGTATGCAATCGAGAAGAAGAAAAATAATATGAAAGTTTCACTCTGAACAGGCTTAAGTTTTTTGACTGGCCTAACATTATATAAGCATTAATGTCTGATTTCTGGAAAAACATCAAACAGTAGAAATTTTACTGTACAAATTAATGAAATTCCCATTTTGTACAAATTCCATAGCAACCAATTTGGGATGTCATCATTTAGGTAGTTTTTTCAAACTGTGGCAGAAATCGAACAGATCAACGATTTTAGACTCTTTCCTCCTAAAACTGTGGCAAAATCATCAAATTCATTGTAATGTGTATTGCTGCCACATTTGAAAAAAAAATGCTTAGTGCGATTCGAACTTAATACTCAAACGTTTTAACATACCAAAAAGGTACACATGTCCATTATTGTTTACAATAAAATTTTTAGATTTCAATTTGTGAAGCAAACATTATTGAGGAATCTGTAGAATGAAATTATAATGTAATGATGTAAACATTTTAACACTAACTTGAATCTCGACCTTTTCAAACAATATCGAAAATACGAAAAAAACGTGTTGCAAGAATGGCCGTATGTGTATTGCTAGAACGACCGCTTGTATGCGTATTCCAAGAACAGTCATATGCAAGTTTCATGCTGTTACCAAACTTTGAAAAGATCGATCAACAGTCAGATCACGGAAAGTGCAATGAAATGATTTTATCCTGATTATTTTAAGAAAAACAACAACAACACACAAGATGATTTATGTCACTACTTATATATCATATCTAGCCTAAAGTCATATATCTAAACCATAAACATATCCATGAGTGGTATTAGTCTTTCCCCCAACCCTGAGCCTTCCATAGTTTCCCCTCCACTCATCAAGCCTTACCAAAAACATGCCCAAATTAAGACTCGGCATTTTATGACAGTAGAGAATGATGACGCTGATAATATTGAATACAACTATGTACATTAAATAACACATATTTATACAATAAAATATAAAAAAAATGTATACATAAAAATTATCTAATTTGGACGGAGTGTAAAACTTTTGGCATTATAGGCAAAATATGGATAAAAATATTACTGTTCTTATACCATTTCTGCTTAAAGAAAATTTAATAGAACTTAATGAAAAAACACCCTATCTAGATGAATAACTGAATAACAAAAATGTTCAATTTGCCCTGAATAAAAAAACTGAATACTACATAAAACAACCTTAACATTAAGTAAAAATTGATTTAAAATCATTATTCACAATAATGAGTAAGCAAGTATGCATAAAAACATAGTCAACTTCAACCAGACACCAATTTGCGTATTGAATTTATACATTGCGTTGAAATGTTTTTATACATATTCACTAAAATATTATCTTGGCAATACCTTACAAATATAAAGCCACACACAAATGTTTGTTTGAAACGATTACAAAAATCAGCTGAAAGGTCACACCAACACGAATGGACAAATAAAAAATAAATATGAATATTTATGGGAGAAAAAAATATAATGCAAAAATTATGATAAAATCATATATAATATAACCAATCTGACAACTGCATATCATACAAAAATATATATATATATTATATTATATAATATAACATTTCAAAATAAAACAACAAACGACAGCACTTATATGTATTGTAGGAATGGGCAGAATTATGATACGATGGAGTACATAGTTATAATATAATGGACAGAATTAACACACAGCATGATGATGAACATGTACAATCATTATATAAAACACCATTGGCACTTATTTGTAAGTAACTTAAAACATATCTTGTAATAACTATAATGGAAAAATAAAATAACTCTGTAACAAGTGTTAACACTTGGTACATAACAATTCCCCACACAGTGACAAAGTCTGAACCCCATCATGCTGAGAAACTTTACATTAAAAAATCTGAACATGACATATAGCAAACTTGCGCTATTTGTCATGAGAACGTGTGCTTCTTTTCATCGGAACTAGCACTTCTAGTCACCGGAATGTGCGCTACTGGTCACTTGAACGTGTACTACTGGTCACGGGAATGTGCCCTACTGCTCACCAGAACGTGTGTTACTGGTCACCGGAATGTGCCCTACTGGTCACCGGACATGTGCTATTGGTCACCGAAATGTGCGCTACTGGTCACCAGAACATGTGTTACTGGTCACCGGAATGTGCCCTTCTCGTCACCGGAATGTGTGCTACTGGTCATGTCATGTATCTTCAGCATTTAGATCGGAATCTTTATACTGATTGCGCTTGTTATTAACATCAACCAGCTTGTGACAGACCACACTGGATATATCCACTAACCGACTCATTAAGCTAGGCTTGGCTATATAGAACATACTATCAAGCTAAATCACAACAACCTATCATCGGTTGAATCATAAAATAATTCCTCAAATCAAAAAATTAATCCTTTAATCATAAAAGAATTCCTCCAATCAGCAGTCTCTTAGTATTCTATAAATAGAACGAAAATGCTGTAACAAGTTTTGAAAAAAATATATATAAGCTACTTTGGAAGGTTATAAAAACTAAAATTCTGCATAAAAACTAACTACAATTTGTAAATGTCTAACAGGTAACAAAAACTGACTAACTGTCAGCAGGAATTTGAAAGTAATGGACAAAATAATTAATCACAGAATGGAATACTATGAATGTATTGATGATACCGTATTCTACCAAATATTGCACGCACTTTATCAACCCAGAATCATAACCAACAATACTCTGTCTTTTAAAAAACATGAATAAGTCTTTTACACAGCTTTAGACATATAGCAAGCCTTTGATGGGCAACTCTGGAGCAGCCAACCTCATATGATCTTTTGTCGTACTTTTACTATTTTTTTCTTTGAATCTTCTCTCATTTTTTTTACATGCATCCTATATGTGGGTGTGTGCAATACTTGTGCAATTACGGTAATGTCTACTCCACAACAGATATGTGCTCAATCAATCATGATAGTGAAGTTACAGGTCGGAATGTATACTTGGACGGAACACTGTATCACATGGTCCTAAAATCAATACTGTAGAGTGATAGATTCATGAATAACAATAAGTGACGATAGATGATACACAGTATACAAGGATGGCTCTATAAATAATGCATACATCAAAAAAAAACAACAACAAAATATAAAACGAAAGAAAAACATTTACGTAGATAACAATTTGCAAATTATAATTTTTCTAATTTTGCGGAATATCAACATCTTGCTATATTTCATTTTTGATATTCAATTTAACTCAAATTGCAAGAATTACGTAGAACAAGCTTGCTGAAAGATTTGCTGATTTTGAGTCGTTGTAATGCAGTAATGCAAGAACTATTGAATTTTGCTGAGGAAATAATTCAAATTCTTAACTTTGCTATTTCATTGCGAATTTTAATTTGTTGCGTCTAAGAACTTTACCAAAATTATTTGTTGCGTCAATGTATTAACTATTTACCAAAATTGTTTATTTAAGGTTTAGTTGCCACGGATACAAGTCAACAACCAACACATAACATACAATTATATCTTCAAAATGTATGCAGTCCTAAACTATGCAGACCTTAAACACGGCAGTCCATATTTCTGCAGTTCTATAAAACAAGTATTTGCCAACAAACCATGATACCAATCATAGTGTACTAGACATAACGAACCAAAGATAAACAACTTATATATAATGTAACAGACAATGTCAAGCTGTAACGATCACAGAATATTGGCTAAACAAAGTATACACCAAACAACGTATAGTATGGAGATAATAACCTGACCCTTACCTTTAATGCATGATTATATTACAAGGTTCTTGCGTTAAATATATCAATTTCCGCAAACAAACTGTGCAATATCGGTCCTTAAGATTTGTGTTGGTATTACACCTCAAGCGTCTTCCTGGTACTCAACGTTTATGAAAACAAACAACCGGGGTTCTAAATTTAGACCAGATATCAGTTGTAAAATTATGCTAATAGAAGGTCGAGGATCAAGTCAAATTCTCCATACTATGTACACCAAACAGACCACAACATATTTTGATATCACCAAGAATCACAGAACCTTTGAACAACATACAATAATCACGTATATAACAATATATAAGTCAACTTGCGCCACCAACAATGTGCAAGTGCTAGCACATCAACGTAAATTTGTACATGAAATACTCTGAAATAACTCATGAACATGAACAATTTGATCTCTAAGTTCATAAACAATTACAACCCATGAACATGTACAGTTTGATCTCTAAGTTCATAACCAATTGTATATTATAAAGTTCACGTCCATGTTTACTAAAAATTAACATCTCATAATAATGGCTGCACAATATCTACTTTAATATACACAAATCAATTGTCACATCACATGCTTTCTTCTAACTATTCTAAAAATAGAAATGTCTTATTTCACTTCCTGTGTGATCACATGATCAGTCATGTGACTTCAAGTACTTCCGTCTGCTAGTATACCTCTGCTCACGGGTCTGTCGACTGCGTTCATCTGTAGGAATTGTTGCTGGACCTCCTCAGGGGGCATTCCTAGGTAAGCGTTGTGATCAAAGTCAAACCCTGCAAGTATAGGAAATGTATGTTAATGCGTTTGTGTGTATATTCAGGTTTTTCTATCATATACATGCTCTTTCACAAGGGAACAGCAACTTCACATGTATACCATATATCATCATAGGTCTCAAATTTACATGGAAAGGTATGATCCCCCAAGACCAGGAATCGAAATCAAACTCAGATCACCAGGTTACAAATCCGGCATACTAGCCACAGGACCAGAGCAGGGGCTGTGTTTGAAAACTTTATCACTGTGAAAGAAATAAATATATGTACAGTTTAGATGAAAATGCACAAGTGTTTGTGAAAAGCACAGAGACATAATAAATTCTGTTAATTCTTAGTTTAGATAATCCCATTACAAATTATATAAACATACCAGAATTATTGGACAACCCTCTCTGCATGTCGTTGAAATCTTCCAGTTGTCCTTGCCAGGCAACATTCTGCATACGACAGTTGTTATATGAATATTGGGGTATGGGCATTTCTGGTACCCGGCTCGGCGCTTGTGGAATATGTCCACCATTCTCCATCCATTGTTCGTACATTTCATCCGCCTGTGGATATGCCGGCGGCATCATTCCAAGCTCCATATTGGGATACATGGCACGGTGTCTGAGGTGAGGATGAGGTCGTCCTCGGCCAGGACTTACCATATCTGGTGGGGCAGGCGAGAAACTGTGTAAACTGTGAATAGAAAACAATGTATTCAATATTTACTAACAAATATATACAACATTTACCAGCAACAGGAGTCCTTTGGAGGCATAACATGCCATTGGATGCTACATAGTCAGTTTTACAATAGAGCAATGTTTTAAACTGTGTTTTGACAAATTGGCATTTCAATTTCAAACATTAATTGCTCTATTGTTAAATTTCAGCGTAAGAAATGTCAGATGACCAAAACCAAATTCTTTAAATTTTCATCAAATAATTGTGCAGAAAAGGTCCTTATTTCAAGAGCAACCAATCTGGATTTCTGTATTATTCTGCAATTGCAGGATCCTGTAACAAACATTGTCAAGCTTGTTTGGTCATTACAATGAACTAGCATGCTACATAAGATTAACTAGAGATAAACTGGTTGGACACTCAGAGGTAGTCTCGCGCATATCGGTGCTATAATACACTGGGCAAGTTAAAGAACCAAGGATTTTCCTTGTATCAAACAAACTTTCTGTCTCTTTCATTGAAGGCGGAGGTTTAAAATGGCCAATTAGGCTGGGATAAAACCAAATAGCCACTTACTACGACTGTCTCAGATGAGTTGAAAGCCAAAAACAATATATCTATTCTTAATACTGTTAGTATAGTAGGTATACAAAACCTAATCACTGTATCATTTCTTGCAACCCTGTATACATCAACTTGTATGGCTTTAATATTTTGAGGTTAAGTAGCTGTAACTATGGGTCAATATGTATGATTTCTTGCAATTACTGAAGTAGACTTGTTTATACACAGTGAATGTCTGTTCACGCTAAGGGATGGTTTTTTATTAGCACCAGTATCGACTAAGACAGTTGTAAGTGTGTGGTTATATAATTTCCATAAAATTTTCCCAACAAGATTGGCCTGAAAGACTTCTGATTTCAAGAGAAGAGACATGACCAACCAGTGACAATCTTGTTACCATATACGTACATGATAATAATTTGTATGTCTTCGAAACGATGAAAATGTTCTAATCAATACTCGTGGAATTTAAAATAGAATACTAGAATAAGAACTGACCAGGGATGAAAAAATGCATGCTAATTTGTTATCACAGATTCTTACGAAGTTTACTACAAAGGACGAACATGCTACTTTGTTATCACACAATCTAAGATAGGTGAGGATCTGAACAGTTGGTTTTAAATCAATATGTATGACTTGTTCTATAACTAGAAGTTGACTTGTTTTGAGACTGTGAGATCCAACACAACATGGATTTAACACCAAATAAGTTCTGAAATATTCAAGTGAGATCCACAACTAAGTAGAAAGTCACAGTTATTGATCAGAGTAGGATTGAGAATGTTCATAAATTTACAAAGTAAACATTTAAACATACCAAGTTTGTTCACATTTAAATGACCTTTCAAACTACCCCAGATTCAGGAGACACCAAAAATAAGACTTGTTATGATAATTTAAACCTTGACCATAAAGGTTAAACAAATGAATCATCTAATAAATTTAATCAGCCTATGTTTACATGTTTGGATAGATTGCCATTAGTATTCAGAAATATGCATCTCTACCAGACTTAGATCTACAGCACTATTACCGGTAATAATATCAAGGCCTATTTCTTTGCAAATTTGGTAATTTTTGGGGTCAAATTTGAGAAATTTTGGCTCAACCGGTCAAATTTTTCTCAGGAAGGGATTCTGACTAGCTTTTTTGCTCAGGGGGTCCAACCAGGTTTTTTTGTTATCAGTTGTCAGTGGAGGAAATTGCCCAACTACTTGCCCGATCAGGAGAATTTGCTTCAAAATTTGCTTTGGTTGTCCTAATCAGACTGTAAGCCCTGACAAACTCATGTAAATGTATAAGATGACCACATTTTTGCAAAAATTCTTGGGGGGTTCAGACCCTCAGTCCCCCACCATCAATTGTGGAATAGGGCAGACTATATATGTGTGTACAGGAGAAGATGGGTACATTATTTGTACGTACTCAGCAGAACTCTGTGAATCATCCATCTGGCTCAGTGGACTATTCTGTACATTAATAGGAGACTGTTCCATTACTGATGGACCGCCTAATCCATAATCTGAAAAATATAAAATAATAATAGATTTAGAATACAATTCATTAATATCTGGCCCTGTGTTCACAAAGAACAGTTGAGCCAGTCTTAAGGAGTCAATCAGGTCAGTTATTTGCCTTAAGGAGCCAATCAGGTTAACTTTTTTGCCTTAAGGAGCCAATCAGGTAAGTTATTTGCCTTAAGGAACCAATCAGGTAAGTTATTTGCCTTAAGGAGCCAATCAGGTAAGTTATTTGCCTTAAGGAACCAATCAGGTAAGTTATTTGTCTTAAGGAACCAATCAGGTAAGTTATTTGCCTTAAGGAACCAATCAGGTAAGTTATTTGCCTTAAGGAGCCAATCAGGTAAGTTATTTGTCTTAAGGAACCAATCAGGTAAGTTATTGGCCTTAAGGAGACAATCAGATTAACTTATTTGCCTTAAGGAGCCAATCAGGTAAGTTATTTGCCTTAAGGAGCCAATCAGGTAAGTTATTGGCCTTAAGGAGCCAATCTGAGGTAAGTTATTTGCATTAAGGAACTAATCAGGTAAGTTATTTGCCTTAAGGAACCAATCAGGTAAGTTATTTGTCTTAAGGAACCAAGCATTAGTTATTATGAGTGTCAATCTATGCATGCTAATACTTAGATTAATGAGCTGATTGAAAGTCTACACAGATCATTCTCAATGGAAACAGCAAGATTACATTATTTATAAATCACTTAGTATTCATGATAACTGTTTAGTATTCAACAAATCACATGCATTTACTACATATAAATACTTCTCTACTTTAGGGCAAAGTAGGCAAATTTCCTAGATTCTCAGACCTTATATTTAAAACAAATGAAAGGCTGTTCAATTGCTACCAAACTAGCAGAAAGAAATATGAATGTTTCGTCATGTTTATGACTTTAAGTTTGTCATTGTGACGTGTATGTGTAACTTGTGAACCGGTATGTTTATTGTGCCTTTTCTGCTCTTCATCCTGTTTGTTATTTGCCCTTTTTATGCTGTAATTAAAATGAACACAGAAAAAAGAGTGTTTTTGTTCCTCTTTAAAGGTTCAGGAGGGATTATATAATAGGTGTATCCTGCAATGACATTAACACTTATTAAAAAGCCATTGTCTGAGTTCAATGAAGTATTCTACTTTCCTATTAATACTCAATATTTTGCAGAAATAAGACGAGGATTGTTGGAGAAGCTCACATCTAGACATCAAACCCTCTCATAATCATTATAGTCAATACTTCAAGTATGCAACAATAATAGCATTTATAATCTGTTACAGATAGAACTATTGGTATGATTCCAGACATGTCAGCATACAGAAACTATTTTTAATGTATCTCAAAAGGTTTTTGTCCTTTGCAGTATTATTTTTAAAGGCCATTCAATGAATTTTAATATTATTTTTATTTGCACTTATTAAAATGAGTTTCCTGTATCATTTTTATATGTATTTCGATACTTTTTCAGTCTTGTTTTCGTTTGACTTGCTGCTTTTGAGAGATTAGACAGTACCTAGGAATTTATTATGGGTAAGGTTTTATTGCCTACCTATATAAGGACATTTTACGTAATTGCAGAGAATCAATGCATCTTGACTGATTACCTATCTGTCCCCATAGGTCCTTGAGCCTTTACAAGGTATTCACCCTATATCCAATAATTCGCATGATTACTTAAAATAGATAAGACAGGCACAGAAATCTACCTATAGCCCGATATATAGCATGACACAGCAACATGATAAGGTTAGTTGGTTTGTAAACAAAAATTTACATCTATATGCTTTTATTTTTATCACATAAATACCAAGAACAAAATTTAATGATGGAGCAATGTTCTCCAACAGGTGTGATAACAAATGAGAGACGTCAACAACTTTTCGACACGAAAATGTAAGGTCACCAGCTTAAATTCTTTATTTCTGACGTTGTTTTGGCTCGGTAATTGTAGTAATGTGATATAACAAAATCTGCCACTCGTTGCCTTTAAGATCAACATTTCATAAACTTGTCAAGAAAACAAATTATTAAGCTCGCCAAAGGCCTGCTTAATAATCTGCGTTTTCTAGACTTTAGAAATGCTGATCACCATAGACAACAGTTTGTTCCTGACAGATCCTATAGAAATGCTGATCACCATAGACAACAGTTTGTTCCTGACAGATCCTATAGAAATGCTGATCACCATAGACAACAGTTTGTTCCTGACAGATCCTATAATTATATCCTTCCATGCTGATCACCATAGACAACAGTTTGTTCCTGACAGATCCTATAGAAATGCTGATCACCATAGACAACAGTTTGTTCCTGACAGATCCTATATATCCTTCCATGCTGATCACCATAGACAATAGTTTGTTCCTGACAGATCCTATAGAAATGCTGATCACCATAGACAACAGTTTGTTCCTGACAGATCCTATATATCCTTCCATGCTGATCACCATAGACAATAGTTTGTTCCTGACAGATCCTATAGAAATGCTGATCACCATAGACAACAGTTTGTTCCTGACAGATCCTATAGAAATGCTGATCACCATAGACAACAGTTTGTTCCTGACAGATCCTATATATCCTTCCATGCTGATCACCATATACAACAGTTTGTTCCTGACAGATCCTATATATCCTTCCATTAGGCAACCAATACAGGGGAGGCCCCCACAGAAGGGGAGGCCCCCACAGGAGGTTAGTCATTTCAGTTTTTAGGAGATAGTGCATAATACAGAAGATGCCCCAGCTCCAGAAGCACCCCTGGTTCTTTAATGTGCCTGATGTAATGTATCATACACAGGACCTCAGTTTTTAAAGTCTTGTCTGAAAGACTGTTAGTGAATTGAGTTATGTAAGTGGGAAACACAGAAAAGCATTTCTGTTTTTATCCAGGTACAAAAATATGTCAGGGTTTACACTATCGAAAGTGGCCCCTCCCCATGGTCGTTTTTAGGGGTCGGAATTAGAAGTTGTTATGAAGAGTATTGAAAGAGCTGACAATAAATGTGACAACAATTAATTATTTTGCTAGGAAGCGTTAAATCAAACACACACCTTTTTATACTGTAGCCTAACTTTATAATACAAATCTAAGACTTTAATACAGGCACGTTCGGCATCATGGAGAAAATCATTTAACAGCCGAATTTGAAATATCAATATAATACAAGGCATACACTCGAAACTAATTAGCGCATGTGGTGAAGTCTGTGTGGGACTTTTTAAGCCCACTATGATTATTAAGGCGTGTAAAGTCCTAACTTTATTTATTGTTTATTTGGGGTTAACATTTTTCATATGGCGGCCGATTCACCTAACCAGTTTTCCTAGACTGTTTTCTAATCTAAACAGTACTAATTTACTCTTTCACAAGGAACCATCAACTTCTCCGCATGAGGAGGAAAATCAACATTAATTTTTGTCAGTTTTTTATGGAAGGGGATGTGTGACCTCCCATGACAGATAATCAAACCTGGATCACCAGTTAGAACAGTCTTTCTGTTGTTATGACCCTTGCATGCCCCCAGCTCCAAGCGAAGTATATAGAAACGAGTAAATCCAAATAGTTAAATCAGAGTAAAATACACCTGTACTAAAGATACCACCTGATTTTAAGCAGCCACATTGGATGTTTTCACTTGACCGATCACTTAAGTCAGGTGGCAGCTTAAATCAATTTAAACTATCATCTCCCTTAGTACATGGAAACTTAACAAACTGTATGACCTCTAGATAGAACGTCTCGTGTGATTTTATCTGTAAGAATGGCGCCAAATCTAATCAGTGTAAATATACTTGAAAACATCTTCCTCACAAAGTAGGCCATTTAAAATACCATACTGACAATACATCCCTTCAATAAACCTAACAAGTCTAAATGAAATTTTGTTTGTTTCCCTTACGCTAGCTACACGCCAAAATTGCACCTACAGGCGGCGATACTTAGAGGAATTTAGTATCTACTCAAACATGGCATCAATGATAATTTTTCTTAGGCAACCAATCATGGGACTTATATTGCAACGCTTGTAGCTACGTATAGGAAGTTAAATAAAACTTGATTAAAAACCATTCAGTAAAAAAGTTCAAAACACCATAAAATGATGATGGTATATATTTATTGGAAACAATTATTTTTATCAGCTTTGAAGAGCCTTGCGTTGATTATGAATGTATAATATATGTAAATTTCTGATTGAAAACACTGTATACTCAATTATCGAATACTGACTCTTCTAAATGGAGACAAAAAGAGTCATTTTGTAAAATATAGGTTTGGTTCTAGTTGAGTAAATAATCTACTTTACATGTTAATTTTTCTTAATTAAAAGTCAGCCATTTACCAACTAAAGGAAAACGAATACTTTAATTGGAAGCCCGAAAAAATACTTAAAAAATAACATTTAGTTTTCAATAAAAGAACCTCTAATAACACGAATAGATAACAATATTCTTATTCAGGCAGCAATATGGAAAATATTCTAAACGAGAAAATAATTGCTTCAACTAAACACGCCCATGACTTGACATTTTCCTCACCAAAAATTGCCACAAAATGACTCAGTAAACTTTCGTAGGAAGTTGACTATTTGTCCTTGGGTTTAATGATTGTAACTAAAAGTTAAACCACAAGTAAATAATTTATGGCAAGAAAATATGCAAATTCATGCAAGATTTTAATAAACCCATTGTTTGAAATCAATTTTGTAACAATGCATAGAAATACTGGAATGTTACCTAAATGTATTTTAGTGTTTTCAAGACTGAACACTTAAAACTGAACACTTAACACCATTTCTTTCAGATTCATTTTCGCCTAAATAATTATACTTATTACAAAAATAATTTTGTTAGTGTTTTAAAGACTTTGAATACTATAAATTCAAGAACAACTATTCTTTTTTATTTGTTTTCTCAAAAACAATTATTCTTAAAATAATGTTACATTCAAGCAGAATATGAATTTTTCATGTCTTGCACATGTTTTAAACTTAAATTTTTAGTTTGCCTTTTTAAATTTTTGAGTTTTATTATCAAGAAAAGCTATGCATCATGGTACTATTTTATCAAAGTACTTACGGAAACCAAATTCTATATAAGGTGAGGTAAACAGAGTTGTGATACTAATAATGATTCAGTTAATCAACTCCTACAGACAGTATCTGCCAGATTTTACTGTTGTTAAAAAATTATAAAGAATATAAAGTTGAACGTAAGTTATCGATTTTCATATGTGCTTTGATAAATCAGTACCCATATGCATATAAATAATATCAAGGTAAGTTTTTAACACTGTAGCAATAGAATAACAATATGAATTATTGAATAGAAAACAGGGTGTAAAGTATCTAAGAAATCAGTTCATTACAAAATTTAAGGTCGTAGAAAACTTAAATGGTGAATAGGTATAAAACTATCATATTTCGACGAACAATGAACTGAGGATATAAAGAATAACTGTTTTTACTTGATATGTAGATATCTGAAGTATCATATTACGAACAATCTGCGAATAATGGAACCGACGATGCATTGCAATTTTTGTAAAAAGGAAATTTCTTTGTAATACTTCACAAATTGTAATATTGACCCATTGTATTAAATAAAGTTAAATAAACAACGGGGTAGAATAACATTTGACGTCATGAACAAGAACATGTTCCGACACCAGAATTGTCAATCAAGGTATATTGGGAACTGATTAACAAGATATGCTTGTTTTTCTTCAGACACTCGAATATAATTGTTGTAACTTTAAGATCCTATATTACTTTAAATATTAAAATCTCCCTATAACTGGTCATGGAAGAAATGATCAAACTAGCAGTTTAATGGGACGTATCATAATTAACGATTTACAGGTTAAACCCACAAAAAACATGATCTTTTCCGCATTAACAAAAACGTTTGACTATATATTATGAACTATGTGGTCATAGATCAAGTTTGAAGAAAAACATTGTTCTTATTAAAACAAGGGCAATAATTCCACTGAAACCAAAATTCCAGTTGCATAAATTCATTTTTGGTATCAATTTAGTATTCAATTGTGAAGTTTCATTGATATCAGACCAATGGTTAAGGAAAACAAGTAATTAAGAATTGCAAGCAATACAGAAGTCCCCTACCGGTTTTAAGCCATTTTCAATGTTTCTGTTGCCGTAGCAACCACAATTTTGGTCTAAATCAAAATATGTTTGGACGTGCATTATCCCCTTATTGCCCCCTATTCACTGTTTGAGTTATGTCAGGATTCAGATTTTTTGAATGAATGACGGACGGACGGACGGAGGGCAAACCTATAGTCCCCTACCGGTCAAAAACCGGTAGGGGACTAACAAGCATTGACAAACTTTGTGACAACCATACAGATAAACATGTAGCACAAAATCAATATGGCTCCCCCGCTGTATGTGGGAGACATAGGTAAACACATGATGGAAAAAAAGATCGAAGGCAATGACTTACTAGGATAAATATCTTGCTGCACAGCTCCGTCGACATTGCCTGTATGTAATTGTTGTATGGTCAGACAGTTCCCTAACATGCCGGGCTGCGACATCTCGCCTTCTCGTTTCATCTGTAATAGATTAATACACGCATTGTAAAACATAATTACATACATTTTACTACATGCTTGGCTGCGACATCTCGCCTTCTCGTTTCATCTGCAATAGATTAATACCCACATTGTAAAACATAATTACATACATTGTACTACATGCTGGGCTGCGACATCTCGCCTTCACGTTTCATCTGCAAAACATAATTAAATTCTTTCTTTATAAGTTTCATAACAAGGTAAAACATTTTTAGTTTTTACATACATATTCAAATTCTTAGTTATTCTGAGGTACATAACTGCAGATATAAATGTACAAACACATTCAAATATACAAAATAAAGAAAAACAACTCTTTTCAACGCCAGACACTTGACTTTATTATAAATCATTCAAAAAATCTTTCTCTCAAAATATTGTTTTTTTGTTTTATTTAATACTGAGTGTCAAGCAAGGGGGATACTTGGAATACCAGTTCCATTTTAAGGACATTGGTATATTGCTGCCTGATGTTTAAAGGGAGGTAATATTAAACATGTACCTACTCCAGTCTACATACATTTTGTTTTAATGCAAAAATAAATACTTCGTCAACGCTTAAAGCACCCAAATGATATACTTTTAAAACATTTACAGTTTATTAACAACAATATCTGATAAAACCTGATCGCCTAACTGCACAAGAAAATTTGAGATCAAAAGAATGGCTTCAAAGAATTTAAAATTTCAATCACACAAGTGGTTATTAACATAGAGTCGATGCTCTACTAACTCATTTCTTTAAAATTATTATAATTTATTGAATAATACTTCGAGACTATATGAAGCATTGAAGTATATACAATCAACAGAATACCGAGTGAATGTAAATATTTGAACAAGTGCAATTTAAAACCATTTTTTTATTCAAAGTGAATTTACAACATTTAGATCTTCCATTGTCAGCAAGAAAAAATTCAATTCCAACCTCGAATGAAAGCGTTGAAATGTATACAAATAAAATAGTTAAGTAAACAGGTATACAAAACACTAGAAAACATCTTTACTTTGATGATTGAGCCATAAACAGACAAGTCATCTGTCATAAA
Source organism: Spisula solida (assembly GCA_947247005.1). Lineage (NCBI taxonomy): Eukaryota > Metazoa > Mollusca > Bivalvia > Venerida > Mactridae > Spisula > Spisula solida. The sequence continues at coordinate 46,121,519 of OX365948.1, read as the reverse complement.
AACATGGTACATGCAAATTTAAATGCCCAGGACCAATATTCAGAAAGTGAGTTTGTTGAATAATTTTCTAGGACTTTTTAAGTTAACAAGAGGAGTTAGTAAAACATGTATGCCCCATCGTCAGCCCAATAGTCAGACATGATAAACGCCATGATGACCTTGACCTACTGACCTCAAAATCGTTAGGGGTCAACTTCTGATAGTGACCAATCTTCATGTAAAGTATGAGTATCCTACGGTCAAGCATTCTTGGGTTATTAAATGGAAACCATTTCATCTACGGACTGACAAACAGATGACCAACCGACATGTGCAAAGCAATATAACCCCTCATTAAAAATGGGAGGGGCATAATAATTGCCACATTACGTCATTCACACAGGACAGTGGATAATGTATGAAATAGTGATAATACATTAATTAACAGTCAATCAATATATTGTCACCTAACGTCATTCACACGGGACTGTGGATAATGTATGAAATAGTGATAATACATTAATTAACAGTCAATCAATATATTGTCACCTAACGTCATTCACACGGGACTGTGGATAATGTATGAAATAGTGATAATACATTAATTAACAGTCAATCAATATATTGTCACCTAACGTCATTCACACGGGACTGTGGATAATGTATGAAATAGTGATAATACATTAATTAACAGTCAATCAATATATTGTCACCTAACGTCATTCACACGGGACTGTGGATAATGTATGAAATAGTGATAATACATTAATTAACAGTCAATCAATATATTGTCACCTAACGTCATTCACACGGGACTGTGGATAATGTATGAAATAGTGATAATACATTAATTAACAGTCAATCAATATATTGTCACCTAACGTCATTCACACGGGACTGTGGATAATGTATGAAATAGTGATAATACATTAATTAACAGTCAATCAATATATTGTCACCTAACGTCATTCACACGGAACTGTGGATAATGTATGAAATAGTGATAATACATTAATTAACAGTCAATCAATATATTGTCACCTAACGTCATTCACACGGGACTGTGGATAATGTATGAAATAGTGATAATACATTAATTAACAGTCAATCAATATATTGTCACCTAACGTCATTCACACGGGACTGTGGATAATGTATGAAATAGTGATAATATATAATTTAACAGTCAATCAGTCTGAAACAAGAAGTAAATGCACAATGAAGAAAGTTGTAGCATTTTTTTAAAACAAACATGACATCATCTGAGTGAGTATGACTAAATTAACCTCTACCAAATATATGGACAATAGTTTTTTAAAGTGCGCAATATCAATTGAACACTTTCATGATCGAAAGTGGCTACTGTCCAAATCAAGCGTTAAGAACCAGCTCATTTGTCACTTTACTTGTCAAGATCATAAATAACTTCACCCAGTAAGAGTCACTTAAAGGGCCACTTTCCCCCCGATTTGTATGTTGAATCACATGGACCCAATGTTTATATATACTCTGGGCCATTTAAAATGTTAAACAGAAGTTTGGTCTAAATAAAATATATAAACTGATCAACATTCATAAAGCTTGAAATACATCAATCACATATGAGTCATATGCCCGTATAATATTTTATGATTGGATAAGTATTACTGTAACCTCAGAAATTTGCAAGGTTTAAAAAATTGCGAATTTTGTTATTCTGAAGTAGTTAGCAACTTTAAATGTTCACGTTTTCAAACATCAGACAAAAACTATATCATGTGTTTTACTGTTGTGGTTTCAGTTTTAGAGTATAAATTTTCGCAAAAATATCAAATTCGCGAATATAACAAAAAAATTAATCCCTTGCAAAAGTTCCTGGCTTTAGGCCTTACATTTTAAAAATAGGATGTAGGGGCATTATTACAAACTAAATACTTCATTTTCTTCAAATAGTTTTTTAATTCTGTATAATTACTCAGACTCGTAAAAAAAATATACAAATCTTCACTTACAATTGCGTTCATGCACTGGTAACTAAAAATTTGTACATTTCTTCTGCAAAGTTTTTCCTGACAGTACAATTAAAATCACAATTTTAAGACGAAGATATCCAAAAAAATTGGACGATTAATTTTTTCTGTCAAATCCATTAAAGTTTTACAAAAAAATTTAGTAACTATATTCAGATAAAGTTGTATTAAAATAACCATTTTAATGTTTGAATTTCTCGTTATCATATCACTTATATTGATAACAACTTTGAGGTTGAGTAGAGAATTTGTTTCCATTTATAAATAGGATCTGATCGAGGTACTTGTAATACTTTTGTCGTTAAGCAGATAAGCGACGAGTGCACAAACATCGATTATTTATACTGCAAAATATGACCAGAGACAAATAAAGAGCGAATACACAATGATTCAGAGTCAGTGTTTAAGTATAACATCCTACAGTGACATTGACTGATTGCCGAGTTACAAATACCCGCTGGCACGAGGGTTGTGTCTAAATCAAGAAACACTTATATACAAACCTATACAAGGAAATCCTGTAGGATTATTCATCAAAACAAAGAACAAGAGGGCCCAAAGGGCCCTAGGTCGCTCACCTGTCGAACTTGACCTAGATTTTGTTGAGAAGATCATTGTGACCAAGTTTTATACAAATTAGGCCAATATTGTAACCTCTAGTGATTACACAAGGGTTTTCTATGATTTGACCTTATGACCTAGTTTTTGACCCAAGATAAACCAATATCAAACTTGACCTAGATTTTGTTGAGATCATCATTGTGACCAAGTTTCGTAAAGATCAGGCCAAATATGTGACCTCTAGTGACTACACAAGGTTTTTCTATTATTTGACCTTGTGACCTAGTTTTTGACCCCAGATGACCCATTATCGAACTTGACCTAGATTTTATTGGGATGATCATTGTGACAGAGTTTCATTAAGATAAGACCGAAATGGTGACCTCTAGTGACAACACAATATTTTTCTATTATTTGACCTTGTGACCTAGTTTTTGACCTCAGATGACCCATTATTGAACTTGACCTAGATTTTATTGAAATGATCATTGTGACAGAGTTTCATAAAGATTAGACCAAAATTGTGACCTCTAGTGACAACACAAGGTTTTTCTATGATTTGACCTTGTGACCTAGTTTTTGACCTCGGATGACCCAATATCGAACTTGACCTAGATTTTGTTAGGATGATCATTGTGACCAAGTTTCAAAAAGAATAAGTCAAAATTTCGACCTCTAGTGACTACACAAGGTTTTTCTATGATTTGACCTTGTGACCTAGTTTTTGACCTCGGATGACCCAATATCGAACTTGACCTAGATTTTGTTAGGATGATCATTGTGACCAAGTTTCAAAAAGAATAAGTCAAAATTTCGACCTCTAGTGACTACACAAGGTTTTTCTATGATTTGACCTTGTGACCTAGTTTTTGACCTCGGATGACCCAATATCGAACTTGACCTAGATTTTGTGGAGATGATCATTGTGAGCAAGTTTCATAACAATTAAGTCAAAATTGTAACCTCTAGTGACTACACAAGGTTTTTCTATGATTTGACCTTGTGACCTAGTTTTTGACCCCGGATGACCCAATATCGAACTTGACCTAGATTTTGTTAGGATGATCATTGTGACCAAGTTTCATAAAGATTAAGTCAAAATTGTGACCTCTAGTGACTACACAAGGTTTTTCTATTATTTGACCTAGTGACCTAGTTTTTGACCCCAGATGCCCCAATATCGAACTTGGCCTAGATTTTGTTAAGATGATCATTGTGACCAAGTTTCATAAAGATTAGGCTAAAATTGTGACCTCTAGTGTCTACACAAGCCAATTGTTGACGGACGGACGGACGGACGGACGGACGGACGGACGACGAGTGATCACAAAAGCTCACTCTGTCACTTTGTGACAGGTGAGCTAAAAACAAGACTGTGTTCAATAAACACTTATGCCCAGGTGCCCCTTGTCCATAAAACTAGCTAAGTCAATCAGGGGCCATAATTCTGTTGAAATGTTGGATAGTGTTACATGGCGTTGACAATGTATGGTATTTATGATGGATAACAAGTATGCCAAGTTTGAAAGCAATGCCTTAATATACTTCAAAAATATTTGAGTTTCAACAACTTGATAGTTTTGATTAACATTTTCAGACTGACAGGACAATCACTATAATGCCTACTGCATAAAAAAGACTGCACTATAAGCATGAGATTTGATTATTACCTTAAAGAAAGACATTTATTTTTAATCTTAATTATAAAAATTGCTGGAAAGAAACATGTATATTTATCTATGTAAGAATATATTGGTTTGAATATGATGTAGGAACGTAACACACATTCAATGCAAATAATTGTAATGTAAATTGAGTTTTTTTTTGTTTTTGTTTTTCAACAGTGAGCTGGTCGACCTTACAAAACCAGTGTTCCAGGAAATAATTGTCCAGGAGTGCCATAAATTTACAGATTTTTGTTGAGCTAGAAGCCAAAATTGTGGCTTATATATAAACTGAAATAATTGCTGTGGATGTTGTTATTGTTGTTGTTGTATTATGAAAGTTGAGTTTCAGCCAAATAATCTAGAGCAGACTGTTAGAGGTTTCATATGGTATCTCATTGTTCATCAATTAATTTCTTAAACTTCATATAACATACTTTTTTTACAAAAATAATTTGACGAAAATAAAACAGATCTCTTTCATGAACTATCTCAAAAACTCAAACAAACCATTAATCAGGATGGAGTAATTCATCTTAAAGAGCCGTAGGGTGATTATAACGCTATACAAACAATCAACCAATCAGCTGGTTTGTTCTCGTACTCGGTGACAGCATGTTGCTAGGTCCGACACGATGATAAGATGACATTAAACGACCATCGAAAGTAACAAATATTCTTTCATATTGTTTGTTCACAACAAGTGTAATCATACCAAATAATTGGTCATTTTTGTGAGAAAATTTTTTTCACACATTTTAACGAATCCAATTTCACAGAAGTCTTCTAAACATTTTACAGTGCATGTTTATGATAAAAATGAGGTGTGAACACAGAAATGTTATAGATATACTACAATGAGGGATTAAAATTGTTTCAAATATCAAAAATTTCACATAATGCCAACAAAAATCAGATGCACACGGAAAACCCAGATGTACAGTATATTCCAATATTGAAACCGCAATTATTTATGGTCCATATTTCTTTTTCTCTATACTTTTGACATTTTAAGGATGTTTGAAGAACGAAATCGCGATTTCTAAACAGGTGACCTGATAAATCGAGGAGCAAATACCATTTAGCTGCCAAAACAAATACTCAAATATGTATTAACACATGTATACAGTTGGCATAAATATACACACCCATGTAGGGGTGTTATATACATACATTTAAATCTGTTTGTTTCGTAAATTTGAGATGTAAAATTCTATCAGGATATCAAATTAATGCTGTGACGCAAAATAGAATCAAATTGTCTGCAAGTGATTGCTTTCAATGTGTCTTATGCCATTTTCCTACAAGACTGCGTTCAATAAACGCTTATGCCCCCTGTGGAAGCCTTGTCCATAAATAAGTCTAAGTCCAAAATTAGGTCAAGGTGAAGGTCAAAATGGGGTCAGGTGATACAGGTGTGTGGAGAGTGTTCATATACAACATCCATGCAAGTTTGGAAGCTTTGTAGCAAGCCATTAAGATGCTAGAAGAAACGGTCAATTTGGGTTAACCAGGACGGACGGACGGACGGACGGACAGACGAACGGACGGACGGACGGACAGGTGAATCACTATATGCCTCCCGATCTATCGATACGGGGGCATAAAAAAAAATTAGTCATGGCAATGAAACAGTTAACTGAACCAGTTTTCATGGAACAAATTATTAACCAGTACTAACTTCTCTTCCACAAGTAACTGACAACTTCTCCACATGTGGATGACATGACTGAAGCAACATGTCACTGAAGAGCCTGACAAACTTCTTAACCTGCAAAATCAAACCTAACATCATCTAGGTGACTCTTCTGATTTTTTATAACTTTATTCAATATATTTTATTCCGTTCAATTTATTAAGCAATTTGTACACTCTTCTCTTTCGTGCCTAAAATTCATGTTCTGCTGTTTCTGCTGAGTGTTGCATTCCCTGTCTGATTTGTTAGATACTTTTTACAATTATAACAGTATAGCAATACCAAGTGACTTTTGGCTACAGGTCCAAGATGAAATTTGTCAACATTGGAAAATAAAATACTTTGGCTATTTTTGTTTGCCATTGTTGACCAATTTCGTCTTGAACCTGTAGCCAAAAGTCACGCTGTATTGCTACACTGTATAATACATACTGAGACAACCTGGCGTGAAAAATATCTGTAAAGTTGTTTATATCTTTGAATATAAACATCAATAATTCATTATTTATTCACCAGTGGTTCTGTAATGGCAAGACACTTGGGTTAAATCCTCAAGTTGCTATACAGTGATTTCACTATTTGAAATCTTTCAAGACAATAATCCAACACAAACTTGTGATCATAATGAAGTTTGGTATGAACTTAAATTTATTAATACATTTCAATGTCGACATAATACAATAAAGTAAGTATGTTTTCGGGAGCCATAAGCACACACCCATAAACCAAAAATCTGTTCATAAACTGTTCTTAAATTATTAAAATTCAGCTTATAAAATTTCAAACAACCATAACTTTGTCAATACTTTGAATTCTTTCAATAAATTGCTTTAATTTAATTCATTCTTTCTAAGTGCAGCAAATCCGGATATTCGGGAATTGTAAGATCCGTGTTTTAAAGTCTGATTGCTGACATAATGCTGTCACAAACTTCAATAGTAGCAGAAGTTAGGTATCTATAATTGTACAGACAGATCGAAAGAGTTAAGTTGAACAGACTTGAAACATAGGTCATGTGACAGCAAAGCCTGACAGAAGCTGATTTAAACCATAGACATAACAACAGACATTACAAACAATGCATTGACCCAGACAAATGAAAACACAATGGGATGAGTATATGTATATTGCAGACAAAAGACAATTCTAACAACTTTGAGGGAACGGTTTAACCCTTTACACCCGAAGTATATAACCACTATTCCTGGACTATTCTAACCAGTAGTAACTATTTAACCTTCCACAAGTAACCCAGCAATTTTCTCCACATGTGGAGGAAAATTGACTTTCTGATGTCAAAATGTTCATGGAATGGTACGACTTGTTGCGACCAGAAATTGAACTTGGATTGTCAGGTTACAAATCAGCACACCAACCACTAGAGTAGACCTGGACTGCAGCTACAGTTATGGAGATGGTTACTATTATATTAGCAATGTAACTATCAGTAGTCTCTTCTCAGAATACTACTGCAGATATAAATAGATTAGGGGACCCTAGGCGACTATGAAACGAAGGGGGTTAATTGCATGACACTAATGCACCGTGACAAAGCATTTTCTTACAGCTTTTGTTTTTTATGATTTATGAAAGGTGAGAAGTGGTGGGGTATACTAATCATTAAGGCATGAATTGTGTTGTGTAGGATTATGATTTTCTTTTCCACAATAAAATATTGATAAGGGTTTTTGTCATTGTGCATTAATCAGTACAGTGAGACATGTTGTCTGCATTGTTTTTGTACAAACAATCTGTGTAATAGTGATAAGATCTTAAATAACTTTTTTATTATTTATTTATTATTATACTCATTAAAGGTTTATGATTTTGATCATATAAAGACATTTTTCATAGGAAAATCTGGTTCCTTAATCAACTTGTTTTTATTTATTTTTATTAATTATTATTTTTCATTATGTGTTTTTTTTATGTAATAAGTTTTTTGAGATGAAATTGAATTCACCAATTTTACAATTATTGCTATAATCACTAATCCTAGGAAATTCTGGTTCAAACCTTGAGTCCTTTCTTGGATTGATCTACCGTAAGCTATGGCCATTCCCCAGTGATCATCATGGTGCATTTGTAATTCCTGGTCAAGGCAGGTCATACCCTTCCTTGAAAGAATTTGACAACAATTATGACAATTTTCCTCCACATGTGGAGAAGAAGCTGGTTCCTGTGGAAAGGCAAGTTAGTACAGGTTAGGATACACAGTCCAGGAAAACCGGTTAGGTGAATTTGCTGCACTCATAATTTAACTGAAATTTTTGAGAAACGGTGTTTATCCCAAATATACAAAGAACGACAGTAAAGTAGCTTCACCAAACACAGTCATTCAAAACAAAAAAACAAAATGCCATCTAGCTGTAGCTAGATACTTACACTTCTAAACTTGTTTGCCTTCATTTCAATATACTTTTATATATAGAGCTTGGATAACATACAGAACAAATGTAAAAGTTTATCAACAAGCCTCATTGTTGAAATGTGGGTAAATAACCATAAAATAGACCATATGTTTAATCAACCAATCACAAAGTAGCAATTTTCGTATCATCATTATGTTTAATTATTTCGACTAAATGAAAAGATATAAATCATTAGGAAGACCTAAATAAACAGAATAGTCCTAAATATGCATTATCCATAGCCTATGTCATCTAATCACTTTGACTGGTATAAATTAGAAACTCTTTTTATAAAAAAAAACTTAATCCATAACTCAGGATTTATCGAATTTTAAGCTCAATCAAAGAAATGATTTTTTTCTTTTATCAATCTGGATTTTGATTTTAAAATGAAAGCCTGCAAAATTTAACAAAGTGAAAAAATCTGTACTAGCTATGATTTCATTTAAATTTGGCAGGATTGTATAAGAAGTGCAAGGCAACAGCAAAGAAGCAATTTCAAACGGACTTATTTTGTGCACTTGAAATCGTAGAGGGAAAATATACCTTATGAAGATGCGTATAATAAATACAAAGTTTTAAATCATGTAGCGACTCACTGTGGACAATATACATTTAAATTTGCCTTTTATTGATTGATTTATCAACATTGTTTTTATATTTTCATGGAAGGGTACGATTAGTGGGAATCAAACTCAGATTTTTAAAAATATTTCTTTGAAGAGAGAAGAACATTATAGAAGCAAAATTCTACATAAAACTGCCACCCTAATACACAAGAATCACCTAATTCTAATTAACTTAAAACATCATTAGTGGGCGGGGCATCATATTTTTTGGCGGGCATCATATGTATGGGCGGGGCATTATACAACTTTCTGCAATAATTTGTAACAGACAAGAGGACCATTGTTCAAGTTTCAATCATCAGCTAAAGCAGTTTAAACATACATTAAAATTTTGTCATTCAAGTAAATCAGCACAAAACGAAATTTAATACCAAAACAAGAAAACAATTGTATGCCCAAAAGAGTTCAACGACATTTCTCCAATAAATTGAGTTTAACACAATATTGAAGTACAATAAATTCCCACGACTGTCAGTACAACAAGACGGACAGCTATTCAATTATTTTAAATTTAATCTTACAACAGATGAACAAAAACAGGCTTCGACTTGAGTCAACTTAACTATTCACTCGCATGATAACCTTAATAAGCTCGTATAGGTAAACAAACCAAGCCTTCAAGTTTTCCGATAATTGAGCATATAAAGAAATATAAATTAATACCATTAATTATAGTTCATTGAAATCGGTGAGATTAATAAAATAATTCTTGCAATGAAATGCATGGTTTATTATATTTAATATTTGATGTTCAAGAATGCATCGGTTTTCATTTCAACAAATAATTCATTATTAGCTATATTCTTGACACAAAATGGCAGTCAGTGAAAGCTTGTTCAGTTTAAAGCCTCACGGTATACCATCTACTACTGAGGCAACTGACGAGTTAATTTCCACTCGTGAAAAATATCTTATATTGTATTGCATGCACATTTATAAACCTTATTATTAGAATTGTAATCAAAATATGGATGCACATCCTCTGCACTGAGTAGACAGGTATAGACATTATCCCGGTTTAAGAATTTAAATCACAATATATTTACTTTTTAGAATCTTATCGCTTTTATTTAGTGGAATATACAGGTGAGGGCAATACAATACATGGGGTTTTATGGTAATCCATAGATATTTTACACATTCTATAGTATGGTCAGTCAAATAATTAGCAATACCTACATTATAAATTATGAATGAATCATTTCTAAGCAGTTATATCAAATAAAGGCAACAAACAGCCCACACTCCAGGAGTATGGATTAAAGAACCTACAGGGTAAGTGGTTTTGTTACTGTAAATTTTGGCCTACCAAGGACCCAACTAAGAAATAAAAGAAATCACTAATGTTTCCGTACACAAAATATCTGAAATTCAAAATTTGCTAACTTTTTGACCCCCCCCCGCAGAAATATTTACTTGTACAGTAATTTTATCATCAGTTAAGTCAACATTGCATAAAATAAAAACTTAAAATGATTACACAGCAGTTTACAGCTCTCTATGGCCAAATTGTGCACGGTATTCAAACATCATTCAATACCCGTAATAAGATTATATGATTAGCAATGAGAATATTCATTCATGTATCAGTGAGATTGCACCGTTGAAGAGTTTGAAAGAAAACACAAAATTTGTATATGTGTTGATAGAAAACTCCAGTAATCAACTTGAAAGGTTTCCTGAGGTTGCCACTCAACCCACGGACCAAGACAGACAAACAGGCAGTGTAGACCTGACCTACATATACGACATCCATTTATTATGTAATAGTGTATTTCCAATTAACTTGGATTAAAGTAAATAATTTAAATCGGTGTTAGCCTTATTTACTTAGTAAATGGAAATTGAACTTCAAGTACCCGTACCCATTCTCAAGACAGAGTTTTGCAAAAACAGGGAAAAATACTTTACAAATGACAAACATGGGCTGTATGTTCAAGGATCATTAATATTATAAAATGATTAGTATGATGTTAATACCTGGCATTTGGGACATGTTTTTACCACTTGTGTATATCGTTAATTAACTTATAGTGTCAAATAAGACCTCACAGTTTTCAAGTAGAATTTGAATTTTGGGAGTAACGAAACTTGAATTTGACCCAATAAAAATGATATTATAATCATATTTACAAAAGGTGAAAGCAAGATGTAGAAGTGATTTGCAATTAATTTACAGTAATTAATGAGATGACGACAGTCTGGTACCGCGACGTATCGAAGGCCGGTACCATCATAACACTACCACCACTCGAGGATGTAAACAGACTGAATATTTTCTCCTCACATCACACTTCAGTATAATGATCAAAATATAACACATCAACTGATCACAATTGATTTCAATCCAAAAATCAATCAATCAATCAATCAGTTTACCTTCTTTTTTTAGGTTTCAATCCAAAAATCAATCAACAAATCAATCAATCAACAAATCAATCTATCAACAAATCAATCAATTAATCAACTTACCTTCTTTTTCGGTGTATCTTTCTGGTTATGATTCTTGACATGTTTACGCAATGAGCTTGGATCTGTATATCTTTTGTTACAACCAACAACGGAACATGCGTATGGTTTCTGTAAAACAACAATATAATTTGTTTACAATGGAAGTCAATTAAGTTAAATGTTTAAACTGGTTTAATGCTGCTTCTCAACAATTTTTCATGTACTGTATAATATAGTTTTCCTCCACATGTGGAAGTTGCTCAGATTCCTGGTGGAAGTTAGTTCGTAGACACCGTAAAAACTGATATATGGTTGAGAAATGGTGTAAAACCTGACTAAACTGTTTTACTGTCATTGATTTAAGGCTTATATAATTTAACATGTTACCAATGGGTTTAGTGCCGGCTTACTGTGCTGATATATATATAGACGAGTGTCACCAACATAGACGAGTGTCACTGATATAGACGAGTGTCACCAACATAGACGAGTGTCACCAACATAGACGAGTGTCACCAACATAGACGAGTGTCACTGATATAGACGAGTGTCACCGACATAGACGAGTGTCACCAACATAGACGAGTGTCACCAACATAGACGAGTGTCACTGATATAGACGAGTGTCACCAACATAGACGAGTGTCACCAACATAGACGAGTGTCACCAACATAGACGAGTGTCACTGATATAGACGAGTGTCACCAACATAGACGAGTGTCACTGATATAGACAAGTGTCACTGATATAGACGAGTGTCACTGATATAGACGAGTGTCACTGATATAGACGAGTGTCACTGATATAGACGAGGATCACTGATATAGACGAGTGTCACTGATATAGACGAGTGTCACTGATATAGACGAGGATCATAGGCTTATAGTCATGAAATCATTACTTTATTTTATCACTTATTAAATATAAAATACCATAAAACAATCAAGAAATGGTAGAATAAACCATTAGTTTTCTGTGCCGTCCATTTAAAACCTTACAGCCATATCACCATTGTAAAAACATAATTCTGAGTAGGTCAGACTGGATGAATATGGACACTTTTATTTCAAAGGTTTTATGATAAAAAGGAGGAAATTGGCCTAAAGGAGGAAGAATCAAAACTGATACTGTGTCTTTAAATTTCATCAATTATTAAAATACTATCAATTGTTTGAATTTAAAAAAAATTATTTCAAGAATGATATGGGATTGAACAGCAACCTAACACAGACAAGGCGTACAATCTTACCTCATACTACATGGATAAATGATTAATTTCCAAGTTTATTAAATGAATGACATCAAATGAATTCAGACTTTAAAGTACATAAACAAACAAATTAATATTTTATAGATAAAATAAAAATAGTTTTATCTATTAAGAAATGAGCAAGTTTTAACAATCAGTGTAGCCTATAATTCAATCTTACCAGGATACAAGACTTTAAAGATAATCAAACTTTCGGGTACAAGAAAATCAGCCGTAAATCTTAAACAAATACTGATATCAAGTCATTTTAAATTTGCAGGGTTATTTTGAAGAGTGGGTTTAATAATGACAACACAGTTTTTGAATCAGTCTTTCAGATTCGAGACTTTAGTAACACCTGGGCCAATTAATCCCGTAAGGTGTAAAAATACCGTTTCATATCACCCGTCTGATCCTACTGAATAATCCCGCTAAAATGTTTTCTATACTCAAAGGTTATTTTATGAGTCATTGGAATAAAAAAAGTCGTAAGTGTTACAATTGGTAAAATTTCTTATCACAATATGAAAACACCTATTTAGGTTGAATATCTAGTAAAAAAGAATTTTTATCAGTCAGCATTAAAATTTTAGTAATAAATTACAAAGTATTTAAATTTCTGAAAACCTTCAAATAATTATGTACAAACTTAATATCTTATTAGTAGGACTTAATAACACCTAATAATACTGTCTTTAAATTGCAAGGACATAAACTTTTTTTTTAATTGCCGAGCATAGCCTTTATTTGCCAGTCAGCTTTCAGCTGAAATATGGCAGGCATATATGTGTGCCTCTAGCCGGATTTGAACCCGGGTCGCCAGATTAGACGACAAGCGCTCTAACCATTGAGCTACAGAGGCCACATATACATGTCAATGTCTACGCCCCACCCCACTCACATTAAATCCTATACCCGCCCCTGTTAATACTTGTGTAACATCAGCGATAGCATATAATATCAATGACACTATCAGCATAATGATGAGTATCTGCCTATTATCCGGTCAATGCTCGTTTCAAGTTGACAAAACTAGAACAAATGTATCAAAACTAACTCATCAATGCAGATAAATGCTTGACAATAGACCATGTAATATAATGCATGGGAAAATCTGCTTACAGCCTCTAAAAAGCTAATCTGGTCGTTAAGATTTTGTTAAGATTTAATGTAAAAAAACTGGGTGTGTGCGGAATATAAGGCCGAGGAATAGAGCACTATATAGAAACCTAATCAAACATTCTACTCGCAAATATTAATGAGGTATAAATGCGTACATTAGACGAGTACCAAAGCCTCCTTTTACCACTCCAAAGGCAACCTGACAGCTTTTTTAGTGTTGATCGTTAATTTCTGTTTCATGAATATGTCAACATACATAAGATTTAAATGTCCAACACTTTACATTGTTAATTATACCAAACAGCATGTATGTAAACAAGATTACAAGTTCTTCAAGTAAGGCAGCAGTTTTGATGTCATGTTTTGACAGTAAGTTGGAGCCTACTGCAGAAATCTAAGACAGACAGTAGGCTTGAACGTTCTGCCATAATCTAAGACAGACAGTAGGCTTGAACGTTCTGCAGTAATCTAAGACAGACAGTTGGCTTGAACGTTCTGCAGTAATCTAAGACAGGTAGTAGGCTGGAACCTACTGCAGTAATCTAAGACAGACAGTTGGCTTGAACGTTCTGCAGTAATCTAAGACAGACAGTTGGCTTGAACGTTCTGCAGTAATCTAAGACAGACAGTTGGCTTGAACGTTCTGCAGTAATCTAAGACAGGTAGTAGGCTGGAACCTACTGCAGTAATCTAAGACAGGTAGTAGGCTGGAACCTACTGCAGTAAACCAACAGAGTAATTGCTAAATGCTTCTAAAATTTGCGAGTGTGAAATTTTCCATACTATACACGCTGCCTTTTAATTCCTTCTAAACCGAAAAATCGAAGTTTTCCCATACAATTTTGTCTCCCTATTTTACACCAAAGCTTTGCAAGGTTTTATGGATACATTGTGCAATATTTTGTAATCTTTATTATATATAACATGCTTTCGCATACAAACAAATATTGACAAATAAGAAAATCAATCTGACAAGTCCTTTTTCTATAAAATTTAAAGTCGTAAATTAAATAAATACAGAGTTACGTCAAAACAGACGAATATAAAACTGTTTGCATACAAACTCATCAAACAACAATTCAATGGTCGAACATTCTATGTAACAAAATTTCTGCATGAAATGAAAAAAAAACCTAGTTCCTAGAGCTCCTAGAAAAACACCATTCTCTAATATTGACTTCTCTTCTTACTTTATTTTCAAGAACTTGGCAAGTTGTTTTTGAACATTGAAAGCAAGGGACAGCATAATAGATGAAACAAGTAATTAAGAATTGCAAGCAATACAGAAGTCCCCTACCGGTTTTAAGCCATTTTTCAATGTTTCTGTTGCCATAGCAACCACAATTTTGGTCGGAATCTAAATAGTTTTGGACGTGCATTATCCCCTTATTGCCCCCTATCCACATACCAAGTTTCATAAACCTAGCTTGGAAATTGTTTGAGTTATGTCAGGATCCAGATTTTTTGACGGACGGACGGACGGACGGACGGACGGACGGACGGACGGACGGACTGACTGACTGACTGACTGACTGACTGACTGACTGACTGACTGACTGACTGACTGACTGACTGACTGACTGACTGACTGACTGACTGACGGACGGACGGACGGACGGACGGACGGACGGACGGACGGACGGACGGACGGACGGACGGACGGACGGAGGGCAAACCTATAGTCCCCTCCGGTCAAAAACCGGTAGGGGACTAAAAATATTTATACTTTGTATACCCACTACATGTACAGGGTGAATCCTTATAAATGTGAAGATACTGTCTCATTGCCAACTGGTTGCTATGTTTAAATTTCAAAATTTGTCAATTACCGAGCAGCCCTAGTTTGTGAACTGATTACTATTTAATACTGTGTATAACAAAAGCTGTGAAGGTTCTTCCCACTGATCGCGATGTATAACTGAGGTGAACTGACCGCTGTGTATAACTGAGGAGAACTGATCGCTATGTATAACTGAGGTGAACTGATCGCTATGTATAACTGAGGTGAACTGATCGCTATGTATAACTGAGGTGAACTGACCGCTATGTATAACTGAGGTGAACTGATCGCTATGTACAACCAAAATACTATTGAGAAACAGCAATTTTTAACATGTGAAACAAAGAAAGAAATGTTACCGTATCGAGATGTGAAACAAAGAAAGCAATGTTACCGTATCGAAATGTGAAACAAAGAAAGAAATGTTACTGTATTGAAATGTGAAACAAAGAAAGAAATGTTACCGTATCGAAATGTGAAACAAAGAAAGAAATGTTACCATATCGAGATGTGAAAATAAGAAAGAAATGTGACCGTATCGAGATGTGAAACAAAGAAAGAAATGTTACCGTATCGTAATGTGAAACAAAGAAAGAAATGTTACCATATCGAAATGTGAAAGAAAGAAATGTTACCGTATCGAAATGTGAAACAAAGAAAGAAATGTAACCGTATCGAGATGTAAGAGCAAGAAAGAAATGTTACCGTATCGAGCTGTAAGAGCAAGAAAGAAATGCTATCGTATCGAGGTATAAGAGCAAGAAAGAAATGTTATCGTATCGAGGTATAAGAGCAAGAAAGAAATGTTATCGTATCGAGGTATAAGAGCAAGAAAGAAATGTTATCGTATCGAGGTATAAGAGCAAGAAAGAAATGCTATCGCATCGAGGTATAAGAGCAAGAAAGAAATGTAACCGTATCGAGATGTAAGAGCAAGAAAGAAATGTTATCGTATTGAGGTATAAGAGCAAGAAAGAAATGTAAGTTACCGTATCGAGATGTGTTCTCTGATGTTTTGCCCTATCCGACGAGTTACTGAATGATTTTGTACAGCCATTATGTGTACAGACATACGGCCTCTCGCCAGTGTGAGATCGCAAATGAATTTTTAAGTTCTCCAGCCGAGAGAAAGCCTTCGTACACCCTTCAAACTGAAATGGTAAATATAATATAGTTGAAAAATATTCCTGAAAATCATTCATTTTACCAATTCTTACAATAAAGAAAGGGACTTCTACATAACACACCTAACAGTATTTTAGTCTAATGTGTGTGAGCTGATTAAGGCAATTAATATTATTATTATTACAAATAGGACGTCACTTTATATATTTGGAGACTATTTAATTCCCGATATGAGTCTATTGCTAAATATTTCGTCAAAATCTTGGCAGAAAAAGCAGTATGGTGTATCACATGCCATGTTGAGGAGGGTGGAGGGGGATATCACAGTATCCCTACCATCAGCAAAACATTGTTAGTCCGGAAGATGAAATTAATAGATCACATTAACAAACTGTTAATTAATAAAGAAGGTATGTTGGTCATCTTTGTGTAGTGGATGACATTCTTCATACTAAAAGCGTTGTTTAAGTTGGCATATTCCTCGATTTAAATAAGATGAACCTCTGCAATGAACTGAAATTACTAAATGCAAAGCAGGGATATTCATTCTGCATATAGTTTGACACAGATTTTAGAGAATATTCGATAGGGTAATTCCCCTTCTTTCTTATTGTCAGCAAATATAACAATATTCTCAATTTCGGATATTTAAAAATGGCTGTGTGATTTTATAAAACTGTAATTGGGACCTGTCATTTTTCCTTTGTCAAAACATAATTAATGGCGTGACGACATTTTGTACCAACCAGAGAAATCGAAAACATTTAAATTGTTTACACAGATTGACTTCGTATTAAGTGACTCTATACCGGGGTGAACTTGCCACATTGTTTAAAACAATAAAACAGGTCACTGAAAAAATATTCAGGTAACAATTGATTAATTTTAAAAAGAAAATAACAATCCTTCTTTGGTACGGTTTCAATTCCTAAGACAAAGATAATTAAATGAACAAAAGAACCAAATTTGACACCATTTCATGCAACTCTGCACATTTTGTTTCATAAGGTAGATTTAATGCTTTATTTTTCCATGTTGTTTTTTATGACTAACAATGAATAATGACAGAATATCCCATGATTACAAAGTAAATAAAACATGTCATTTGATCTCAATTGATGTCTATTGTTATTACTTGAACAGAAATTGAAATGATTTTGCAGCTCCAGCATAAAGCCTCGCACAACATAGTGCGACCAGTTTGTGACAGTCCGAGTGTCGTCAGCCTTGTCTTTGTTTATACCTCCTGGGTTGGTGCTTCATAAATCAATATGAAACTGATCTGCTCTCCCAAGTTTGAACAACTCTCTATTTTCAACATTTAATTACACTTGTAGATTTTTTAAAACCAGATTTAATGCAGATCAAGTCATTGAGTGTACTTTGTAGTTTCCAACAATTGTTTATATGTGTGATATGATGTATTCCAATGTAAATACAAGCAAATTCCAACATTTAATCATGCTAAATAAAGCAGCCATCAACAGGATAGATAATAATTTTTCTACTCATCATATTCAAGTAGGTTTAATTCAAACACTTAACTTTGAATTAAATGACTGAAATCGCAATGCTGAAATACCCCCACTCCCTGGACCCCCCCCCCCCCCCCCTCAACTATGCAGCCAGTCCTGTCCAAGCACTAAGCAAAGGAATTACGGTACAGTAAAATCATTATTTTTCGTTGCATTAACAGCCATGATTTCATGATCCGTAGTAAGTTTATTAAATATCATACATCACCCTGCAACTACTATAGTACGAACAAATTAACCTGCCATGGTCCTCAAAACTTCTATTTGCATAACTTAAAAGTTATTTTATTTCAATTTGGACGTTTGTTTTAAGCAGGGAATATTACAAATGAGTATGAGGTGTACTATCAACACTAATGTTAATCACCGACAGAGGGCACAACTTGCTCTCAGAAAGTAATATATTCCACACAAGAAGATTGAAATATATTCATGCATAAAAGTCAAGGTCAACATTAATTTGTTTGGACTAGTCATTCCTTAACACTTTCGCTACCAACTTGGACTTTAGTCAACTTTATCCTACAATGCCAACTTTGACTTCAGTCGAAAATAGTGTACTAATGCCTGGCATTGGGCTTATCAGTTTATGTGGGGCCTGGCAATGAAAGTGTTAAAGTAAATCATAAAGACAATGATGAAAGTTTCTTAAAATTCAGAACAGTAATTATACAGTTTACTTACCGTGCATTTATTTGGCTTCTCTCCAGAATGGACCCGCATGTGTATCAATAGTTTATATCTGGCATTGAAAGGCTTGTATCTTCGCTGACATGCAGCCCAGAAACATGTGAAATCTTCTCCCTTCCGCTGGTCAATATGAGATTTTTCAAGATGGCGTACTAATTCATCTTGCTCCTTGAACTGCACATTACAATCTATCCAGCGACATATATGTTGTTTTTCACCATTCTCATCGACTTCCTGATCTTCTGGGTAGTCATTCAATGTCTCAGTCAGCTGATTAGTCATAGTGTTCAAATTATTGTTCATATTGTTTAGGTTGTTAATATTCATAGTGTTCATGTTATTTTGTGCTAATGGCTGCGTAGGCACTGAATTAAAGGTCTGCGATTGCCTCATCATTCCAGGATTCTGTTGTCCAATGGCTTGGTCGTATGGAGGTGGTGGCCGCATGCCATCGTTCATATTGTTCATTGCAAGGTTCTGATTCAAGTTCATGTGATGTTGACTACTGAATCCGCTCATATTACCGTTGACACCGGGAGGCTGAACCATGTTTCCAGGCGGAACATTGAACTGTGGCGCACCAAACTGTTGTATGTCAGCATACGCTCTTTGCTCCCAGTATGGAATCTCGTTCAATGGCATGACCATCTGGTTGCTAACAATATCTTGGAAGTAATCTTGCATATCACTGATCTCGATACCAGGTTCCACCTTCAGCTGTGAGAAACCTCTGTTACCACTATTAGCAGATCCAGAATAGGGGCTACCACTGCTGTTACGACTGTTTCTTGCAAGCAAGTGTCCAAAGTGTCCGCATTGAGCAAGATTCTGTGGCATTGGAGAGGCACTCGGATTAGACGCTCCACAAGCAAGCGATGTAGGTGAAGCCCTAATAACCTTGACAAAGTCACCCAGACCATCTCCAAGTGGTGACAAGGAGTGAGCTCGTTTGTGAGCTCGTGACATATGGGCAGAGTGGCGTGGGCTTGTGGTGAAGTTGGAGCCGAGGGCTGTAGATCCGGTAGGAGATGTATCCATTGCAAGATGTGGTGATAGGGAGTTGGTTCCACTGCTACTTGTCTGATAGCGAGTGGTAGCACTGCTGGGAACCACTCCATGCGTATGCCAGGATGATCTATGCGCTGCTGTGTCAGATACAGACTGCTTGTCTGAGATAGACATACTGTCCAACTCCTTACCGCTGCTTACATGAGGGAGAGGCTGGTATGGGTTCCAGCCCTTTGTAGGACCGGGCTCCAAGAAATTACGATCAACACTGCTGATGGTGGTCTGCATATTTCTTTCTGATCCATTACCAGACACCATAGATAACGGAGTGTGAACATTCCTAGCCGAGTGAATAGTTGATACCTCACTCGGTGTTGGAGTTTGTACTTCCATTCGACTATTGGGCACGTGTAGTTGAGATGCCTGTGGGTTGGCAAACGCAGCTGCACTGTGATGACCAATACTGCCATGTTTTTGTTTTACTGGCACTCCGAAACCTTGTAAGTTGAAACCTTGTAAATCTGAAATTCACCAATAACACAGTATATAAAGTCAACTTCCGATGATCGCAAGGAATCATACACATTGAATTGTATAGGCTCCCAATAAGTCATACAGTAACTGGAAGTTACAGGTGCTTTTGCTTGCAAGCCATACAAGTAGATTAATAAAGGGTCCCAATAAATGATACAGTGATTGGGTTTATATCCTATGAATAACATTGCATTCATTGTCCTACTTGCATGCCAGGCTGCAAATCAATATGTTTATCTATCATGTTATTTTCAAATTTTCAATACTTGATAAAAGCCTTAATCATTTTGTTTGTCAAGCAAATGCCAATGAAACATTTCTCATTAAAAACAAGTTGTGCTTTGAGCTATGCTCATTCACAGCTTATGGCATGTAACGATATACAGATAGGAATTTATTTTTTTCTTAAGGGGAGAGTGGAACAAATTTAATTTTTCCTTAAGGGGCAGTGGAAAGATTTTAATTTCTTCTTAAGGGGGCAGCAAACGAATTTTAATTTTTTTCTTCAGGGGGCAGCAGTCATATTTTATTTTTTGGCATAAAAAAACTAGCAGATATTTGGTTTCACTTTAAACAGGGCTAACCTGAGACAGTAAAGAGAAAGCTCCTCAGAATTTGTTTGTCAGAAGTTATTATTGAAGGGTTTTCAGATTTTGTTTGTTAAACGTTTACGTCAAAGGGAATCCTTGGATTATGCAAACATGCATAATATTTTCAATGTTTTTATAATCAAATTTAAATCAATCCATCGGACAACTGAAATCTTGATTTACATATGGAAACGTTTGGCATAATGCCAATTTCCTCCATTTACACTTTATGGATCATTTAATGCTTTGAAACTCCACGGAAGTTGTGACACACTTAATGAGTTTATTTTACAAGTGTAACTGGCATATTTTCTTGAAATATTTTAACGCTATAAGAAGATCAGGGTCACATGGAAAATGTGGAGTGGGTGGGGGATGACAATACAATCAAGGAGCCTGAATACCGGTACCCTAGAATATAGGCCAATCAATGAAATTAGTCCGCTTACATTTCATGTAGTAATTGATAAAGAGCTGAACGTAGAAAATCGAAGACATGACCAATTAAGCAAATGCATTATTATGTAACTACATGCTTAATACAACAAAGTAATGAATAAATCAAGACATTTAACCGACTAAGCATGTTTCTATGACATGGATTGTTCAAGTTTTTCAATGTTAGTGTGACATATTTCGGACAAACTCATTTATTCATTTTATTCGATTTCAAAATATGCCAATAAAAGAATAGCGTATTCAAATAATGATATTGAATGTTTTATCGTAACCCAAATCTACATCTACACTGTGTGATAGAGAAAACATTATTTTTCAATGTAATAATTGAAGAGAAACGGCTCTTCAAATTGAAAACATGTAATCATTTGTACCATTGTTAAAAAGAGGTTTAAATGCGGCATATTCAATTTCATTTCAGCAATGCAGCTCATAGAAAGACAACTCAACAGATTAAAAGAATGTTTTGTACCAAAAAAATAAATGAATACTAATAATTAATAAAAGAAATATGTACAGTTTTTGTCATTTAAGAAACGAGTCACCATTAATTAAGTCCTTAACATTTAAGCCATAGATGTTTTTGCATGAGAAAAGTCAGTCAGACAAATAAGCAACAGGATATTATTATTGATTTGGTTTACAAATGGTGCACAATCAAATCAAAGCTCTAACAAATCAAAGCTCTATCAATTAGAATGACAGAGTAAATAAATATTACCAAAACAAGTTCAAATGCAATAGAAGTTTTCGTCCTATGAACTAATTTTTATACCAAATGACCTTATACTCAGCATAATAATGATATGGAGACATAGAGAATGGTACAGAATAAACCCTGGTCCGTTATGTGACCCAGGTAAAACGGATTTCAAGTACAAACAATTACACCGTAAATATCTGATTTTCTTAAGGTGAAAAGCCTTAAACATTTTGGCAAATATCAAAATTTAATGTCTTAAAGAAATATTTTGGAACACAGTCATATTGAAACGTAGCAAGCTGACGAAGGAGAAAGCGCAGTCCCATAAAACGGGAAACCATTGAGGTGACAATATTATGACTAGGTCACCGGATAATCTTTGTCCGCTAAAACGCTAAATACATTTAACAATGTATTATACAAACTGTCATTTCTAAAGGGAAAATGTTTAACATTAATTTTGGACATTGGCTGTATCTAAATTGAGTTTGGAATACATGCATGGTCCTTGGCCAGTGACCACATTATTTCTTTGCTCTATTCTACTAAATGACTTCTAATCAATATCTCAATTTTTATTATTTTTTTATCAAAAAAAGTACACACTTCTACGGGAACGGCCCAAAAATGGTTAAATTAAAAAGGTTACATATATACAGTGTTAAAATAAACTACCTCAATTATGTCTTTTAAATATAACCAAAGGCATAATTCAAGGTTTTCTAATTTTCAAGAAAAAAATAAGGTCGATTCAGCCTAGTTTTTTTCAATTTTCTGAACATTTTTCCATTTTAAAGGTAAATGACAATGAAAGTGTACAGTAATATATAATCAAACAACACGTTTTATTTTATTCAGAGTTTAGTTTTTCAATGGTAAGTGTTACATGGTGGGATGGTTATTTTTGCTCAAATTTTACTTTGATCTTGAAATTATTGAAAAATTACAGAATAGATAAAATCTGGCAAATTAAGTCCTGCATGAAAGCCTTCTTTGATTATTCAGTTAAGATTTATACACAACTTAACACAATACAAAATGCTGGATTTTAAACAGAAAGCAATAGATACTGTACGTTAATATATGCTACTTTCATTACAAACTGAGTAAAGTTCATTAGGGACATTTTTTTTAAATTAAAAAAGGAATGTTGACAACGTCATAGGCACTGTGAGACAGGTACTGTTAATGTTAATTACTGCATTGAATGAGAAATGTTAACATGCATACTTGATTCAAATACATATCAGTAGTGTTACATATCAGACATTGTACTGACATTGTATGCACTTATTTAACTTTAGAATTTAAATACAATGGATGGTACATTTTTAAGGGCATAAATAGCCAATTGTTTGTATCTAGTATTCCAACCCTATACTTAATGTTTTTATGGAGTTTGAAACAAATATCTTTATTTTTTTCTCTATTTTTACACTTTTCTCAGCATTATACTCGTTGCACTTTGTTGAGTTTGTAGTTCCATGCGAGACAAGCTCAAAATAGGAATAAATCAATTATTGTATTTTAAGACATGTCACAATGCTATTCTATTGACCAAATTGATATACTGTAAAAGGTAAAAAAATTCACCAATTTGTTGTTTTGAAGTAGATTATGAGGTTAATTAGTGTTTGTGATTTTTCAACTTCAGAAAGAATTATTTTCTGTGTTTGACAGCCATTCTTTAAGTTGACGAACATAAATCTTGCAAACATACGGATTTAGTGAATATAGCAAAATTAATCCCTTGCAAAAATGTCTGATTTCACAGAAATTGATCACATCCTGTCAAAAAGTAATTAATGATCAGTTCAAACTGTGTATAGAAAGGAGGACACTTTTTTAAGTATATCAATAAATACGAAGAAAAGAAGTTTTTAAGCCCAAAACATACAATCACCAGTAATTGGGAAGACATATGAACATTATGCTTCCAATAATTGAATATTTTAAATATGACAATATTCCTATACACCCAGTTCATAAAATGATTAATGACTGAATATCAATGCATCTAAATAAGGCCATAAAGGACTCTAAATATAAATTTAATGTTTGCATAACACAACCCTACTTATTTTTTATTTTATTCGACCCGTAGTCAAAAGTATTACTAACTCAACCACTGCACCATCGTTTCAAGACAACAAAGCTTACTACTGATCGACAGGGACTGACAAAATTACTGCAATGAAATAAAACTAAAAAATTTTTTATTGAATGTCGCTTTCCCTGTTTTGATAGTTGTTTAGGTTGAGAATACATAAAAACATGTGATGTCACAGGGAAGTTATCAGAAACTAACTGTACTAAAGAAAACATATCGTTAGTTTTGTATTAAAAACATCACTGACAAATCGTGCCCATCTGGTTAATCCACCTTTGTGGAATATACCACATTTTCCCAGCCTTTCTCATTATTGTGGACACACTATAATGAATTTGACACTCCTTGACTTACAGCGGTGGACAAAAAGTTCATTAACACTTAAATGTCTTAGATATGGAAACTTGGAAATGTGGATAAATATGTACAAACAGTTGCCATGGTAACCAGAAATTTGCAACAACAACTGCAAAAGTCAATTAGCATGTTTATTCGAGATACTTGATGCTTCTCTAAATTTCTTACTAAAGTTATCTCCCTTTGAGACTCTCTAGACAAGCCTATACTGAGTGAACCTGTAGTGAGGAAACAGAAGACTGTTAACATAGACAAGCGCTATGTAGCCACAGTAAGGTAATGCCTTCTATATTTAATTCAGCTGGAGGTAACTGAATAATGGCACTCAGTAGCACTTTGTTAAATAGGCAAAGGACCTCTTTTTTGGTTTATTACAGTAAAACTTCTCAAAAACAATTCAGTAATTTACGGCGACGCATTCACCTAACCTGAGTTTTAATGGACTATATCCTTACTAATATAAAAGATTAACCCAGGAACCTCATCTCCACATGTGGAGGAAAATCAATTTGTTGACACATTTGTGGAAAGGTACATGTATGACCTGCAGTGACGAGAATCAAACCAGGATCACCAGGTTACAAACCCAACACACTATTTACTAGACTACAGCTGCAACTGGCTATTTAAAACATGATTGCTTAAAAAAATACTGTATAAAATACAATAAAACACACATACATAGAAATGTATTATCTAAACTGCAAAACGTTCTGCATTATATAAAAGTATTGTAAAACTACCCTCACACTGAATTATAATACATCGTGATCAAAGTAAAAAAAATCTCAAGTGCAGTGTCAACACAGTTTTAGAACAAAAACTGATATTTAAGTTGTTAAAATCCTTATAATTCAGGATCATTTGCCCACTAAATCAATACTTGTGAATACCCAAACAGACTAGCTTTACACCTGGGTACAAAAAATGTGAAGTTAATATCCTTTAGTCAACATTTCAAAGTTCTTGACAAACTTGTCATAAAATATGATTTATATTGCTGCTTGATGACATTTTTGTTCTGTAATAGAACTCCAACTAGAATATTTCATAGTTTCTTATGATTTTTCACCGCTAACTTATTCATTGGGAAAAAATATTTTTTTTACAGATTTTGTTTATTGAATAGAAGGCTTTGGCTATGTTTAAACGTAAAGTGGCAAGATTTTTAAGTATCAAAAAAGATTTTTTAATTATCAAAAATAAGAATTTGCTTTTTTATATCATAGATCTCTACAAAGTTGTTGTATTTATGAAAACCATTGTTTAAACTACTGCCAAGCAAGATCCCATGTTAACCAGGAGCAGGAATTTTAGACATGAAATTTATGTGGCAATTCAGAAACAAGAGAGCTATGATGGCCCTTAGATTGCTCACCTGAGTACCATGTCTACCTATGTAAACATGTTCAAGCCCTGCTCCTGGCAGCCATTAATTTTTAACAAAGATATTAAGATTGGGTAGAGGGTCACCCAAGGAACATTCCTGGGAAATTATATTAAAATCAGGCCGGCAGTTTCAGAGAAGAAGATTTTCTGGCAGCCATTTTTTTTAACCATCAACATTAAAATAAGGAATTTGGTAGAGGCTCAGCCAAGGAACATTCAAATAGAATTATATTGAAATCGGGCACACAGTTTCTGAGAAAAAGTTTTCTATATACCCACATGGCATATAGTGCAAACTAGCTCCGCCACTGGCAGCCACATTTTTAACCAATCAACATTAAAATTAGGAATTTGGTAGAGGGTCACTCAAGGAACTTTCAAGTGGAATTATATTCAAATCGGGCAAGCAGTTTCTGAGAAGAAGATTTTTGAAATTTTTTATATAGCCATATAGTGGAAATTAGCCCCACCACTGGCAGCCATGTTTTTAAGCAGTTTATCTTAGAATTATGAGTTTGGTAGAGGGTCACTCAAGGAACATTAAAGTGGAATAATATCGAAATCAGGCCAGAGTTTCTGAGAATAAGATTTTGAAAGTTTTCTATAAAGTCATATAGTGGAAATTAGTCCTGCTGCTGGCGGCCATGTCTTAATGGGAATCAACATGAAACTTAGAAATTTGGGAAAGGTCACCCAATAAACATATCTGTGAAATTATTGACCACCGAGCACGAAGACGAGCTAAAATTTGACAACTTTTCTGATTGTATTTTATAATCAAGAAATAAGATAATTACCATTTCTGTTTGAACGTTGCCCGCCATTAAATATCCCATGAGGCCCTGGGGCACGGGGCGTAACAAACGGTGACTTCTCTACATAGCCATTTTGTACAGGCTTGCCATTGGCGATGACAGAGCGCTGCGATGGTAAGGCTGGAAGGCGTAAGTTATCATTGTTTGGTAGCGGGGTATCAGCCTGGATTCTCAATGCCGGGATCCCTCCACCAGGCCCAGGCACCTGTGCACGATTGTTACTTGTGTTATTTCTGCTGCTCATAACTCTGAAAGTATATAAATAGACATGTTTATTGTATAGTACATAACATTTGACCAGGATAGTAACCTTGCTCATCTGTGAAACAAAATTCTAAGAGTAACAAGGGCAGCTAACTCATACTTAGCCTTGTCAGTATGGTCTCCCCTTGTGATGGTGATAACTATTTGATACCTTTGATAATCTTTGAGTAATTGACATTTTTGTGTAAAGATGCAAAGTCAGAAAAAGGGAATAACTCTTATAAAATGCTGTATAGAGTTGTTTCCTCTTGTCAGCAAATGGAGGTCATCACATTCCACAGGTGCACTGACTTTCAAGTTGAAATCTTTGTCAGTGTTTGAAAAAATTCAGTTTATGTGTAAAATTTGCCACTATTTTTATGTACTTAGTCCATACAAGGGCAGATAACTCCATAAATATTGGTCATCAGCCTTGTCAGTATGGACTTCCCTTGAGATGGTGAATAACTATTTTTAGTTTCAATTTGATACCCTTGATAGTGTTTGAGTAACTGATAGAGAAAATGACTCTGACAATAAACTTAACCAACGGCACACGCACACGATCCTGTCACGGCAAGTCGGAAAAGTCGAGCTAAAAATGACAAATTCTTTGGAAGATAGTCTATTTAGCGTTCACAAAGTTTTGAAACCTTTTCTACATTGTAAATGAATGTATAACACATTGATACACACTATATAGCATTACTCTGTTGTAACGGATACTTTTTTAAGGAAAATATGTTTTTCTGGGACACATACCCCAGGTATGCCATTTACACTGTACGACTAGTTGAAAAATGACTAGCCCACTAGTCACATTTTGTAAAATATGGAGAAATATATGAGCTAATAACGGACACTTTATTGTGATTGAATCATCTTTCACTTTAACCAGCTGTCCATTTTGTGAAAATATTTTTCATTTTAAATGCTAATGCATGCCTAGTATAGGACTTTCTGTTGAAGAGACGTTTATTTCATGCTGAAACAAGAAATATCACTGAATGTGATGAATACCCCCAGAAACTGCTTGATACAGTCAGATATGCACAACTAGACTTGGTACTGATCAGTCAAATTTTGCACGGACCAACAGACCAACCACCCAACAGACCAACCAACCATCCTCAAGCATGACTCCAATATAGCCCCCATATACTATGTATCTGGGGGTATAAAAATACATACAACAAGTATATTCAATTCATGAAGTCTGATAAAAACATTAAATACTAATACTGTTGACAGCTTTCCAAAATGAAACTGAACGCCTAGTTTTTATACACTTCCGGTTTTGGGGTTCAGTGAGTCAACATACTGTGATTACACTGGTGTGTCAGGACTGAGTCCTAACATCATTAGTACATTTAAATGATCAAAACTTGAATGGCCCTTTAGCCGAGTGTTTAATGTCTGCGGTTTTGTGAGTCTAATTTTGAAAACGTATGCAATTTACTGTGAGTTCAAATCCCAACAATGCCTAGATTTTTTTTTATTTTGCTTAAATTATATGAGCCACGTCATGCGCTTTGTGGTCTTGATAGCATTATAATAATTACATCATAAATGAAGTCAAACTTCTGTCACTTACAGCGGGAGAAAAGTTTGTTTACTTGTGGAATTGCGCCCTGGGAATTTTAACATTATGTACAATCTACCAGAACGGATAGTGAGTTGGAGGTATGATATATGAATATACTTCATTTTTAGCCGAAATTGATCAGAATACACTGAAAGTCGTTTCCCGCAAAATTTAACGGATTGTCAAAAGAAACAAAAGCCAATACTGCGGACCCATATCAGCTCAATTAATTATTATTTTATAAATTCTTCTTAAGAATTTACATGTAACAATCTATCACATATTCAAAACAACACAAATCAAATTTAGACTAATAGAATTTAATGTAGTATAAATGTATTATACTTTCTTTTTGTCACAAATAAATACAGAAAATAATCAGACCTCAAAGTGTGACCTTGACCTTCGAGCTAGGGACCTGGGTCTTATGCTGTGATGACACATTGTCTTGATATGGTGAACACTAGTACCAATTGTACCAAGTTATTTAAATATCTATAAAAATGACAGAGCGGACACAATTTTATGAAGTTTGAACACCCACAAAAAGGCACACACATCAGGCATAGTAAACACTAAATGCTCATGGTGGGTGCATAAATTAGAAAACAAAATATTATTATGAAATTCTTGACAAAAACAAGACTGTAGAAGAAGCAATCTGTTTTTCAAAATACTAGTTTAACACCATTTCCCAACACCCATTCTTAATTTATAGTATAATATACATGTGTAGAAAATTGAAATGAAGAATTGGCTAACAAGGAAAAATAGAAGCGGAAACATTAATTGTATTGATTACGGATTACAAGCCACCAAAAAACTGGACTTTTTCTTACAGCTGTATTATTTTTCTTACTTATTAAACTTCATAAAACTTTTCAATTTTAACATATTTCAACATACCAATATATTGAGAGGTTGGATCTTTGACGTCAGTTTGAATACAACTAAGACAGTCATTATCAGTGTGTTGTCATTCATTTCCGGTTTCTTTAAACCTTGCATAAATTGTCTTGAAATTCGGCATAATCAGATAGCAATAGTTCTCACACAGTTTGATTTCAACCAAATAAAGAAAATGGCAAGACACGTTTTTAACTTAACAAATCCTTGTATTGAAAGTCACAAATTCTGCACCCAATGGAGAAGAGAAGCCAGATTCCCTTTTATTATTTAGTGTCTAGCCAGGGAATTACTGGTACCATTTTTATTTTGTCTTTATTATGACGTGGCCTGGGATGAAGCCCAGGACATTCCGCACACAAAGTGGACACTCAACCACTAGGCTATCAAGGTGGTTCTAATCGTTTTGTGTTAAACATTTTTGGTTTGTACATATTTGTGTTGAGATTGTGGACCATAATGAAAATTGGTTTGCCAATTATGGTAGCCACAGAAAATAAAGACTTTATTATTATTATTATAAAAACGAGGTAGATGCATACTTTAAACTCATATATTAATGTTTAATGCATATAAGCGTACATACACTTGTTTTGCACTTAACTCATAAGCCAATCTGGCAGGGGGAAAACGAATGACAACATACTTATAATGACTGAGACAGTTGGAAAACTTGTTTTACGATCTACCTAAAATTAGTATAAATTAATAATATAACAAGTTTACATACATATCTAACCCTTGTTTTTAACAAAAAATCAAATCTAATTTTACCTTCATTCAGAAAAAAAGTAGAAAATCCTTTTTAACCGGGCTTGATCATCCTAAGTGAATTGTTAATTAACGTTCCTTTATTCACTCGTTGAAATTGACAAATTTTGTAATTAAATCTCCGATAAAATTTGAAATTCCAACAAAAACACTGAATAGAATCTTGTTCAATTATAAAATCCAATAAATCTGGTTTTTATATTTTTCACAAAAAGTCACTTTTAATAATATTTTGATATATAGATTCCACACTAAGAGTCTACACAATAAAACAATCCTCCAGCTTTATACGTATTGATTCAACTACAAGTTTCGCACTAAAATTCCACTACTTAATGGCTGAATGTCGCAAACGTATTCACAACTGATTCTAACGATAACAGCATTTACATGAACAAAAGCACGGTGAATCAACAGTAAACACACGCAAATAATAAAATCTACTTTAATATGTTTTGTTTAAATATATATATACACTTTAAAATGATTATCTAGCTATAATTATTCCTGGTGTTCGCGGTAGCTTATTTACTATTTCCTTTCTAATAACGCAGTGAAAGTCCCGAGCTACAACTCACCAGTCGTCTGGTTTAAATGAAATTTTACACTGACTGGTAAATACGATAGAACGAAAACTAAAATCCATTTCATGTAAGCTTATCATTTCTGACAACAAAGCACTCTATTTATGCGTAACATAAGAGATCGACCAATCAAATCACTCGAAATCAATAGAAGAGTGATTGCATTTTATAAGTCAATATCTATGTAGAAACATTATGAGGCCACGGTCCTTACTCTAGATAATACTGTTGATTTTTTGTTAACCTTCAGACTGACTTTAAACGGGCAGTTTTTATTATACTTTTATTCTAAAAGGGTGAATAAACTGACAAATTTAAACACATGCTACAACCGTTTGTTCACATTTAATTTGTATGTAGAAAATCAATATCAAGATAAATGGCATAACCCTTTGAACAAATTTTCAAATATCAGGTAAAAGTGACAAATATCTCAGAAAAAAAATAAAAACATGGTAAAGGGTATGTCCTTTGGTACAACAAGACTGTATCTCACGATATAATATCTAGTAATATCAGACCCTTCCCCAGAAATTTTTTAAGGTGCTGGGGCATTGCTAGGATTTGAGCTAATCCAGTTCCACGAGAATGGCTGATAACTTAAAATATGATAACTGCATGGTTATCCTTAATTTAAAGGCTAATTTAAAAACTTTTTCACGCAATACAAGCCATAATCACTCAAATAACACAATACAGACCAAAATATTAACACTCATACTGATTTAAAGACACCATTCTAGGTTTTAAGGTGCTGGGTAAAAGCTGATTTTGGCTTTAAGGCACTGGGGTACCACAGCGCCTTCTACCCTCCTTTGGTCCAATATACACCACTTGGGCTGACTAGCCAGTCCATATAATGCCATAAGGCCTTCAGTGATGTGAACTATTTCTTAAAGAATTAACCTTGTTTATCCGGCTCGGCTGCGAAATTCATCGGGTGAGCATGAGTAGGATCACCTGATAAATTTGTCCACCTTGCCAGATAAACTTTCTCATCCTAGTCACTACTAGTAACCTTATTCACAGATTTACCTAACAAGACTTGCTGGACTGCATCAAGGAACCAGCACCTTCACTATTGTCATCAAATTTTCATGGAAGGGAACAACTAGTATTTCTAGTCTCAACAATTTTTTCAGAGGCAACAAAGGGCTCCAATTCATGTCTCCAACAAAGGGCTGTAACTCCAGAAAAATTGTTTGATCTAAAAGTCCTGACAACTAGCTAGGCTTGGTGCTAATTATTCATGTCAAGTTTCATTGAAAGCCAACCAATGGCTAAGGAGCGCTAGCGATGACAAACTACCAGTATGTGACAGTGGCATCCAAACAAACAGACAGACAGACGCACAAAATAGACAGACATCCAGCACAAAATAGACAGACATCCAGCACAAAATAGACAGATATTAGACAGACAGACGCACAAAATAGACAGACATCCAGCACAAAAAAGACAGACATCCAGCACAAAATAGACAGACATCCATCACAAAATAATAATAATAATAACGACTTTATTTATAGTGGATGACATATTTGGTTCTAGACCAATTTTCAATATGGTCCAAGCAATAATGTCTCCCCAACTATATGTGGACATATATCAGATTGGATTCACAAAATGATTCAAACCTTCGAACCTAGTAAATGAACCTAGTAAATATTCTTGCCATCTATTAACCTAATGCTTCAACAAAACAATTGTCTGGAATAAATGATCCATATCATAACTGCATCTATGGAATCTCAAGTGAGATTAATTAGCTAACAATAAATCATCATCTTTGAATATAACAACAGCTGTTCTACTAGAAACAAGAGAAGTACAAATGATAAAATAAATCTATGGCAAACTAAGCAATGATTTTTTTTGCTTCTTTGGGTCCGTTCAGATTGGGAATTTTCGTGTCATGCCAACTTGAAATTGGGAATTTTCATGAAGCAGAAAATCCAAATAAAACAGAAAAAGAGATTACATGCGACTGTTTAGTGGTTTCTGTAACTTTTATGCATATCATTGGGAATTTCTCCCTTCTAATTTGGGAAAATTATAGCCTTTTCAAATTGGGAAGGCACCATTTACCGGTAGCAAACAAAGACGGAAAAACACCACGGCTTAGAGATTATGGTAGGGAGGTCACCAACATACAACGATGATATATAAGTATGAGTTTGTTAGTGAAACAGAGTACCCAGCATGCATTTCCTCTTGTTAGCAAAATATCATTATAACCCCCCCCCCCCCCCCCCCTACATTACCATCACTCAGAGGGCAAACTGGGCTTGTTTCCCATACTTCGAAAAAAAGCCCTGTTATTGGCAGTGAAATTATTTAGAGGTTACATAATAACAAATGGTATACAAAAACTAATTAAAAGTCCTAATTTTATAATGGCTGGAAATATTGGCTTTAAGAATGGTAACGGTACACATTGACATTATGCGTAGAAATGGAAATATGTATTTAAATAAGAACAAACAAAACTGCCAATACTGCCATGACATGACATTTAAATAATACAAAGGCAGTGATATGATTGTAATGAACGACAGAAAGCAAATAATGGAAGATTAAACTAGATTTAACTCTGAACGTCACTTATATGGTCAATATGAACGTCACTTATATGGTCAATATGAACGTCACTTATATGGTCAATATGAACGTCACTTATATGGTCAATATGGACGTCACTTATAGGGTCAGTATGAACGTCACTTATAGGGTCAGTATGAACGTCACTTATAGGGTCAGTATGAACGTCACTTATAGGGTCAATATGAACGTCACTTATATGGTCAATATGAACGTCACTTATAGGGTCGGTATGAACGTCACTTATAGGGTCAGTATGAACGTCACTTATAGGGTCAGTATGAACGTCACTTATAGGGTCAGTATGAACGTCACTTATAGGGTCAGTATGAACGTCACTTATAGGGTCAAGCAGCTAACGCTTACCTTTCTATATAAAGGAGTGTTGAACTCGGAGGAGTAAACAAAGTCCGTGTTTTTGTCCAAAGCCAAATTTTAATCAGTATTATTATTCGTAATAATTTATGTGGTCCTCATGAATAGACTGTGCTTATCCGTTGTCCTATCAGATTTGTTATCTCAAAAAGTCAAAACATCGGCTTATGGTATTGTTGGAAATTATTTACATGGTCTCATGAATATTCCATGCTTATCCAAATTGTCCTATCAGATTTGTTACTTTTTTTAAAAATCAAAACATTCTTACGGAGAACTAAAACACAGAAGATTGAAAGAGTTCCCAGTACATAATTTCGCACAATACTTCTTTAAAAGATATAGTGGCTGGAATATTGACACAGAATAAACACATAGCATAAACACTTAGTGAATAAATGTAAGAGGAAAAGAACACAATTAAAACTAATAACTTCATTACTTGAACGAATTTGTAATCTTCCAGCAATGCTGATTCTTGACACCAAGTACCATTTAACCCATAATCATAGTCCCCCGTTGTCCCCCAAATTAGAGAGGGGGAGTGATAATACATGGCTAAAAAGGGTACTGTAAAATCATTTTATTTCAATGGGACAAATTTCGTGGAGATGTAATTTCAAGGATTTCGGATTTAATGAAAATAGGCAAGCTCAAAATTTACACAGATTTTCCAAAATTATTCAAACAGATATACTCATTGTTTGATTACATGTTGATACATGCAAGTAAACTACCTAAACACTCAGTCTTATACCTGGCTGAACTTGAAGGTCTTATACCTGGCTGAACTTGAAGGTCTTATACCTGGCTGAACTTGAAGGTCTTATACCTGGCTGAACTTGAAGGTCTTATACCTGGCTGAACTTGAAGGTCTTATACCTGGCTGAACTTGAAGGTCTTATACCTGGCTGAACTTGAAGGTCTTATACCTGGCTGAACTTGAAGGTCTTATACCTGGCTGAACTTGAAGGTCTTATACCTGGCTGAACTTGAAGGTCCTATACCTGGCTGAACTTGAAGGTCTTATACCTGGCTGAACTTGAAGGTCTTATACCTGGCTGAACTTGAAGGTCTTATACCTGGCTGAACTTGAAGGTCTTATACCTGGCTGAACTTGAAGGTCTTATACCTGGCTGAACTTGAAGGTCTTATACCTGGCTGAACTTGAAGGTCTTATACCTGGCTGAACTTGAAGGTCTTATACCTGGCTGAACTTGAAGGTCTTATACCTGGCTGAACTTGAAGGTCTTATACCTGGCTGAACTTGAAGGTCTTATACCTGGCTGAACTTGAAGGTCCTATACCTGGCTGAACTTGAAGGTCCTATACCTGGCTGAACTTGAAGGTCCTATACCTGGCTGAACTTGAAGGTCCTATACCTGGCTGAACTTGAAGGTCTTATACCTGGCTGAACTTGAAGGTCCTATACCTGGCTGAACTTGAAGGTCCTATACCTGGCTGAACTTGAAGGTCCTATACCTGGCTGAACTTGAAGGTCCTATACCTGGCTGAACTTGAAGGTCTTATACCTGGCTGAACTTGAAGGTCTTATACCTGGCTGAACTTGAAGGTCTTATACCTGGCTGAACTTGAAGGTCTTATACCTGGCTGAACTTGAAGGTCTTATACCTGGCTGAACTTGAAGGTCTTATACCTGGCTGAACTTGAAGGTCTTATACCTGGCTGAACTTGAAGGTCTTATACCTGGCTGAACTTGAAGGTCTTATACCTGGCTGAACTTGAAGGTCTTATACCTGACTGAACTTGAAGGCAGGTATGGCAGCCACTGTAAACTGGATACAGGTGTATTTATTGGCATAATTATTCATTGGGAATTTAATTTTGGGTTGAGGTCATCCACTAAATTAAATCCCTCACATATATTAATGATTTTACAGTAACTGACTTCAGACATGACCATAGCCTATATGTCAATATATCTCAGAACGTTAAGTCATTTCACCGTGATGATCAAACTACTGGGGTCAACTGACCAAAACAGGCAGTTATAAGTACAGAACAAATGAAACTATACGCCATCTTTAAGATCATACGTGCAGCCGAGCCATAACAATAATCACTCAACTACACTGGTTTAAGTCTAAACCCGACTACACAGAGATCAGTCTCAAATTAGGTCGCAAAAAAATTGATAAATGGTACAAAATGTTTAAACACTGACATTTTAATAGTTAAATGCCTTTCTTCTATGATTAAGACGCATTATCATGTATAATCAGATAAACACAATTACAAACCAGAATTAACAATACATAACAATACATCACGTCAATCAAACACTGACATTCAGAGATTGCGCAATGTTTGAAACGTACAACAAAATGCATAGAATGCATTTAAACGGACTTTAAGCTTACAGTAGACAAAGACATTCTTGTAACATTGTGACAAGTCTGTATCGATCTATCAGCTAGACTTGGAGATAATGAATCATGTGCTAAGGTTGTTTAGATAGGAAGCTGAGTACTAATTGACTGTTCTACCATATACAAACTGAGTACCAATTGACTGTTCTATGATATACATTTACTGAGTACCAATTGATTGTTCTAACATAAACAAACTGAGTACCAATTGACTGTTCTATGATATACATTTACTGAGTACCAATTGATTGTTCTATCATATACAAACTGAGTACCTATTGATTGTTCTATCATATACAAACTGAGTACCAATTGACTGTTCTAACAAATACAAACTGAGTACCAATTGATTGTTCTATCATATACAAAATGAGTACCAATTGAGTGTTCTAACATAAACAAACTGAGTACCAATTGACTGTTCTATGATATACATTTACTGAGTACCAATTGATTGTTCTAACATAAACAAATTGAGTACCAATTGACTGTTCTATGATATACATTTACTGAGTACCAATTGACTGTTCTATCATATACAAACTGAGTACCAATTGATTGTTCTATCATATACGAAATGAGTACCAATTGATTGTTCTAACATATACAAACTGAGTACCAATTAACTGTTCTATGATATACATTTACTGAGTACCAATTGATTGTTATATCATATACAAACTGAGTACCAATTGATTGTTCTATCATATACAAACTGAGTACCAATTGACTGTTCTATCAATATACAAACTGTGACCAAGAATTAAGTGTGAAAAATTACAAAGGGGAATAACTAAAAAAATATGCAATAAAGAGTTACGGGTCTTGTTCACTGCACTTCTACTCATTGAGATCTATCCACCTATGAAGTTTCATGATCATACCTCACAAACTTTTTGAGTTAGGCTCCGGACAAAAATATCGGATGGAACGACGGACGGACAAAGCAGCAACTATAATTATGCTCCCCCGAATTTGTGGGGAGCATCATTAAATAATGGACATCTCTAGCTCAACAAATTATCTTGTTTATCACTATTAAAGGGTCAGCGGGTCTAATATGAGTATCAAAAGTTTAACACATTTTCTCTCTTAAAACATCAAGCCAATCATTTAGCGAAAATGTAATTAACGTTCAAATTGTGTATGCCTGACACCTATTGCACCGAGATTTAATAAAACCCAATATAGCAAAAAATCAGGAAACTATTTATCCTTTGTACTAAAATAAACAAGAACAACAAATTTAATACAATCTATTTTAGACCACACCCTTAACAATTATCAATGCTATATACATTCCCATGATGTCATTCTACACGATTCAATTCTTCCGTCAAGATCTTTGAAAAGCAATTAATAAAATAATACTGGACATTGAAGCTTCGTAAGTCAATCAAGCTTACAGAAATTATCAATTATCTACTATCAGGATTTATATACAAAATCAGTACATAGAAATACAATATTGCCATTTTTATATTTTGTATTTTAAATATCACTGGAAAACATATCTAATAACTTACACAGTTTCATTTTAAGACAATCAACCATTCATACAAACTTATTACTGTAAGCTTATACTCCCAATTTCTATACTGTTCTATATCTATGGTACTGAACTTAAAATCTTGATAAAAAACACATTAGTAGAAGTAAGTGGGTAGTTAGTCACTATACTTTGCTTCTCAAAGAAATACTTGTCTAAATACAGAACACACAAAATAAATAAAACGAGAGTAATTGATTACTCAACTCAAATCGTAAACAAATCAAGGAATGAGAATTTTTTATTGGGTCTTGTACTCAGGAGTACTAGATCATTGTTTCAGTGATTTTAAAAGTTGTAAAATATATTACAGTTTAATAACTGTTATGTATTTTATAACCAGAGCTGTCACTCATCACAGTGATCCACTCGATCCTCCTTAAGTGATGTACCAGTATGTCTCCTGATGCAACTGCTAGGGATCTATTCCTATCTACAGCTGTATGGGGCGTTGTTGTCATTGTAAGGAACATATGTATGCATATGCCTCAGAAGTATGAGGGTATACCAACCAATTCAATATGCCTCAGAAGTATGAGTGTATACCAACCAATTCAATATGCCTCAGAAGGTATGAGGGTATACCAACCAATTCAATGAAACGGTGATTCTAACAAGTAACATGGCATCATCAAATTGTTTACTATTCACAGCAAAAAAACATCAAGTCAGGAGCCAGGTAGAGAAAGTGTCATAAACAAACTGGCGCTAATTTCAGCGATAGACTTAAAGAAACATTGTGAATTGGAAACTTTAAGTTGGCCTGTTGACGCATCGGATGCTGACTACCAGCTTCCATTGTAGCCTATTATTCCATAAATTTCATTCATGTACATTTAATTTAACCAGTTATGATGGTTAAAGAAGCTTTTATGTAAGTCCCTCAACAACTTTTATCAAGTCACTACTAAGGGCCATATAAAAACTTTGCTTTATTAGATCACCTAGCTGTATGTGACTTCCATAGCCAACCTTTATCATAAGGCCAACTTCAAAAGTAGGCAGGCATCTTTATAATTCAATACAAATATAAAATAAACTTATAAATAAAATTTTTGGTAATAAAAGCAGCTACTTTGGACAGTTTTGGCCCACATCGGGATTTAAATGTTACTGACAGTAATTGGAGTAGATAGGAAGTTCAGTACAGTAGTTTCTGAACTCAACTTGCATGACTTGTGTAACATGCATACTCACTTAACCATGAATATATATATCATCCATTTATACATATAAAGTCATAACACTGATTTACACTTCAAGTTGAAGCCTTGAGAAGGGTAAAAATTTCATGACATGATTTACCAACTTGGCCGAATTCCATCATTTATATAAACATACAATGCTGGCACTGTTTTGGTATAAATATGACGTTGATCTATCACGCAATTCACACTATACTACACAAAGTGAGCCATTGCGTGCCAGATATATTGTTAATGAATTCTAACACATATTGCTGGCTTAGAATTAGAAGGTAGTAAGTACTACTTAAGACCTTATAAGACTCATGTATATTTGAAATCTGCATCTCAAAGTGCTTCTTATGAGCCTATTTTCATGAAAATCAGAAGTGGTCATGTTGACCAAACTTTTAAAAGTTTAAAAAGCTTGTTTTTCCATTTTAAGAAAAGAGTAGTTTTCAGAGTTTTTTCTTGTTTCTCAAAATATTAATTTAGTACTTACAACCTTCTAATTGTAAGCCAGCGATATGTCCAACATTAAGATTAATAAGAGTTACAGCAGAATATGACTAAATACAGGTTATGACGTAAAAACATATATGTATCCCATAAAGGTTCATAACTCTGGCAATATTCATCTGACCTAAAATTCCTGACACTATTCACCACCAGGCTTGGTACCGATTATTCACCTTAAGTTTCATTGGTTAAGGAGAACACAAACTTTTGTGACATCCAGAAAGACGTCCAGCATAAAATCCATGCAAACATTCATACAACAAAATGTTAATGCAACATCGACATGATCTTCAGATCTTCCAGAACATGATTTTGCATAATTAGGCAGTCCCTGCATAAGGCATGATTATTAAAATAGGATTCATAGTACTAGAAAAATGCTAGATATTATTTAATATTTTAGAATGTTTAAGTCAAAGATTATGTACAAGCAAAAGTAGAGGAAGAGCGATTTTTCGAGGGATTACGTTATACAATTAAATCGTATTTTACAGAATGTGATAAGTTTGTAAAGATCATTACATTGACATCCTCTTTAAATGCCCAGACATTGACATCCTCTTTAAATGTCCAGACATTGACATCCTCTTTAAATGCCCAGACATTGACATCCTCTTTAAATGCCCAGACATTGACATCCTCTATAAATGCCCAGACATTGACATCCTCTATAAATGCCCAGACATTGACATCCTCTTTAAATGCCCAGACATTGACATCCTCTTTAAATGCCCAGACATTGACATCCTCATTAAATGCCCAGACATTGACATCCTCTATAAATGCCCAGACATTGACATCCTCTTTAAATGCCCAGACATTGACATCCTCTTTAAATGCCCAGACATTGACATCCTCTTTAAATGCCCAGACATTGACATCCTCTTTAAATACCTAGACATTGACATCCTCTTTAAATGCCCGGAGAAAAAACGGCTTCATCATGTAAGCATACAAAGAGACAGTATGCTCCGCGTCCTCCAACCTATAATCCCACATAAGATGACCTTCAAACATAAGATAAAACCTTCTTCAAGTGAACATATTTAGACTAATTTCTTTACCTCCGAACACAGAAGAGCATTGTGCTGGCTGATAAGTCAAATAATTGACAAGATTTATTTAAATTTACATGTATAGTGTGTGAACAAATTAACGTGGTCCTCGATCTTTATACATGAATGTATTACAAGCTTCTCGCCAGGATTATATCACTTTCCACTGGATAGTGGGCGATCGTGCCATGTCTGTCATTTAGATACTACTCTCTCCTTATGAAAACAAAGACCAAAGTTGAATTAAACTGTAATTCAACAATTTGAAAATTATGCCAATAGGAGGTTTGGGACTACGTTAATTTGTTCACACCATTAATGTCATTTGTTATCTCATTTGAACATTTTCGGGCCATCAGGAAGTAGTGGGTAGAATTTTAAGGCAGGGTAAGTATATGTTACAAGGGATTGGTTTCAATTTCTAGGAATGGATCAATTTATTGATTTATCTCAGTTTCTGTCCGACCGATTTTATTTTCATCCGGACAGGTTTAGGACATCATCAGTCCGATTGGACAGGGACAGCATTTTCAATCACATAAAGTTATGTTATTTGATAACATATTTCATAAAATATTTCACAAATAGAAACTTTTTACAGGAGATACAATCAGATAATGATTTTTAAAAATTCTCGAGAACCAGGATGTCCTGATTATCTCAATATTTAATTCAACCAATCATATAATGGCTTACGATGAAGGAGATAATGAGGGGTATGTACCTTCAACTTATTTTGACATGGTTAACAATTAATATGCAGAACTTCACCAAACTCGATTTACCGGTATTACCATTTTTCCAGGGTACTGATACCATTAAGTAGCAGGGCTGGGTATTGAAGACCATTAATGACCCCTTGAACATAGCAAAGCATGTCCATACCTAAGATCAGTTTGACAATTTATAAGCCTGAAGACCATGTAACAACTTGACTAGGCTTTTCATCATTATTATTCAAAACAGATTCATTATGGCAGAAATTTTTTTTGAATAAGGATCATTTCTATAGTAATTGTTGGTATAAAAAACCTCCAATTTTTCAAAAAAATGATCCAAACAAAATTGTATTCAATCGGTTTATAATAATGAAAATCCTGTACAGATTATCTAACTCGATTGGTGCCAGTTTTTAATTTGATTCAAGTTCAATATATGGAGTTTCAGGTCAATCGTAATATTTTTCATATTTGTCTTCCAAAAATAGCATTGTTTTGTGATCTCAATAATATAAGGAGCCATGCATGCAGGTCTGTTCAAGGCTAACAATCTAGATGAGGAAGCCATTATTCTAATGTGGAAGTAGATTCAACACATTAATTGACTCTCACTTCAAATTTTGAAAAAGAAACCAAATATTTGGCTATGCCAAGTTTCTCAAATTTCACATTAACTGTTGAATAGAATATATTGTAGATGTTTCATTTCTTATTATCTCATTGACGTAAGAAAATGGAGAAATACAATTATGGATAATTTATTTTCAGAACTACTGTTAACGTGTTTTAACCCTTTTTCAATGTGGTATTATAACATTATAAAGGAAAAAACACGCCTTTGTCACAAATGCACCTAATTTGGTAAATTGCCAGCAAGCGGAATGCGAGTTAAGTAGTGGCCATTAAGATTTTAAATGGCTCAATAAGACCAAACAGAATTTCCGTTATTTCAGTTAAGAAAAAAAAGAAAAGACTCATTCTTTAAAATAGATTAAGAATTCAAATATGCCACATATAGTGATCGATCACCAATGAGTGATCAAGTGATATGTTGAAATATTTTGGTAAACATTTAAACAAAATACGTACAAAAGAAAGCATTATTTCTGCTGCAATTTCTGCTGCAATTTCTGCATGAACAAGATAATAGATTACTGGTATAATAAGTATTATTAAATATTCTACCGAAATATATCAGGAATTTCACTATATTTAGAAGAAAGGGGCATAACTCTACTTTTGGGAAGGTAACCAAGATTAGATCAAAATTGTGAATTCACAAGAGGTGGCTGAAGGAACAGACAATTGAAATAATGAAATTGAAATAGTTTCCGTATTATTTATCTCCCTAACGCTATGCATTCAAAATTATAGAAAACTTATTAGGAATCAGCTCCCGTTTTCTAGAAAAGAAAATGCCTTTATACTTTGCAAATGTTTTACCAATCTTAGGTCATGGAAATCAAAATGTTCACTTGCTATAAACATAGGAATTTTCCATTTCACCAAATAAATATCTCAATTAGCATCTTTGTAGCAAACTTCATCAACACTTTCAAAAGTGCTAACTAATACAGTAAAGTTTAAAACTGGGAGCGACATAAAGTGATATGACTGATACTCGAGACTTCGACATAAGATGATCTGATACTAGAGTCTCCGACATAAAATAATCTGATACTAGAGTCTCCAACATAAAATAATCTGATACTAGAGTCTCCAACATAAAACGATCTGATACTAGAGTCTCCGACATAAAATGATCTGATACTAGAGTCTCCAACATAAAATGATCTGATACTAGAGTCTCCAACATAAAATTAGAGTCTCCGACATAAAATGATCTGATACTAGAGTCTCCGACATAAAACGATCTGATACTAGAGTCTCCAACATAAAATGATCTGATACTAGAGTCTCCGACATAAAATGATCTGATACTAGAGTCTCCAACATAAAACGATCTGATACTAGAGTCTCCGACATAAAATGATCTGATACTAGAGTCTCCGACATAAAACGATCTGATACTAGAGTCTCCGACATAAAATGATCTGATACTAGAGTCTCTGACATAAAATAATCTGATACTAGAGTCTCCGACATAAAATAATCTGATACTAGAGTCTCCGACATAAAATAATCTGAAACTAGAGTCTCCGACATAAAATAATTTGATACTAGAGTCGGCCTTATAAGTTAAACCACGCACGTTAATTAAATGTATATGACACTCTATATTAACGTAAATATGCTGTCGCTTACACAAATCGATCGGCCGATTAACAATGTTACCGCGGTAAGCGTAAAACGCACTAGTCAAATTCTACCCTGCTTTATGTAAGACCTCATAATTTTTGTATCTATTATCCGATTTTAAATATTTAAAGCTTGAAATGAAGCAGAGATATATGTCTGTCTTTTAATACAACATTCATCACGATACCCTAATTATTAAATCCACGGCGACGAGTAAGAATCCGTTCCGCGTAAAAGTAAGTTTAAAATACCCCTTTTTTTACCAAATAAAAATACAACCAACGGTCGAAAATCATCAAATCGATCGATTTTGTTCATTAAAACTTGTTTTAAAAGCTAATACTTTAAGGTTTTATAAAATGTAAAACTTATTTATAAAGCATTTGTGAGTTGTCGACCGCCAACGATTTGATTAAACTTCGTGCATTTATGTACTAATTATTGCAAATAAATTTTCAAAATGGCGGAATCACATCGAAAAGCGTGTGAAACGGGCACCGGCACACCTTCCATGCGCTAATTGAAAACATATTTTTGATTGAAACTTGTTTAAATTGTGAAATTAAATACGTTTTGAGGTACTGGTTGTACTTTTTTCTGGTTTCTATTGGTTGTCTTTACAAAATGGAGTAAAAAATAGTGATTTTTGTCACGATGCGGGACTATTTTTT
The DNA here is from genome assembly GCA_947247005.1 of Spisula solida. Lineage (NCBI taxonomy): Eukaryota > Metazoa > Mollusca > Bivalvia > Venerida > Mactridae > Spisula > Spisula solida. The sequence continues at coordinate 46,077,241 of OX365948.1, read as the reverse complement.
TTGGTAGCTGTATTGAACTTGCGGACTTATTGCCGAATGTTAATTATAAAATGGCGATTATTTACAATATAACCTGCTAGTAAATGCATTTTGAGAGGTATTGGTTGCATTAAATTACGAACCATGATGCTAGCTTTTGAAAAAATCGCCACAAAAGATGATCAATGGTCGGCGTAGTTTACATCAAACATTATTATGAATACGTCCGTTCTGTTTTATTTCGTTGGCGGTCGACAACTCGCAAATGCTTTAAAAATAGGTTTTACATTTTATAAAACCTTACAGTATAAGCTTTTAAAACAAGCTTTAATGAACAAAATCGCTCGAAAATTAAATTAATATTTGATGATTTTCGACCGTTGATTGATTTTTTATTTGGTAAAAAACGGGATATTTTAAACTTACTTTTACTCGGAACCCATTCTTACTCGTCGTCGTGGATTTAATTATTAGGGTATCGTGATGAATGTTGTATAAATAGACAGACATATATCTCTGCTTCATTACAAGCTTTAAATATTCAAAATCGGATAATAGATAGTAAAATTATGAGGTCTTATATAAAGTAGGGTAGAATGTGACTAGTGCGTTTTACGCTTACCGCGGTAACATCGTTAATCGGCCGATGCGGCAGCATATTTACCAATTTTACATACGTGAATATAGAGTGTCATATACATTTAATTAATGTGCGTGGTTAAACCGACCAAACTAGCCACGACATTTACCATTGAAACTTAAAGTCACGACATCAACTTCTAAGAACTGAGAAGTAAAATATACAGTTATACCGGTACCCACAATTTCTTAAAGATCAAACAGTTTGTTAAATTATATCTTATTTATTCAGAAGAGTGCAATTATCAATATTGTTGACCAAGAACCAATATTGCTAACAAAGATAACCAATATTGGCAACCAATATTGCTGGCAAATGACCGATATTGCTGAACAATAATGCCATGTTGGCAAATGACTGATATTACTGAATAAAAATGCCATGTTGGCAAATGACCGATATTGCTGAACAATATTGCCATAGATCTAAAAACCAATATTGCAGACCAAAGACCAATATTGCCGACCAAAGACCTGAGTATTGCCGAGCAATGACCAATATTTCTGATCAAGGACCTGAATAGTGCTGACCAATTACAAAAACTGCCAATCAATGACCATTATTACAGACCGTAGAACAGTAGTGCCGACCAAGGACCAATAATTTGACCAAAGACCAGTATTGCAAAGCATTGACTGATCAGTATTGCCGACCAATGACCAATACTGCCAATTTATGACCAATATTGTCTACCAATGACCTATATTGCCAATCAATGACCAATATCGCCGACCAAGGACCAATATTGCCAACCATTGCCAACCAAAGGCCAGTTTTGCCAACAAAGGATCAATAGTGCTGACCAAAGACCAGTATTACTGAGCAAAGATGAGTAGTGCCACTGTCGAACAATTATTACCAACAACAAGCATTGCTTCTAATGCAACATAATTATAAAATAAATCTTTGATCACTCCTATCCTGTTTGGCCACTGATATACAAGTAAATGTAAATACCATTGATTTCACTGAAACGCGGCCAATGTCAACACTACTCCCCGCTCTTTAAACGAAAAAGTTGGCAAGAAAAAGTAATTTTGGGCAACAAATCATAGTTCACACAATCTCGATCCATAAAGTAAATATTGTAGCTGACACTACGAAGGATAAGTCACAGAAACCATAAAGAATGGAGAAGATAACAATATTTATTGAAAAAGCCACAGTTTGAGTAAACAAACATGTATCTTGTTATGAATTTAAAGCTATTCATATCATATGAAATGGTAAGAAAATGATTTGAATAGACTGGTATAGTGTCCTCGACAATGGCAATTTGGCCTTTTAAAAACACTTCAAAATATTTATATTAAACTGAAAGAATACATTTAACAATCATGAATTTTTCGTCATATGAATGACACCATAAATGAATAAATATATACAGCTCTATTAATCAAGTTAGCATGCGGGCGTTTTATGACTTATGATTTTTTTACTTTCATCCGGTTTTTCCAAAAATGTTAAGCCATGTACAGTGGAGCTTCACATTTTATATTTATTATTTTATTCAACTTGTTTAATAAATTCAATATGAAAAGACTAGCTGCACTCGTCTTTTAAACATGATTAGAAATGGGCGACATAGTGGTTGAGTTGATAACACTCATGAATATAATTCAAGACGTCCCTGGTTTGATTCTTGGCTGGGGCAGTTGATCATTTCTGAAACACTTTTCAGTATTTCTTACCCAGCTAGAGATTAAAACTGGTTGGTAACCTAGAGGTACAGTGTGCCCACGATAATGAGAAAGGAAGGAAGTTTGATAAATTGCACAAAGGTGGATTAATCCAATGTGAACAATTTATCAGTGATGTTTTTAGTACAAAACTGACCTTATCTGTTTACTTAAGGAATTTGTAAAACCAATTTTGCAATAGTTGACCAATATAACATTATCCTGGGCGCACTAAAGTCTCGTGTGTATTACACTGCGCATGTTAAAGAACTAAGGAGTGTATTCAAAAGACCTATAGGGTAGTATACTATCCTAGGGCGCATTCGTAATGCTGTTTCGCACATCCCAGACAGTGGAACACACAAACAAACAGGAACACTGTTCGGAACATGTTTTATCTATGACCGCCACAGAGGTGGTGCAGCCAGAACAGTTCATGTGATTACAACAACAACAATGGCCGCTTGTGTCATAAAATAGAATATATAGAGAATAATAGGTTAGTGCCGTGGATGAAAAAGTTTATCTGGCAAGGTGGAGGAATTTATCAGGTAAGCCATAGGCGAATCCGATAATTTCCGCAGCTGAGCCGGATAAACTTTGACTTCATTCACGGCACTAACCTATCATTCTATTTATCCAGTTGCTTAATCGGCTCAGTAAGGGGATCAAACTCGGGACTCTATTGTAACTCTTTCATTATCTATATAAGTGGCAACGTCACGTTCATTCTATAACGTCAGGATAAACAACGACGTCAGACATCTTGATAGACATCATGTCGAAGAATTTAACCGATCAACCACCAGCTCATTTAGTATAGGGAAACCTCACCCTCAGGTACAGAATTCCATCCGGCGACTCTCATATAAGGAGAAGTCCGTCAGATCACGTGGTAAGGTGACAGACTATCACTAATCACATGACCGGGTGACCAAATAAAGCTAAGTTTATTAGGCACCCTGTTATCAGTCAGATTTTGCCGGAAGTGACTGGATAAAATAAATATCTTTTTCCACTTACAGGCCATTGCGGGCAAACAGTCACATTTAGATATATCCACATGCATAATTCTTCCTCCAATATTACGGCTGCAACTACAATTTTGGTCATCTAAACAATTCACTTTCTGTTCGGAGTAGAACATTCAGCACACTGTGGTCATTCGCCAATGTCCATGAACTTATGACAGTTGAACGCAAACAAATAAACAACATGGTTATTTTAAATATATTTTCAGTTACAGAAGTTATCATTATGGCCATAACAATTTATCGTTACACTATATGACCTGTAACCCGAACTGAATAACAGCCATGGACAACGAGTGAGTGACCACATGTAAGTAAATGTCAAGGAAGGATATTTGTACTGTAAGCACTGTTCATAGATACGTAAGACAGATTGATTAATATAATGATTTATTTTCAATGTATTTGCTACATGTATTGTAGATGTTATTCGTAACTGACCAAGGTCAAGATGTAGACACAGTTTATCAACTTCAAATTATAGTTTGATAAGGGTACAAAACTTTTTAACAGATTTTTTTCTAACCCTGAATTAAGAAAATATTATGTTGATATTTAATTAGTAACAGGAGAACTGATTTTGTAGAGGTAAACATAGTTTGGGGGAAAAGGGAAAATGCATGATTTAAAGATTTTTGACTGTAGTATTACCGCAACTTACTCAGGCTTGGTGATCATGAAGAAATTGAAAAAGTTCATGCCATGCTGACCCTCACACCCCCCCCCCCTTACAAAAACGTAAACCAAAATTAATATTCTATACACCATTCTCCATTTTGTTTATGATTAAATATAAACTGATATAGCTCACTGGAGATAACTCTAGCCTTATCAATAAATAAACATGGATAAAATAAACATTGTACAGTCAACTGACTGCTCGTTATCAGTTTATTTTGAAAAAGTATATGCATTTAAAGTAGGGATGCAACTATTCGGTCAATTTGCTAACCGGTTAACCGTTCAATCTTCCGAACGGTTAACCGGTTAACGAATCGAAACTTGCCGACTTTCCGACTGTTCTAATTCTGACGTGTATATATTTACTGTAACACCGTAAGTTGCAATCGGGCATCCTCGTATATTACCCCCAAGGAAAGTGTGTCGCCGGTTCTCAATTTCTCATTGGGTTTTTTAAGTTCAATAATGTACTGTACTCAGTGCTGTTGACAAATAAAATAAATTAATAAACTTTAATATTTACATTTTAATAAACACTCAGTTAAAAGCATCAAAGGACGGATTTCGGCCTCGAGTAAAGCATTAAACTGCCTCCAATTAATATTAAATTACGTGTGCTTGCCGAATGTGTGAAAAACAACGTCGGTCAACAAACTAGTCCCGACTACCATATGAAATTAACGGCAATTAAGTGACCCTCTTGTCACAACAATACGTGTCAAACTGTTAATTGCGGATTATAGATCATGACCCCCTTTTGACGAGCGTTCGCACCTTCGATGGCTGAAACTTGTCGGCAAATTTCTCGATATTTTTTCAATATTTTTATTTTAAAATTTATTTAAATTTCTCCTTTTTTGATTTTTTTTTTCGATTAACCGGTTAGCGATTTTGCTAACCGATAACCGAACGTTCGAACGGTTAACCGGTTAACCGTTTACATCCCTAATTTAAAGTGATTATGCACAAGGTTGAAGAAAATTGGACATCGAAAATGCATTTAATTTTCATTTTTATCTGTAAACAAAGGCTAGTGTTTAAATTCATCAGCGGACTGTACTTGTATGACACACCATCTTGGCCCAAATATTGGCCTTCTAATCAGCAATGAAATTTATTATCATCGTTTTGACAAACAACAGATTTTCTTTATCATCAAATTTTAAAAGTCAACAGACAGAAAAGTAAACAATTGACATAATCTTCAAAATCTGCAAAACACTGGTGACGACAAAGACTCCCCTGTAACTTCTATGCATTCATATTTGCTTGATAAGGCCAGAAGAAATAAATGCCTAGATAATCATTCATTTTTTTCTTAAAAACAGGATTTTTTTTCTTTCATTCTGGACTTTTATATTTCCAAGTTTTGAGTTACTCCCCTTTCCTTGCCCTTGTTTGATGTGACTGAGAGAGTTACAAGGGCATGTTCATTCAGTTTTTTCCCTGCCTGTTTGGCCAATTTCTACAGACTTCGAGGGAATGAACAGTGGTGTAATACAAGGAATCCAGGTGTGCTATCCTAACTCATTCCGAATAGGCTCCTCGATTCTTTAATGTGTCCTGTGTACAGCATTTATACACACAAGATTACTTCTGGGTAACCAACCAGTTCATCTCTAGTTCGGTGGGACAGAGTGAAAGACGGAATGAAAGCAAAAGTAACAGCATCACACATAATACCTGACATGCAGTATGTAAAATACAAGAGTATGTTGTGAAGGTTAGAACAAGGAAACCCACAGACAACATACTAGTAAGGAGACCTGGGTACTGTTTTGTCAAAGCACTTACGGAAAACATACTTACGCTCAATTTTAAAGTCTTTGTAATGATTTTACAACTACAAATAGGGGGCAGGCATGACTTTTAGAAGTTTGTTAACTGAATTGATGCAGCAATTGCAGACTCCTTTATCACAATTTGTAGTTCTTGAAGAATTAAACAGAATTGAAATTTAGACGTAATTAAGTTTAAGATTTCAGCATGTGCATTGATAAAACAGTATTTTGTAAACAATAAGAAGAGAATGCCTCAATCACTCAGCACAGAGTAGTAAAAATATGCCCACTCAAAGAAATGTTTTGACTTCTGGAGTGGTATTCAATATTGGTCTTATTTAAATGGAGAATAAGGAGAGCCAATCATATCGCCTGTTACTGACCAATCGTTTAATATGGTGTGATCTGATTGGTTGTCCATATCCTTAAGTCAATTAAGAGATAAATATGATTAATAAGCAGTCGAACAGAGGGAGTAGGTTTTTTTCAGTATGTGAATGTTTTCGTGTCATAAATACCTGGCCATTCAATGAATGCCTCATAAAATCAACATCAAACTATACATTTATACAAAGGCATTTTGGCACAAAATGTATGTCTCCCACAAAGGCCATAACTCTGGTAAAAGATCATCTGACCTAAAATTCCTATATGTTCAACTAGGCTTGGTATTCATTTGAAGTTTCATTGACATCAGATCAATGGTTGAGGAGAAGAGCAGAAAAACTCCTTTCAGTAAAAAGAAGTTCTCAATTAAATAAAGTCATTAATTTGTTCATTTGAACCCCAGCATTTTTCTATGGCCCCTCATTCTCGTTCACCAGAGTATTCTTCGGCCGAAACATACTCTGTTTCAATACGACCAAATCCTAGCGCAGTGAACGAAAATCAAACCAATCAAATCCATTTCGTGCATTTCTATTTATAGCAATTACGACGGGTGTTTCCCCGTCATCGTACAATCAAAATCGAGCTTTAACAAATAAAATATTCAAATTTATCGTTCGGAAAATCAATCGAAGAAAAAAATATTTGCAATGTTTTTGTATCGATTATAAGATATTATTCAGAATAATAAAACGAGAAAATGATTTATTTATTTATTACCTTAACATCAGAATCAGCTGGACATGGAACATTTTCACAGGGAGTTTATAGAACAGGACTCCTGATTGTATTCCTAGAAATGGTTTCGCGCATTTTAAGTTAGCGACTTTCGCGGGAGGTATCATTTCGCGAAGTTTAATAGCCGCGAAAATGTTACCTCCGAATAAGTTTGGGGCGCACCTGTCGAACTGACGATTGTTTACAAATGATTTTTAATTTACTTCCGTTCGATAAGTTCACTTCACGGACACACAGTCTCAGTTTCACTTGTAATTTATTCAATTAGATCTAATGTATGCGGCTTATTGTAATTGCCATTTGAATTCCTGACAAAGCTACACATCTATTTTCGAATCACGACTTCACGGCCATGGGCACTCATCGTCAAAGACCATGGATTGATTTCATATCACGATAGGCCTATATCGAACTTGTTCAGTCTCTTTGTAATTCTGTATAATATAGCGGCTGCTTTATAAACTATATTTAATTAAAGATGTTTTTTATCCAATAAAGTTCCCATATTAACTCGATCCATGTTTACATTTTCTCACGAGTGTGTTTATAAATTTCCCCGCATAGAGTAACGAGCGTTTTGATTGGACGATAGACGGAATCACCAGATATCTACGAAATGAGCTATTTTTAGGTTTGCGCTCGGAATGACGGGTATTGAATCAGGGGGTAGTCTGGGAACTTGACTAACAACTGATGTATGAGGATGATGGACCCTTAACTCATCAAACTTGTCCGTTATCTTATTTTTATCAACTTGGGAAAACCCGAGATCCTCATTTTGAAAACTCAATGGGGAAACCCCAAAGGGAGATAATTTACAGTTTATATAACCAGTTTGATAGGAAATCAATGTCTGCTAATGTAAAGCATCTTCTATTTCACACAGTTTGTCCTAACAAAATAATTAGACATGTCACTATTAATGACCACTTGAAAGTGGTCGACAAACTCTAAACGCAATATGCAAGCCTGGAAATACCAATAACTGATCATTTAAGTGAAGGAGGCAAATTGATTTTATAATTATACGGCACATCGACTTTGCTGCCAGTGATGTCTACATAGTAAAGTTTTCTTGTGATTAAGCCAGAATAGCAGAAGAGGATAACAGGTGAAATATTCAGTTAGGGCAAGGTGAAACCCTCAGGATCAGACCTTTTCCTAGGGACAGAAGGTGCTGAGGTAGAGTTAGGGCAAGATGAAACCCTCAGGATCCGACCTTTTCCTAGGGACAGAAGGTGTTGAGGTAGCGTTAGGGCAAGGTGAAACCCTCAGGATCCGACCTTTTCCTAGGGACAGAAGGTGTTGAGGTAGAGCTAGGGCAAGGTGAAACCCTCAGGATCAGACCTTTTCCTAGGGACAGAAGGTGTTGAGGTAGAGTTAGGGCAAGGTGAAACCCTCAGGATCAGACCTTTTCCTAGGGACAGAAGGTGTTGAGGTAGAGTTAGGGCAAGGTGAAACCCTCAGGATCCGACCTTTTCCTAGGGACAGAAGGTGCTGAGGTACAGTTAACCATGGACATTTAATAAACATGCAGTTTTCTCTTCTAGTACCTTTTAGACATTATAGTGAATTTCCTTAAGCAAAAACCCCAGCATTGCTCCAGCCCCTTTTTTTAAACAAGAGGGCCCAAAGGGCCCTAGGTCGCTCACCTTTCGAATTTAACCTAGATTTTGTTAAGATGATCATTGTGACCAAGTTTTATACAGATTAGGCAAATATTGTGACCTCTAGTGACTACAAAAGGTTTTTATATGATTTGACCTAATGACCTAGTTTTTGACCCCAGATAAACCAATATCGGACTTGACCTAGATTTTGTTGAGATGATCATTGTGACCAAGTTTCGTAAAGATCAGGCCAAAACTGTGACCTCTAGTGACTACACAAGGTTTTTCTATTATTTGACCTTGTGACCTAGTTTTTGACCCCAGATGACCCAATATCGAACTTGATCTAGATTTTTTTGAGATGATCATTGTGACCGAGTTTCATAAAGATTAGACAAAAATTGTATCCTCTAGTGACTACGCAAGGTATTTCTATGATTTGACCTTGTGACCTAGTTTTTGACCCCAGATGACCCATTATCGAACTCGACCTCGATTTTGTTGTTATGATCATTGTGACTAAGTTTCGTAAAGATCAGGCGAAAACTGGGACCTCTAGTGACTACACAAGGTTTTTCTATGATTTGATCTTGTGACCTAGTTTTTGACCCCGGATGACCCAATATCAAACTTGACCTAGATTTGGTTGTGTAGATCATTGTGACCAAGTTTCGTAAAGATTATGCTAAAACTGTGACCTCTAGTGACTACACAAGGTTTTTCTATTATTTGACCTTGTGACCTAGTTTTTGACCCCAGATGACCCATTATCGAACTTGACCTAGATTTTATTGCGATGATCATTGTGACCAAGTCTCATAAAGATTAGACCAAAATTGTGACCTCTAGTGACTACACAAGGTTTATCTATGATTTGACCTTGTGACCTAGTTTTTGACCCCAGATGACCCAATATCGAACTTGACCTAGATTTTGTTGAGATGATCATTGTGACCAAGTTTCATAAATACTAGGTCAAAATTGTGACCTCTAGTGACTACACAAGGTTTTTCTATGATTTGACCTTGTGACCTAGTTTTTGACCCCTGATGGCCCAATATCGAACTTGACCTAGATTCTGTTGAGATGATCATTGTGACCAAGTTTCATAAATATTAGACCAAAATTGTGACCTCTAGTGACTACACAAGGTTTATCTATGATTTGACCTTGTGACCTAGTTTATGACCCCGGATGACCCAATATCGAACTTGACCTAGTTTTATAGAGATGATCATTGTGATCAAGTTTCATAAAGATTAAGTCAAAATTGTGACCTCTAATGTGTTCACAAGGTTTTTCTATGATTTGACCTAGTGACCTAGTTTTTGACCCCAGATGACCCAATATCGAACTTGACCTAGATTTTATAGAGATGATCATTGTGATCAGGTTTCATAAAGATTAAGTCAAAATTGTGACCTCTAATGTGTTCACAAGGTTTTTCTATGATTTGACCTAGTGACCTAGTTTTTGACCCCAGATGACCCAATATCGAACTTGGCCTAGATTTTGTTGAGATGATCATTGTGACCAAGTTTCATAAAGATTAGGCTAAATTTGTGACCTCTAGTGTGTTCACAAGCAATTGTGAACGGACGGACGGACGGACGGACGGACGACGGACGAAGAGCGATCACAAAAGCTCACCTTGTCACTTTGTGACAGGTGAGCTAAAAAAAGCCAAGGTACTGTCAAGGGTCAAGGTGACACCTCTGTACCTTTAGGGTAAGTCTTTAGGTTGCATCAAACTTCTTAGTAGCTAACTGTTCAAAATCCTGGGAGCCATAATGTACAAACATTTTATTTGTAAGTGACAATACCCGGTAAGAACAAAGTATAAATGGACAATAAAATTATAACAATGCACAATGTTCATACTTTTTCTTTTTGCATGTTTAAAAAGTGGGTGGAGAATGGTACAATTTTAAATAATAGTTGTGTACACTTAATAATTATTCATTTTTCTTCATCAAAAAACATTTATTATAAGAATTAAGTTTTTTTTTAAAAATACACTGAACAAGTCTCGGACAATTAATAATTATTATTAATCATATAATCATCGACAAAAAACATTTCAAAATGACATTGCGTGGAAAATGAAACAATGTAGATAATTAACTTTTTCAAGAGCATTTAAGCAAAACCAGGACTTACAATACATTTGATTTGATATGTTAATGTATACTCCCGTCTTTTGTTTTGGGTTAATGAATGAATGACAGGTACTCAATCTGTTAACTACACACCCGATTTCACATGAATCAACGACAATGAAGATTTTTGGTAGCGTGCCGACATCGGTAGCTTGACATGAGACAAACAGAAACAAACTTAACAATAGGGGCGATATTTTTAACGCAAAATGTAACAACATTTCAACAAAGCAAAACAGCAATAATTATGAATGCATGCAATTGTTAAAGCACCTGCTTTTACCTACCGGTATATTAGCATTAAGTTCCTTAAAATAAGAATACCACATACCCTGACAAAGATACCAAGGCTTTCTCAATTAAAACTACATATGTAATAATGGTATGTTATCAAATATTGAAGTTATAAAAACACAATCGTAACTAATACTTAATGCCGATACATGTAATTTCAAAGTGTTGACAAATTATATTTTTCAAAAATGAAACTTGTCTGTTAATTTAGGTTTTGAAAATACTTGTTCAAATCAACAATCTTTTTATGAATTATTATTTTCCATTGTACATTATTTCCTGCAGAACATATGGTACTTGTCTGAATCAATTATCCCTTGTCCCTTTGAAAGTTTATGACATCTAGTCATCTATTACAAAACATTCATGTAGTCACATTGTGAATTGACAACACCTCACTCTGTGAGGGGCGAGGCTAATATATTATTATAGCGAGCCTGAGACAGTGTGGCACAACAGCCAGACAATACCCCACCTTGTGAGAGACGAAGATATATAGCGTGCCGAGACAGCGTAGAACAACAAGCAGGCAATACAGATTGCATGTTCAGAGTCCATATATAATTATAAACATTATAGATCTAGATATATCAAACAATACACCATAAAGATTATATTCAGAAGATTTTCTATCATTTCCCAGTGTCGGTCCCACCCAAGGCCAGTGGATAAAAATGCATTTCTCTAATTATAGTTCCAATGAGCGCTTAATACACATGACAAAATATTTATTATAAGCTTATATGTGTATCAAAGAATGATAAGTAAGGCCAAGCGAATCAGTGTAGCAATACCATGTGACTCTGACGTCACAAAAGGCATCAAATCCAAGACGAAATTGGTCAACATTGAGAAACGAAAAATAGCCGTAAGCATTTTATTTCTACACCCATTTCTATGAAATATATGCCAGTCTTAGGAAAAGAAACATATGCTCTCCATGAAATAATTATAGGATCCTCATCAGCAGCTTGGCTATTTATTTCACCACCCTGTGAAACCTTGGAAGAGAAGACGGCTTGAAACTGCATAAAAGTTTTCCCTTAGACTGACATATGTTTCATAGAAATCGATAAAGAAATGAAATACTTACAGGCTACAGCTATTTGTGTCTTCAAAGTGGAGCAAATGTTGACAAATTTCTTCTTGGACTTGATGCCTTTAGTGATGTCAAAATCACATGGTATGGCTACACTAAATTTTTTCCTTAATTATCATCCCCAATTTATATGGATGGCATGGTTGGATAACCCTCTTGGCTTCAGATTAAGAGGTACCTTTAAGAAACACTTTTCATTGGTTTCAACCCAACTAGAAATGAACTGGTTAGTAACCCAGAGGACCAGAGGTAGTCTCACTTGTATCCGTGCTATACAGCGTGCACATTAGGTGGGAAACGCCGAAAAATGTTCCAGAAATGACCAATTGCCAGGCTGAGAATCGAACAAGGGACCTCTCGATCTGTAGTCAAGAGCGTTACCCCTTGACCAGTCCACATAATAATCTAGCAATTAATTTATAATTGCCTAACCTTCGTTAGCACCAGCGCGTAGTATATAAGAAATGTCTTATCTTGACTAGCGACTGATCATGTCTCATTATAATATTATACATCTGATTTATATCCATTGATAAATAAGCAATAAGAGAATATCGGCAAGACAAAATAACAGAGGTAGATTGGAATCATTGTGACAGGTTATTAACATGTATGGGGTTTAAATTGTCTGTTTAATAAAGATTATAGTACATGGATGAGATCGAGAAGTTAACCGGTATTACAATGGATATCCGATTGTATGTGAATCAGTGCAAACATTGTATGGTTACACTGGTAGCACTCGGTATACCACAAAGTCTATGTACATGAAACATTGCCTGTCATGACTGTAAACAATGATGTACCAGAATATACCAGTTACATATAGAATGTAGTATGTCTCAGTTGACTAGTACCAAACCAATGCCATCTGACTCATCCAAAACACCTGCAGTTTACGGTAACTCTAAACTGGAACCATCTTCCCCCTTAGTTTGATTGTAATTCTTATGTTTAAGTTTATTCTGGTTTAATGCCATTTCTTACCATGTTTTCAGTTATATACGGAGGCTGATGCACCTTACCAGTTTTTCTCATCTGTATTAAACTTGCCAGTCCTAATTTATCATTCCACATGGAACCAACAACTTCTCCACAAGTGGAGGAAAATGGACATGTGGAGGAAAATAGACATGAAGTCAAAATTGTAATTCATATACCAAGTTAAACAGTTGTATTTTTTTCACGTTGAAAATAAAATATTATCCTCCATTTTGTGACAGAAAGAAATGCCCACAATATAATTAATTATTGCAAAAACCATATAATTTTGCGAGGGATTATTTTTCACAATATGTGCTAATTATAATTATTTATCAAAAACTTAAACACTGCACTTAACCACAGAGTGATGTTAAGAAATTGTAAACAACCTTGCATCTACTTCAGAATAACAAATTCACAAAAGTTAAAGTGCCTTTGTATAAAAATACATGATTTTACAGGAATAAAATTCCACTTCCACTAAAACAATGAACAACCATTCCAATAGTTTGCAAAAGAAGACGTACAGAAGAAATGTTCTTTCTTGGTTTATTATAATATAATAATTATTATAGCATGAAAACGGTGATTTTGCCCATACGTAAACGGGACGAAAATCATGCATAAAAGTAATAAGATTCATGTTAGCATGCGCTGTTGATGTCCAGTTTTACGCATGCTCATTTCAGGGCCCAACCAACGCCAATAATTAAACGGCATCATTTGACTGTAACTCCCATTTAATCAATAATGCTAATTCGTTTCCTATCAGATTTAAAATTATGAATTTAAAGTTTAAACAAACCAGCATTATCCTATTTTCTTGGTATTATAGGAGCACATGACCAAGCATCAATGCCCGATAGTCTGGCTTTCAAATTCAAGTTTAAAGTAGCATTTTTTAACGCAACAAGGTCCAGTTTAAATAAATAAATATACCAGATTTATTTAGTGCCTTTTTTCATGCAAACACAAATTCAAAGGCACTTTAAAATAGTGTTGCAGCCACAAGGGCGCGGTGCAATTCCTCTACCAATGCAGATACAGCTTGATCTGACCAGAGGGACAGACTGAGAGAAAGCCCCTGAAGAGAGAGACATTAGAAACAGGCATGTCGGGTGCTGCAGAAGTGCGCCTCAGGCTCTTGTTTCGAGTAGACAGCCTGGTTCTTTAATGTGCCCGGTTCACAGCTTCTTGGCTTCTTTACCCAGATACTTTGCATTGCACACGTTCGATATAGCGGGAAATATTATATAAATTTTAGAAATGTCAAGTTCCGATACCTGGAATGAACCCACGACCTCTGAATTGACAGTCCAGTGCGTTACAACTGAGCTAAATCTGCTTACCTCTTATCAAGTCTATTTTTTTACTATCCACAGGCGGTATGCGGAAACCCAGTAAACACTGTGTACAACTGTACATAAAATGTAACATACATGTTTCAAGTAGAATTGGTTAGGTTAGATTAAATATGAAACAGAATGAAGTCAATGATGCTGGTCTGTAAATTACTGGCCGCAGAAAACTATTTGACTTGTAATAATACTAATATATCAAGCAGCAAGTTAATTGACAAGAGGGATAAAATCAACAGGGCAGTTTAAAAGACGGCTATAATCCTCCGCGTGCTTAAATGGATAGTGACCTGTGACCATGATTGTATGCTATCCGGCTTGGTTGGAACTTAGTTCTGCATGTTGCCGCCATGCATCACATATTTTAGGTTTTACTCAGTTTCAATGATACAGTTAAGTATGGAAGCACAGAGGTGACATGGTCAATATTTTTTATCTTGTGGGAATGAGTTAATTGAGGGTAGAAAATACTTTTATTTGTTTGATTTATCGAATTACACACACATTTCTACAATCGCTCAAGTTAAGTTGATGAAGCTACTTTTTTTCTTATGCCGCCGCTAGGCGGCGCCACCTTTGCAATAGTAAACCAGTCATGTTGCATAACTACCTACGATGATGTAAACCGATCAAGCAAAATAGTTCTAATTATTTCATGCGGATCACATCGGTCTTTGTCGCATTGCAGTATTTTATTGACCGAAGAAAGCCAAAACATCAGAAATTTCATGGTGACCGCAATAGAATTGAGACCATACCACACTTCTAAATGAACAGCATGTGTCTACCTCCCAGTCAATAAATACTGATTTCTATTTACTATTTATAGACCATGCATATGATTATTTCTGCTTGAGGCAAAACATTGAATATTATATCTGTGTCGCTCGTATGTGAAGGTTACTATTATTTGTGGCATATTTAGATGATTTTAAGTATTAAAACTCGTAGATCGATATATATATATCATGCCAGAAAGCTACGTATATCTTCCAGTACTAGTACATGTATATACGGATAGGAGTTTACATCAAAACATTCAAGCATATATTTATTAAAGAGTATACGCTAGTTATAAATGCACAAATAAATCAGTAGAAAAATAAAGCTACAGCATCTTTAATTTATAACTTCCACTGCATTCATTCGAACAACATTAATGCTTTCGGCGCTTTGATTTAACTTGTGGGAAGAAGATAATTGAGGGTAGAAAATAGTGACCATGTCACCTGTGGATGCATCTCGGTGCATTTTGTTGTCAGCATCCCCAATTAAAGACAGTGCCTGACAATTAACTCCGCCCATTTCTAAACAAACTCGATTTCGGAATACTTCTGTATTTATCATTGACCTCAATGTGATGTCATTAACGCCGATTTTCTGGTAATTAAAAGACTAAAATAATATAAATGTATTGATTTCTTCAAGTTATCTCTTCGCTTAATTCATTTAAACACAGAACTGACGCAATATACACGTAACCACTTGCTGTAAGGGGGTGTTACCGTCGGTTAACGGTTTAGCTAAAATAATCTCTACTCCAGTGAACCGAACAGGTTTCTGGCCGATTAAACACCAAATAAAAGAAAATAAAGGTCAGAAAGAAGATAATATGAAACAATAAAGACAAACCTTCACTTCTGTCTTGAGATGATCGACGGTCGTACGAAATTAAGTCACATTTTCTACAAAACTACATCTAATTGAGATTTGCGTAGGACGGAAGTTGACTTGTGACAACAAATATGGCGGACGATTCACACTCCGGAAATATGTACGCACGCCAATTGTAAAACCGAGTCGCTGGCTGACTTTGGTGATATATTGTAGAACCTATTTAAAGCTCTGCCACTTGTATGCCTTCTTTCATATTGAAATTTAGGGACGGTTACAGAATATGGTGTTGATGGCGTAAATGCTGACAGCCCCCTCCCCTCCGAGGAAAAAAGTATTTAAAAATAAAAATGCGAGCGAAGCGAGCTAGAAAAATGCATTTTTTATTTGAGAAGCATGCCTACATCACCGTTCCTAACTTGACAAATTGACTGACAACTTTTATGCCTATGCTGTTTATCTTGCTACATAAATCTT
The DNA here is from genome assembly GCA_947247005.1 of Spisula solida. Classification (NCBI taxonomy): domain Eukaryota; kingdom Metazoa; phylum Mollusca; class Bivalvia; order Venerida; family Mactridae; genus Spisula; species Spisula solida. Next base: position 46,060,730 of record OX365948.1, on the reverse strand, counting down.
TACTCTACTTGTCAATATTCACGGTGAAAATTGTTTGAAATTCAGCATTTAGCTAGATTGTCAAGGGTCATGTTCCACAGGGATACAGCAAGTAATTAATATACTGCAAAAATAATATAATTTTGTGTATATAGGCTTAATAAATTATTATTAAGCCTATATACCCCAATTTTTACTGGGGGAACCCCAGTATTTGTATTACATACAATCCTGAAATCACTACGATTTTAACGATGTAATTTCTCCACGACCAATTCATCCGAGCAAGAAAGAAGTGCCTGCAAATCTCAACCAATATCGTAATTTTCGACCATTTATGAGAACATTTGTTTTCAACAATTTAATATATTTTTATTTGTTCGTATTGTGTGAACTTTTTGAAAGCTTATTTGGATGAGAAAATGTATTTGTGCGAATAAATTCCTACGCGCTGTAAAATGACTAATGATTTTTTGAGGGGCGATAAAAATGTCACTGTTAAAAGTAACCCGTTGAGCAGACGAACTTTTCACATTTTGTGGTTTTAACATTCATATTACAGTTTAGCTATAAACTCCTAATCTAACGTACGCTTGTTCTTTACTATTTACAATATTTTTCATTTGTTGATAGTATTAATCCACGTTTCGTCCTTTAACTTACCAGATATCTTCAGCTAAATAGTTTGGAGCTACCGTTAGATCAACCCTTTTCCTAGCGCCGTTACATAAATTTTCCCGCCGAAAGTCGAGACCATATGAGTTATTTATGTTTCGTCCCCATCTTATTCGTTCGCGCTGTTCGTACAATATCCAGTTCGTACCCCGGTATAATTATGGAATAAGTTTTTAGTTTCTAGTTTTTTTTCTATTTTCTTGCGCCCGTGTTAATAGTATTGATCGACGTTTGGTCCATTGAATTGCCATAGACCATCAGCTAACTTGAAAAGTTTGCGTCTGCTGTTAGGCCAACCCTTGTCCGTGCGCTGCTGTGTATACAATTTCCCGTCGAAATTCCAGACCATGTCGTCTTTTGTGTTTCGATCCCTATCTTATTCGTTCTCGCGAATCGTATCCTATCCGGGTGGTTTATAATTTACATAATTATGCAGCTAAAGAGTTATGGAATTATGACTTTGTGAAGTTTTTAGACGCTAGCTTACTACCATCAAAATAATTTGCACGGAAACGTTTAATCAAATGTTTTTTATTCTATATATTACGCGAGTCTGACCTGCAAAAATATGTATCAGGACTGGTACGTCTTGATGTCCGCAGGTACATTCGATGTTTGATAATTCATTTAACGAGCATCTTATGAAACTATATGTCACGAACGAAAAACACGACGAAACACGTTGGAATAGAACACACATTGTGACATATTACTTAGAACTACAGCAGGTGCATTGCCTTCATGAGTTATAGTATTGTGATGGGTCCGTTGAGGTATGATTTGAATGATTCAGCTGCTATCGCGTCTCAGAAACCTTGTCACAATATTAACATTTGTTTTGAAATTCAGTACAATAAATGTGAAACCCTATAATACATAGAATTGCGATTTCCCCCAGTTACAGTACTTCAGTACTTTGATTTATTCATAGTAACGTTATACATGTATTGATAATGTGCTGTGTCGGTTGAGTCGGAATGTCGACAGAATGTCGTCAGAAAGACAACTTGTAACGTTAGTATATTCCTTGATATTCAATGTGCCTTTTAACCCAGCATGATACTCAGGTCAATTCCAGAAGCCACTATATTGTGTGACCACAAGAATGGATATGAATATATCAAATTTAATATGCACTCGGAAGACACTCAGAATGCAAACAGATTTTTATAAAATATTTGTATTATCCATGAATATAGATTTTACCTAGAGCACTTTCATTAGATGATGACATACGGTGATACCAGCTCATTCAGTTTTATACACGGGTCACAAATTATATCTGGACGCTGGACAATGTCCGTGTGTCCGATGTGTACAGGTTGAAGTTTATAGACATCGTGCGAACACCGGACGATGAGTAACATTGCAGTTTTCAAAAAAAGACCCAAAGTTTTATACTTGGATACGTATCCAATCTGATCGCGGTTTGATGAGCTGACGGTATCCTTTCAATCGGGCCCGAGCGGTAAGACGGACATCAAGTTGTCCATCTGAGGCATTGTAGGGTTTGAGCCATATATGACTTGAATTCTCGCATAATGCCTAAGCATCCTCTACACCCCGTATATACGAACATCATCCGGGTGATTTCTGACCCAGGTAACTTAGACCTATTCCACACGCCGCCCGACGACTGGCTGTTGTCCGCCCGGTCTCTGGTTCATAGTAAGAGCCATCTGATGATCGGACGGCGGTCGGATTGACCCAGGTATAGGCCTAAGTGTGACTAATGTTGAAAATTTATTTGAAGTAGCATAAATGATATGAAAAGCACTTAAGATTATATGTGTGTACATACTTTGAACAAATAGCAATTGGTCAGAACAGGTCAGAATGACTGAAATTTGGGTATAATTAGTACGAGAACTAATGTATTAATTATCTTTTAATAATTATGTATAGATTACACAGCATTTCAAACACTTCACAACCAATTTAAGGGCTATACACTATACATTCAGTGCCTTTAACAAAAGTATTAGAACAAATGAATGTTGTCAAGAATTGTACCAGTGAGACCGTGGTTGATTCTGTGGGATCCAGCAATAATAATTGTATTTCTATCTGACAATAGAAAATATTTGCTATTGTCTGACATGCTTGCCTTATCATACAATATGGTATTTTAACACTCAACAAGAATGCAGAATTTATATTTTTGATATACACTGGAGGCCAAGTCTGGCTAAGCTTATCAGTTTATCCCCCCAAGATGGCCGCCAGCGATATGATTACGTAACGTGAAACCACTCTATTGTTTTGAAACCACCTGGTACATTCTTGCATTGTACAGGGTGATCATTAATATATGATAAGTTTTGATAACATAAATAACTTCAATAACTTTGTCCGTTGTCAAGAGAATATATATATTGTCAAATACCTTTGATTAACGTACATATGTAAGTTTATTCTACACATTGGTCAAATTAAAAAATTACATATTTTTCACAACAAATGTTCGAAAAGTTCCACTTTATTCTGCAAAACTGCAAAAACTGCAGCAAGCGACGTAGAAAATAACCAATGGAGTCCTGTTCAAAGTTTTCAAATAAAGTATTTTTACTGAAAATGCATGACAGCGTCGAAGACGTTATAGACGTTACCTTTATGTCGCATACATTTTTTATTCATATCCAATAAAAACTTGTGCTCATTAGCTTTATAACAAGGGTCAAACGACTTCACTATCATAAAATCTAATGAAGTTATTAAATTTATTTATGTTATCATAATATTAATGATCAAGTACATTGTTAAATAGTTTTTCCTCAAAAACAAAAGACAAAATACCTATGCTCCGACGATTTAAGGGGGGGGGGGCGTACACCCTCTTCCGCCCCCCTTAAATCGCCCTTGAAACTCAATATAAATTTGTGAATACTCTCAAGAATGTTAGAAGAATAATAATTCAGAACTGAAGGTACATTTTTCAGGATCAAAACCCTTCTAAGGATGTTACGAAATATTAGGATGGTGGGCAGGAGGAGTATGGGCTGTCTGGATAAACAAACCCTTACGCATTGTGTGTTTGCTTGTGTGGTGCATTTGATGAGGAGGAAGAGTTGATCGTACGGGACAGGTTTGTCATGTAGTAGCGTAGGCATATGCCCACTCTCCTCCACGTGATCGGGATGATTGTTTTCATTATGGCTCCATATTCAATAGATCGAAATTGTGTGTATATGTACGAGTGCAAGTTTACATGTGCAGTTTGCCTGCAAGTGGACTACAACGACGCACCGTGTGGCCAATTATTATGAGAACCCGGTACTCCTTGTGTATGCACTGACACAGGTCTGTGACCGTTGGTGCCTCCAAGAATGTCTAGGCATGTCAAACGACCTTGTATTCAAAGCGCTTGTCAACTGTGGCTGGGAATGTCTCCAATTTGGTGTGTTAAACTTCTCCAATGGGACGATGACACAGTGTCACTAGATTTCACTATTTTTAAACAAATACTGTCTATAGGAACCTCATACTAATCAAAGGTAGCCAGATCAGTTCCACCCGCACAAACGCCACATGTTCACCCACAACGACGAAAAAACTCCTTTACAGAAAGCCAATCGATCAAAACTCCATGTAAGGGGCAACTGGAGCACATGACTACGACTACAAAAGCCAGAGACTACAGATTGTTATCTATAGTCTCTGCAAAAGCTGACGTCACCATAGAGACCGAATCCTGGATGACTCTATGAAGTCCCCAGAGGTCTTCCCATCAAACTTCAAAAGCATACCGTCATGAAACACCACCAAGCCTATACATGCATGGGGGCGGGGATATTTGTTCTCCGAGGTGAAAGGATATCAGCTTGTTTATATGCTGGGTCTTGCTACAACCGCAACATCTGACCAAGACTACCTGTAGAACAGCTGGCCATATCTCTTAGCCTAATACACTGACCACCACTCAACATCTGACCAAGACTACCTGTAGAACAGCTGGGATATATCTTAGCCTCATACACTGACCACCACTCAACATCTGACCAAGACTACCTGTAGAACAGCTGGCCATATCTCTTAGCCTAATACACTGACCACCACTCAACATCTGACCAAGACTACCTGTAGAACAGCTGGCCATATCTCTTAGCCTAATACACTGACCACCACTCAACATCTGACCAAGACTACCTGTAGAACAGCTGGCCATATCTCTTAGCCTAATACACTGACCACCACTCAACATCTGACCAAGACTACCTGTAGAACAGCTGGCCATATCTCTTAGCCTAATACACTGACCACCACTCAACATCTGACCAAGACTACCTGTAGAACAGCTGGCCATATCTCTTAGCCTAATACACTGACCACCACTCAACATCTGACCAAGACTACCTGTAGAACAGCTGGGCATATCGCTTAGCCTAATACACTGACCACCACTCAACATCTGACCAAGACTACCTGTAGAACAGCTGGGCATATCTCTTAGCATAAAACACTCCCTAGGATACTCACCTCTGGCTAGGCAGAGACTTCAACTTGGCTGATATTGACTAGGAAAATGACACCCGCAACCCTATGAAACTCATGCAAAGCAATGCCAGCGGCTACTAATATTTCTAAGGACCGCTTTCTTGAACAAATAGTTACATCACCCACCAGAACAACGTAATACATACTATTCTAGAAATATTCCTTCACCGACAATATACAGTACACTTAACAAATCTTATAAGTGTGCATGTATATATTTACCCATAATTAGGTCAAAATGTGCTTGATTTTGTTGAAATTTTCAATATACGCAGCTTGGATATGTTGAATTACAATTCAATTGACTTTATTACTTTAACAATTTTCACAAACAGAATAAACAAATCATGACATCAGCAAAAGCTAATGTCACACGTTTTTGCCTTGTGTTCATCGGGTGTTTATCGGGTTGTGAATGCAGCTATGTGCTGATTAAGTTTGTGTTCAAGTGTATGTACTTATCACCGAGACAAAAATAAAGAAAACAATGATAAGAATAAAGCCCAATTTAGGTTTATACAAAGACCTAAATGTACATTTAGGTCTTTGGTTTATAACTACTCACTTTTTGTGTTAAAATGCAATTTTGGAAGAGCTACCTCCCTTTGCCCATAACATTTAAACTATATCTTTAAAAGTTAAAAATCACCATCTTGTTGAGTGAAAATACGCATAGTTTTGAGTTTTTTTAATGTAATGTTCACAATAGATCTAAAATTCGAATTGATCATAAATAAAAATAATTTGCACCTACGCGTAAATAACTCGTGCATTTAACGTGTTTTGATGTTTCATGCTTCAGGGATCCACTGTATTTAATTGTGGAGAAAAAACTAAATTAATATAATCTTGTGTTATTCAATAGCATGTACACAAAATTTCATGCAGAAATATTCATAAATAAAAAAAGTTATACGGTAAAACCACGTTCACACTTATAAGATGTGTTTAGTGTATAATATAGTATAGTACATTAATAGTATACATGTGCGTGTTAATGTATGCAACCCTTTCTGGTATTGGCGACCATGATGTCATGTTTTTAGAGTTCCGTCTGTGGCCTATGAAAATTAAAGAAACCACGAAATATGAACCCTTTATTACAATTCCCTTCTCTAATTAATGTTTCAATATTCTCCAGATTTAAATTATATTGATGTTTCATCGGGAGACTTCGGTATCCACTGTTTGGGATATGATATTCTTTCCAGTCTAATGAATATGCTACTTCATGACATGTTTTAGGAGCGACAGGAAGTTCAGTTTTAATTAGTGAAACATCCTGTCTTTAGCATATTACCAGGGAAATGACTTGTCACATTTTTTGTTGAAGAAAAACACTTATAAACATTTTTTATAAATAAGTAAAATAACATACATATGCGTTCACAACAATTGTCCCATTTCCAATCATTTTGAGTTCCGCTCTTCCATAATATCAAACACTAGACCATGTTATGAAAGCGGCCGCGAACTTACCTCAACGTATGCCTATCGTCATTTCTAATATAGCCGTCTCTGTCTATATAATCACTTCCTTTAAGATAAAATATTGACTCCTAAGAGGCGACACATTTCTTTCCAAATACCGTTCCGTAGTCGCATATGCAGTCTTCAAGACCTATGTGTGCGCTCTTTGTTTTGCTTGACATTGAGCTAATGTTCACCGTATTTTTCTGAAATTCTACATTTGATATTTTCGAAATAATTCGATCAAAAATTGCTATTGATACTTACAACTTCGCTGCCATCCAACTTTGGGGTATTGGATTTTTCCTAAATATCACATACTTTATAATATACCAACCCTTTTTATGCTTATATATAGGGCCGATTTGTCTTAAAAAAGTAAAAACCATCGCCCTCTAAAAGATGGTTGATTTTGGTTAGAAAAATGCAAATATGATACAAAATGTATACACTACTTAACACATTTTCTTTTATGGTTCAATAGACACATTTTCTTATATGGTTCAATAGAAACATATCGATTTAATTGTGTAAGTATGACAATATCCGATGATCAGTTTTGTTCAAATATAAGTTGAACACCTCTCGTAGTAATAATTCCAGTTCACACAACTTTGCATGACTGTACTAACTGTCAGGGTCAAGTTTGAGAAAGTAGAATCTTAGCATCAAGATACGTCTATGAAACGAGTCCCTGGAGTGGAACGTCAGGAATACTGGAAGCACATACATTTTGTACTGGAATACATGTATATTGAAGGTATCATAGAAAACCCAACACATGACAGTGAACAGTAGCCAAGGAAACACGAAACAAAAAAAACTTACATAAGTTCAGGGAATTTACATAATATCACTATTTGAGTTATGCAAGTTATGAAAACTTCTGCCATTTTCTGTTACAGATTTGGAGTTTGTTTTTGAATAGTGCGATTGTTTGTTCTAGTTTTTTTCGATAGTTAATGTATTCTTTAAATGACTGAATTGTCGGAGTGTGTTTATTGCATTTACATTTAAATATGAAATATTTTGCAAGCAGTATAATATAGTTGGTAATAAGCCCATCTTCTGCTGTATTCTTTATAATGTTGCAAACTGAAATATTTTGGAATGTGATATTTAAGTCTTTTGAAAGTTTTTGTACTAGATATGACCTAACTTCAGCCCAAAAACTTTGTACAATATGGCATTCCCAGAACATATGGTATTATAGAGTCTGGTTGTCTATTGCAAAAATCACATAAGCTTGACTGGGTTATATGACACTTGTGTAAAAACGAATTGTCGGGTATTATATTCATGAGGTATTTATACTGAAATTCTCTAAGTTTAGTGTCTATTGTAATAATATTCGTTTGTTGGAAAATTTTAACCCATTCTGTGTCTTCTATGGTGAACCTGAGATTCCATTTTCGTTTGTATTTTGGTTCTGTTGGTAGTTTAGTCTTGATTAGTGAATTATATGCAATCTTACTTAATTTGCTTTTTCCATTTAGTCTATCGATTAGGTAGTTTGGTGGGGTTGTATGTTATAATTTCGTTTTGCATTTGTGTCTTCCATTCTTTCGGTATGTTTTTAATGAGGGTATAGTATTTCAAGTGATCCCCATTAGGGATATCATATAGAAATTTCATCTGCTCGAAGCTGTGAAATATTTTGTGTCTGAAGTCAAATATATGTTCTACATACTGGATTCCTTTACTGAACCATGCGTTATAGTAAAATAACTCATTTTTATTTATATGTTTTATACTTGAATTATTCCAGATAATTTGTTTGGATGTTTGGATTTCAGTGTTTAGGGTGTTGACCTTAGACCATGAAATCAATATAATTATCCTTTAAAAATTTTGAATTTATATTGAGACTTTTACAGTCTTTTTCAGTAATATAACATTTAAATAATAATAATCCTCCATATTTTTCTAATTCGGTCTTGTAATGAAAACTCCAGTTGGCGTTTGAATTAAAACTTGTTTTTATCCAGCTTATATTTAATGAATCTAGAAAACATTCCATGTCTATCATTTTTAGACCCCCGTCTTTGTATTCTTGAATTATTTGTTTACGTGATATTTTATCAGGTTTTGGATTCCACAAGAAATCAAAGAAAATTGTATTGATCAATTTTATAAAATGTGCTGGTGGGTTTTGTAGAACAGTTAGGGGGTAAATTAGCTTTGGAAGAACAAATGTTTTTAGAACTGTTATTTTTTCCAATGAGTGTTAAGTTCCATTGTTTCCATTGTCTTAGGACATTTTTACATTCTATTATCTTATTTGCTACATTTAGATCATACATTGAAGATAACTTATTACTGAAGGTAATTCCTAACGTAGTTGCCTCCGACGAAGTCCATTCAAATTCGTTGTCAAAGACAGTATCTGTATTTTTTAGACTTTCAATGCAGGACTGAGCATTTGTTTCTATTGAGCTTAAGCCCAGATGTTGTACCAAAATCGTCAAGGGTTTTTACAAGATTTTCGAAAGACGTTCGATTTCCTTTAAGTAGAAAGCTAGCATCTATTGCAAAAAGAGTTTGTTTTGTACTTTTATTGTTTAAATTAATACCTTCTATAGCATCGTTGTTTTCTATAGAAATAGATAAAAACTCGATACATAGGATAAAAAGATACGGTGATAGAGGACATCCTTGCCGTACACCACTCTTAATGTTAAAAAAGTCAGAAAAATGACCAATATTAGTTATACAGCCCTTCGCATTTGCATAAAAAACTTCAACCCATTGTATGAGCGAATCACTAAAATTTAGTTCTTTTAAACATTTATACATGAATTCATGATTTAAACTATCAAATGCTTTTTGGGCAAATATTTTAGATATAATGCAAACGACACATTTCATAGTATGCAAAAAATGTACCACTATGTTATCTACATGTACCACTATGTTATCTACATGTACCACTATGTTATCTACATGTACCACTATGTTATCTACATGTACCACTATGTTATCTACATGTACCACTATGTTATCTACATGTACCACTATGTTATCTACATGTATAGTACACCGGGTCTCTTGTACATTGTTGTATATACAAATATGTACTCTAGTACTCCCCACTCGTTTATAAAATAAAAATGTGACAAAAAGCACACACAAAGTATAACGTACAGATAATATGAATGTCAAGGAGGGGTAGAGGGTGGGGGTTGGATAAAGGCAGGGAGAAAAGAAGGCGAAAGAGGGAGAGAAGAGTAGTGTACAGACAAAGCGCTGTCAGAACAAGGGCCATTCAGTCGTCATTTTTTAAACATTTTATTGTAATTTCAAACACTTGGAAATATGTCTTTATTTTGGTTCAGGCTTAGATTTTCATCTCCAAGCTGTTTGTACATAGGGAAGATTATGTAGGCTTTGATTGTGACTGAGTGTTCAAGATGACAACAGAGGAACATTTTCTACCCAGTTGTGTACAGTCATGCAAAGGGAAGATTTAACCATGTTTTCCAGTATAAATCGTGATTGAGCGAACTCCTCCGTTTTAGTCATTTAGAAGGACGCGTCGCGTCGGCGTTTTTATTTTTTATTAAATGATCCTGTCGCGTAAATTATATCATTTCGTATAGACCATTTTTATCGCTTAAACTGTATAATGTTATACCAGTAAATGTATACCATTTTCAAGAGAAATAGATGTCTTACACAATGTGTTATTTTAATTTAAAAATACTCAATAAAAACTCGTAAGTTAATACGAAAGATGCATGGATCGTTAGAAAATACGTTGTAGAGATGTAACACAATTTTTTCATTGAAGCATTGACAGTAAAGCAACCCTTTCAACAACAGAATTCGTACAAAAAAGACATCCATGTTTTAAGTATAAAGTATTCAAACAACGTACTTCTTAGCGGCGGAATGTGACTGTTGCTTTCAGAACAAAACGTCACCGGTTCGAAATTGTACGCAGGGTAAAATAACACACAAACATACGATACGTACAGTCAAAAGCAAGGTACGAGTATCATGTTGTAGCTAGAACATGGTCAGTATACTAACGTTATATTCAAATATTGAATAAAATAGACAGAGTGATTCAATTGAGAGCCGTCATGATGTAGCTAGAACATGGCAAGTATAATATATCTAAATACTAGTATTGAAAAAAATAGACAGAAAACAACAAATTAGCTGATTCACATGAGCGCCGCTATGAGGTGAGACTAAATTAAACCATCATGCGATACCCCCGTAGTTTCCGCAAATGTACATTACGGCATAGGTAGGCTACTTGGAATTCAATAAATGAAATCATCATGAGATAGTCCCTCCGTAAATGTACATTGCGGAACGGGTACTTGGAAAGCATCAGTTGTTTTCGTGAAACAAGAGGATCATAGATACTGGGGCGCTCACATGCTAAACATGGCCAAACATGAACTTGACCTTAAGTCATCAAGATAAACGTTTGACTAAACTTCATGAAGGTTAAAGCAAAACTGAGGCCTCCAGAGTGTTAACAAGGTTTCGCTATTATTTAACATATTGACCTAGTTTTTTACCCACATGACCCAACTTTAAACGTGACCTTAAGGTCATCAAGATAAACATTTTGACAAAGTTGATGAAGATTAAAGCAAAAATATGAACTCAAGAGTGTTAATAAAGTTCTTCTATTATTTGACCTATTGACCTAGTTTTTTACCCCACATGAACCAACTTCGAATTTGACCTAGATTTCATTGAGGTACAACTACTGACCAAAATTGAAAGTGCTAGAGTGTTAACGGTCAAAAGTCTAACGGACGGACTGACAGACGGACGACGGACAAAAAACAATCACAAAAGCTCACGTGAGCTAAAAAAGTGTAGGAATTCAGAATAGGAGTGTAAACCATGAGTAAGAATATGAAATATAAATAACACCAATCATTTCCCATGGATACAGTCTGTCTATGACCATACTGCAAGACTTTTGCATCTCTTCCAGTGCATGGGTCGGTCGACTACACACCGAAGGAATTAGTCCAAGGTCTTTGACGATGATCATTCCATATCAACAGGTCGACGTCAGTATAAACAAAATACCATTTAGTTATGGTATCCAGAATTACGAAGGAATATGGACGAGGCTTAAAAAATGAGCTGCACGTATTTACCAACAAACGATGAATAACCCATGCGTTTTGTGATTATTGTTGCTCTTTACATAATGCTTCTAAACTATGTAAAAAATCTTGATTTTCTTGCTTAGCCGATAGGCTACTTTAAGATTTTAAGAAAATTATATGTTTTCCCAAAGATGCTTTGTGAATACCACCCCTGGTGGACTGTCCTTAAACCAGTTCTTGTTGTGTTGTGTTGACCGTGATACTCTTGATCCGCTACAGTCACATGCGTTGTGGTCAGTATGTGAGAAATTCCTTTAGGCCTACTCAAGTACTATTAAATGAGTACTGTTTTCGGTTCTAGTACTCAAGTACTACTCGAGTACCCAGACAGTACTTACGAGCAAATAACGTATGATGCCATAAAATTTCAGATTGCTAGCCAATCGCTAGTGGTGTACGCTGTTGTATGGGAAGCCTGGGATGTCGTATACGTACAAAATGAATGTTGTTGTGTCCAAATATAAACATATTTAGCCTCTCTATCAATATACTATGAAACGCCATTGCTGCCTTCATATATATGACTATTGTCGATGTGTGCAGAACATTCATCAATACGTTCCGTGTCCAACCTTCTTTACGTCTGGTACATTCGTCAGTATGTGCAGTAGCTACATATTAGGATAGGTGACATATAGTATATTGAATCATGAACATCATGTAATGACATATTGACTGAATATGAGGTCACATCGGCATGTTATAATGTCTTTTTGACTCCATATAATTTCATTTTGTACGTACAAGACAGTCAATGCTTTCCATACTGTTGACATCTAGTTAAAAGATAAGATAATAACATCGGACAAATGGGAAGGCAGAACTAAACAGAAACAACAGAGATCGAAAGGCACACAACGGAACACCGAAAAAAAGAAACATCATAGATCACAAAACAAAAATGAGCAAGAAAAATGAAGCCTGAAATTCTTCCCTTCCCATTCTCGTCGAGACCCTTGATTACAGCACGTCTCGTGAGAATCAGCTGTTTTCCCGTAGAACCCCTCTACATGAAACCCGTTTTGTTGATCGGCTAGTACCGTTCCTCGTATATATGCTCATATCATGCAATACTTTACAAGCTATATAATTAAACTTGGGACACAAATTCAATTTGGACGTCAATTTGACATTTATCGAAAAATGACTTTTTACAAGAATCTTGTTCCTGGGTTGTATTGATATTAACATGGTCATTTTATAACGTTATACATGTATTTAATAAAACGTTCGTTATTTATTCTGCACGTGTGTGATAAAGTCTATGTATGGAAATGGTGGCATGGTGATCGAGTGGATAACACTGACTACGGAGCGAGAAGTCCATGATTCGAGTCGTGGCTGGATTACGCGCTGAACACTGAGGTGCTGCACACTGGGTATGCTAAATAACGAATGGATCTATTCGGAACAAGCTACTGGTAGGGCATCGCACCCGGATTCCTTGTAACACAGAACTGTCTCTTCCCTCGAAGTTTGATGTGATAAGGAAAAAGAGTGAGCACACAAGTATGAGCTATATTCCACATGTCAACTAGATACAAGGGGAAATAAGTCACAAAACCCGCCACAAATACGGCTTGCTAAAGTTGCGCCCCTTGTAGATATGTTTTGCGTTCGACTGAGACAGCTGTAGTTGGGTTTCATCACTGCCTATTTGGCTATAATGGCCTCCAGCTTCAATGGAACAGGCAGATAGTTCGTGTGATACAAGGAATCCGGGCGCACTGTCCTAGCTCTTTCGGAATAGATCCATTGGTTCTTTAGCGTATCCGTTGTATACATATAGCACTGATACACGCGAGACTACCTCCGGGTTTGCAACCAGTTCATCACTAGTTGAGAGAGAAATACTGAAAAGCGTTTCTGAAATCCAGTGCCCAGGTCGATGTTCGAAGCAGGGATCTCCGGATTGGTACAAATGTAGTCGACAGCGCTAACCACTCGGCCACCATTCAATCCTTGTAGCCTAGTTATAATATCCGTTGAATCAAAGCGAATAAGGACACTTAACCATATCTGGTCCAATAACATTAATTAATGGAGAATCATATAAATGTGAACATATGAATCACACATCCAAACTTTCACCGGAGTCAGACAGTTCAGAACATCCTCGTTATAAATACTTTTGAAGCTCGAAGTTCTTCTACACTAAATGCAAACAGATGTTAGAGTCTATTCACCACAGAAGATGCAATAATCATAACAAAAAAAATACAAAAGTTGTTGGTGATTTTTAACATACGAGTACGGTTCAAATATGAATGCACGTGGAGTTATATTTTCCTCGTACTTGTGTAAATGGTTGGGCAAGTCAACTATATTTTGGGTACTGACGCAAGTTTCGCAAATTTTAGACAATTAGCTCAATGCGTTTGAATATGATAATAATAATACATGTAATATCTTTATTTAAAGAAGATGACACATTAAGATTTCATACAAATTATTATTTCTATTCAACAATGTGGTCTTCTATCAGAAATAACATATAAAATACATTCAAATAGTCCATGTATAATCAATCTATTCAGTCATCCATATACGTATTCATTATTTCTTAAATCTTAGTTTTACGTTTGATAAACTAGGTTTCTCGATTTAACTACTGATTTCGGTCGTTTTCCTATGTTTACGACCATTAACCTATGTTTACGCTGGTAAACCCTGGTTCACGCTCGTAAACCATAGTTTACGAAATACAACCCATGTTTTCGACCGTAAACATAGGTTTACGAACGTGAACCTATGTTTACGAGCGTGAACTATGGTTTCCGATGTTATCCTATGTTTTCGCTCGAAAATATGGGTTAACATTCGTAAAACCTGGTTTTACGTTCGTAAAACCTAGTTTATCGACCGTAAAACCTAGTTTTACGCCCGTGAGTATGGGTTTACGAAATTATTGGACATTTGGCTTGCCATAACCGTCACCGTTACGTCATTTGTCCTAGTATATGACGTCAAACGTGACGTCACCAATCAGCTATATTTTATCGCGGTAATAAAATATGGTAAGCTCAATATACGCAAAGAAGGCAAATCTCACGTGCTATGTTAGAATTGCTAATCAGTTCATAAGATAGACATTAAACCAAATGATGAGTATCACTGCAAAACTGTCGTAAAATTCACAAAAATGACACCATGTAAAAATACTGCATGACGTATCTCTAGCTCAAATAGCATGTATCCATCAAGCATTTCTGCATAATCACAACATACACCATTTGCCGCTATCATCAAAGTATTTGGATTTCAAAATAATTTAGAATTTGTGGGGACGAGTTGTGCAGGCGACAAACGAGACGACCACCAACCCCGAATAAAAGTCAAAAACACACCGTTTTTCGGGAAAGGGACAAAGTCAATTACCCAGGTATTGATACGATTTCTATGCTCTCGATAGGACAGAAGAAACAATATATCATAAAATACATGTAAGGACATACTAGATACTACCACCTTGGTAATATGTTTCATGGTGTATTTTTGTGACTTTTTGATTTGCAATGATGGTCATTTTTGAAATTATTTTCATCTTACAATCAATCGATTGTAATAAAGCAATCATAGACACTTAAACATGTATATAGAAAAATCTATTAATATGCCAAATTTTAATCAAATCGCAAATTTATAAATAGATCTAGTTGAGAAATGATGAAAAATGTAGGTGTTGCGTTGGGAGTGTGAGTAAGTGTATATAATGATGATAAGCAGAAGCCTTTTCTAGTAGGTTACATTTACCGACCACCCTCATCATTAGCGTCATGGAATGATAAAATTGAACAAATCCTTGATAAAATATTTACTGAAAACAAAGAAATAATTCTATTTGGAGATTTCAACTATAATTTTGCTGCTGCGTACTCAAATATTTCGAAGTGGAAAAATATTATTAACACATTCAATCTTTCTCAACTTATAACACAACCTACAAGAGTCACATCATCATCTATTATTGACCACATCTATAGTAACCAACCACAAAATATATCATACACTGCAGTCCCTATACTCTCTATCAGTGACCATTATCCTATATTTTTCACACGGCGAACAAATAAAAATGTTAAAAAAGGTCCAATGCATATTACAATAAACTATAGGTACATAAAGAACTTTAACACAGATAAATTTCTAAATGACCTGTCCAAGCAGCCATGGTCTCTCATTGACATGTTCAATGATCCAGATGATGCATTAGATACGTTTAACAAATTATTTTTACAAATTTTAGATACACATGCTCCGTACAAGCAGAAACGTGTAAAACATAAAAACCAAGCTGATTGGTTCAATGAGGATATAGCTGATGCTATGCAAAACAGGGACTATGCAAAAAAAGAAAAATAATACCAATGACTTCAAATACTGGAAATCACAAGTAAAAACATTAATTCATAAAGCAAAAACAGACTTCTTTGATCAGGAAATAAACTCAAACAAGAAACATCCGAAAAAGTTATGGAGAAATTTGAAAACTCTATCTGGCAAAACAGAAAATCATCAAACAAATTATATAAATGATGACAATGGGTCACCAATAACTGACCCTAAATTAACTGCAGAAACCTTTAACACTTTTTTGCAAATGTTTTCAAAAAGGCTGAACATATAACAGCATTATCAACAGATATTAAATCTGCTTTAAAAGAATCTCTGCAATTAAATGCTGCAAATCTATCTAGCAAATTTGAAATACCCTATGTTGAATTTGATTACGTAAAACGATAGCTAAACAATATTGATGAAACAAAAGCAACTGGCTTAGATGGCATAGGTGCAAAATTCCTAAAAACAGCCTCAGATATCATATGCCAACCACTATGTAACATAATAAATTTGAGTATAAAACAAGGCAAATTTCCAACACAGCTAAAACAAAGGTAACACCCATCTACAAAAAAGGACCAAACTCCGACAAAAATAATTACAGACCCATTTCAATACTCCCACTTATCTCCAAAATATTCGAAAAAACATGTATCAGACCACTTGAAGCTCTTTTTAGAAACAAATTATTTTCTTCATGGGCGTAGGAGAACGGGGGGGCCAGGGGGGGTCAGGCCCCCCAATGTTAGGACAGGGGGGACCAACATATCGTTTGGCCCCCCCCCCCCCCCCAATAATTCACACCATATTCATAATTTTCCGCCTGAAATAGTCTTGTAATAGGTAAATTGCCTTTTATCCCTGGTTAAAAAGTATAAAATGTTAATTTTCGTGCTCGCTTCGCTCGCAAAATGATTTTAATCTATGAAACATGTTATCACGTAACTGTTGAAGAACTACAGAAATACATAAAGTTTGCACCAGCTCCTATATTGCTTTTAAACTTTGTCATTGCTATGTTAAATTCCCTTACTATTAAAGCCACTTAAGTTAACTCTCAGAATTCGAGCATCTGTGCAATACTTAGAAAAAATATTTACAAAATAAGGACTTAATTTTGATTGATCTTGTAACGAAACATGTCTTTTTAAATACCAAATAATTATCTCAGAATGCAACAGATTGATCCAATGTTTTAAAAATTTCCGGGGGGAACATACCCCCGGACCCCCCTACTTACAATAATAATAATAACGACTTTATTTATTGTGGATTACATATTTGACAGTAATATCAATTTTCAATATGGTCCACTGAAAAAGAGAAACAGATTAACAACAACATAATAAATAAACAACATAATAAACAGCAACAACAATACTAGTTTATGATAGGATTCAATTTTATTACCCGGTATTTTGACACGGAAACAACTTAGTAGATATACCTTACCTTAGTGATTATAAACACAAACATTCACTATAGGTTATTAACACTTAATGTGACCCCCACATATCTCAAAACAATTTTTTTAGCCCCCCCCCCCTCCCAAATGTTTGGCCCCCCCAATGTTGAAGACGCTCCTACGCCCATGTTCATTTTACAACACAATCAGGTTTTAGAGCAAATCACTCCTGTGAAACAGCACTCACAAATGTAATTGATAACTGGATTAATGCATTGAACAATGGAAAATTAGTCGGAACACTATTCCTTGATCTATCCAAGGCATTTGACTTAGTTAACAATAAAATACTTCTTGAAAAACTACCTTACTACCACCTCTCCACACAAGCTATAACTTGGATTAAATTTTATTTGTCAGAAAGATCACAAAAAGTCAATATTTCTGGGGTTTTGTCTGAGCCAGCAGAAGTTGTCTCAGGAGTACCACATGGCTCAGTCCTTGGGCCCCTTTTATTCATTACATACATAAATGATCTACACCTTCATGTTAAAATGTCAAATGCTGATATGTTTGCAGATGACACTTCTCTGACTGCAACTGGAAATACAGCACAAGAGGTAAACAAAAATCTTCAAACAGATCTTGAAAATGTTAGCACATGGTGCAACCATAATGCAATGGTACTAAATGCTCAAAAATCTAAAGCTATGAATATATCAACAAAAAGTATCAAATCAGAAAATACAACACCATCTACTCTGCACCTACAAGACAAAAAAATAGAATTTACAGACACTGAAAAACTACTAGGAATCTATGTTGAAAACAATCTTAAATGGAGAACACAGGTTCAAACAACTATCAGAAAATGTTATTCACAACTTTACTTGCTTCTTAGAATTAAACAGTATCTTAATCTTCACTCTAGGAAACTATTCTTTAATGCATACATACTGCCACACTTAGATTATTGCTGTACTATTTGGGGAAACTGCAGCGATGAGTTACTCTCTGATGTCATCAAATTTCAAAAAAGAGCTGCTAGAATAATTCTAGACAAAAGTTTTGACACACCCTCAAAAGAATTATATAAAGAGCTAAATTGGATGTCCTTTGACCAACGTATTAAGTACAAAAAAGCAATTCTTATGTATAAATCTATATATGAACCAACCTATCCAGTGTATATGACAAATAAATTCCAAACAATAAAATTAATGATAGACATAACTTAAACCTTAGATCTGTACAAGATGCAAAGCTTATCATACCAAAACCTAAAACGGAATTCTTCAGGAAATCATTTACTTATTCCGGTCCGAAAACATGGAATGACATACCAATACAAATTCGAAATGCAGAAAGTCAAAGTAAATTTTAATCTGCCTACATCAAATGGCTATTCTCCAATTAAAAAAACAACAGAGTCATTCAAAAATTTAAAGGGAATTACTCCTGCAATAAACTACGATATTGTAGAAATTTTATTACTATCTTTTAACTATTCCATATATTCATATATTGTTTCTTACCATATTGTTTTGTCAAGAACTGAACATTGTTTGATACTGTAAAACCATTCATGATCTAAAATTACTTTCTTGAATACATCTGATCTTTATTACTATGATGTTTAGGAATATATGTTTTGTATATTTTACTGTATATTCTTATGTTATTTGCAAATGTTGAGGCCCACATGGAAGATCGGGAAACCGATTGTGCCAGCCTCGTTAAATAAAGACGTGACTTACTATTATAATGTGTGTATCAGTTTTACAGATCAAAGTACAGACACAGTATTTGGTGTTGACCAATATCATACACAAGTACACGTAGTATAATTATACCATTAATTAATTTATTATAGCTTGAAGACATGATCTTAAGTAGTCACTTTGCATCTGTGGCTCTTGGAATGGGGGCGGATCTGAAGCCTGTAAATTGAGTGATACATGCAGGACCACCTACCACATTAGAAAGTGAGACATCAATTTGGTCATATACATTAATTTTATTTGTGATACAATAGACAGTTGAACAACTTATAACAATATACATCTTTTACACAAAAAATATTTCTCAATTGAGCAGTGATTTCGCTCATATCAAAGAAGGCACTACTTCTCTTTACTAACGACTGATCAGTTAAATTTGAACGCATTGACTTAAGGTTGGTTGGTTTTTATTACCCTCACAAGGCGTTCCATCGGTTAATCGGCAGGACCAATGGTTTGGCCTGTATTAACAAAGTGTACACTGTTTCAATAGCTTTCTGTTCACTTAAAAGTGCAAACTGTTGACGAAGAAATCTTAGTATTTCTAAAGCATACTTCGACTTATTGTTGTAACCATTTAAGATTAGCATCAAATATTTCGAACATGTGATCAGTCGTTGTCTATTCGGTGACTTCAAAAAATCGCACAGTTGCAGAAACACCAATCCTAGTTCCACTATGATGTTGCCATAACTATGGACCATATCTAGACTAGGCTCTTCTACATAACTGCCTTCAACCACATCCCTACTTACTGCAGTTACCTTTGTACCTATTGGGGATAAAACTTCGTTAAGACTGCCATCTGAAGTTGAAAGAGTTTGATTGTTACAGGGTTTAAAGCCTCTAACATTTTTGTTTCTGTCAAAGCTGCTGCTCGTAATTGTTTGGCACCTGAAAATCTTTCTCTCGTAAGTTGATCCTCGCCAACATGATATTTTTCTAAAACTTTTTTAGGAGCTCTGTACGTGCTTTCAAACAAATCTTGCTACGATGCTAGTACATCAACTACGTCTGTATAACTTTGTTCGTTTTATGCATAACAGGTAATGGAATAACATCATTCTTCTTTTGCAGATCCACCGGAACAGCAGCCCTAGGTTCATTTACAGCAGATGTTGCAGACTTTAACCATGGGAAAAACTCAATCAATACTCTTGAGGAAAGAACTGAGAAGTTGTATGTGATTTCCTGCCAGTCTGTCTCACCCATGATTAACCTCTGACTTGGCACCTGGCGCAGATCGCATTGCGGACCATCATTATTCAAACATTAAAATGTTAGGTTCTGAACTAAACTAAACCAGTGCTGCATGTGACATGTTTTTCCTACACTTTTTCGCTCCTTAGCAATACCTACATGGAAATTAACATTGTCCCCAACAATGGGGAATCGTTTTCCCAGTTTTAGATTGTCAATCAACTTGGTATTGAAACTGCTAGATATTGAGGTCATGTTGTCCAGCATGCCCTGGTGGCTAGGGGTTATACCCAGTGGTTGGAGTCTATCATAAACCTGCAAAACAGGATATAAACTGAAAGGTTTACTCATCACAAATATGTATCAAGATGATATACTGACTTATTCAGGTGCATATTGTCAACAAGATCAGACCAGTGTTCAAAACTACAACCAATACTTACACTCAGCACTCAAATATTCAAGTTCACTGTGTTGAGGTTCATAGTGACAGTTTTTAGAGTAAAAAGTTGTAATAATGTTAAATTGGTATTAAGTATTATTTTTGGCTTATTTCCTAGCCTAGTTTAATTTAGTGTATTTGAAAGCTTTAATTGTAATTTATCAGTCAGAGTGCTAAGTGTGGCGCTCAGATTCATTAATTACATCTATACCTCATAAATAGTACACAATTCCAAAGAAAATGTACAAAATGCAATTTCCAGCACTCATATAACAATTTTATTCATTTTCCTTATCTAGATTTTCAATCTAGGACAAAAATAGTTGACTATATTACATTTTCAATATTTGAGTGTTGAGTATAAGTACTGGTTGTAATTCCGGGCCAGATCACAAATTTTTTCAGGGGAAGCTCAATGCATTATTTATTAGTTCAAATCATGGCTTTATACATTTTAAGAAATAAAACTTACAAAGCAGAAGGTCGCTCACCTGTAATGATTTGACCCTGTGACCTAGTTTTTGACTCCAAATGACCCAATAATAAACTTAGCCTAGATGGATAGGCCTCAGACAGTATCAATTTCAAATACTGTCCGAGTCTAAAGTCTTAAACACAGTCTGGATGATGCATAAATAAAAACAATGAGTTTTCCACATATACATCTTATGTGTACTTAGTTTAAATCCAATTGCTATAGATCTGTTGAAGTAGTGTGCTCTACCAACTTTCATGCCACTTTACACTGTAGGTCTAAGTTCAAGGGCATGTAACTCTGCACAGTCTGAACCGCATATGTTTAATGAAACTGACGTTGACATTGAAATAAGTAAATAGATTCATTGTGTATTTCATTACTGTAAACCTATTTGCTGATCGTCAGCATATTCGCGACAACAAACTTATGAGTTTTTAAATGTCCTGTAATGTCCATATTAATGTTTTAAGCACTTTCGCGGTGACTTAATTTTGTGTAATTAAACCACTCGCAAACTCCGCGAAACTAAATCACGCGAAATAATTTCAAGGTTTACTGTATATGAATGCACTGAAACTGACCATGAACTAATGTAATAAATGTTTCTTTCTCATGATACTTTGCACAAATAGAACTGCAGTCCGTTTAATCAGGTCTGTCACTTGTATACAAACATTGCAATATCATAACATTGTATATTTTTATTGTTTTAAACATTTCGAATGGAGAAAAAGGCAGTGAAAACTAATACCTTATTCACTAAGCTACATACTATTACTCATAATGTATATTAAAATAATACATTAATAAGAGAAATTGCAATGTGTATATGCACAATGTTATGTTAACAAGTGACCGACCTGATTGATCGATTTATAGTATAGTATATGATAATTTACAAAGTATAAATATTGTGTTGTTTCTCTTTCTATACAGTTTGAATTCTACTGTCTTTTTACATGCTTGTGCTTTGCATCAGTACCTCGTGTAGTGCTGTTCAGCTACAGTCATCAAGTTCCAGAGGTTGTGCTGACAGTTTGGAACACCTGGATGAATCAAACAGTAACATAAACATTACAAACAAATCAAACAAACACACAAATCATAACTTAATTCAAAACTGAACTACCACTAATGTAGCAGATATTATAGTCCAGTCAGGGACGAATCCAGTGACGCATTGGTCAAGTCCAAAATAACGGTGTAAACCAATTATAAAGGCTTATACTGTACAGACAACAGTAATTTTAATGCTAAACTAACATGCTATATTCCCTCTACCTGATCAGACAATGGTTCTACTCTTTTGTGTACACAAACTGCAACGTCACTGTCGCAATATCCTAACTGGACTATACCTTTGTGTCTTTTACTTTTGTAAGCCAAATAAATGACATTTAAAATCTATATTTCTCCAAAGTTGTACAGTATTGGTTTAATTTAAGAATGGACAGTCAACATCCTTACAGTACTGTTTTGAAATATCCTACCAGTTTTTAATCTTAACTTGTTAATGTTTGACCAATCAGTTCAAATGGCAAATGTTTTGAGGATTTCAGTCCATGACTTTTAAACATTCGATAGAAATAAACAATATTGTCATGTTTACGGTTGCATGGAGGGGACACTACAAGGGCAACTAATGTTTATGTTCCAAAGATTACATTTACTAACGACATCAATCAGGCATGTTTTTTATGTGTCTGTCATAGGACCATATTCTTGTAGGCATTTTGTGACTGTACGATGAACACAACGAGCTGCCAGACTGGCACATTCCTGAAAAAAACACAATAATCATTCGGCAATGAGAAACTTCGGGAATGAGGCACATTTTGGATAAAATGTCAAGAGCATTAATTTACCCGTGCTAACTGAATTGAGTAGTTGATCCTTTAACACACGTTTCATACAGAACTTCCCTACCAAAATTCAAGTACTTTTCATCTATTTTTAAGGACAAACAACTTGGTTTGTCAAGGCAAAAATATGTTAGAAGTGCCTTAAAAGCAAATGAAATAACAATAGAAACTTGAGTAATCAGACGCTTTAAATGACTATCGTCATTTGCACCAATTACTATTAGGACAAGGCAGTCCAAAAGACGGATATAATCCCCCGCCGCATTAATGAACAGTGAAATTGTCCAATAAGTAACACATTAGCTATGAGTTGGCCCAGGCGTTAAAACATTAAGGAGTGGATGGGAGAAGTAAGGTTCAAACATTTGACCTTTTAACTGTGACATTGACCTTGAACCGGCATGGTTGGAATGTGGGTTCTGAATGTCATCTTTATTAGTTACACATTTGGTATCAGTTTCATGCAATTCGGCCCAGGCGTTAAAAAGTTATGGTGAAGACACGAAATGTAAGATTCAAACCTTTGACCTTGACCTGTGACCTTGACCCCGCATGGTTGAAATGTGGGTTCTGCATCGCATGTCAGCTTTATTAGTTATACATTTGGTATGAGTTTCATGCATTTCGGCCCAGCCATTAAAAAGTTATAGAGCGGACATGAAATGTAAGATTCAATCTTTTGACCTTGAACTGTGACCTTGACCTTGAACCAGCATGGTTGGACTGTGGGTTCTATAAGTCTTCTTCATTAATTACACATTTGGTATCAGTTCCATGCAATTAAAAAGCTATGGAGCGGAAAAGGAATGCAAGATTCGAACGTTTGACCTTAAATTGTGACCATGACCTTGAACCAGCATGGTTGGATTGTGGGTTCTGCACGACATCTTTATTACTAACACATTTGGTTTGAGTTTCATGCTATTAGGCCAAGGCATTAAAAGTTACGAAACGGACATGAAATGTAAGATTTTAAACCTTTGACCTTGAACCGGCATGGTTGGATTGTGGGTTCTGCACATCGTCTTTATTAGTTACACATTTGGTACGAGTTTCATGCAATTTGTCCAAGGCATTAAAAAGTTAGAGAGTGGACACAATTTTGTTACCGACGGACACACGCACGCACACACGCATACCTGTCAAGTCTCAGGCACTCGCCGTGAGATACACGCATTTGAACCCAAACTCACGCACTCACGCTCAACTCTTCAAATCTCACACATTTTAACAAAATCTAATACACATATTTTTATATCAAAATTAAGTAGATCTATAGCCTGATATTTACTCCAAAATGCACCAGAATGCAGGATGTGAGGTTCCAAAAATCAAATATTTCTCAACCTCTTAGGCAGAAGGGAGTCCTGGGACTCAAATTTTAAAATCCTGTTGAGAACCCTGATAATAATTTTATACTTCAGAACTTGCTTCATGTATAAAGTCGATTTTTAGGACCCAGTTCATATAGTATCATTATGGTAATTGATAATTGTCAATATCCAGTAGAATGTGAACTTTCATCCTGCGTACATCGTCGTACACCCCTGACCCGGGGCAACCGCCCCTTGGAACCCCAACCTCACTCTGACCATGTCTAAGGCCTTGACAGCTATGCACACGCACATACGCACGGACGGAGACCATTCCTAAAATCCCCTCCCACTTTGTGACGGTTTGAGACGGGGGATTAATAAAACGACATGAGTCAATAAGGTGGTGTAATGTTTTCAGTCAACCTTCTCTCATTTTTTTGGTCATTATTTATCTGTTCTGTTATTTCTGTCTGTTTTCTACTAGCAGAAAACAAATTATACGCCAATACACCCAAAATTAAACTTCAAAATTCAAGTACTTTTCAATAATCATCTATATGTTCAAATGAACTCGGACATTAAATTTAAAAAGTGTTGCATTGACATTTAAACTTTTCCTCGGACATATAACATTATGTAACCAATAAGCCAAATAAATACAATAGAACCTGTATAATAAAGTGACTAGCTGTAACCTTGTAACAGCAAGATTGATGTTCTGCCAGATGAGCTGCTATGATTTTATGTGGGATTGACCAGGTACCAGCTGTTACTGATGATGATGATGATATAATGTGGGTTTGACCAGGTACCTGCTGTTACTGATGATGATATAATGTGGGTTTGACCAGGCACCTGCTGTTACTGATGATGATGATGATATAATGTGGGTTTGACCAGGTACCTGCTGTTACTAATGATGATATAATGTGGGTTTCACCAGGTACCTGCTGTTACTGATGATGATAATGATATAATGTGGGTTTGACCAGGTACCTGCTGTTACTGATGATGATGATGATATAATATGGGTTTGACCAGGTACCTGCTGTTACTGATGATGATGATATAATGTGGGTTTGACCAGGTACCTGCTGTTACTGATGATGATATAATGTGGGTTTGACCAGGTACCTGCTGTTACTGATGATGATATAATGTGGGTTTGGCCAGGTACCTGCTGTTACTGATGATGATATAATGTGGGTTGTACCAGGTACCTGCTGTTACTGATGATGATGATGATATAATGTGGGTTTGACCAGGTACCTGCTGTTACTGATGATGATATAATGTGGGTTTGACCAGGTACCTGCTGTTACTGATGATGATATAATGTGGGTTTGACCAGGTACCTGCTGTTACTGATGATGATGATGATATAATGTGGGTTTGACCAGGTACCTGCAGTTACTGATGATGATGATATAATGTGGGTTTGACCAGGTACCTGCTGTTACTGATGATGATGATGATATAATGTGGGTTTGACCAGGAAGCTGCTGATACTGATGATGATGATAGTATAATGTGGGTTTGACCAGGTACCTGCTGTTACTGATGATGATATAATGTGGGTTTGACAAGGAAGCTGCTGTTACTGATGATGATGATGATGATGATATAATGTGGGTTTGACCAGGAAGCTGTTGTTTCTGATGATATAATGTGGGTTTGACAAGGAAGCTGCTGTTACTGATGATGATGATATAATGTGGGTTTGACCAGGTACCTGCTGTTACTGATGATGATGATATAATGTGGGTTTGACCAGGTACCTGCTGTTACTGATGATGATGATATAATGTGGGTTTGCCCAGGTACCTGCTGTTACTGATGATGATGATGATATAATGTGGGTTTGACCAGGTACCTGCTGTTACTGATGATGATGATATAATGTGGGTTTGACCAGGTACCTGCTGTTTCTGATGATGATATAATGTGGGTTTGACCAGGTACCTGCTGTTACTGATGATGATGATGATATAATGTGGGTTTGACCAGGTACCTGCTATTACTGATGATGATGATGATGATGATATAATGTGGGTTTGACCAGGTACCTGCTGTTACTGATGATGATGATAATATAATGTGGGTTTGACCAGGAAGCTGCTGTTACTGATGATGATGATGATATAATGTGGGTTTGACCAGGTACCTGCTGTTACTGATGATGATGATTTGATGTGGGTTTGACCAGGTACCTGCTGTTACTGATGATGATGATATAATGTGGGTTTGACCAGGAAGATGCTATTACTGATGATGATGATGATATCATGTGGGTTTGACCAGGTACCTGCTATTCCTGATGATGATGATGATATAATGTGGTTTGACGAGGTACCTGCTGTTACTGATGATGATGATGATATAATGTAAGTATGACCAGGTAGCTGTTGTTACTGATGATGATGATGATATAATATGGGTATAACCAGGTAGCTGCTGTTACTGATGATAATGATGACATAATGTGAGTTTGACCAGGTAGCTGATGTTACTGATGATGATGATGATATAATATGAGTTTGACCAGGTAGCTGTTGTTACTGATGATGATGATATGTGGGTTTGACCAGGTACCTGCTGTTACTGATGATGATATAATGTGGGTTTGACCAGGTACCTGCTGTTACTGATGATGATGAATATATAATGTGGTTTGACCAGGTACCTGCTGTTACTGATGATGATGAATATATAATGTGGGATAGACAAGGTACCTGCTGTTACAGATGATGATGATGGTATAATGTGGGTTTGACCAGGTACCTGCTGTTCCTGATGATGAGGATGGTATCATGTGGGTTTGACCAGGTACCTTCTGTTACTGATGATGATGAATATATAATGTGGGTTTGACCAGGTACCTGCTGTTACAGATGATGATATAATGTGGGTTTTACCAGGTACCTGCTGTTACTGATGATGATGAATATATAATGTGGGTTTGACCAGGTACCTGCTGTTACAGATGATGATGATGATATAATGTTGGTTTGACCAGGTACCTGCTGTTACAGATGATGATGATGATATAATGTGGGTTTGACCAGGTACCTGCTGTTACTGATGATGATAAAATGTGGGTTTGACAAAGTACCTGCTGTTACTGATGATGATAATGATATAATGTGGTATGACCAGGTACCTGCTGTTACTGATGATGATGATGATATAATGTAAGTTTGACCAGGTAGCTGTTGTTACTGATGATGATGATGATGATATAATGTGGTTTGACCAGGTACCTGTTGTTACTGATAATGATGATGATATAATGTAAGTTTGACCAGGTAGCTGTTGTTACTGAAGATGATGATGATATAATGTGGTTTAACCAGGTAGCTGCTGTTACTGATGATGATGATGACATAATGTGAGTTTGACCAGGTAGCTGTTGTTACTGATGATGATGATGATATAATGTGAGTTTGACCAGGTAGCTGTTGTTACTGATGATGATGATGATATAATATGAGTTTGACCAGGTAGCTGTTGTTACTGATGATGATGATATAATGTGGTTTGACCAGGTACCTGCTGTTACTGATGATGATGAATATATAATGTGGGATAGACTAGGTACCTGCTGTTACAGATGATGATATAATGTGGGTTTGACCAGGTACCTGCTGTTACTGATGATGATGAATATATAATGTGGGTTAGACCAGGTACCTGCTGTTACTGGTGATGATATAATGTGGGTTTGACCAGGAAGCTGCTGTTACTGATGATGATGAATATATAATGTGGTTTGACCAGGTACCTGCTGTTACTGATGATGATGTATATATAATGTGGGATAGACAAGGTACCTGCTGTTACAGATGATGATGATGGTATAATGTGGGTTTGACCAGGTACCTGCTGTTCCTGATGATGAGGATGGTATCATGTGGGTTTGACCAGGTACCTTCTGTTACTGATGATGATGAATATATAATGTGGGTTTGACCAGGTACCTGCTGTTACAGATGATGATATAATGTGGGTTTTACCAGGTACCTGCTGTTACTGATGATGATGAATATATAATGTGGGTTTGACCAGGTACCTGCTGTTACAGACGATGATGATGATATAATGTTGGTTTGACCAGGTACCTGCTGTTACAGATGATGATGATGATATAATGTGGGTTTGACCAGGTACCTGCTGTTACTGATGATGATAAAATGTGGGTTTGACCAAGTACCTGCTGTTACTGATGATGATAATGATATAATGTGGTATGACCAGGTACCTGCTGTTACTGATGATGATGATGATATAATGTAAGTTTGACCAGGTAGCTGTTGTTACTGATGATGATGATGATGATATAATGTGGTTTGACCAGGTACCTGTTGTTACTGATAATGATGATGATATAATGTAAGTTTGACCAGGTAGCTGTTGTTACTGAAGATGATGATGATATAATGTGGTTTAACCAGGTAGCTGCTGTTACTGATGATGATGATGACATAATGTGAGTTTGACCAGGTAGCTGTTGTTACTGATGATGATGATGATATACTGTGAGTTTGACCAGGTAGCTGTTGTTACTGATGATGATGATGATATAATATGAGTTTGACCAGGTAGCTGTTGTTACTGATGATGATGATATAATGTGGTTTGACCAGGTACCTGCTGTTACTGATGATGATGAATATATAATGTGGGATAGACCAGGTACCTGCTGTTACAGATGATGATATAATGTGGGTTTGACCAGGTACCTGCTGTTACTGATGATGATGAATATATAATGTGGGTTAGACCAGGTACCTGCTGTTACTGATGATGATATAATGTGGGTTTGACCAGGAAGCTGCTGTTACTGATGATGATGAATATATAATGTGGGTTTGACCAGGTACCTGCTGTTACTGATGATGATGATGATATAATGTGGGATAGACCAGGTACCTGCTGTTACAGATGATGATGATGATATAATGTGGGTTTGACCACGTACCTGCTGTTACAGATGATGATGATATAATGTGGGTTTGACCAGGTACCTGCTGTTACTGATGATGATAAAATGTGGGTTTGACCTAGTACCTGCTGTTACTGATGATGATCATGATATAATGTGGTTTGACCAGGTACCTGCTGTTACTACTGATGATGATGCTATAATCCGGGTTTGACAAGGAAGCTGCTGTTACTGATGATGATATAATGTGGGTTTGACCAGGTACCTGTTGTTACTGATGATGTTGATGATGATATAATGTGGGTTTGACCAGGTACCTGCTGTTACTGATGATGATGATGATGATATAATGTGGTTTAACCAGGTAGCTGCTGTTACTGATGATGATGATGACATAATGTGAGTTTGACCAGGTAGCTGTTGTTACTGATGATAATGATGATATAATGTGAGTTTGACCAGGTAGCTGTTGTTACTGATGATGATGATATAATGTGGGTTTGACCAGGTACCTGCTGTTACTGATGATGATGATATAATATGAGTTTGACCAGGTAGCTGTTGTTACTGATGATGATGATATGTGGGTTTGACCAGGTACCTGCTGTTACTGATGATGATATAATGTGGGTTTGACCAGGTACCTGCTGTTACTGATGATGATGAATATATAATGTGGTTTGACCAGGTACCTGCTGTTACTGATGATGATGAATATATAATGTGGGATAGACCAGGTACCTGCTGTTACAGATGATGATGATGATGATATAATGTGGGTTTGACCTGGTACCTGCTGTTCCTGATGATGAGGATGGTATCATGTGGGTTTGACCAGGTACCTGCTGTTACTGATGATGATGAATATATAATGTGGGTTTGACCAGGTACCTGCTGTTACAGATGATGATATAATGTGGGTTTGACCAGGTACCTGCTGTTACTGATGATGATGAATATATAATGTGGGTTTGACCAGGTACCTGCTGTTACAGATGATGATGATGATATAATGTGGGTTTGACCAGGTACCTGCTGTTACAGATGATGATGATGATATAATGTGGGTTTGACCAGGTACCTGCTGTTACTGATGATGATAAAATGTGGGTTTGACCAAGTACCTGCTGTTACTGATGATGATGATGATATAATGTGGTATGATCAGGTACCTGCTGTTACTGATGATGATGATGATATAATGTAAGTTTGACCAGGTACCTTCTGTTACTGATGATGATGAATATATAATGTGGGTTTGACCAGGTACCTGCTGTTACAGATGAAGATATAATGTGGGTTTGACCAAGTACCTGCTGTTACTGATGATGATCATGATATAATGTCGTTTGACCAGGTACCTGCTGTTACTACTGATGATGATGATATAATCCGGGTTTGACCAGGAAGCTGCTGTTACTGATGATGATGATGATATAATGTGGGTTTGACCAGGTACCTGTTGTTACTGATGATGTTGATGGTGATATAATGTGGGTTTGACCAGGTACCTGCTGTTACTGATGATGATGATGATGATATAATGAGGGTTTGACCAGGTACCTGTTGTTACTGATAATGATATCATGTGGGTTTGACCAGAATGCTGCTGTTACTGATGATGATATAATGTGGGTTTGACCAGGAAGCTGCTATTACTGATGATGATGATATAATGTGGGTTTGACCAGGTACCTGCTGTTACTGATGATGATATAATGTGGGTTTGACCAGGTACCTGCTGTTACTGATGATGATGATATAATGTGGGTTTGACCAGGAAGCTGCTGTTACTGATGATGATGATGATGATATAATGTGGGTTTGACCAGGTACCTGCTGTTACTGATGATGTTGATGATATAATGTGGGTTTGACCAGGTACCTGCTGTTACTGATGATGATGATATAATGATGGTTTGACCAGGAAGCTGCTGTTACTGATGATGATGATGATATAATGTGGGTTTAACCAGGTACCTGCTGTTACTGATGATGATGATGATGATATAATGTGGGTTTGACCAGGAAGCTGCTGTTACTGATGATGATATAACGTGGGTTTGACCAGGTACCTGCTGTTACGAATGATGATGATGATATAATTTTGGTTTAACCAGGTACCTGCTGTTACTGCTGAGGTTGATATAGTTTTGGTTAGCCATGTAGCTGCTGTTACTACTGATGATGGTGATATGATGTGGGGTTGACCAGGTAGCTGCTGTTACTGATGATGATGATTTGATGTCGGTTTGACCAGGTACCTGCTGTTACTGATGATGATGATATAATGTGGGTTTGACCAGGAAGATGCTATTACTGATGATGATGATGATATCATGTGGGTTTGACCAGGTACCTGCTATTCCTGATGATGATGATGATATAATGTGGTTTGACGAGGTACCTGCTGTTACTGATGATGATGATGATATAATGTAAGTTTGACCAGGTAGCTGTTGTTACTGATGATGATGATGATATAATATGGGTATAACCAGGTAGCTGCTGTTACTGATGATAATGATGACATAATGTGAGTTTGACCAGGTAGCTGATGTTACTGATGATGATGATGATATAATATGAGTTTGACCAGGTAGCTGTTGTTACTGATGATGATGATATGTGGGTTTGACCAGGTACCTGCTGTTACTGATGATGATATAATGTGGGTTTGACCAGGTACCTGCTGTTACTGATGATGATGAATATATAATGTGGTTTGACCAGGTACCTGCTGTTACTGATGATGATGAATATATAATGTGGGATAGACAAGGTACCTGCTGTTACAGATGATGATGATGGTATAATGTGGGTTTGACCAGGTACCTGCTGTTCCTGATGATGAGGATGGTATCATGTGGGTTTGACCAGGTACCTTCTGTTACTGATGATGATGAATATATAATGTGGGTTTGACCAGGTACCTGCTGTTACAGATGATGATATAATGTGGGTTTTACCAGGTACCTGCTGTTACTGATGATGATGAATATATAATGTGGGTTTGACCAGGTACCTGCTGTTACAGATGATGATATAATGTTGGTTTGACCAGGTACCTGCTGTTACAGATGATGATGATGATATAATGTGGGTTTGACCAGGTACCTGCTGTTACTGATGATGATAAAATGTGGGTTTGACAAAGTACCTGCTGTTACTGATGATGATAATGATATAATGTGGTATGACCAGGTACCTGCTGTTACTGATGATGATGATGATATAATGTAAGTTTGACCAGGTAGCTGTTGTTACTGATGATGATGATGATGATATAATGTGGTTTGACCAGGTACCTGTTGTTACTGATAATGATGATGATATAATGTAAGTTTGACCAGGTAGCTGTTGTTACTGAAGATGATGATGATATAATGTGGTTTAACCAGGTAGCTGCTGTTACTGATGATGATGATGACATAATGTGAGTTTGACCAGGTAGCTGTTGTTACTGATGATGATGATGATATAATGTGAGTTTGACCAGGTAGCTGTTGTTACTGATGATGATGATGATATAATATGAGTTTGACCAGGTAGCTGTTGTTACTGATGATGATGATATAATGTGGTTTGACCAGGTACCTGCTGTTACTGATGATGATGAATATATAATGTGGGATAGACCAGGTACCTGCTGTTACAGATGATGATATAATGTGGGTTTGACCAGGTACCTGCTGTTACTGATGATGATGAATATATAATGTGGGTTAGACCAGGTACCTGCTGTTACTGGTGATGATATAATGTGGGTTTGACCAGGAAGCTGCTGTTACTGATGATGATGAATATATAATGTGGTTTGACCAGGTACCTGCTGTTACTGATGATGATGAATATATAATGTGGGATAGACAAGGTACCTGCTGTTACAGATGATGATGATGGTATAATGTGGGTTTGACCAGGTACCTGCTGTTCCTGATGATGAGGATGGTATCATGTGGGTTTGACCAGGTACCTTCTGTTACTGATGATGATGAATATATAATGTGGGTTTGACCAGGTACCTGCTGTTACAGATGATGATATAATGTGGGTTTTACCAGGTACCTGCTGTTACTGATGATGATGAATATATAATGTGGGTTTGACCAGGTACCTGCTGTTACAGACGATGATGATGATATAATGTTGGTTTGACCAGGTACCTGCTGTTACAGATGATGATGATGATATAATGTGGGTTTGACCAGGTACCTGCTGTTACTGATGATGATAAAATGTGGGTTTGACCAAGTACCTGCTGTTACTGATGATGATAATGATATAATGTGGTATGACCAGGTACCTGCTGTTACTGATGATGATGATGATATAATGTAAGTTTGACCAGGTAGCTGTTGTTACTGATGATGATGATGATGATATAATGTGGTTTGACCAGGTACCTGTTGTTACTGATAATGATGATGATATAATGTAAGTTTGACCAGGTAGCTGTTGTTACTGAAGATGATGATGATATAATGTGGTTTAACCAGGTAGCTGCTGTTACTGATGATGATGATGACATAATGTGAGTTTGACCAGGTAGCTGTTGTTACTGATGATGATGATGATATACTGTGAGTTTGACCAGGTAGCTGTTGTTACTGATGATGATGATGATATAATATGAGTTTGACCAGGTAGCTGTTGTTACTGATGATGATGATATAATGTGGTTTGACCAGGTACCTGCTGTTACTGATGATGATGAATATATAATGTGGGATAGACCAGGTACCTGCTGTTACAGATGATGATATAATGTGGGTTTGACCAGGTACCTGCTGTTACTGATGATGATGAATATATAATGTGGGTTAGACCAGGTACCTGCTGTTACTGATGATGATATAATGTGGGTTTGACCAGGAAGCTGCTGTTACTGATGATGATGAATATATAATGTGGGTTTGACCAGGTACCTGCTGTTACTGATGATGATGATGATATAATGTGGGATAGACCAGGTACCTGCTGTTACAGATGATGATGATGATATAATGTGGGTTTGACCACGTACCTGCTGTTACAGATGATGATGATATAATGTGGGTTTGACCAGGTACCTGCTGTTACTGATGATGATAAAATGTGGGTTTGACCTAGTACCTGCTGTTACTGATGATGATCATGATATAATGTGGTTTGACCAGGTACCTGCTGTTACTACTGATGATGATGCTATAATCCGGGTTTGACAAGGAAGCTGCTGTTACTGATGATGATATAATGTGGGTTTGACCAGGTACCTGTTGTTACTGATGATGTTGATGATGATATAATGTGGGTTTGACCAGGTACCTGCTGTTACTGATGATGATGATGATGATATAATGTGGTTTAACCAGGTAGCTGCTGTTACTGATGATGATGATGACATAATGTGAGTTTGACCAGGTAGCTGTTGTTACTGATGATAATGATGATATAATGTGAGTTTGACCAGGTAGCTGTTGTTACTGATGATGATGATATAATGTGGGTTTGACCAGGTACCTGCTGTTACTGATGATGATGATATAATATGAGTTTGACCAGGTAGCTGTTGTTACTGATGATGATGATATGTGGGTTTGACCAGGTACCTGCTGTTACTGATGATGATATAATGTGGGTTTGACCAGGTACCTGCTGTTACTGATGATGATGAATATATAATGTGGTTTGACCAGGTACCTGCTGTTACTGATGATGATGAATATATAATGTGGGATAGACCAGGTACCTGCTGTTACAGATGATGATGATGATGATATAATGTGGGTTTGACCTGGTACCTGCTGTTCCTGATGATGAGGATGGTATCATGTGGGTTTGACCAGGTACCTGCTGTTACTGATGATGATGAATATATAATGTGGGTTTGACCAGGTACCTGCTGTTACAGATGATGATATAATGTGGGTTTGACCAGGTACCTGCTGTTACTGATGATGATGAATATATAATGTGGGTTTGACCAGGTACCTGCTGTTACAGATGATGATGATGATATAATGTGGGTTTGACCAGGTACCTGCTGTTACAGATGATGATGATGATATAATGTGGGTTTGACCAGGTACCTGCTGTTACTGATGATGATAAAATGTGGGTTTGACCAAGTACCTGCTGTTACTGATGATGATGATGATATAATGTGGTATGATCAGGTACCTGCTGTTACTGATGATGATGATGATATAATGTAAGTTTGACCAGGTACCTTCTGTTACTGATGATGATGAATATATAATGTGGGTTTGACCAGGTACCTGCTGTTACAGATGAAGATATAATGTGGGTTTGACCAAGTACCTGCTGTTACTGATGATGATCATGATATAATGTCGTTTGACCAGGTACCTGCTGTTACTACTGATGATGATGATATAATCCGGGTTTGACCAGGAAGCTGCTGTTACTGATGATGATGATGATATAATGTGGGTTTGACCAGGTACCTGTTGTTACTGATGATGTTGATGGTGATATAATGTGGGTTTGACCAGGTACCTGCTGTTACTGATGATGATGATGATGATATAATGAGGGTTTGACCAGGTACCTGTTGTTACTGATAATGATATAATGTGGGTTTGACCAGGAAGCTGCTATTACTGATGATGATGATATAATGTGGGTTTGACCAGGTACCTGCTGTTACTGATGATGATATAATGTGGGTTTGACCAGGTACCTGCTGTTACTGATGATGATGATATAATGTGGGTTTGACCAGGAAGCTGCTGTTACTGATGATGATGATGATGATATAATGTGGGTTTGACCAGGTACCTGCTGTTACTGATGATGTTGATGATATAATGTGGGTTTGACCAGGTACCTGCTGTTACTGATGATGATGATATAATGATGGTTTGACCAGGAAGCTGCTGTTACTGATGATGATGATGATATAATGTGGGTTTAACCAGGTACCTGCTGTTACTGATGATGATGATGATGATATAATGTGGGTTTGACCAGGAAGCTGCTGTTACTGATGATGATATAACGTGGGTTTGACCAGGTACCTGCTGTTACGAATGATGATGATGATATAATTTTGGTTTAACCAGGTACCTGCTGTTACTGCTGAGGTTGATATAGTTTTGGTTAGCCATGTAGCTGCTGTTACTACTGATGATGGTGATATGATGTGGGGTTGACCAGGTAGCTGCTGTTACTACCGATGTTGATATAGAATATGGGTTTAACCAGGTAGCTGCTGTTACTACCGATGATGATATAGTTTTGGTTAGACCATGTAGTTACTGTAACTACTGATGACTATGATATAATGCGGGTTCCATCAGTAAGCTGCAGTTAACAATGATGACATAATATGGGTATAACCAGGTAGCTGCTGTTACTGGTGATGATGACATATTGCGGGTATAACAAGGTAGCTGCTGTAACTGGTGATGATGACATATTGTGGGTGTAACCAGGAAGCTGCTGTTACTACTGGTGATGATATATTGTGGGTATAACTAGGGAGTTGCTGTTACTGTTGACATATTGCGGGTATAACCAGGTAGCTGCTGTTACTGGTGATGATAATTTATTGTGGGTATAACCATGTAGATGCTGTTACTGGTGATGATGACATATTGCAGGTATAACCAGGCAGCTGCTATTACTGGTGATGATGACATATTGCAGGTATAACCAGGTAGTTGCTGTTAC
The DNA here is from genome assembly GCA_947247005.1 of Spisula solida. Taxonomy (NCBI): domain Eukaryota; kingdom Metazoa; phylum Mollusca; class Bivalvia; order Venerida; family Mactridae; genus Spisula; species Spisula solida. Next base: position 46,023,524 of record OX365948.1, on the reverse strand, counting down.
TACTGATGATGACATATTGCAGGTATAACCAGGTAGCTGCTGTTACTACTGATGATGACATATTGCGGTTATAACCTGGTAGCTGCTGTTATTGGTGATGACGACATATTGTGGGTATAACAAGGTAGCTGCTGTTACAACTGATGTTGACATATTTTGGGTATAACAAGGTAGCTGCAGTTACTACTGATGATGACATATTGTGGGTATAACTAGGGAGTTGCTGTTACTGTTGACATATTGCGGGTATAACCAGGTAGCTGCTGTTACTGGGTAGGATGACATATTGCAGGTATAACCTGGTAGCTGCTGTTACTACTGATGTTGACATATTGTGGGTATAACCAGGTAGCTGCTGTTAATACTGATGATGACATATTGTGGTTATAACTAGGTAGTTGCTGTTACTGGTGATGATGACAAATTGTGGGTATAACGAGGTATCTGCTGTTACTACTGATGATGACATATTGTGGGTATTACCATGTAGCTGCTGTTACTGGAGATGATGACATATTGTGGTTATAAGCAGGTAGTTGCTGTTACTGGTGATGATGTCATATTGCGGGTATAACCTGGTAGCTGCTGTTACTACTGATGATGACATATTGCGGGTATAACCAGGTAGTTGCTGTTACTGGTGATGATGACATATTGTAGGTATAACTAGGTAGTTGCTGTTACTGGTGGTGATGACATATTGCGGGTATGACCATGTAGCTGCTGTTACTGGAGATGATGACATATTGTGGTTATAACCAGGCAGCTGCTGTTACTGGAGATGATGACATATTGTGGTTATAACTAGGTAGTTGCTGTTACTACTGATGATGACATACTGCGGGTATAACCTGGTAGCTGCTGTTACTACTGATGATGACATATTGTGGGTATGACCATGTAGCTGCTGTTACTGGAGATGATGACATATTGTGGGTATAACCAGGTAGTTGCTGATACTGGTAATGATGGTATAACCAGGTAGCTGCTGTTACTGGTGATGATGACATATTGTGGGTATGACCATGTAGCTACTTTTACTGGAGATGATGACATATTGTGGGCATAACCAGGTAGTTGCTGTTACTGGTGATGATGACATATTAAGGGTATAACCAGGCAGCTGCTGTTACTACTGATGTTGACATATTGTGGTTATAACCGGGTAGTTGCTGTTACTGGTGATGATGACATATTGCGGGTATAACCAGGTAGTTGCTGTTACTGGTGATGATATATTGCGAGTATAACCAGGTAGCTGCTGTTACTACTGATGATGGCATATTGCAATTATAACCAGGTAGTTGCTGTTCCTGGTGATGATGACATATTGCGGGTAAAACCAGGTAGTTGCTGTTACTGGTGATGAGGACATATTGCGGGTACACCAGGTAGTTGCTGTTACTGGTGATGATGACATATTGTGGGTATAACCAGTAAGCTGCTGTTACTACTGATGATAACATATTGCGGTTATAACCAGGTAGTTGCTGTTACTGGTGATGATGACATATTGCAGGTATAACCAGGTAGTTGCAGTTACTGGTGATGATGACATATTGCGGGTATAACCAGGTAGTTGCTGTTACAGGTGATGATGACATATTGCAGGTATAACCAGGTAGTTGCTGTTACTGGTGATGATGACATATTGCGGGCATAACCAGGTAGTTGCTGTTACTAGTGATGATGATATATTGTGGTTATAACCAGATAGTTGCTGTTACTGGTGATGATGACATATTGAGGGTATAACCAGGTAGTTGCTGTCACTGGTGATGAGGACATATTGTGGGTATAACCTGGTAGCTGCTGTTACTACTGATGATGACATATTGCGGGTATAACCAGGTAGTTGCTGTTACTGGTGATGATGACATATTGTAGGTATAACCTGGTAGCTGCTGTTACTGGTGATGATGACATATTGCGGGTATAACCAGGTAGTTGTTGTTACTGGTGATGATGACATAATGTAGTTATAACCAGGTAGTTGCTGTTATTCTGATGATGACATATTGCGGGTATAACCAGGTTGCTGTTTTACTACGGATGATAAGGATATTTGGGTCGACTTTTTTACTACTAGTACTGTTAATGTTGTTGCTATATTTGGTATAATGTTAGTTAGACCTGGCAACTGTCGTTGATGTTGAAATGTTTTTTACTATGCAGCGGTTGTAACTGATGATGTTTTTACAGTTTTTTGTTGGTGATATTCCAAGGAATTGACATGGTCCATGCTCCAGCTGTTGGGATATTTCTTACAATCTTTAATAAGGTAAAGGATGGTGCAAAATTAGTTTTGAATCAGACCAGGAACTCAAAGAGACAATAGCTGTCCTCAATATGTAGGTTTTAAAGAATACGGTAATTAAGAAATTTAATTTGAAGTAAGGCAAGTTTTTTTTTCCCCAAGTGCTTTGATATAACAGTATGCAGGCTGGTCTTTAGCTTCCCACAGTTATTGTTATATACTCAACAAAAAGAAAGTATCCACCATTCATGATTTGACATATCATGAGACATGTAAGTGAATAAAGAGTCAAAGAAAGTTGCTTTAATCTTAGATAAAAATGGGACATTGTGTATTTTGTTGAGTATATAACAATTATATACACATATATATGACACAAATATATACTACTCAAACTTTGACAACAGTGAACAAATTTTTCCTTGCAGATATTTTGCCAATTTCATAAGATGCACTGATGGGCTTTTTAGAAAACAAAATGTTACATGTTGTATGTTTCACCCTGGAAAACGACGCCATTATGTAAATTAATGGCAAAGTTTTCGCTCCAAACTTTTAAAATGTAACGGGAATATTGTTTTGCCGATCCTCATCAAAGTTTGTGAAGTTTACATTGTGCTTATTGGTATGACCAGAACAGATTAATTGCTAGAGTATCTTCTCCACCTATATTATTCTTGCCACTTCTAGTTTTTGCAAATTCCGGCAACTGTCAAACAAAATCGATAGTCTGCCTTCTGTTTTAATGAAATAATCTGATGATAGTTTAACAATTAATTGTTGATCGTCCAAGATGGAATCAAGTAAAAACAACCAAACAAAGCAACACATACAATCTGGTCACTTTTACGGACCACAGTCCTTTATGGACCAAATAATTATGTCCAATGCAACCTTTTCCTTACATTTTATAAAACAGTCACATTTTACTCGCACATCTCTTTGAAATACAGCAATCAACGTACCATCTGTCACATTTGTGGTTGTAAATCCAAGTTGTGTGAGACAACAGCAATGGTTTTGGTCAAGTCGTTGGTAGGCCTACATGATGTAGCAACATTCAAAATCTAGAAAAGTAGAAAAGAGTGCTGTTAGAATACATGTTTATTCATACCAGTAATATTTCTGAGTGACAAGGGACATATTTTGCATTAACCAGGTAGCTGCTGTTACTGGTGAGGATGACATATTGTGGGTATAACCAGGTAGCTGCTGTTACTACTGATGACATATTGTGGGTATAACCAGGTTGCTACAGTTACTACTGATGATGACATATCGTGGGTTTAACCAGGTATCTGCTGTTATTGGTGATGATGACATATTGTGGGTATAACCAGGTAGCTGCCGTTACTGATGATCATACCTGCCAAGTTTCCAAAATCGAAAAGTGGAGTGGTAACTGAAATCTGATACTTATTAAGACCACAACAAATAATGTGACACTTCAAAAGGTGTCAGTTAGTTTCATTTGGTAATATATGAAAATCAGGGGAGGGAACTTGGGGCAAGAGTAACTTCACTTGAAATTCAGCAGGGGAAGCAACTCTGTCCAACCTATTTAAAGTCTGTGAGAGTGACCTCCCCTGAAAATCAGGAGAGTGGACTCTGCACGGGCAAGAGTTACTTCCCTTGAAATTCAGCAGGAGAGGCAACTCTGTCTGACCTATTTAAAGTCGGCAAGAGTGACCTTCCCTGAAAATCAGGGGAGTGAAATCTGCACGGGGCAAGAGTAACTTCCGTTGAAATTCAGCAGGGGAGGCAACTCTGTATGACCTATTTTAAGTCGGCAAGAGTGACCTTTCCTGAAAATCAGGGGAGCGAAATCTGCAAGGGGCAAGAGTTACATCCGTTGAAATTCAGCAGGGGAAGCAACTCTGTATGACCTATTTTAAGTCAGCAAGAGTGACCTTTCCTGAAAATCAGGGGAGTGAAATCTGCAGGGGGCAAGTATAACTTCCCTTGTAATTCAGCAGGGGAGGCAACTCTGTATGACCTATTTTAAGTCGGCAAGAGTGACCTTTCCTGAAAATCAGGGCAGGGAAATCTGCACGGGGCAAGAGTAAGTTCCCTTGAAATTCAGCAGGGGAGGCAACTCTGTATGACCTTTTTTAAGTCGGAAAAAGTGACCTTTCCTAAAAATCAGGGGAGCAAACTCTGCACAGGGCAAGTGTAACTTCCGTTGAAATTCAGCAGGGGAGGCAACTCTGTATGACCTATTTTAAGACGGCAAGAGTGACCTTTCCTGAATATCAGGGGAGCAAAATCTGCACGGGGCAAGAGTAACTTCCCTTGAAATTCAGCAGGGGAGGCAACTCTGTATGACCTATTTTAAGTCGGCAAGAGTGACCTTTCCTGAAAATCAGGGGAGCGAAATCTGCACAGGGCAAGAGTAACTTCCCTTGAAATTCAGCAGGGGAGGCAACTCTGTATGACCTATTTTAAGTCGGAAAAAGTGACCTTTCCTGAATAGCAGGGGAGCAAAATCTGCACGGGGCAAGAGTAACTTCCCTTGAAATTCAGCAGGGGAGGCAACTCTGTATGACCTATTTTAAGTCGGCAAGAGTGACCTTTCCTGAAAATCAGGGGAGCGAAATCTGCACAGGGCAAGAGTAACTTCCCTTGAAATTCAGCAGGGGAGGCAACTCTGTCCACCACAAAATACTATCTGAAATTCAGAGTTTAGGTGGGTTAAATTGGAAAATCTGATAATTTATTTCAAATAAAAGTGGAGCAACTCCACCTTAAGTGGAGTACTTGCAGGTATGCTGGTGAAATTGGGGATATAACCAGGTAGCTGCTGTTACTGGTGATGATGACATATTGCGGGTATAACCAGGTAGTTGCTGTTACTGGTGATGATGACATATTGTGGGTATAACCAAGGAATTGCTGTGGTCCATGCTCCTGCTGTTGGGATATTTCTTACAATCTTTAATAAGGTAGCTAGCCAGGGTATTGTTTTATGCAAACACTTATGGAAATCTTAAACTTACATTCAATGAATTCTTCATAGCTTTCTAACAGCTAAAACTGATGGTAAAGGGTGGTGCAAAATTATTTTTGAATCAGACCAGGAACTTAAAGAGACAATAGCTGTCCCCAATGTGTAGGTTTTAAAGAATACGGTAATTAAGAAATTTAATTTGAACGTAAGGTATGTTTATTTTTTCCTTAGTGCTTTGATATAACAGTATGCAGGCTAGTCTTTAGCTTCCCACAGTAATTGTTATATACTCAACAAAAAGAAAGTATCCACCATTCATGATTTGACATATTATGAGACATGTAAGTGAATAGAGAGTCAACGAAAGTTGCGTTTAATCTTAGATAAAAATGGGACATTGTTTATTTTGTTGAGTATATAACAATTATATACACATATATACAGGGTGATCCATTAATTCCGCACATTATTAAATGCTTATAACTTCAACATCTTTAAAGCTACCATATTAAAGAATACAAGTAATTGTAGAGTGTACGTGTAAGTTTTGATCTGATCTAAAACGGATATTCAACTATAGAATCCCTATCTAAAGCAGACGTTCAATGTGACCACCCATTTTCTCAGAAATGAGTTTTAAACGTCGCTAGGTAACCAGTCTCTTTTCCCGACGAATCGAATGTTTCATTTCACTGGAAATATCCAACACTATTCCTTCATGAACGCACATGTGTATTTGGACACACTTTTCAAGTTTTCTTTTCACCTAAATCGCAGATTTCCCCAATTCGTAATAAAGTTTTATGATTCGAATTTGAAGATACTCAAATTTATGACATCATCGATGACGTCATACCGTCACTTTGACGGCACAATGCCAATTACTTTTTTCCTTTCAGCAGAAATTTTTATTTATTACATTTCCAACAATACCAAATTTATATGTGTAAGTAAAGAAATAGTGAAGTGATAGGCATTTACTAATGTGCGGAATTAATGGATCACCCTGTATGACACAAATATATACTACTCAAACTTTGACAATGGTGAACAAATTTTTCCTTGCAGATATTTTGCCAATTTCATAAGATGCACTGATCGGCTTTTTAGAAAACAAAATGTTACATGTTGTATGTTTCACCCTGGAAAACAACGCCATTATGTAAATTAATGGCAAAGTTTTCGCTCCAGACTTTTAAAATGCAACGGGAATATTGTTTTGCCGATCCTCATCAAAGTTTGTGAAGTTTACATTGTGCTTATTTGTACGACAAGAACAGATTATTTGCTAGAGTATCTTCTCCACCTCTATTATTCTTGCCAGTTCTAGATTTTGCAAATTCCGGCAACTGTCAAACAAAATCGATAGTCTGCCTCCTGTTTTAATGAAATAATCTGATGATAGTCTAACAATTAATTGTTGATCGTCCAAGATGGAATCAAGTAAAAACAACCAAACAAAGCAACACATACAATCTGGTCACTTTTACGGACCACAGTCCTTTATGGACCAAATAATTATGTCCAATGCAACCTTTTCCTTACATTTTATAAACAGTCACATTTTATTCGCACAGTTCTTGGAAATACAGCAATCAACGTACCATCCGTCACATTTGTGCTTGTAAATCCAAGTTGTGTGAGACAACAGCAACGATTTTGGTCAAGTCGTTGGAAGGCCTACATGGGGTAGGAACATTCAAAATCTAGAAAAGTAGAAAAAAAGTGCTGTTAGAATACATGTTTAGCCATAGCAGGAATATTTCTGAGTAAAAAGGGACATATTTTGCATTAAATGGTTGTGTTATTGTTGAACTTACTAGACATGGTTCGTAATTGGTGTAGGTGTCTGTCAGAACTCTAAGATTAGAAAGGTCCCAACTTTGAATTAACAGCTGGAAAGAGTTATCTATCCTAGCCATTAAAGTTTTTATTACTGCGAAGCCTTGTGTGAAGTTCAAAAATCAATTGTTTCTGTGGTTACTGGGAAATCATTAAAGCTCAGCCATTTCCGTTTGTCTCCAGTGAGTCTATGGCAATGCACAAAGGCCGTGGGGATCAGAATTGTTTCAGAGATATTATTTAGATATACGTCTTCTGTAGAGCAACACCCACTGGGAAACATACATTTTTGTTGTTGTAGAGAGGTTGGTGCTCTGAAGCGGTAAACGTAATAGAAAATGGTTACTTATGTATCAACACAAGACTACGTTCAATAAACGCTTATGCCCCGATGGAAGCCTTGTCCATAAAAACTAGCTAAGTCAATCAGGGGCCATAATTCTGTTGAAATAATGGATAGTGTTACATGGCTTTGACAATGCAAGGTGTTTATGATGATTAGCATGTATGCTTAGTCTGAAAGCTATGCCTTAATGGACTTGAAAGTTTTGGGTCAAATGGACGGAGGAACAGACTGATGGACAGGACAATCACTATATGCATCAGTAGATAAAGGGGCATAAAAACGTATTAGTGTTTCTATAGCAACATACCACAACATTTGTTAGAGATCAAATACTATGAGATGACATTGGTCGTTCAGGAGCGGCCATCAGCTGCTCCTTTAATATAGCATCTTCATCAACTTCCTTATCACCACAAACCATTGTCAGATAGTAACGGTTACCATAGTGATTTTTGAGGAACAAACTTGAGCCGACACATCAGAGACGACCTTGAGAAATGATAGCTATTCTATCACCTAACACGTACGCTTCATCCATATGATGTGTGGAGAGGCTAATAGTGCGACCTGAAATACGACATGGGATCATCTAAATACAGACAAACTTGTATTAAAAGACCACTTGCTGACATAGATAGCTTTTTGCTGTTTCCACGGGTATCTTCAGTAAAAAACAACTAAGAACTTCTCCACACCTTGAATACACGACTATAGCTAATGTTATGGAAGATTCTAACATGACTGGTGATTTTGCCTATATATACAAAGAACAAATCATAATGTCGTGTATCGGCCAATATACAATGAAAATGACGTCACTTCGTTTTTATGACATCATGCAGGTAAACAAGTAATGTAAACACCATAGATCTCACAAAATAACACTGACTTAATAATATATAAATCATGTTAGAATCGAAATAAAATATTCAAAACCATTGTATACCGGCTGTCGTTCAGATGCTTGTAATTAACCACTCAGGCCTACGGCCTTCGTGGTTAATTCCTACGCGTCAGAACTCCAAACCATTGTATAACAGCCGGTATACAACAGTTTTTCATAGTTTATTTCTTAAACATACTCTGCCCAACAGTTGAATCAAAGTTAACTTTATACATGACAAAAACTTACATACCTTTTTTCAACTTGAGAAGTAGTTGCCAGATAGCTCTCCTAGCATAAGGATCTACACCAGCAGTTAAGGCTCATCAAGTATGACTGTTTTAGAATTTCCAACAAATGCTATGGCAACAAACAACTTCCTCTTCATACTACCTATAATATACATACATAATATCACATAAACAAGAGATGTTTGTAAAACAGGTGTGCCCCCATTGCAGCCAAAGTCATTTATGTTAAAGGTGCTGCCTCACAGATTAGGCTAAAAATTTTGTATATCGTGATTTTCCAACCTAACCAAGTATTGATGTACATGTAATAGAAAGCCACTGACGGTTGCTTTATGAAAGATTTGGTGCAAATAAGCAATTTTAACCACTTTCGATATCGCGTACTAAAATTGCTAAGTTTCCTTCCAACATGCTTTGTGAATTATGTAATTCACATATGATTGAACTGTAACGTCAACAAACTACAGCGTAAACATCAGTGAGGTATTTGGTTCGTTTTTTTATTCGTTTTCATCAAATGCGAACAAATTTCAGGCCATTTAAGTAATAGTAGTGTTAATTCTATAGGGTAATACCCTATAGAATGTTTTAGGTAAAAATAATAAATAACTACAAAATGCCGAAGTTTCTCATGTTATTTTAGATGTCAGTGTGGTTGTTTATGGGATATACAGGCAACTATACCAAAATTACACGAATATTTGACAATTTTATTTTATTGTTGCAATACACCAATATTTGAGGCAGTCCCTTTAAAGGTCACAGCGAAATTGACCTTTGATTTACTGATATTATTGAGTCATTGAATGGAAACCATTTGGTCTACTGACTGACCTAACAACTTACCAACCGACAGACCAACAGACTGACATGTGCAACTCATCAAAGATGGGGGGGGGGGGGGCGTAATAATACATTTTGTACTTGAAATATCACAGTAAATACCAATACATATGACTTGTATGACATTTTTATACATGAGGTGTAGTCAGAAAATATGCAGGTTTTTGGATTGTTGGTCTACATCATTGATTCACATTGGGAATACAAAAGCTGCCACAAAGATATTGATTGAGACATTTATAAATTAACAGTTACTGTAAATTTATAAATGTCTCAATCAATATCGTCACAATTAAATCAGAGATTATCTAGAACCTTGTGTAACACAATGACTAATATGAAAATCCTATATGTAACCAAATTGGTACAAGGAATAGGTAAATTATGCTCCCCGATGCAAGTGCTTGTCCCAATATGGGTGATAACATATTACAGATACAAGAAAAACAAGATTTAAGTATGAACAAGAGAAGTTTGTAAACATGTATGCCCCCATGGCAGCCCAATAGTCAAAATTGGTGCAGGTCACAGTGACCTTGACCTTTGATCTCAAAATCAATAGGGGTCATCTACTGTTGTTGACCAACCTCCATATAAAGTTTGAAGATCCTAGGGCAAAGTGTTCTTGGGTTATTGAACGGAAACCATTTGAATATTTAGAAATAGTGAAGGTCACAGTGACCTTGACCTTTGACCTACTGACCTAAAAAACAATAGGGGTAAGTAAGTAAGTAAGTAAGTAAAGACTTTATTTAAACGAGGCTACACATTTGGTTTCCCAATCTTCCATGTGGGCCTCAAATGGGGTCATCTACTGTTGATGACCAACATCCATGTAAAGTTTCAAGATCCTAGGCCAAAGTATACCCGAGTTATTGAACAGAAACCATTTGAATAGTCAGAAATGGTGAAGGTCACAGTGACCTTGACCTTTGACCTACTGACCTAAAAAATAGGGGTCATCTACTGTTGATGACCAACATCCATGTAAAGTTTGAAGATCCTACGGCAAAGCTTTCTTGAGTTATTGGACAGAAACCATTTGGTACGACCATTAAAGATGGGTGGGCATAAAAATTATAAAGGGGAATAACTCCAAAAATATGCAATGAAGAGTAAATGTTTTTGTGCACGGCACTTCATCTCAATGAGATCTATTCACCTATGAAGTTTTAAACTGATATCTCTTAGACTGTATGAGTTTTGGCCCGGACAAGAATGAAGTATGAAAAATTACGAAGGGGAATAACTAAAAATATATGGAATGAAGTTATCATTTTTTGCACTGCATTTCCCCTTAATGAGATCTATTCACCTATGAAGTTCTAATTTGATATCTCTAATACTGTATATGAGCTATGGCCCAGACAAAAGTGTGACGGCAGACGGAGGGAAGAACGGACAAAGTGGCGACTATATGCTCATCCTTTGGTGAGCATAAAAATAAAACATGTACTACCTACCAGACAGATTACAGGAGAGTTATTTCCTCTTGTATGGTAATCCAACATGTTTAATCATTTGTTCCATCTCTGATTGCACTTCTATAGAAGATGCTCCTTTCAGACGAGCATAGAACCACATATGCTCTTCCACAGTTAACCTACAAAGGTTACAGCATGTTTATTAACTTGACAGTTTTCCAGGAGTACACAATTTATCAGTACTAACTATTCATCAGCAAGCAACAGTTAACTGACATATTTTCCACATGTGGAGGACATGGCTGTAGCCAATGTTTTAACTTCTCCACATCTGGAGGATATGACCATAGCCAATGTGACAACTTCTCCACATGTGGAGAATAGGAATATTGCTAAGACCATAGCCAATGTGACAACTTCTCCACATGTGGAGAATATAAATAAAGCTAAGACCAAAGCCAATGTGACAACTTCTCCACATGTGGAGAATATAAATAAAGCTAAGACCAAAGCCAATGTGACAACTTCTCCACATGTGGAGAATATGAATAAAGCTAAGACCAAAGCCAATGAAACAACTTCTCCACATGTGGATACTATGAATATAGCTAATAAGAAAACTACTCCACCTGTGGAGGTCATGATTTCAATTACATGTATTATTATAATTATTTAATTCAAACACAACCACACAAAATTTAAAACCTCTTGGATCCACACCCACAAAATAACATTGAGTTGCGTCAACGGCTCCTTTTTTCTGTAATATACTGACTACCTACACTCAACAGATTTAAAAACACACCAGTATAAAAAATAACTGAATTTTGTCAAAATTCATTTTAGGCTGAAATTAATAGTTGACAGTTTCTCTCCAGTTCATAATCTTTAACTAAGGCAAAGCAAATGGAAATTTTATAATTCGGAATACCCCACCAGGAACACTTCTCTGATTTTGCATGTTTTGCAAGTGCAGCTCGATTGCATCAACATAACGGATCGATATTGACTTTCAATTGTACACTGTAGGTTTACACATTAAAAAAGCAACATAAAAATATTTTCTAATGGTCTTTTTCTGCTGCGATTAGCTCGAAATATTTGTTCGGATGCTTTTGGGTATGCTACAAGCTAAAATGAGCCATGGTGTCGTAGCATGACGGTCCAGCTGCCACCACACATCGAGTGTGTGCTTAGAACATCGATTCTTGGCAAATGGCAAAGTCAAAAACCGACCACGATCAGACCAGCCGAAGGTTATGACCCCGAGTCAGGAGGCAACATTACAAAGGCGGCGTCACTCGAAATGGTTCAGCATGACTGCACACAGTGTCAGACGAATGCCGGGTGTCAGTGGATTAGTCCAAAGTACATTATTGCATTATTCCTTTCATAGTTATCAAAAAAAGGAAAATCTTTTAAGTACAATTTGGAACGATTTTCGTCCGTTTCGAGCTTTATTTGCGAATGTATTGTCTTCAACCGTCTTTGTGGCATTGGTTTGAGGTGTCGTAGACCCAACGCGAGAAATATCCTAACATATTGACGACAATCACCAAAATTGCTATTCTAAATTTGACTTGAAACCATCTCAAGCTCACACACTGAGCACATCTAGATTCTGAATCCTGTTATACGGTTTGAGCCAGGCAGCCGCAGCCACATATCATTATAATTTAAGTTAAGTGCTGCTTGAAGAGTGAGACAACATCACACATAACATAAATTCTATTCTATTATGTAATGTATGTTATCATTGAGGAGGAGCGGTCCCGTGCATACATCAATGCAGCAGGTTCATATACTCACTAGTGAAATTGCGACTTTCATTTTCATGGGTCCCTCTGGTAACCATATCATAATTTATTTCAAACTCGCGATAATTACATTAACTTGACATAGCTTGTTGCGTATAGACTGAAGTTAATTCTCCCAAAGTTAAATAACCATAGATTTACGTTTTCATCCATAACATTTATATTTCTTAAGTGGTGCGTTTTTAAATCGTTTGAGTGTATTAAGGATGGCAACAGATACCAAAATCGGTATCCGGATAGCCAGATCGCTATCCAAACGGATATCCGAATATCCGTATCAAAACTGAGCCAAGCATTGAGCACAGCATGAAATGTAGCCTAATTTCGCGACCAACATCGTCTTTGTGTACCAATATCAGACAGACTCACATTTTATGTCACAGAACGAGTAGTCAGCTATTTTTCTGGTTTTATCGAATCCTATTAACTTGATAATAATTAACTACTGATGAGAAAAGAATGTTTGTAACATACGGCGTAAAGACAAATACCAGATTCGTAACCCTCTCAAACATGATTTATCACGTTTTGTGAATGCGCGCAATTAGATGAAATTAATCAAAACCGGGTTTTATTCAATTACTAATTGAGCAGAAAACTTTTTAAAATTAGGGACTGTTACTAACATAAACATATAAGCTGATAATAGTCAGGTGAAAACAAACTTTAAAATATACCGCAGTGATTATAACGCATCAGCGAATCTAACGGAGTCCTGTGTATAGAAAACAAAAACAAACCCCCACAAGATACAAAATGACACTGATACCAAATTGATTCTATTGTTAAAGGTGTTAAACGATGTTGTCTCTCATTAAGGTATTGCGGTACGATTGTTTACAAATGATATAACGGATATTCGAATACCAATTTGCTATCCGGATACTCGGAACAGAAAACGAATAACCGGTTATTCGGATATTCGTTGCCAACCTTACTACCTATATACATATATGTATTGATCAAACAACTTAAGTTTAAGAAAAAGAAGGATACTTACCAGTCAAACAGAACATTATGTTGAGGACATGTGCCCAGATTATGCCTGATCTGATTCATTTCTGTGCATAATGTTTTAACCATGAATAAAGCCTGTACCATCTGTAGGCGGAAATAAACCAGTTAGTATTGACCTGAAATAAACAAGGCAATAATTATTGCATGTGATACAAAAGTTACTAGTTTCCATTGTAACTCAATCTTTCGTCAGAATAAAACATTTTTTGAACCTACTTATTTGCCCAGTGGACACACATCAAGTTTCATAAACCTAGCTCTAAAACATTTGTGTATACCAGGATGGACTAACGATTTGACGCACAGACAGAGGACTATTCTAAAGTCCCCTCTGGTAGAAAAAAACTTCAAAATGAGAAATTTTGGGGATTGATTCATTTTGCTGAATTTTTGAATTTGAGAAGTTCGAACATAGTAAAAGGACGTTCTTTCGGAAGATAATAGAGAGGTTGTGAAAGGCAACGTGTAACGTGTACGTCTATGTGAATACTATTTTGGGGTACATTGTCATCCAGGTATGTGTAGTTTCTATAAGTAATGGACACAATCATGACACACGAAAATATAATGTGTACTATGTCACATAGGTACGCGCATGCACAGGAAAAAGATTATATCGCCCATGGTCTCTTATATAAACACTCATTATTGATTTACAAAGAAATCACGTTACAACTGTCACGCACACGTCATGTTTCACAAGCCAATTGCAACATGTACTTATACATGTATGGGTAGCTACTGGTACAAGTAGTCATACACGTTCGTATCACAACCTCTCTAATAAATGGTGAACTACTTCAAAATAACAAATTTTGACCATGCAAAAGTGATTTTTTTTTTCAATATCAAACAGAGAACATACATGGTTGTAGTATTTCCAGCACCATTGTGTCCTAGGAATGATGTTATCTGATCCTCAAAGAAGTTGATACTCAGACCATCTACAGCCATATTATTGCTCGACGAATATTTCTTCTTCAAATTTCTGATAGCCACACCCACTGTCTTGTCCTTCGGTTCATCTTCAATAGTGCTTTGGTCTGAATGACAAATAGAACAGCAAAATCTCAATAACATGCCCTATGGCAGCCAAATAGTCATTCATGTCAAGTCATGGTGACATTGACCTCAAAATGAATAGGGGTCATCAACTGATCATGATCAATCTTCTTTATAAAGTTTGCAGTGCCTTGGCCCAACTTTGCTCGAGTTAATGATTGGAAACTGTTTGGACTAGTCATTTAAGTTAAAGGTCACAGCCACCTTGACCTTTGACCTTGTATCCTCAAAATTGATAGGTTGATTGACGGACTTGTGCCCAGCAATACACCCCTTAATAAAGACAGGGGACATAATAAGACCACACTGGGGAACCTTAAAGCAGTCATATGGAAACTATCAAGCTAACTTGTCCTGAAACCTTTATTTACCTATCAAGCTAACTTGTCCTGAAACCTTTATTTACCTATCAAGCTAACTTGTCCTGAAACCTTTATTTACCTATCAAGCTAACTTGTCCTGAAACCTTTATTTACCTATCAAGCTAACTTGTCCTGAAACCTTTATTTACCAAGAGTCATGCAAGAAAGGTATTATAGTTTTGGGTTTCCAAGGCAGACGTCACTCTGACCAGTATACCACTGCATGGTCCTGGTACATGTAACTGGTTTAGTAGATATGTAACATAGTATAGGAATCAGTATTTGGCTTATATGTTCAATCTGATATTTTATTTATATGATACATAATATACTTCATAAGTCATTAAGTTAGTGACATGAATTTAGCTACGATTTTCTAAAGCATAAATTTTGGCCTACAAAGAACGCAACAAAGAAATTCCAATACTGCCAATATTTCGGCATACTAAATGTGTAAAATTCAAACACCCGTGGAAATATCCACTTATACAGCAGTATTAAAGTATGAGGTTTCAGGAAACCACGGTGTGCTCGAACTACTGATAAAACACAGCTATGGCTGAATAACTTCAAAATGCAAAGAAGCCTTCCGAGGAAGAAAATAGTGCAGCGGGTAATGTCTTGATGTATTGTCAAATGCGGAATATTGGCTATGTTAGAATCGAAATCATGAATATGTACCTGTGTTTTATCTTAAATAAAGCATAGTCACTTGTTCGGATGCATACATTAAATCACTTGTGCTACGCACTCATGATTTAATTTCTACGCGTCCAAACTCTACAATAAAACACAGGTACATATTCATTATTTCTTAAGTGTTATTAAGAGATCATGAATTTTGGCAAAATGTAATGAAAGGCTCTTATAGAGGGAAATCTAAACTAAACTGAACACCTTGACCATTTAGTTCAATGTGTGGAGGCTAAAGTCTATCTTCTCCCTGGTTACGACTGCTTCCATACCAATATGTTTTGGTAAATGGGAAATAGAACGGCTTAGGTATTCCATATTGACCTGTCAATGAAAACATACAGTATCAGTTTTTACTAGCAAACCCATTCACATATCGCTAAGACAGTATGAAATCAAACAAGAAAACATAAGTCATTCAACAGTACTGACTTACCAATTTGATGCAACTGCAGGTAGCAATGTTTTTCATAATGTCAGGAAACCTGAAATATGAAGAAGAAACCAGTAACACACTAGCATTGTTAAAGTTGTATGAGTACATAAAATATGTGCTAGTTGGACAGAGCAAATTATACATAATGGTAAATGGAAACACTCGCAATCATAATTAGGTATGTTTGATTTGCATATAATTTGCTCTCATTTTATAGTTTGTTTGTACTTATAGATATTAAATTTGTAACAACTTGGAACAGTCGTTTTCAAGCGTGTGTGCCATAAACTGTGCAACTGTAAAACAGCGGACATGTTTCAGAAAGATATTGATTTCATGTAATGAACGACACAGACTGATTCAGTGAAAAATGTATCCTATCAGTAGTTTATATAATTATAACTGTATTTGTTTAATGCAGAAATAAACGCATTTCATTGCATATACAGTACCACCAAAGGTAAGTATACACTTTTTAAATTGAACTTGGTTAACTAACACTCATGCATATTTGAAATCTGCATCTCAAGGAGCTTCTTATGATCCTATTTTCATAAAAATTGGAAGTGGTCATGTTGAACAAACTGAAGTTTAACAAGGCTGCGTTGAATAGACGCTTATGCCCCCATGGAAGCCTTGTCCATAACAAAACTAAGTCGATCAGGGGCCATAGTTCTGTTAAAATGTTGGATAGTGCTACATGGCTTTGATAATGTAAGGGGCTTATGATGGTAAAAATTATGCCAAGTTTGAATGCAACGCCTTGATGGACATAATGTAAGACGAAACGATCAATTTGGGTTAACCAAGAATTGGACGCTTAATAAGTCTAAGTCCAAATGAGGAGAAGGCGAAGGCCAAAATGGAGTCAGGTGATACAGGCGTGTGAAGAGTGTTCCGATACAACATTCATGAAAGTATGGAAGCTTTGTAGCAACTCATTATAATGCTAGAAGAAACAGTCAATTTGGGTTAACCAGGACAGACATTCTCACTGACTTGACTTTGTGGGGTTTCTTGTGTTCATCCTTTTGTTTGTAAAACCCCATAAGCAACATTTTGCACCTGATTAGCAACGGAATGAATACCGGTAGAATCTAAACATAGCCTATTGTTCCACACCCTACAACTACAAGTGCGTACGGACAGACAGACGGACGGAAGAACCGACAGGTGAATCACTATATACTCGATACAAGGGGATAAAAAGCTTGTTTTTCCATAAGCTGGGAGTAGTTTTCAGACAGTTTCAAATTAATAATTTTGTACTTACGATGTTCTCTATCCAAGCCAGCGATGGGTTTATCAGATGGTCACATGACATGTGCTCCTTAAATCTATTGGTATGGTCCTGTTGAGTACTCCTACTGATGAGTAGAAACTGATATCTGTGTGATTATCAGCATGATGTAAGTACTAAATATATCAATGTTTTATTTGTCATTTAGTGTTCTCAAGAGAATATGAGAGCAAGTGTTCATAGGCTAGGTAAATGTATTGTTTGTTATCAAATATTATCTAGGAAAGACAAGATAACTTCCATTAGGAAGCAATGACCACGGTCACGTTTTAGTAGAAAACTCCCCAATTCATCAAATTACGGAGGAGTATTGGTTGTTATCAAATGTTATCTAGGATAGGAAGTTATCAAATGTTATCTAGGATAGGAAGTTATCAAATGTTATCTAGGATAGGAAGTTATCAAATGTTATCTAGGATAGAAAGTTTGTCAAATCAAAGATTAAAATTATTGGCGGGTGACAGGTGAAATCTAGAGAGAGAATAACAAAGCAAATTCCAACCAAATCATCAAAATGAAAAGTGGATTATATTGATTGTTATCAAATTTTATCTTTGAAGGACAGAAGAAAACTAGCATCAAGTTATCAAATAATCGAGCAATGTGATAAATCGTTGAATGGGAAATCCATTGAAGGAATTAATTGGTGGGTGACAAGACTTTTGTGATATCTAGAGAATACAGATGTAAACTTCTAACAATTTCAATAAAGGATGAGTGTATTGCTAGTTGTTACATTTTATCAGAAGAAAACTAGCGCAAATTTATCAATAAAAGAAGGACTGCATCAAATGACCAAATGTGAAATGTATTGGTCGCTGTCAAATGTTATCTAGAGAAGATAGAAGGAAACTACCATCAGTTTATGAAATACATAAGGAATGTATCAGCTGTTGTCAAGTGTTATCTGGGGAGGACAATTTTTCAAATGAAAGGGGAAAGATTAATCATTGTCATATGTTATCCAGAGAATACAGATGAAATCTCCTATTAGTTAAATGATCCTATGAATACGGGAATACCTTATTGGCTGTTGGTTTATACCAACTTGTTTAGGTCGATTTCGAAACAAGTTCTTACAACATATATCTATCATGATGGTATACATTGACAGTACTAGGGTACGGGAGATAGAAATCTTTTCACTTTTATGTGGAGCATATAGCAAGGGAAGTACTGATACCATTTAAATTAATGTCTCGGTGCCTGATTTATTCACCTTTGGTACAATCCGGCCATGGATCAAAGTCGCAACCTCCAATAACGAAAGTGCACGAAAGCGCACGCAGAAAATGCTCTTAGCTGCTATCAATTATTTGTCATGAGACAAAAACAGAAGAGGGCTACCATCAGTTTATCAGACAAAAAACAGGATTTATCCACTACCATGAAATGTTATTTAGAAGACAAGAAAGCGCTGCCATCATTTTAGTAAATGACAGGAGAAATGTGTTGGCCACTGTTAACTTTGGTCATGTAACGATAGAAGAAAGCTACCTCGGTTTATTAAATGAAAAACATAATATCCCTTAGCATTAAATGTTATCTAGAGAAGACAAGAAAGCGCTGCCATCATTTTAGTAAATGACAGGAGGAATGTGTTGGCCACTGTTAACTTAGGTCATGTAACGATAGTAGAAAGTTACCTCGGTTTATTACTAGTAAATGAAAAGCAGAATTTATCCATTACTATGAAATGTTTTTTAGAGCAGACAAGAAAGCGCTGACATCATTTTAGTAAATGACAGGAGGAATGTGTTGGCCACTGTTAACTTAGGTCATGTAACGATAGTAGAAAGTTACCTCGGTTTATTACTAGTAAATGAAAAGCAGAATTTATCCATTACTATGAAATGTTTTTTAGAGCAGACAAGAAAGCGCTGACATCATTTGTGTAAATGACAGGAGGAATGTGTTGGCCACTGTTAACTTTGGTCATGTAATGATAGAAGAAAGCTATCTCAGTTTATTAAATAAAAAGCAGGATTTATCCATTAGCATTAAGTGTCATATAGAGAAGACAAGAAAGCGCTGACATCATTTGTGTAAATGACAGGAGAAATGTGTTGATAACTGTTAACATTGGTCATGTAACGACAGAAATCTACCTCGGTTTATCTATCAAAAGGCTGAATGAATTTGTTTTTATTAAATGGTATATAGATAGGACTTGATCAAATAGCCATTTGGACTAAAGCCCTTTCATATTATTACAGACGCCAACACCCCTGTTCGTTCTTTTCAAAATAACAATAAAAAAGGATAAAAATATATTTATAAAAAATAAAAGTTTCAAGTAAAAATATGATACATTATTACACCATTTTAAGTGTAAAATGAGGCTGGAGAACCTATAATGACCCTGCCTTAATGTATACTGGATATTGATCATATGACCTAAAACTCAACATTGTAGTAAACCTAAATATTTAAAACACAAAACCCGAAATAATTGAAACAAATGAAACACAAAATGTAATTGAAATGTAATGAATCATAAATTGTTGACACTTTACTAATAAATATGTGGATCAAACAGCTTTATAATATGGCTGAGGGCAATACATTATGTATTGAACGTGAGCTTATTTAAGTTGAATTATTAAAGTATTTAGTTATGATACGTAATCGTACCTTTGACACACAAGTGTTGAAAATTTAAAAAAAAATTTTACAGAATCAAAACTAAAAAATAGTACTAAATTTCAAAACAATCAAAATACGGAATCAAACCATACATTTAGCATAAAAAATCATATGATGTTTAACTATTAATCCGTTCCAAACACAAGCACATCCCATAAGCCCACCGAACACACACCCACAAGCACACATGCCACAAGCACACACGCCCGCAAACACACCCCTCAACCCCACCAAATGCACACATCCCACAAACACACACACGCACACACACCATTGAACACACATAACACATCGTTGTCCAAGAGAACATAGTGCATGTACGTAGCTGTGACTCAGCCCGTAATTTAAAAAATGTGTTACTGTAGATGACCTGATCAGCCACGACACCCGGGACCCTACATCATAGTCCAAGGAGAACATGATACACACAAGAACTAGTGCAATTCGTAGATGAAGTGACTCATCCTCTTAACATCGAGAATGTGTTACTGAAGATGACCAGCCACAACATCCGGCATCACACATCATAATCCAAGGGAACATGCTACTCACAAGAACCTAGTGCTTTTATATGCAGCTGATATGACTCATCCCGTAACCTAGAAAATGTATTACTGTAGATAACTGACCACATACATTCTTCAAAACTACCATTCAATCTCTCAATTGTGACTCATCCCGTAAAATTGAGAATGTCTTACTGTAGATGAACGGCCACAATACACTTTCTCAAAACTACCACTCAATCTCACAATTGTGACTCATCCCGTAAAATTGAGAATGTCTTACTGTAGATGAACAGCCACAATACACTTTCTTGAAACTACCATTCAATCTCACAATTGTGACTCATCCCGTAAAATAGAAAATGTCTTACTGTAGATGACCGGCCACAACACACCTCAAAATAAAAAATCACCCTTCGTTCCCACAATTTTGACTCGCCCCGCCCCGTAACATAGAAAATGTGTAACTACTCTGTAAATGATCAACCACACTACAAAACCTGACCAAAGCCTTCAGTAGAAATTTGGATGTAATGAAGTTAATTACTTGGAGATATCAAGGAGTGAAAGATGATAAAATGCATTTAAAACCAACCTTAAAACAATAAGAATGACATTTACATTATTGAAAAATTGCACAAAAACTTGTTGAATTCTGATAAATTATTAATTTTATAAAGGTAATTTGTAACAAGATAGATATTTTAGCATGGAATGTGGTCCTTAATAACCCTCATTCACCAAAAACCTCATTCACGTGCCCTTTCATTTTCATTGCCACTTGATGCAATTCCAGTATACTCTTAATTAAGACACCTAACACAGCAAATAAACAAAATTACTCTTACAATGAGTCTGATTAAATTTAATTTGTAAACTACTACAACTTAATACCACAAACAGGTCATTGCAATCATGAACATATTATCGTCAATATGCATATTATAATTATTTTTCTATTTCTGCTTTGTACTGCCGACAATCCTTTCTGATTATTATTGTCAGGTGTCTGACAGGGGCAGACATAAAATCAATTAAGAGACAGAGGTGGGATACAAGGAATCCAGGTGCGTTACCCTAGCTCATTTCGAATAGATTCCTTGGTTCTTTAACGTGCCCGGTAGTACAGCACCAATACACATTGTGTTTGCCTTTTGATACAAACTAAAGTCATTGTTTAGTCAATATAAGTTCATAAGTTCTGAAATGGTTTGATCAATCACAGATCGTGGCAGTATTAACTAGTAATTGAGAATTGCAAGCAATACAGAAGTCCCCTACCGGTTTTAAGCCATTTTCAATGTTTCTGTTGCCATAGCAACCACAATTTTTGTCAGAATCAAAATATATTTAGACATGCATAATCCCCTTATTGCCCTCTATCCACATACCAAGTGTCATAAACCTAGCTTGGAAACTGTTTGAGTTATGTCCTTATCCAGATTTTTTGACGGACGGACGGACGGACGGACTGACTGACTGACTGACTGACTGACTGACTGACTGACTGACGGACGGACGGACGGACGGAGGGCAAACCTATAGTCCCCTCCGGTCAAAAACCGGTAGGGGACTAATAACCAAACAGGGAGGAACAGATGCAGACTTTAAGTCAAGGATAAACAAAGCAATGACCACTTTCATCCAGCTGAAGAATATCTGGAGTTTAAGGGAGCTATTCTTAACAACCAAAATTTGCCTGTTTAACATGTATGGGTGAGAACAGCCCAGCTTCCTGCCATCAAAGAAATCTGGAAAAGGCTGGATAGGGACTAAAGCTCAAGGGTTGTGTTGATAAGTATATATTGGGTTTTACTATGTTAATTGTTATCGTCCAAATATATACATTGTAATTATCATTTCAAAGGATAATACAAACTATGAAAACAATTGGAACTGAAAGTCATCATGAAAGTCGGGCAGGGAAGACAGCACTCAACTTAACCAGCCGAGCTAAGAAAATATAAAAACATTACATGCCACAATTACGCGCCACAATGCCCAACATATAACTGAACGAGAAAATGAATTGCCCAAGTCCCTGCTGAAAGAAACTGAAATTTAAAAGGGGTCAATTCATCCTGAACAGAAATGATGAATAATAAGGTTTGAAACAAGAAAAAGATGGAAAAAGAAAATGATACATTGTTCTGTTTAGGGTTTCAAAAAATATTGATGCATTACATGGGAGTGTTCTAAATAAACACGTTTGACTTAGGTGGTGATTAGGGACGCAAGGTAAAATACCCAAGACACGCAGCCTATCATTGTTCAGTTATTTGGTTTCAAGAACGTCAGAACGGAAAAACAGCATACGCAGATGATCTCTGGCCAGTCGATAAATCATAGCCCAGGCCAAGTCCTTATACACAGACTTAATTAAGATTCGCAGTGTTACTGGCAATACAACGCCACTAATCAAACGACCATTCACTGGGCGTTGAGAAATAGGGAAGAACAAATAGAGATGCATTACATGGTCGTGTTCTAAAAAAACAAGTTTGACTTAGGTGGTGATTTAGGACGCAAGGTAAAATACCCAAGACATGCAGCCCATGATTTTTCAGTTATTTGGCTTTAAGAACGTCAGAAGACCCAGAATGGATAAACAGCATGCGCAGATGATCTCTGTCTGGTCAGTCGACAAATCATAGACCTAGCCAAGTGCTCATACACTGACTTAATTAAGAGGCACAGTGTTACTGGCAATACAATGCCACTTATCGAACAGCCAATGACTGGGTGGAAATAAAGAAGAACAAATAGAGATGTGCCACATGGTCGTGTTCTAAATAAACAAGTTTGACTTAGGTGGTGATTTATGACGCAAGATAAAATACCCAAGACACTCAGCCTATCATTAATTGTTCAGTTACTTGGCTTTAAGTATGTCAGAATGGAAAGCAGCATATGCAGATGATCTCTGGACAGTCGACTAATCATAGCCCTAGCCAAGTGCTTATACACTTACTTATTAAGATTTGCAGTGTTACTGGCAATACAAAGCTACTAACCAAACGGCCATTAACTGGGTGGAAATAGAGAAGAACAAAATTAATAGAGAAGATGCTTCACATAGCCATGTTCGGCAAGTTTGACTTGACTTTCAGGTGGTAATACAGGACACAAGATAGAATACCCAACACATGCAGCCTATCATTACATCCATGACAAGGCTAGCTGTGCAGTTACATAGGGGGGATTATTAAAGCAAGTACTACAGCTTTGTAGCAAACCATACTGATGTAAGACGAAACGGTCAGTTTGAGTTAACCAGGAACAGACGGACAGGTCAACTATTGCTATTTAACCAGTTAATGAATACATGCAGGCCTATCAGTTATTTGCGACTTGAAAGTTGTCTCAGTATATTATGAATATTATTAAAGTCGTATATCATTTTTGCAGGAGTGCATAAATACATTAATTTTACAAAACTTGCAGCAATATAGAAAACCTGTTATAAAAGTTCAGGTTAGCAGTTCTATATACATGTACTAGTAAGATATCTGCATTTTACAATCTACATACAAAAGCCTTTGATATGGTCGTGTAAAAACAAGATGGATTAAATTTTGGTAAACGTTTAATCAGGTCAGTCACCTCTCTACATAACATTGTGTATATAAACTTTAAAACTATCTTATTAAAGTCTAAATTTGATAAATATTTCGTGTATACATGAGTATATGGCTTCGTGAATAAGGTTTCGGTTTTCACTGCCTTTTTCTCAGATTAAAATGTTCAAAATAATAAAAATACGATGTTATGATATTGCAATATTTGTAAACAAGTGACAAACCTGATTAAGCAGACTATTAATACGAGATTTGTCCAAACAAATATGGTTACCATAGACTTTGGGTCAATGCTGATACCTATATAAAAGTGTATGTCGAACAATGTTTTGCTTTGATTATGCTGGCCTATTTTTGGACCGAAATTTTAGGCAGCTATGCTAAAGAGAATTGTTTTTAAAAGACTAAGTCACTTATCTGTGTTATTCAATTCTGTTTATGACATCTCCCATGAAAACTATTGACTCAAAGGTGTAATGCCCACTCCATGATCGGGATTCAAAACATCATCTGTAATGTAAGAATATAATGTTAGAAATCAATGTACAGAACACAAACAATACATGTACATAAGACTTTCCACAATGTGCAATGCATAATACAGACAATACAAGAGTTTGGTTACGTCAGAACACGTAGTGGTATTATTTTATTTTTATTTTATTGCACCAAAAATCAACTTTTGCACACCCCTAGCAACATTCTGATCATCTTGGTATTTATGCATTGCAATTGACTAATGACAATAAATAAGTGTTTCAAGTTTTTTAAAAAACTTTAACCAAAATGTCTAAATAACACTGTTCAGCATTTCACTCTTTCTTTAATATTTCGCCATACAGGCTTTATAAAAAATTATAAAGATTCCTTTCTTCCCTACATGGTCAGCTTGATTGTTCAAAAGCATAAATAAAATGGCTCAATTTTGATAAACAGGATATGACGTCATGACGTCATTATTGAAGTCAAACATTGTCATACAATATTGCGCCAAATTTGACTCAACAGATAAAAGTGCATTACAGTAAAATTCAACAAGGAACAATAGAAGCCAGCAATTGGGTTACAGAAAATATATACAAATGTATATATATATCCTGTTTATCAAAATTGCGCCATTTTATTTATGCTTTTGAACAATCAAGCTGACCATGTAGGGAAGAAAGGAATCTTTATAATTTTTGATAAGCCTGTATGGCGAAATATTAAAGAAAGAGTGAAATACTGAACAGTGTTATTTTTTGAAATATTTGTCCCCAAATTGGACTTTCTTCTGAGACAAAATGTCTAAGTTAAAAAGGGCCAAAACTCCTTACAAAATCATTCTAGATTTATTTGTGAAGTTAACTAATGACAATAAATAATAAATGTGTCAAGTTTCGATGCAATAGCAAAATATTTCGAACTTAAAAAAAAACTTTAACCAAAACGCCTATGTTGTAATGGGACATAACTCCTTACAAAACCACCCTAGAGTTGTGACCTTGTCTAGTATGATTGACTTATAATGATAATTAAGTGTACAGTGCTGTCAGGTAATTCTGCGCAACTAACAGGCATTTGTCTTGCATATTTAAGACTATTATATTCGAAGAATGAAATGTGGTGCTGTTTGAATAAAAACAACATTCATTGGCAAATGCAAACAATGCAAATGGTCGTACATATATGTTAAACTAGGTCAAATGTTGTCATAAAACAAGATGGCTGCTGGTTTACAAGACCTAATTTCTTGCGGCCAATTATGGGCATGTTGTGATTTGTATTTCTCTGTTTCAGGTGATTGACAACTCTTCATTTTTTCTGTACACGATCAGGTATCAAACACCTGATTTTTATGAACAAACTCATGGTAGTAATTGTGCAAACCCATAACAGTTTTGGCTAGTTTTTAAGATATTTCTAGATTTTGGGGAAAAAGTTTGACATTTAATTACATGAAACTTTGCATGCATGAAATTTTGTATATACGTAATCACACGATAACGTTTGTTATAGAATATGCATGTTATATGTATTTTTAAATGATATTTTAAAATATGTGTTTTTTCATTTTTAAGTTATACGAAAAAAATAGTTGAACAACATACTGTTTTCGTACATGCAACCACTGTTATAGAAGTTTTATCCCAAATTTCATGGCAGTTGCTCGGCTAGATTTTTTTAATTGACACTAGTGATTTCGGAAATGTCAAAAACCAGGAGAGTTTACAAAATACATCAACGTTTTGAATACATTGTATCGAGTTTTCGCGATATTTTGTTTTTTGAAAAATGTGTACACTAATAACCGATTTAAAAACGCAACAGTGGGATTTTGATAAATTAAGCCAGTTAAGGTGCTTCAATTCTATTGAAATTTTGCATGTGATGAAATCAATACATGTGCAAATTTCATTGTAATCAAGGTTTAGATGGTCACAAAACCAAACCACGAACAGTATTGTAGGGTTAACGCATGCTTTTTCTGCAGAGTCCCGACGAACAGTTGATGCCCAAGCCCGTTAGGGCGAGGGCACCAACGCTCCCAAGGGACTTTGCAGATGTTACAGCACGAAAAAGCATGCGTAAACGCTATTATAGCATACAAAACATCAATTTATGCGTTAATATTTGGAAATAATTACATTTTGGCAGGAGATTTTGTGGCGAAGTCGCGTAAACAAACTTAACGTCGCGAAAATAAACGTTACGTCATAACAGTTTTTGTTATGAGCGTCGACTTCCGGGATCGGCAAATATCAAGAAAACATGGATAATGCGGGTTTGTTTAAAATTATTAATTAGATCTTATAGAAATTAATTAGCAGTTACAAATAAAATGGGAATTGCAGTTCATAAGACGCTGTAAAATCGTTTATTTTCGTCGGTGAGGCCCTGAAATGAGCATACGTAAAACTGGACGTTAACAGCGCGTTCTCACGTGAATCTTTATCTTTATGCATGGTTTTCGTCCCGTTAACGTATGGGAAAAATCACCATTTTTATGCTATAATGATCGACGATGTCCAATTCACAAAATTAATAATGTATTTATAAGCTGCAACTAGCTATTCAAATCAGGCGTCTGTGCCACATTGGCGGGAAAATAAGGGGTTGTAGAATTGTTACACACATCTATTAGGAAAACACTTATCAATACAAAAGATCAGAAGTTGCTGCTTGATGATGCACTTCTTGACGACCATTTGTGTCTGCGTTCAAATTTAGTTTCACAAGTAAAAGTGCAATGACCTCCACAGGCTCAACATAAGCTGTCAGCAAGTTTTTGCCCATTAAGCATACACTGCATTGTGTCCGATGGTAAAGAATATACATTTCTTATGTCTATGGCATCTCAAACCCGTAACAGGAAGTCAATAATGGAATATTTCAGGATAGATAAGAAGACAGAAAAAATGAAGCAATTTTCAACATGGGTCAAAATGAACATAAATCAAAATGTTAGGGAATGTATATTTTAGCGAAATTACTTAATCATACGCATCATTGCCTTCAAATTGTAGGTATAACAGAAAATATTTTTGACCGGAAGTGGCGTCTTTAAAAAAACCATTCATTTGGTGTCATTATGTTTACGCGCTTGTATTGTCGGCATAGTCCTGACGCAGACAATCATGGGTTTAAATTGCCTCTTGAAAACACTCGACAAGTCTAAATCTCGTCGACAGAAGATAGTTAAACTACTTTGCCATGATAAAACGTGACATTATCTGCTTAAAGCAAGTCGATGGCGCCAGGATGTTCTGTATCATAAAGGCGTGGTACCGTATACGACACACTTTACTTTAATTTATGTTTTTTTGTTGTGGTATCGTGGCAACAAATTGTCGATCAAATCGTCACGCCCAGTGGTTTTGCTCGCGCGTCACATGTAAATAATTACAAGAGCAATGCCTTGCGGGTGAAGACGCTCATCTGATCATTGTCACTGTAAAAAAGGCCCATTACCCTTGCATAAAGTAGGGCTGTGTTATAAGTCTTGCTTAAAAAAATGAGGTATTGATGGTGAAAAAAGGGGCTATAACTCTTGCAAAATGCTGGTCAGAGTTATGGGTCATGCTTGACATAATCAGGTATTGATGGTGAATTATAAAGTTTTGAAAGTTTCAAAGCAATAGCCCTCATAGTGTATGAGAAAAGTGGACCTAAACACAAAACTTAACCAAGGAATTTACTAAGTCCAAAAAGGGGCACTTACTCTTGCAAAATGCAGATCAAAGTTATGGTTCTTGTTTGACATGGTCAGGTATTGATGGTGAACAAGTGTTGAAAGTTTCAAAGCAATAGCCCACATAGTGTATGGGAAAAGTGGACCTAAACACAAAACTTAACCATGGAATTTTCTAAGTCCAATAAGGGGCAATTACTCATGCAAAATGCAGTTTAGAGTTATGAGTCTTGCTTGACATGGTCAGGTATTGATGGTGAACAAGTGTTGAAAGTTTCAAGCAATAACTCTGATTGTTTAGGAGAAAAGTGAACCTAAAGGCAAAACTTAACCAAGGCATTTTATTTTCTAAGTCCAAAAAGGGGCAATAATTCTTACAAAATGCAGATCAGAGTTATGGGTCTTGCTTTATAGGCTCAGGTATTGATGGTTAACAAGACTTTAGTGTTGCAAGTTTCAAAGCAATGGCTTTGATAGTTTATGAAAAAAGTTTACCTAAACACAAAACTTAACCATGCAACGCCAACGAGGATCAAGTGATGACAATAACTCATATTTTTTTCAAAAATCAGATGAGCTAAAAATGACGCAAATATGACGTAATGGGCTAAATTGAATTTATTGGTTTATACTTGAATAAAATTTGAATCAAAATTTAAACCAAAAAATACCAACCCCCTAAATTCTTGCGTTTCTAAATCGGTTAAGTGTATATTTAAAGATGCTACATAATCAGACATAGGAATTTTTTTATGCAATTATTTTAACAAATGTTTACCCCATTGAAGATTTTTTTCAAATAAGAACTTATTTTTTGAGTTAGACGTTAAATTATTTAAGTGTAGGTCTACTGCTACAAATCAAAACACATAACCCATGAAATAGGCCTTAACAAGTTAGATCTATAACTGAAATTTTCCACAGGTTCAGATTGATTTTTTGTAACATTTTAATAAAAATCATGAAATTTCCGCTGTTACTTTTAAAAAATAAAAATAATATCCAACGCTAGACACATGAACTTTAAAAATGTGCCCCCCCCCCCCCCTTGCGAAGATTTTGGTCCTGAACAGTTTATTGTTTCACTTTTTTTATTTTTCACACCCATGATTTTTAACGATGATTATGTTAAAGCACACGACTTCTGGTGCCGGTCGGTGAAATATCCCGCAGTCATTTTATGCCGATGACCAATATTTTGTGTTACAAATTACACGCAGATTTTTGTTAATCCGCCGGGTCTTGTCCGCCATTCTATGATTTAAAAGTATTATATATCAAAACAAAATATAGCAATTTAGACAATTTCATAACGAATAATATGGTATGTGATATGTAATGTATCGAATGAAATTGAAACATTTACCAACTACTGCTTTTATGTTCTAAAAACTCACGTGAAATTATTATTATATTAAAACTGCATTGTTACATAATCAGTAATAAATCTTATCAACAAGAAAATTTCGAAATTTAATTTAAGCTCTATCGTGTCACTATTATTAAATCGATCAGTTCACACATTATATGTATAGGTTATCGATCATATATTAGAATAATAAACGAATTAAGTACAAGTGAGCGAAGCGAACGCCATACTTAATTCGTTTATTATTCTAATATGTGATCTATAACCGGCTTATAGTTTACCCGCCCACTTTTTGATGTCATTTCCAATGCTTTTGTTTGCAAACAATAGCATGCCCATTAATGGTGTAATGGTGGTAAAATAAGGCAAGATTGTATGTACGAGGGATGATCAACAAATACGCAGGAATATGCTTTGAAATCTTAACGTGACCAACACTTAAAATAATTGGTCATATAAAAGATTGAGGTATTACAAATACACAATGTACATAGCTATAAAACATTAAACTCGAGGTAAAATTTGGTCGAAACAACATAGAAACTGTAACTTTAAAAAATAGCTGTACAACCAGATACACTTCATAGACCTGTAAACCGAAACTCATTTTTTCCTTTACAACTTACATGTAAATTATAAGAATTAGCTATTGGAGATCATTAGTATTGATGACGTAATTTGTTATTGACGTTGTATAGCCTATTTGCATGTCGGCATTGATTTCACACGGCTACATATGATAGCATAAATATACCAAACATACACCTGTTTTTATGCTATTACATACCCCTGTTGTTGTTGCTTTGTGCAATATTGCCATTAGTATGTTATGACGTTTCAATCGCAACCACACTTTGTCGATTTCTGTATCGCACTCATTTTCTGACCACTTTGAAGCAAGTAGTTCTAAAACGGAATTGTGGCATTAAAATTTGTTTTTGAAATCATGAATGTAGTATTCATAACCCACCCTTTAAAAAATGACAAACGCACGAATGATACGTCATCGTTTGCTACGTCCAAAGTTGGAAAATATAAAAAAATTTGGACCGCATAATGTCAAAGGATACGGGAGAGTGTATGATCTTTGATAATGTCGAGTGATGTTGCCATAGGAAAACGCATTCGTTCCGACTTTGGTTAACATTGATGATCAGCGGTGAATCAACTTGAAATACATTTATCTTCATGTATAGAAAATTTCATTCACTTACAATGACAATAAAATAAATTAGGGCTTTTTTCCTTGTATTTGTTGATCACCCTTCGTATATGTTATAGTTAGAACATATTAAGTAAATTTTAATGATTAAAAAGGGCGGAGCGAGCGAAGCGAAGCGAGGCCTTTTTAGTCATTAAAATTTACTTAATATGTTCTAACTAACTTAGAATATAACATTCTGCATTCTGATTGGCCGATAGAAATTAGCACCAACGCAAGACGTCAAGTCTGTTAAGAGAAAATTTTAATGATTAAATTTTCATTTAACCGCGAAAATGCGGCGTTTTCATTGGCTCATAATGTAGGTTATATTCTAAAAGCTGGTAATTGCTGATATAAGAATAACTGTACAATTTAGAGGGAAGGCGGGTCTAGTTTTCCATATATGGACACAGCAAAATTGTCCTAATAAATGGATTTACTTCATGAACCACTTACTAGATATTGCGTCCATTGCACAAATAAATGGATTAGAGGTCCAAAACTTTGAAAATCCCTGGCTTTTGATTGGGCAAAGAAGTAGGGTAAACTATAAAGTAACATAGATAAGTGTATTAAACTCCAGGGATTCCCTAAATCATGATCATTCAGACGATTCAAAATCATTTGTTAAGCGTCTGAACGATACAGATCAGGAGTAATTAGGGCCTGGATTAACAACAGGGGGCACATTTTATTGCACTCGCTTCCGTTATGTGTAATATACAGAGGCTGTTATCACAAAATATCGGTTCATAGCCAGATCGATTTGTAATATTTTAAGGATTTTAACATTTTTGGGATGTACAAAATGGTCACTCCGAGGCCAACTGGGGGGGGGGGGGGGGGCACGGGCCCCCTGTGGATCTGTGCCTGATTTTAAGTATTCATACTATTTCGTCATGGTAGTCAGATGCCAATTTCTAAACTTCCACTCAAGTGAAGAGTTTGCAATCACCTTAAAAGATTTGACTGACGACATATTTAAATTTTAACACAGTAAAGAAAGAATAAATCATCAAGATCAAATTGACAAAAAAGAAAGTTTGTCATCCATTAGAAAAGTGTATTTATTTAAGTTATGTGTCATGTGATATGTCTTATTACTGAAAATCGCTTTTGG
This sequence comes from Spisula solida, assembly GCA_947247005.1. Lineage (NCBI taxonomy): Eukaryota > Metazoa > Mollusca > Bivalvia > Venerida > Mactridae > Spisula > Spisula solida. The sequence continues at coordinate 45,991,450 of OX365948.1, read as the reverse complement.
TATCATTTTTGTCAAATTTTCGAAGAAATACTAATCCGATGCCATTTTTGTGATGGTAAGACTTTTCATAAGTAACAAACATGCACAAAAACACTCAAAGACCAAAGGAAAACTATCCCTGGAATCTGCAAATTAAGGTGCGCAGAATTAGCCGATGTGCAGAATTAGCCGATGCGCAAAATTAGCCGATGTGCAGAATTAGCCGAAACGACTGTACTACTATAGTGTAGTCAGTATAAGAATAGAGTGACGCAGCGGTCGAGTCCACTAGCTATTACGGCATAAATCCAATTATAAAGGCTTCTACCGACGGCTATAAATTCAATGCTTTACCAACATACTGTGGTGCCATAGGTTTGACTTACCACATGTTATTCTACAACTGTTTATCATTTATTTTTACACTAAAAGTGTTCACTAATTGACTTAGTGTCCGGAAAATTTGGGTACGAAACGATTTGAGTGCACTTACGTTCATGCTAATTTCTCAGCATCGAACGTTGATGACATCATATATTCACGTTTATTATGTATTTAAAATATGGTTTTCCTTGTAGAACAAGTACTTTCATCGGGTAATCCGCTATTTTACTGACCTACAGCTGTTTTCGTCGTGCTTAGCGCGATCCAGCCTCTGTATCCGGAAGTTTTCGCTAGACCGGTGCGCATGTTATTTGTTGTCCATAGCAACGGTAGAACACCAATTTTGTAATATCGTCAAACTTGTAGACCACTGTCGTTGTTTGGGTCATTTTCATTTATGGGTCCCTATATTAAATTTTGTTCTATTGATTCAGACCTATTGTCAAATGTTTTAATGTGTTTTTATTGTAAATTCTTTGTTCTTGGTATGGGATTCTGGTTGCTAGTACGCAAGCACTCTCGTCCAATCAGACCAATTTCTGGCTGGTATATAAAGCTCTCCCGTCATTCGGGGTCTCCACACTTTAGAAAAAAATTAAGACCAACCTCCATTCTCTCACGAAGGTTTATCGTGATTCTCTACAGTAGATCTAGACATTTTTTCATAGCATTTCAAGTCTGAATTGATAAATAACTTGATTTATTATCGAGTCTTTGAAGTTTTAACAGAAATCTAGGTAAAATATGTACGCCTACTTTGATGATTTTTATGATTGAGTCCGTTTGTTGGCCCCATCTGAGCAGACTGTGACATATCTACTCAAGATTATGCTGAGACCTGCAATTGTCTACACATACAGCTAGAGATCTACTTTAATACATGTAGATGCTGAGACCTGCATATATCTACACATACAACTAGAGGCCTACGTAATACTTAGAAAAAATGTACCTAAACTTTGACATTCGCACTAAGTTGAAAAAGGGGCATAACTTCATCAAAACGCTTGATAAAATGCCTATCCCTATGTAGGGGTGGGGATCATGATGGTGAACAAGTATACACAGTGTGAAAGCAATATCACTAAGGACTTTGAAAATATGAGAGGTTAAAAAACATGTAGGCCCAAAGATCATATTTCTCGGCCTGTATTCTTTGGTAGGCCCAACTTAACATAAGCATTCCCCGATGCCGATGCCGACGCCGACGCTCGGGTGACTGCCATAGCTCCCCTTATTCTACGAATAGTGGAGCTATTAAAATAAAGAGGAAAATCTTACCCGAGTCCATGGTAGGCCTATCTTTGTTTAGATTTGACCACGTGGTGATTTTTAAAGGTCGTCGATCAATGGGTACTGAAGGATGACCGTCCAAAGTTACAATACGAGCTATAGTAGTGAATAGGTTGTTTTGACTGCCACTAATCCTATGAATAGAAAATTTCTAAACACATTCTAACCCAATATCCTTATATGGAAAAACTCGTGCAAGCCGTGACCAAGTCGAGTTACAAGTAAAATTAAACTTGGGGCTCACTGCAGGCGACTCGACAACAAATAAATAGTCGATATTAAATATCGTCGCTCTGACATATATTTTTTATAATATATACTACCGGCTAAGCACCCGGTGCTATTATTTTGGGCTGATTTTATTCAAGATCATTGTGGATAAAATGCATACATAATTATTGTACACAGTTAAACACTGTCCCAAAAGCTAGCCCAGTCCTATTTCTGAAGGCTTGATGAGCCCCTAAGGAAACCCCTTCCTCCGGGGAATAACTCTCTCCCATTTAGAGGACATTTATTTCTATCAATTTTACATGTGACACTTCATGAACTAAGTAGGTGATTATCCCCGCCGAAGGCGAAGAGATATAGTAATAATATAGTAATAGTAAGCGTCCGTCCGTCCGTCCCATATCTTGTCAGGAGCAGTTATAGTTAGAACATATTAAGTAAATTTTAATGATTAAAAAGGTCGGAGCGAGCGAAGCGAAGCGAGGCCTTTTTAGTCATTAGAATATAACCTACATTATGAGCCAATGAAAACGCCGCATCTTCGCGGTTAAATGAAAATTTAATCATTAAAATTTTCTCTTAACAGACTTGACGTCTTGCGTTGGCGCTAATTTCTATCGGCCAATCAGAATGCAGAATGTTATATTCTAAGTTAGTTAGAACATATTAAGTAAATTTTAATGACTAAAAAGGCCTCGCTTCGCTTCGCTCGCTCCGCCCTTTTTAATCATTAAAATTTACTTAATATGTTCTAACTATAACTTAAAATTTACTTAATATGTTCTAACTAACTTAGAATATAACATTCTGCATTCTGATTGGCCGATAGAAATTAGCGCCAACGCATGACGTCAAGTCTGTGAAGAGAAAATTTTAATGATTAAATTTTCATTTAACCGCGAAAATGCGGCGTTTTCATTGGCTCATAATGTAGGTTATGTTAAAGTTAGAACATATTAAGTAAATTTTAATGATTAAAAAGGGCGGAGCGAGCGAAGCGAAGCGAGTCCTTTTTAGTCATTAAAATTTACTTAATATGTTCTAACTAACTTAGAATATAACATTCTGAATTCTGATTGGCCGATAGAAAGTAGCGCCAACGCATGACGTCAAGTCATTTTAAGTCCGCGGGCTGGTAGGTTTTTAGCTCATATCTTTTCCGCTACCACGATTTTGGGGGGGGGGTATGAGAAATTCATATGGTCCCTATACCCCGTCCCTGAGACACTATTGACTTGCAGTACTGATAAAAACTCGATACATCCGGATGCTACACACCTACCTCAAACCGAAAGTAGAAACAATTGTCAACATTTCGACTAAAGGTCACCGGAAATGACGATGTGACGGTGACCCTTGCGCGAAAACCTTTTTTTTTAGCTTAACAGGCCTACTTTTTGGCCTCTTTAGGGCATTGGTTCTGACCCCTTTGTCTAGCCTTATATTCCTGCTATAGAAAAATAAAAACTTTTTGGCGCTAAATGTTAATGCAATTCCACAGGGAATCGTACCGCAATGGCGGGTAGGACTTTGTAAAATCTACGTTCAAAGCCCTCTTTAAAGGGGTCTAGCGGGCCCAAAAACCTGTGCACGACCCTGGGCCCGTAATATCCTGTAGTCTGGGATGCCTGTGTACCCATGACAGCAAAATTCCCGAATTTGGGCATTTAGGTCGAAAACTACGGACGGCCGAAATGGCCATCCCGGCGAGCCTTCATTAGTACGCTATGGTTATGGCAAGCCAAATGTCCAATAATTGCGTAAACCCATGTTCACGGTCGTAAAACTAGGTTTTACGGTCGATAAACTAGATTTTACGAACGTAAAACCAGGTTTTACGAATGTTAACCTGTATTTTCGAGCGAAAACATAGGATAACAGTCGTAAACCATAGTTCACGCTCGTGAACATGGGTTTACGTTCGATAAACTGGGTTTCTCGATTGAACTCTGAATTTCGACCGTTATCCTATGTTTACGGCCGTTATCCTATGTTTACGCTCGTAAACCCCGAAAATATGGGTTAACATTCGTAAAACCTGGTTTTACGTTCGTAAAACCTAGTTTATCGACCGTAAAACCTGGTTTTACCACCGTGAACATGGGTTTACGAAATTATTGGACATTTGGCTTGCCATAGCCATAACCATATTTCACGGACATCAACCTATGTTTACGGGCGTGAACTTGGGTTTACGAGCGTAAACCATAGTTCATGAACGTCAACCTATGTTTACGTTCGATAAACTAAGTTTCTCGGACATAACTATCAATTTCAGTCGTTATCCTATGTTCACGAGTGTGAACCCATGTTTACGCTCGTAAACCCATGTTCACGTTCGTAAACCCATGTTCACGGGCGTAAACCCATGTTTACGGTCGAAAACACAGGTTAATGTTCATAAACTATGGTTTACGCTTGTGAACCGGGGTTCACGAGCGTAAACATAGGATAACGGCCGTAAACATAGGATAACGGTCGAAATTCATAGTTCAATCGAGAAACCTAGTTTATCGAACGTAAACCCATGTTCACGAGCGTGAACTATGGTTTACGACTGCTATCCTATGTTTTCGCTCGAAAATACAGGTTAACATTCGTAAAACCTGGTTTTCGTTCGTAAAACCTAGTTTATCGACCGTAAAACCTAGTTTTACGACCGTGAACATGGGTTTACGCAATTATTGGACATTTGGCTTGCCATATCCATAGATATAAAGAAACATTCATACATGCAATAGCACTTATTATATTATATGATAGACAGACACACCCGGCATCTCGACAGTACAATGTAATTAAAATAGAATTATTATAGTAGTAAAATGAACATGTTGACTGATTTTTGTCATCAGATGTTTTTTTTGTTTTTTTTAAAAAACTGATAATAAATTCAAATCTCTAACGGAAATTATTAGCGTAAAGCTGAGCATACAAGGAAACATTAGGAATGTTATTGTAGTTTGGATACTCACATCTGCTAACAGACGACATGTGTCATGCAATTCAACACTGACCAAAAACAGTTGAAACCATTTTCTAACTACAAAAGTCGATCCTTTGGAAATATAGTGTCCGTCGACGAGACGTGCGTTTATTATGTAAAATACCCATAACAAATATGGGTCAGCAAAGACAGAATAGAGTCCGTGGCCACCCTTGCTCAAGGATACATTTTGTGTCCTTAGATGCATTCATTATTTCAGATTTCCTCGTTCTCTTGGTGCTATCACACTATTATAGTTGAGCAAGTCTCCAGGAAAACCTACTATTTTGCATGGGCGTAGGAGCGTCTTCAACATTGGGGGGGGGGGGGGGGGGGCAAACATTTGGGAGGGGGGGGGCGAAATTTTTTAAGATATGTGGGGGTCACATTAAGTGTTATTAAACTATGGTGAATGTTTGTGTTTATAATCACTAAGGTAAGGTATATCTACTAAGTTGTTTGCTTGTCAAAATACCGGGTAAAATTGAACCCAATCATGAACTAGTATTGTAAGTAGGGGGGTCCGGGGGCATGCTCCCCCTTGGAAATTTTGAAAACATTGGATCAATCTGGTGCGTTCTGAGATAATTATTTGGTAAGATCAATCAAACTTAAGTCCTTATTTTGTAAATATTTTGACTTATTATTGGACAGATGCCCGAATTCTGAGAGTTAAGTGGTTTAGTAAGGGAATTTAACATAGCAATGGCAAAGTTTCAAAGCAATATAGGAGCTGGTGCAAACATTATCTTACAATGTATTTCTGTAGTCTTTGTAGCTCTTTTCAACCGTGACGTGATCAGGTGATATCATATTTCATAGATTAAAAATAATTTTGCGAGCGTAGCGAGCACGAAAATTCACATTTTATACTTTTTAACCAAGGATAAAAGGAAAATTACCTATTACAAGACTATTTGAAGCTGAAAATTATGACTATGGTCTGAATTATTTGGGGGGGGGGGGGGGGCAAACGATATGTTGGCCCCCCCCCCCCTGTCTTAACATTGGGGGGCCTGGCCCCCCTTGGCCCCCCCCCCCTTCTCCTACGCCCATGTTTTGACTGTTTTGAAAAAGCTCTAAATAAGAAAAAGGACCTTCTATTGAATCACTTTAAATAATTTACCCAAATATCGGGCTTTAAATTTTCTGGTGAAATACATGTACAATGTATGTTGAAATAACGTCACACAAAAAAGGTTCCCATGATTTTTCTTTTCAATTATGGAAAATCTAAAAAATCCTATTTTTTTGTCAAAATAGCCAAGGTTTCCCTGGAGAATGGCTCAGTTATATTACGAATAGTATTGTGGCAGTTATGTGACAGGCTAGCAAATCTTAAACACATCCTGTCTTCGTGTAGAGTGGCATTGACGGATGGAAGGTATCGATGGTGACTCGACAAGATCTTGAGCGAAATGGGGGCTAGCCTAGATGTGACCAGAAAGACTAAGCCACTTGCACAAACAAAGCCAACTTCCATCAAGTTCGTAAAAGAGGGAGGATCAGCTACAAGCAGTAACATACCACCAAGCCCTGAACTCCTAGCTACAGCAAGAGACTGGCAGCTGCTTGTGGGCCACACAAAGCAAGTGAGAGTCCCACCCGAGATCGCTACCACAGCGTTATGCACCAGTCAATATGAGTTTGCCCGCCCGGGAGGGGGCGGCGGGCGACCTAGGGAGATTTCGACATTTTCAATTTTTGATGTCTAAATCCGCACCAGGTGATAATGCTAACAGTCTAAATCCCCACCGTGGGGCATAGTTTTTCATCCGGGTACTTTAATAAAAACGCGAATGAAAGTATCACTGTCGCCTTTCGCGGTGTCGAAATTCCCGGACGAAGGTCACTCCCCGGGACTCGGAGTCGATAAAGTCGTCTAATTCCCGCCTGTCGGGAAGATTCGTCTGTCTAATTCCCCCTGTATCCCCGCCGCCCCCCGGGCGGGCATAACATTGACTGGTGCATTACGTCCGGATGTGCTCCTCATATCAATAGCCACGTAGAAGATTGTAGTGAACTGACAGTGCCATGGGAAGAAAGAATTGAAGAAGCTTACGAGAGAAAGAAGGCCAAATACCAACCGTAATTGGACGAGTGCCGACAGCGAGGATGGAAGACCTGGAACCCCCCTGTCGAGGTTGGCAGTCGGGGCTTCGCCGGGCAGTCACTCTGGAATGCCTACAGCATCCTCGGCATCACGGGCATGCCGAGAAGATGAGCAATAGCAGACGTCTGTCGGCAAGCGGAAGCAGCCTCTCAATGGTTATGGTAGAAGAGTGAACAGCGATGGACAGCTAGCTAGGTTCTAGATAGCCGAGATTTGATCTACCTCGACTGGCGCACCTCTGGAGGACGTCGTGGACAGCGCCGAAACGTCCAGAGACAGAGAATCCACCTGGTGATCCCTGATGTGGAACCTAGCTGCAGCGGATACACCTGTTCTTTATAGGTAATTTACTAACCAATTATGTACACACGCATTAAATATGATATGATTGAGTATCACAGAAAAAAACTTATTGTGCCTATCTCGGTTACTTTCGATAAGTCATGCACACCTTATGTAGAAAATAGAACATGTATATAGATCTACGAATAACATACATGTACGGCATTTGTATTCAACACTTTTTGGTGGAATAGCGCTCCACAACGTTACTTTCCCAAATTTCTATGCTTTTCCGAGTAAAAAACTATTGAAACTGCGCAAAATGGCAATTTTATAAAATAGATATGAGCCAGTCTCCAGGAAAACCTGCTATTTTGACAAAATATTTGATTCGGAGATTTTTTTATTATTTAAAAGAGTAATCTCAATGAAGCAAAATGCAAAAGAAATTTTGTTATTATCTTGATTTTTAAGGAAGTTACAGCTGTTTTGTAGAAGCCCTATTTAGAGCCTTTTTGTGTGACGTCGCAAACGTCATTCAAACGTTATTCGACGTCGTTGTTACAAGTACTTTATCAAGACAGCATTTGATTATTTCTTGACATAAACTGTTCAAAATGGTATCAAGTTTTAGAATGATGTTTTAAGTATTTAAAACATACATCCAAATTGTAAATGTTCACATTTAAAGAAAGGCTACCACTGTTTTCAACAAATAACTCTTCGCTTTTCTCAATCAGAGTGACTTTTCTGAAATTGGTTACCATAGCAACAAAGTAAGTGATTTCGACATAATTCATAAGAAGTTTTAAAGCTAAGATATAGTAGTATATGGATAAATGGCTTAAAATTGAATCTATGGATATGTCATTTTTTCTTATTTAAAAGCTTTTTAAAAAACCTTGTTAGAATCTACATGCAGTAATTGCATAATGTCAATATAGCAGGTTTTCCTGGAGACTGGCTCATATCTATTTCCTCAGCCGTATACGTCATCCATACAGTATAATTAAAAACAATCGTGGGAGCATGCCCCCGGAACCCCCATAGATCTACATTTAGGAAATATAATGTTTCTATGGAATCTAGACAATACTGTCCTACTTGACTGTGTGATTTTTCATTTTAAGATAATTATTTTGTTGAATTATATTTACCCTATCACATTGAGTGTCATAGTTTTTCTTTTTTTGTTTGTTTGAAAACTGCTAAATATGCACCTGCGACGATATACATGTACATGGGTGAAAGTTTGAAATTCTGAAAAACCTGAAATCTTCAAAAATTGGCAATTTATATAGGGAAAATAAAGAAAAACAGGCTTTTTGGTACTCTCAAAAACCTGAAGTTCAGGCATGTGCCTGAAAACTTTCACCCATGCATGTAGAAATAAAAAAAATTCCGGGGCACCGTACATTCTCGTTCACCAGAGTATTCTTCACCTGTGATATCACTGAGTGTGGGAACTTAACTAACCACTGATGTATGAGGATCATGGATGGCCCCAACCCCCCCCCTAAAATAACTTGGCCTGCACATTGTGATTGATTTAGTCCAAGCAACGTCCCTGGCTTTTTATATCCCTTTTCCAGCTGGCGTTCTTTGCACAAGGGGAATAACTGGAACGGGCAGATGCTCGTAATCAAAGGGAAGCAACTGTGGGAATGGCGGTTACTTTTTTTGAGCATTAAAAGATAATTTCATTCATATTTCTACTGAAATATAAAAGGCACACCAATTTACGCTTTCAAAAATTCGGAAATATTATTATTTCGAAATATAGGGTCGTGCGAAGCGGAGAAACTGACAAACACTCATGCATGACTCATCCGTAGATGTTGAGGTCATCATGGTTGACTGACGCTCCATTTTGCTACGGTTTTCATACAGCGTCTGACGAGTGTGTCACTGAATGGAGGATGCGCCGGCAAAATTTACTAAACTGTGATAATGAATTTTAAATAAACCATGGAAATGGAAAATGGAATCATTGGAACTTACTTTACTCGGACTAGCAATTTTGTTTGTAGTTGTTTGGTGCTTTAATTGGTTTATGCACTTTTTGGCTTTAATTTATGGGTAAGTTGTCGAATTATCACCAGTTTTCGCGATTTTCATAAAATTGAAGAATACTATTTTTGACATATAATTCTTTATTTCAGCCAATTTAAACTTATATATTTATGCTATTTTGTTGTGTGACAATGTGCTAATAATAGAAGATCCGGAAGCTTTAAAGTGATGCCAGAGTGATCAGGATGCTGAGGCTGATGATGGGTCATTATCATTTCATGATTTGTGACTATTCTTTATTCGGTGTATGTCAGGTGCATGTAAAGTTTTTGCATTTACCACACATACTTTCATAAGCCAATTGCTAGACTTTGTAATATTCCAAAAAGTATGGTATAGAAGTTAGTTCTAACAGAATCATTAGAATTAGATGACAAGAGTTCAACTTTATATACTCTCCAATATTGAATTCAGTATGACTGGTAATTGTATTCATATAATTTTTAAAGAGCTGTTAAGTTAACTCTTTAAATATGTTTTAGCAGTTAAGTGTTTTTTGGAACTCTTCAAAGAAAATGAAACTGAACATATTTTTATGAAATTTATTACTTGCAAGCAATTTTTTTTGGAAAAATGTATCTTAGAATTCTTACATTACAAGTGTGTGCTGTTTAGCCAGTATCATGTTAACACACACCTTTACTTAAGATGCCATGTCTAATTTACCAGGGCTTTTCTCCTTATAGTATACTATAGTGTTACTCACCTGGACCCCTTCTACAGGAAGTCTCTCCTGCTGATTTCCTCCAAAATTAAATTGCTTAGAACTACAAAATCAGTTCCCCATGTTACCAAAATATTTATACCCCCCCATAATGTGCCTTCCCCAAGGTAAGAAAAAATGGTGATTACCATATATATGAAGTATGTTCACTGATTTTCACAGAACCCCCCCCCCCCTAAAAAATGTAGAGTATTCATGTGATGAAGATAGCTGTGGGTAGTCTGAAATATGGTATATATTAAGATAACATCATTAAACATCTGGAGTAGGATGTTGCTGTTTTTTTTCTAGGGTGAGTGAGATTGAGTGATAAAATTCACAGATACCATTTGAACTGACCATTAACTGACCTGCAGGAAGCCTCTTTTGAACACACTTTCTAATCATATCAGGGGCCTGGGGCAGATACTGGATTTGGTGTTGGGGGGGGGGGCGTGAATGACATACCCCCATCAAAATCATAGTTTATTTGAATAGCATGACTTCTAACCTGTTCTTTACGTGATCATATTCGTTTATAACTGATTTGGGCGAATGAAGCAAGCTTGAAAAAAATCAGCAGCGTGCTACATGAACTCATTCTGTACTTGCCAATTTTGACTCTGTTAAGTGGTGCAAAAATTGTTTGAAAATCAGCAACTAGTTGGTAGGTTTTCCCCTAATTATTTAGAAAACAATGGATTCATGTGCTGCGATCTGAGGTACCTTTTTGGTAATGGAAAGGGTAAGGTCTGGCATTATTACAAAATCAAGTCAATCATAGATTTTTAGTCCTTTATATTTATGAAACTTTAAGATTGATATTGCGCATACAAACTGAGAAATCTGGTTTTGAAATACCGATATACTGTGCATGTTTTATAAATACCAATAACAATATAATGAATATATATGCATTTTGATAAACTTTTAGTGAGTGTAAAACTTAAGACAGTGTACTCACTAAACTACTAGCCAGTGGGGGGCTACTTGTCTGGGGCTGAATTCAGGCTAACAAAAATAATAAATTTTATGTGGTCCAACCAACTCAAAATTTATAAGTTTACATTGATTATGAACAGGGGTGTGGCAATTCTCAAAGTTGGACTGAAAAATCCACTTACCCGAAAACTTAATCTATTTGCCCAGGAAAACACAAAAAGCAACAAAATTTCAGTTTCATTCCTTGACAGGCTGTCAAGGATGTTAGAGTACTACTAGAGTAGGTTTAATTCAATGTTTGAAATTTAGATAATATTTGGTCAGTAATGTAGGGATTCGTCTTTGTTAAGGTAAGATAGGGCACATAATATTATGTTCTCGTGATAATTTTGCACTTGCCCTTGGGCAAGCTAGATTGAAAAATCTGCTTGCCTGCAGGCAAAAAAGCCCAAGTCAGGCAAGTGGGACATAGGAATTTCACACCCCTGATGAATTACTGGTATTGTTGTTAAGAAACATTATGATTTTAATACTGTAAGTACTGCTTTTCTGACAAAACAGAACATTGCAAATATTGTGAATTAAGTTGGATTTCAATTTGTAGAAGTGCAGAACTTTCTACATGTATACATGTATTAAACTTTTGGTAGAATACGAAAGTGTAATGTAGGCAGGTTGACAATTTTATCAAGACACGAGAGATCTGAAAGCATTATTATTAAATTAATATTGATTATTTCTTTGAAACTTTGTCAGAAATTCATTTATCGGCTTTCTGTGAAGTTTGACGATCTCTTTGTTGCTCCAGCATCTACATAATTGTTCATCTTCAGTATTTCTAATGTGCCTTTTGAAATGGCATCTTGATAGAATCTCTGGGCATTCTGAAAGTAACATCAACTTGCCTCATGCAGCTATTCAATTTGCCTCAAAGGATAAATTCAGCTCTCAACGGAAAGTTCTTGTGCTGTTTATTGAATAAGGTTAGAAAATATGTATGGATTATCTGTAACATCAATTCCTAAAACCAAATGCCTAGAGTACAACTTTCTTTTCATACTTTCTGATACAGGTCACCCTGAATTAACTTAAAATACAGCATGTGGTTTTGTAGAACATTTAAAGAATTCAACTTCTTTAGCTTATTGTGTATGTGTATTTGCCAAAATGATGCAAAAATGACCCCAGACTGTCACAGCCCCTTTTATGTTCTCAGGGGTTCAAATTAACCCTTGAAATGATGGACAGACCCTCTAAAAGGCCACATCCTGACCCTCAGGATTTTCACTAAAGGGTAACCATATTTTCTTTGAATGATAGTTATTTTTGCTACATTTGTATAAACTTCAGTACAACTTATATTGCCCTTAAATCAGCCCCTATTGGAACCCCATGATTCTGTTCCTGGAGAGCTGTACATACCTCAGTCCCAGATCTACCACACTTTCCTTGTACAAATCTGTGCATCAGTGATACAGAAAATGTACATGATTTTATAGTTGGACTGGGATGGAAATATTGTTATGTTGCCAATAATGTAGAATAGAGCTTTTAAATGTCACATCCTGGCTCATTGACATACATTTAATTTTGTTTCAAATGTTAACTTTTAATAATTCAAATAATTTGTCGAGTTGAGTAATCATAGCATATTTTTTTAAGTGACCCTCATTGTATAAATTTTGTATTTATATAAGTATTTCAAATTAATTTATGATTTGTCGAGTTTCATGACGCTCAGAATATTTTCGATTTCGTACTTCCTGATTTTTTAAGCGTAAACACGTATTCGCATGTCGTATCAGGATCTCTGCATCAGATGTGAAAACACTTCAATTTTTAACTCACAATACTATGGTGGGAAAAGCGTAACATTCATAATTTCTTTGAGTTGTAACTTCCTTTTGTAGCATGTGTATGAATACAATGTTTGACGGGTTTAACCTTCTGTGGTTAACTTGTGTAATAACGTTATGCATATTAATCATACTTAAACAAAAGTATTTGTTTTCTGTTCCTTTATTAAGATAAATGCCCCAGCTGTGATCCAGTGGTTAGCGCACTGGATTTGTAACCAGGCAGTACAGGTTCGGTTCCAGGTCTCGATAGGTTATCATGCCATGAAAATTTAACAATGTCAATTTTCCTCCACATGTGGAGAAGTAATCAGTACATTGTGGAAGGGTAACTTAGTGTAAGTTAGTACTGGTTAGAATTCATTCGAGGAAAACTGGCTAGGTGAATCAGCTGTCATTAACTAAATAATTTTTGAGAAATGGCGTTAACCTTGAATAAACATAAACATTAGAATAAGTTTGATTTATCCAGGTTCTTTTTTCATCTTTTTGGGATTTAATATTAATTGGAAAATAGCATTATTTTAACCTTAGGGCCCTGAGCCATTTTGAAATTTATGTTACAAAGAAGTATCTTTTCTTTTGTATATACCCAGGGTTAAACTAGGGGCTGATTCTCAAGGGTCATTTCAATGATATCGTATTGGACTTGACCAATTTGTAACCAAAATACCTGTAAATTAATAATGAAAATATGACCGTTGGGTCAAAATCCTAAGAGCCAAAATGTACTATGGCTTTTAGGGGTCATTTTTAGGATTCCAAATAAATCCCTAATACCTGATAACATTTATACATATATGTCAGATAGATGTTTGAAATTTCTAATTACCAGTATAAGTCATTAATTAAATGAAATTAACATGACAAGATGGTGCATACTGTACACAGTCATCTAGACTTTATTTTGATGTTATCTCGAGTTATCTCGAGTATGTAAAGGTATCTGACAACACTGACAGTCTCATGACACCCTGATGGATCTAATTTGTTGTTGTCATGGTTACACTTATATTAAATATGTATAATTGTACTATTCTAGTCAAGTATAAATCTAGCAATTTGTTTTGCTGGAGTCTGAATGAAAATACCTTTCAGCTCCACGCCATGCTGCTGTATGGAACTAAATATCTTGTCTATCTACATTGTATAGATACAATAATATTGTCACCTATTCATGTACATTGACTTATTTGTAATGTATATTGATGTCTAATAGGCAAATATTTATATAAAGTTCACTGTGGATAACTGGAGACTTGTCAATAAACAAACATGCATGATGTACATGTACACAATGCACGGTCGACTGACCACTTGTTACCAGTGTAGATTTAAAAAGTATATCATTAAAAGTGAATATGCACAAGGTTGAACAAAAATAAACATCGAAAATGCATTTGTCATTTTTTTATTTGTAAACAAAGGCTAGTGTTAGAGCAGAATTCTTTGATTTTTCGTTACTCAGACCCTCCTGCCCAATTTTTTGTCATTTTAAAAAAAAAATTGAAAAACAGGAAAAAAATAAAATTATATATTAAAGGGTCATATTTTGAAGGTTGTTGTACATCTACGTTGCTACACCTGTATCTCCGGCGCACTATGTCATGTTAATTCAGTGATTTTTATGCCCCCGTATCGATAGATCGGGAGGCATATAGTGATTCACCTGTCCGTTCGTTCATCCGTCTGTCCGGTTAACCCAAATTGACCGTTTCTTCTAGCATCATTAATTATGACTTGCTACAAAGCTCCCATACTTGCATGGATGTTGTATATGAACACTCTCCACATGCCTGTATCACCTGACCCCATTTTGACCTTCACCTTGACCTAATTTTGGACTTAGACTTATAGAAGGGCCAAATTCTTGGTTAACCCAAATTGACCATTTCTTCTAGCATTAATATGGCTTGCTACAAAGCTTTCATACTTGCATGGATGTTGTATATGAACACTCTCCACACGCCTGTATCACCTAACCCCATTTTGAGCTAATTTTGGACATAGACTTATTTATGGACAAGGCTTCCACAGGGGGCATAAGCGTTTATTGAGCGCAGTCTTGTTTTTGGCTATTTTTAGGGCCGAATACAGGCACCTTCCCCTAGCAAGATGACCTCCATTTTCCCCAAAAAATCATAATTTTTTCCCAAAAAGTATGCATATTTTCCCTGTTTTGTGCTCGCTGGTTTCAAAGAAACTACAGTATTGCTGTTTTAAAGTCAAAACAATAGATTTTCAAACTTGCAAAACTCTTTGCCACATATGACTAGAGTATTTTCAATAAAAAATTGCAAAATATGAACAATCTTAACCAAAACAACATTTTTTAATAATTCCCAATTTCGCAAATTGTTGCGCTAAAATTTCCCAATTTAAAGGCACAGGCTGTTTAATTTTGTTCAATAAAAATCACTGTAATTGTGGCGATACATGTATAGGTGTCTCTGTCTCTGAGTGAGTCTATTATAAATAGTAGGACCATAAATAAAATCCTGTTTTTTTCCCTTCCTGAATGTCTTACCTGAGCAAACAGTCTCCTTCCAAACATATTTTTTGACCCTCTGAAAAATTAATTTTATTTTATAAAAAGAAGTTGGGTCAAGTGTACGAAAACAAAAAGATATTGACAATAAAACATGAAAAAAAAGAAAAACATTTTTTTTACCTACATGTACCTACGAAACCCTATTAATTGGCCAGGGTTGGGAAGGGAAAACAAGCAATATTTTATTCATGGCCTAGGCTATGTAATATAACAATATCGCACATCAAACTGTTGTAATTATATAAAGAGATTATATATAATAATACTACAGTATAGACCATGTGCTTGTCTTGTGTTTTCCTAAGGGCCTTTGATATTATTAACTATCCAATCTCCAGTCGCTGTGGTAATGGAAGAATGTTAGAAGATATTATATTAATATTATAATATACTGCCAGAGTCTAACACTCAGAATTGTGGTGTCTTTTGATCAATTTATGCAGAACAGCAATTTTATTGGCCACAGCACGGAAATTATTAGCTGCCTCTGTAGCCTTAGTAGTGGTACCGAGCTGGCCCCTTTCTGAGTGCAGGAGGTTAGGGGTACTGAGCTGGCCCCTTTCTGAGTGCAGGAGGTCAGGGGTACTGAGCTGGCCCCTTTTTGAGCGCAGGAGGTCGGGGTACTGAGCTGGCCCCTTTCTGAGTGCAGGAGGTCAGGGGTACTGAGCTGGCCCCTTTCTGAGTGCAGGAGGTCAGGGGTACTGAGCTGGCCCCTTTCTGAGTGCAGGAGGTCAGGGGTACTGAGCTGGCCCCTTTCTGAGTGCAGGAGGTCAGGGGTACTGAGCTGGCCCCTTTCTGAGTGCAGGAGGTCAGGGGTACTGAGCTGGCCCCTTTCTGAGTGAAGGAGGTCAGGGGTTTGTTCTTTGAGATAAAAGTGGTACCAGGCCCCATGATTATAAATACAACCTTTTTCATGCTTGACTCAACTTGAGCATGAAATTTGATTAGCTCCTTTACAGCGCAATAATTATTAACTCATCTTTATATTCTATGCAGTAAAACATGGGGACCTTTTACAGTTAAAATCAGTTGAAGTGCACAAAACTGAGTTTAGCATGAAAACAGTTTTATAATCATGGGGCCAGTATTTCCCTTTGCTTCAGTGACTCTGTGCCTTTAATGATATAATGTGGGAAACTGGCACAGTAGTCAAGTGGATGACGCTCTTGATTACGGATCAAGAGGTTCCTGGTTAGATTCTTCGCTGGGACTGTGGTCATTTCAGAAACATTTTCAGTGTTTCCCGCAAAACTTAAGAGATTTAAAGAGATGAACTGGTTGGTTACCCATAATTTGTACACTTACAAACGTAGACAGCAAAATGTGTCCAAGATATGTACCACTGATATGTTTGTTATAATATGTACATTCTTGTGGTTTGTAACCTCACGGACCAAGCCCAAATGCTTTCTAATATTCTTGTTGAATGAAAATCTAATTGACCTGCTGCCAGGTTCTATGCAATTAAGTATTAATTCAGCTTATGATAATAGTATTTGTAATATCTTGTTGATTATAATTGACCAGATGGTTTCAGGTTTCAGTATAATTTATCTTCAGTATTTAAAAGTGACAATTATTACTTATTTATAAAACTGATAACTGACATGTATATTATCAAGCCTATTACCAACCTTATCATAAGCCACCTCATTGGTCAGAATTCTGGGGGTTTTGACTCAATCTTCCTCTGGGCAGGTTTAATATGGGCAACTGGTTAGGTCAATGCACAGTCATAATTGACTGAAACATTTGTTGAAAAACGACACCAAACTCAATTAAAATTGCCCTGGACAAAATGTATTTGTATCTTTAATACATGTGTTCAGTTGTCTGTAAAATGGTCACAGTAAATATTATACTGGAGGTCTAAATATCTTGAACCCCATGTCGATACAAGCTGTCAATGGTTCTAATTGCATTCAAGTGTATAAACCATGTCATACTGTGGTTACTACAAATCATATGACAGCTATATGAAACCACAACACCCCCACCATCTCCTACCAGTAAGTTAGTCATCTCAAGTTTTTTAAGCCGGAAATTGTTACCTAAAAAACAGGCTAGCCTAATAACCTTTACATGATATATTCAGCCTGCCAATGAAAGTGGTCTACCAGTCATTCATGTCTTGTGGCGTTCATATATGGGGTATGTTTTTGGCGCATCCCTTTAGTATGAAGTCCAACTTCATGTAGTCCAGAGATTTTGATTATACCTATGTCAGTGGCTGGGTCAACAGATTGGTCAATACTGTATTACAGGTCAATAAGGTCTAATAATAAAGCCTAGCTGCTTGAATTCAGATGATCTGACCAATACCTAAGTCATCATTCATCCAATCTGAGCAGCATAGCAGCATATATATGTCACTAAGCTAATCGAGTCTGAGGCCATGTGGATATCGGTGGTCATCAGGGCATTTTGAAGTGTCAGATAGTGGCTGAAGAAATTTTATGTTTCATAGCTACTCATTAGCCAGTGTCCTGCTTCAGTATATAGGATTTCAAAACATTGGACACTAGTACATTGTCTACCTGGCCACTGGGTTTACATGTGATTCAGGTATAACACAGGTATAACAGTAACCTACCGGAATTAAACTGGTTGAGGTTACGGACAAATCTGTAAGGATGGTCTACCATAAACAAACAAATCTGTAAGGATGGCCTAACATAAACAAACTGATCTGTAAGGTTGGCCTTACATAAACAAACAAATCTATAAGCTTGGCCTTACATAAACAAACAAATCTGTAAGGATGGCCAACACTAAAATAAAACAAATTTGTAAGGATGGCCCTACCATAAACAAACAAATCTGTAAGGATGGCCTAACGTTAACTCACATTTCGTACAAATTACCCTATAAAGTAGATATCACTTTGTATACAATTGTCTTTTCCTCATTATTATATGAAGCATGACTGGCTAGTACAGGAATGTGAAAGTGTAGCAAACATTGTTGAGCCTGAGGGCAAATGTTTGTTTTAGATGTCTCATTGATTCATAGATGACACTTATATGTCTATAGGCTAACTTATTGGTGTTATCAATTTGCACATGTCTAATGGTCAGTTTTTAATGTATTATCCGAGTATTTACTGTTTTGAACACAATAACGAGTGTAGGAGTCAAAACAGAGAATTACTGTATGTATTGCTTGTTTTTGACAACATTTTGTGTCACCAAAATCTGAAACTGACATTTAAACCGTTGGCATCAATGATCATTTGTTTTGTATACCGTTATTTAAAAAAAAGGGAAATTTATGTTACACATTGTCCCATCAGTTAGCTTTAAATACTGTAACTGCTTTAACTGTCAATTGTAAGCACATGGTCCAATAAATTGGCTTGAGCCCTCGACAACTTCGACATATAGTAAGATGGATCAAGCGATCTCTGCTCTGGGGTAATGTCAACTGTCAGGGGCTCCACTAGCTTCTGAATCCGAAGGGTCATTTTGATACCTTTGACTAAACTTTACCATTTTACAGGCAAAATACCCATGATTTTAAGAGAAAATTACCCTTCAAACCAAAATCTTAAGCGTCAAAGTGTGACTTTTTGGCAATTTCAAGGGTCAAAACCCCTACTCCCGATTCAAATGGATTATGGAACCCAACAATCCAACTAGTCAGAGTACTCACTGTAGATGATTAGATCAGGGAGTCTTATGGATTAAAGGGTTAAATAAATATGCTGGTTTCACAATACGGAGAAGAATGTTGATTGTAATCCGCCTGAGGATGGTATAGGTTTATCTCTGTTTCATTGGCCAGCTCCTCATTAGGCGAAATGTCACCTTCTCAAATTTCATCAGTGCTTCAATGATACAGAGTAGTAATTTAGTATCGACCTGTGACAAAATCCACACCAAGATTGCTAATCTGTACCATAAAAACAGAAATTCAATATTTGTGAACTGGAAAAGCTCTGAAGTTTGAAATGACTATGGTGGCTTAGCAATGAGTAATATTACGGTATGACTGAATATTTTCAATAATCGAGAAAGTTGCAAGTTAGGAATGGTGTCTGTCCATATATATAGTATCATTAAAGACCTAGATGCTGCAGGAGTGACTACTACATGATATTGTACTGGGATGTAAAATTTTGAGTTTAATAATCAAAACGACTGAGGTTATTGTAATGCATCATCATGACCAAAATAAAAACACATCGCATGCATGTGAAGAATGCCTCAAGTCAAAGAGTCAGATTATCTCAGTAGATTCATATTACTGGTCTATATACTAACATCTGTGGAATAATCCAGCATCCTTGACTCACTTTATCTTGCTGATAAGTGATACAGTTTGTGTAATATTTCCTGAGAATAACCTCACTACAATTGCTATACAAATAATAAATTCCTACAGTACAATATTCTATGTTGATATTACAGCTTTTAGCACTCACTGTCTTATTTACCAACTCTCCTTAGACCTACAATGTTGATTTCCTCCTGTCCACATGTGGAGAAGTTGCTGGTTACTTGTAGATGAGCCACGGCAGTGGTCCAGTGTCTTGATTTCAAATTGGGTGATATGGGTTTGATCCGTCAGTCCGTCCACCCGTCCGTCAAAAAACTGGATGACCTGACATAACTCAAACAGTTTCCAAGCTAGGTTTATGAAACTTGGTATGTGGACTAAGGGGGCAATGTGGGGATTATGCATGTCTAAAAAATTTGATTCTGACCAAAATTGTGGTTGCTATGGAGACAGAAAAAGTGAAAAATAGCCGAATTCTAGATCCTCAGTGCCATTACTCAATCCATTTCAAAGCTAGGTTTATGAAACTTGGTATGTGTGTAGGTGCCAATTAGGAGATTATGCCCATCTATATATTTATTCTGATAAAAATTGTGGTTGCTATGGCAGCAGAAACATTGAAAATAATTTAAAGGTCTGGTTTCAAACTGGTAGGGGACTTCTGTATTGCTTGCAATTCTTAGGGACTTGTTATCTGTACCGTGTCTAGTAGCAGTGCTACATTATGAATATATCCACTAAATGTTTCACTTGTATAATTATATAATTTTGATCCACTACATTCTGAAATATTTAAATACCGGTATGTTATGTTTCTCAAAAGTATGATTTTATGTTTAAAACAATGAAGATGTTCGTTCATTCATAAGAGGTGTATGAAACATAAATGTCAAAATTCTCATTGTGGCTATGCTAATGACTGGAGTTTCAACTTCTTCTTTTTCATGCTATTGTAATTTGTATGCATAATAAAATTTGAGAATGTTAGACAGTACAGCGTTGTACAGGTAAAGCTATGTGTAGCAGGCGTGGGAACTTTATTTGCAAGGTTGCAACTTTATTCACTGTTCTGATACATTCATATGCCTTTCATTATGTAACTTATAACCATTGTAATCCTGATACATCATTTCTCTAGTGTTGTTTGGAGGTTTTGTACAGTTTTCATTTTGCTATGATGACGGAACTTAAAACCAGCATAATTTTCAGTTCTGTCATAGCAATAATGATAACTGTATAAACCTCAAGACGGAACTGAGAAGCAGTGTATCAGTGATTTGTAACCTGTATTGGTCGAGGCATGGGATCAAACCTGTAACCTCTCCTATCTGAGCTCGGCAGGTAACCACATAGCTCTCAGTGGACTGGAGCCTGTTGCCTAAACAAAGTGCTACCGAGAGCCTTTATTCCGTTTAACTCTCTTTAAATTAAATTCAGTAGGCATGGATTACCTCTCCCTGGAAAGCGCTACAAAGTGCTTTTCTATGTAACAAAGGCACTCCTGGTTAAATTAATATATAAGGATAGGAATGTGTTTTGTGAAAATCTGTTGGCTTGTCTAATTTCACAGGTATATACAGCTGGAAATGCTTACTTCGCTCAGCATGTTGTACACTAGGTGTTTATTTTATTGTCAAGAATAGCAATAAACTGACTTTGATATTGGAATTTTCATTCATATTTTCAACACATGCTGTCAAAAATTAGCATAATTAGTATAAATGTTTGTTGAACAATAACTAAGTACTTATTACTTTGTGTGTGTGATGCAGCAGATGTTATTTCTTATTATCATAGCACTGTTTTTTTCAACAATTTTTCCAGTCATAGTTTTCATAACTTTTTCCTGGAATTAAACTTCAAATTACTCTTCACAGAAATCTTCATAGCTATAGTTCATTGGTTAATGAGCTGTATTTATCTCTGTGATGCAGTGAGTACGAATCCTGGTTGCTGCAGGTCACAGCAATGTTGACTTTCTTCCATCATCATGTGTGGAGTAGAATAAAGTACTGGTTTCGATAATAGGTGGATCAGTACAATGTAATTAGTATATCTCAAGCTGAAAAATCGTTGAAACAACATTAAACCTGAGTCAAAACAATAACTCTTTCTGCTTTCCTCTTTTCAAGAGATGATAAGATGACTATTTTGTAAATTAATTCACATTAGCCTGAATTTGTACCATTGCATCATTCAAAAGAGAAACAATATAATTGAATGTCCAGTTGAAGATTTCCATCAAACTTTTTCAATGTCTAGACAAGCAGACAGTTAGGTATATGTTATCAGTACACAATCACCATATAATGGTTGAGATTGACTGATACCATCTCTATCATCCCTGTATGAAAAACACTGTACAGTCATTCGTGCTGACAGAAACATCAATTTAGTATGGTCATACATATTTTCGTTTATATGGGTTAACATTGTTTCTCAATAATTTATCAGTTAATAAACTAGTGTACCACAGCCCATACTTTTTAAACAGTTCTCCTTGACTGTATATCCTGACCAGTGCTAAAAGACTGCTAACTTACAATTCTGCACATGTCACAGAGCCTTCAACTTCTCAACTTAACAAGATCAATCGCTATGTACTTCTCACGGTTTCTCAGTCAGGCCCTGACACACTTCATTGCACACCTAAATTTTGTACATGCAGTTTCTCATCGACATTCAGTTGAGATTGCAGTTTCTCAAGGTTGCAGTTTCTCATCCAGTCCAAGAGGTCGCAGTTTCTCAAGGTTGCAGTTTGTCGGTCAGTCCTAAAGGTTGCAGTTTCTCAATTTTGCAGTTTCTCGGTTATTCCAAGAGGTTGCAGTTTCTCAAGTTTGCAGTTTCTTGGTCTGTCCTAGGATGGAGTTTCTCGGTCAGTCCAAGAGGTTGCAGTATCTCGGTCAGTCCTAGAGGTTGCAGTTTCTCGGTCAGGTTAGAGTTCAGTAATGTATCACTGTTTGTAATTGGATGGTGATGTCCATGTATAAAGTGTTTGGTATGTTAATGTGTCCATTAACGTGCCATTCTGACATGTAACAGTCAATGGTGTACTTGTTTACCTACATTCAATTACCTGTGACAATTATCAACCAACCAATTGTGCACATGACAGGTTTTTGCACCCTGCTCTTATAGAAGAGACAGTTGATGCTGTAATGTTAGTTTTATGATGTCTTGATGCACTTGTCTATTGTCCTGAAGCAAAATGTCATTAGGCCAAAACCAATATATACAAATGTACATGTAGTGGTTCTAGTAACATGCTAAATGATAAGGGTTACTAAGGAAGGATTCATAACGTTTTATATTTAAAATTATTTGCGCTGGAAAACCAATGATCTGCGGTGACTTCAGCCAAATGCAAATAAAATGTTTAGGGTCAGTAAGGAATCGCAGTATTAATTGGTTCGGCCTAAGTGCTGTACCTTTTAAGGGACACAAATAGGTGTCACTTGAGTGGTATATTATAACCAGAAATTTCTGTTTTGATAAACCTACATGAACATTCAATGCCAACTTCAAAAGGGGTCCAGCTGGCCCACATATTTGCACAAGACCTTGCTTTAGTCTGGGATGCATGTGAAATATCCGAATTTAGTCATTGAGGCCATAAACTATGTAAGCCTGAAAGTGCTTTTCTGCCCATATAAGTGTTCAAAGGAGTATACTGAGGCGCTGCCTTAGTACTGAGAGGAATGCACATCCTATCTCAGGCTGCAGTCCATACCACTTAAGGTGTTAAAAATGGTACTTACTAACTTAACTAAGTACTACATGTAATATAGCTTTTTGCTGTGATCATTTGTGACACGATGACTTATCAAAAGTTAAAGTTTAAGGTAAACTTGTAAAGTATTAAAAGAAGATCAGTAAAATGATGTTGTTGGACATTATATTAGACACATATTACACAGTTTCATAGCAGCTTTAGCTCTTTAATAAATGTCATATAATATTTGAGTGAAGGTTTTCCTGTTGGTGTTGTTAGCTGCTATCATTGATAATTACTGTATAATGAATGTCAATCTACTAAATATCTCGTTATCACCAATATCGGGATATTTTATCATCAACATGTTGTGCAAGATATGCTTTAATTGGTGATCATGTTACATAATTACTACAATATTTTGTTTCCTTATAGTTATTCTCTTTTTTTCGCCTTCCCTGTAGTAATTCTAGCACTTAACAACTATTTATTACTAGTGCATGATTATGTAAATGTGTCTGCAAATACAGTAGGTTGTTTATCAGAAGCTAAAAAGTCGCAGACATGATCATGTGATGTTTGTTTCTGTGGGTTTAACACAGTTTTTTCAACAGTTTTCTGTCGTATACTGTTGAGAACACTGAAAAGTGTTTCAGAAAGTGCCCTGGCAGAGATTTGAACCTGAGACCTCTTAAAATATGTAGGCAAGAGTGTAATCTATTCAACCTTCCAGGAAGCATGATTTTTTCTGATGTTGATAATTTTGTTCTTCTGTTAATGATTATATTCTTCTATTTCAGAAAATGGAGATTACATCGTCTACATCAGGATGTTGTGGTGGAAGAACTACCTGGCATTTCAATCCTAAAACCCCTTGTAGGCATCGATCCTAACCTCTTTGAAAACCTTGAAACTTTCTTTAATATGAAGTACCCAGCGGTAAGTGTTGTTATTATCCTTGTCATCAATATTATAGTGACCCCTGAGCATTGTCATCAATATTATAGTGACCCTGAGCATTGTCATCAATATTATAGTGACCCTGAACATTGTCATCAATATTATAGTGACCCTCAGCATTGTCATCAATATTATAGTGACCCCTCAGCATTGTCATCAATATTATAGTGACCCTCAGCATTGTCATCAATATTATAGTGACCCTCAGCATTGTCATCAATATTATAGTGACCCTCAGCATTGTCATCAATATTATAGTGACCCCTCAGCATTGTCATCAATATTATAGTGACCCTCAGCATTGTCATCAATATTATAGTGACCCTCAGCATTGTCATCAATATTATAGTGACCCTCAGCATTGTCATCAATATTATAGTGACCCTCAGCATTGTCATCAATATTATAGTGACCCTCAGCATTGTCATCAATATTATAGTGACCCTGAGCATTGTCATCAATATTATAGTGACCCTCAGCATTGTCATCAATATTATAGTGACCCTCAGCATTGTCATCAATATTATAGTGACCCTCAGCATTGTCATCAATATTATAGTGACCCTCAGCATTGTCATCAATATTATAGTGACCCTCAGCATTGTCATCAATATTATAGTGACCCTCAGCATTGTCATCAATATTATAGTGACCCCTCAGCATTGTCATCAATATTATAGTGACCCCTCAGCATTGTCATCAATATTATAGTGACCCTCAGCATTGTCATCAATATTATAGTGACCCTCAGCATTGTCATCAATATTATAGTGACCCCTCAGCATTGTCATCAGCATCATCAACAATATTGTCATAATCATTATCATTACAAACAACATTGTTATCACCATATCAAGTATCTACTAAAATTGATAATTAATAAATTATATTATATCTTAAAAACTCAAAAAAGAAATCTTGTGAATTGTACAGCATGTGTGCAATTAAAGTCACCTGGTAAAATATAGGTACCTTGTTTCTTGATTTTGGTATGTCATAAATTCTATTAATTACCTATCTCTAGTGTATGACTGCTACATGTACTGGGTATGTTAGGATTGGCTGGGGAATGTTTTAGGTGGGTCATGATTATTGTCTTCCTGGTTTATTTTCCTTTGTGCATTGTATTTAGTATAATTATATATTTACTTCCTTGTCGCCAATTTTTGAGCATGGGCATCCTGAATATGTGTACCACTTGTAAAATGACAATGATTTGTCAATAAATTGTTGTTATTGTTAAATGTACCAAACTGTTGCTAAATTATAGTGAATGCTGCAAACCTTGAAAAACCTCCTAATTTTAGGCCCTTAAGTGATCAGTGGATTTGACAATGTGACATTCAACTGCTGAAAAAGCCCTTGAAAATACTTGAATTTAAACAAACATTTGAAATTTAAATTTTAGATAAATTGTCATTGAATTTATATTTTGCAAAATATTCAGAAAAAAAGCACAGCAAATGACAGATCTATTTTTGACATTGCTTACTGATGATTAAATGTTAATGTTAATGATATAAATGCATGTTTAGTATATGCAGTGTGTTACAATTTCAATGAATCAATGTTTATTTATTTGAGATAACATTGTACATGTATGAGATATCTGTAGTGATAAAGCTGTCTTGTAATGATAACATTGTACATGTATCAGATATCTGTAGTGATAACGCTGTCTTGTAATGATAACAATGTACATGTATGAGATATCTGTAGTGATAACGCTGTCTTGTAATGATAACATTGTACATGTATCAGATATCTGTAGTGATAACGCTGTCTTGTAATGATAACATTGTACATGTATGAGATATCTGTAGTGATAAGGCTGTCTTGTAATGATAACATTGTACATGTATGAGATATCTGTAGTGATAACGCTGTCTTGTAATGATAACATTGTACATGTATCAGATATCTGTAGTGATAAGGCTGTCTTGTAATGCTTGATTCGTGGCGTATCTTATCATTACAGACCCCTATGCTGTACATTGATAGGACACCAGACACCATATGACGTATATTATGTATAAGGCACCAGACCCAGTGGTTCCATTTGATTCGGGAATAGGGGTTTTGACCTTTGAAATTTCCCAAAAGTCACAATTTGACCCTCAAGATTTTGGTTTGAATGGTCATTTTCTGTTACAATCATGGGCATTTTGCCTATAAAATGGTAAAATTTAGTCACACTCAAAAGTACCAAAATGGTCCTTCATATTCAGAAGCTATTGGAACCCCCTGAGACCCTGTTGGTGTACGTCATGAGGATGCCTGTTTGCGCACTGCACAATGTACTCATACAATGTCAATGTGCCCTTACAGAAATATGAGGCCTCTTGCAACCTGAGTAGTGAGCTAGGTAGTGGATATATGTTTCCATATTACAGGATGGTATCTGGTGACAATGTAAAACAATGCCTGATATATATAATATTCGTAATATAAATAATTGGCCAGGAAGTTTATACTCTGCTCAAGTATTATTGGCATTACCATGTAGTAACAGATGTTCATTTGTTATGACTCTGATGTTGCAAATATACACATTTGCTTACTTTGACTGAACATTCATTGTAATCTGGCTGTTATAAGAGATCTGTGTTTTCCTTATAATGTTCAGGCACATTTGCTCTATTCAGACTTTGGTTTAATCATTTGTATATATTGCTGCCTCTCCCAAACATATGGTGGTCTGGTTCCCCCCTATACTACTCAATGGGAGGTTATAGGTTCGATTCCAGGCCTGGACATTCCATGAGTGTGCAAGGTTATGCATTAATGCCTTCTTATACCCCGGCAAAGTGTTTAGGAACTGTTCATTACCTAATACTACGCCACGGTACATCACATAGCCTCAAATACATAAATGTATCGACAAGTTACAGTGCGCCCAGGATAATATTATTAGAAAGGCGGGAAAATTAGGTATAATCCACAAAGGTGGATTATTTAGATGTGCCGATTTATCAGTGATGTATTTAGTACAATACTGTCCATATCTGTTTTCTTCAGTAATTTGAAAAACCAATTTTGCAACAATTGACAAAACCGATTCATGTTTGTAAACATCACATTATCCTGGGCGCACTATAGCAAACTAACAGTTTGGTGTTATTAGTCCCCTACCGGTTTTTGACCGGAGGGGACTATAGGTTTGCCCTCCGTCAGTCTGTCCGTCAAATAATCTGGATCCTGACATTATTGAAACAGTTTCCAAGCTAGTTATATGAAACTTGGTATGTGGATAGGGGGCAAAAAGGGGAGTATGCACTTCTAAAAATATTTTGATTCTAACAAAAATTGTGGTTGCTATGGCAACAGAAACATTGGAAATGGCTCCAAACCAGTAGGGACTTCTGTATTGCTTGCAATTCTTCATGAATTGTTATTAAGGGGGTGGGGCACATTCAGACAATTTAAGGACACACAGCAACCTGTTTGTTACATGTATGAATGTCCATTTTTCCCTATACTGTTGTACTTCGGAGAACCAAACATACGCTGACTTTATGGAGTAGTAGTATTTTGAAAGCCTTATTAAATGATTGTATTGACTATGTGTTGTAAATACATGTACTAGTATTTGATTGACAATGCTATTGATTCGGTCAGTTATAATGCCCAAGGTGGTGACCACTTAACACCTTATTAATAAATTTGTTCGCCGAAACTCTGGCGCCAGGTTTCATACTTAGTGAAAAAGCTAACCACTAGCTTTTAACCACTACAATTTTATCACAACTTTGTTATAACTGAGCGGAAATGAACTTAAAATACTCCCCTGTGGCCTTGAAGTACTTACGCTATAGCTGATTTTTCAATACATCCAATTTTGTTATTAGCATATGAAAGTACTAAGAAAAAAAGAAGGAAACATATTTGGCCTAAACAGAAGACGCTTTGGTGCCCATATGTTGTAAAATGTTAGCGGGAAAACAGCTTTTTGGTCTGTGAAAAATTTTGTGCCAGAATATTTGTAGGAAACCTGAAAATTATTAGTGGACCAAGGGATATGAAAGTCACGGGAAACTGTTCTATCATCTTATTTCATTTAAAAATGTGAGTTTTCAGGTTTCTTCTCTCGATAACCCTTTACTCCATGGATTACTGATCACAATTTATTGTCATGTAGTGTTCTGACAAGAGGCTGACCAGTAATATTGTGTACAATGTCTCCATAAAAATAATAATTGATTGACGCCTGAGCTCACGCCCCCCTCGCCCCCCTTGACATATCTGCATGGAAATTAGGTAAATGTGATAGAATGAATATAGATGTACTGTGGAGATAGATATCTTGTTGGTAGGATGTGTCAGAATGCGGTTAATTAATTGATAGGAGGCAAAATGTCGATGAAAAATATTCTGATACCTAATCTATAAACTACTTAGTACTACAACTGAACTCTTCCCCCTGAACAAGATGTTCAGCACTATATCTATTTAATCCTGCATTAATCAGACAGGGTTGTGAGATTCTCAGCTGGACTTCCTTATAACTCATGTCTTCCTACTGTAGATTATACCAGCTGATTATGAGATCCTGTTTATTTGAAACTGATAATGATGGAATGTTCAGGCTAGTGGATGATTTCTATCATTTGAGGTTTCGTATGATTCATGAGCTCAATGATAATGATTACATTACATTGACCAACATTTATCATTAAATCCGTCTTGTCAAACTGATACATGCTGATACAATTTGCATAAAGATATTGTACTGCATTATTTTACCCGAAGGATTAATTGCTCAT
Source organism: Spisula solida (assembly GCA_947247005.1). Taxonomy (NCBI): domain Eukaryota; kingdom Metazoa; phylum Mollusca; class Bivalvia; order Venerida; family Mactridae; genus Spisula; species Spisula solida. The sequence goes on along the minus strand of OX365948.1, from coordinate 45,962,344 downwards.
TACAGCTTTTATTATGCTCTCCTGGAGCATTTGTATGCTCTCCTGAGTTCTGTGAACCCAACTAGAAGTGTGTTCCAAAAACTGTCAACTGAAATATCAATTGATTTTTAAGTTAGAATTTTCTTTTGTTAATGAAAGAATATTGAACAGTTTATTGTTGGATGCTACACATTCTAGAGAAAGTTGATTGTTTAAGTACAAAAGCTTTCTTTTACAGAGCTGCTATAATGAGGAGTAGTGTGTTTAATTATAAATTATGAACCAGAGAGAGTCTCAGCGAGAGAGAGTGAGAGAACGAAGAGAGGGGGAAAGGAGAACCGAATATGTTTGCTCCAGATCGAATTCTTCGAGAATGTTCATAATTATTTGCAGAGAGATGGGTTATTGTATTAAGACTGAAGCGATAAATCATTATTTCTAAATGTACTGGAATTCTGGGATAATCTGGTATTGTGTATGAGTAATCTTCTCTATAGATGTTCTCATAAAATGAATATATTCTATTTCATAATGTTGATTTATTTCTGACTCTATTTACTGCCCAAATTTCGTATAAGTGAGGGATTATCATGCCTATATATATATGTAGGTTAGTTGGTCTCAAATGTGGTTCCACCCAAGCGGATTCATTTGTTTCCGAAAGTTTGACCTTAGGATCCTCAAACCTTTGTACTTCCAATTGCTAGGACATGACATCATACTGTACAATTAGAATCCCTCTCTAGGTGCTGTTGGTTTTGTGAACTGAATCTTGATTTATCAGTTGATGGTAATTTCTGTCTGTCTTGGTATATTTTCTGAACTCCAAACTTGATTTGTCCACTTTAATAGTAGTAGAAACTTTTTTGTCAACTTGAAACATGATTTTGTCAACTTGATTTATCAGTTCAAAACTTGATTCCTAGATTAATATACATATTTTACTGCATGAATGATCAGAAAACATTGAAACGTTAATGGCATTGAAAGACGACAAGACATGCCAGATTAATGGAGAGTATTCCATTACCGGTACATTCGATACATCACACTTTCTCTACATTCGTGATCACTTGCCAGACATGTGTCTCTTCAGTTTCCTGCACATTCCCACAGTATTCCGTGTACATTCTGTACTTATATATTGTAGTGTTGTTTTCGAGACATTGTTTTGCCAGTTAAATGACAGAACCATTAGATTGGACTGGTTTCTGCAGATTCCCAGACTACCAGGCTTACTAGAGACATTATAACTTAATTAAGTTATTCCGGAATACTTACAAATAACTTATATCTGAGAATATTTGGTACTGTATTTTCCCAAGTATTATACACAGGTAAAAATGTGACATTTTTGTTTCCAAGAACGTTAGATGCAAAAAAACCCCAATGAAATTTATGAAAATGGTCATTCCCGATTTGACCATTGGAGACTTGGAAAATGTCTTCAGCTTTATAAACTTCAAACTTTACATGGAGGTTGGTCATCAACAGAAGAGGACCCCATTGATTTTGAGGTCAGTAGGTCAAAGGTGAAGGTCACTGTTACCTTTACCATTTCTGAATATTGTGCTGCCATGGGGCATACAAGTTTTACACACATCTCTTGTATATCTCCTTTTCTAAGAAAATCTGGTCAGTCTAGCTGGTTCCAGTGTTTTATGGTTTCCCAATATTTTTTGTGTGCCTTTTATCATCATTAAACCAGTCTGTCTTAGATTATTTGCTGGCTAGATTATTTCTCTTTCCACGAAAGCTGCTTACTTAATAGCTGGAGAACTGTCAGTAATGTTTCTTAAATTAAGGACAAATCTTCGAGCTTTGACAGGAGTACAATATTATGGTGGAGCCGAGTGTTGACTTATTCAGGTCAATATTTATAAAGAAGAATTCAACATCATGCATTATTTATTTGAACTTTTTCTTGATATTGATGTGCTCTGCTATATTTATATATGAAGTAATTTATGTTATGGTCCTCTTTGGAAGGAAGGAAAATAGATTCATGTATAGATAAATTAATTGCTTTATTCACCTTTTTCGGAATTGGGCCCAGGTGTAACCTAGAAAATTAGTGAAATGTATAAAATGTGGGAAATAAATTCTCTTTCGGCAACTTGTCCCATATGAATATAGGATGGCTGGACATGAGTTTCTTGTTATATGGTCAATGTATCAAATTCCAGAAATGTTATTATACTGATAACCTAAGCTCAATTATGGAAACCAGCCTTGGGGAATTGACCTTTTTCCTTGTATAGAATCATGATTAGGTCGTCCAAGTGTAGGGAGTAAAATTTTCTCAGAGACAGATCAATTATTCTACTAGATCGGGACATTTGATGACTTTTGTTGTCTGTGTCGGGAGGTGGAGAATCAATGTTTCTGATATATTCCAATGTTATAGTGCTCCTAAAATCTTGTCATTTTGAAGTCCCGAGACACGTCTTGAGACACATCCATAATATTTCTGATTTCTGACTAGCAGTCTGTTGGTAGAATTCTAATTACATTACAGCTTATTCAAGATGTATGTCCATGATCTTCATTAGTTGAGATTCTGGTACAGCCTTTTCTCGGAAAGAAATAATTTTAGGTCTAATTGTCTTCTGAATGCTTATTGTCTTCTCCATGCTTGTCTGGCTCAGCCATTGGATGTCTTCTCTGTGCTCGTCTGGCTCAGCTGTAGGATGTCTTCTGGATGTCTTCTCTGTACTCGTCTGGCTCAGCCGTTGGATGTCTTCTCTGTGCACTCGTCTGGCTCAGCTGTTGGATGTCTTCTGGATGTCTTCTCTGTACTCGTCTGGCTCAGCCGTTGGATGTCTTCTCTGTGCTCGTCTGGCTCAGCTGTTGGATGTCTTCTTGATGTCTTCTCTGTGCACGTCTGGCTCAGCTGTTGGATGTCTTCTCCTGGCTTAGCTGTTCGATGTCTTCTCTGTGCTTGTCTGGCTCAGCTGTTGGATGTTTTGTCTGTGCTCGTCTGGCTCAGCTGTTGGATGTCTTCTCCTGGCTCAGCTGGTGGATGTCTTCTCCATGCTTGTCTGGCTCAGCTGTTGGATTTCTTCTCCGTGCTTGTCTGGCTCAGCTGAGTCCATTTGAAACGAGCTAGGACAGGGTGCCCAGAATCCTTGTATCTCACAAACTTTGTGTCTCTTTTCTGAAGCCGGAGGTCATTGACCAATTAAGCAGGGAAAAAACAGAATGACCACAAACCACAACGGTCTCAGTTAAACGCCCACATTAAAGTAACTTTTCAATGTAAACCAATGTAATTTGGCTGGCTTTTATCAATGTAATAAAACAATCAGAGATGAGAAAAATAATGGTTGTGTTTCTCTCTAAATGACAATGTACTTCTTTGTATGAAAAGAGGCAATAGGGATTCTATTGATCTGATTTTTTGGTGTTAACCAAACCAAATTTCCTGAGTGTGAATTGGAGAATGTACTTCTCTTACCATAATAGCCTAGTATCCCAGTTTTAATGGCTTGGAACAAATTGTCAATCAGAGTAAAGACCACTGGCTTCCTATTTTGTTAAGGAGAATTTCTCTGATGTTTATAGCTAATACTACATAGCAACTGATGATTAAAATTGTACATACTGTGAATCACTTTATATTCCTATGAGTTTTATTCTGTGAATTTCGTTTACAGACTTTACACGAACGAAAGTTTCAGAATAAGTATTCATGTTACAAAAGTTTGTACTTATTTGGATTGATGAAACTTAATTTATTAGTTTTAAATGAAAATATAAACACTGCAAATTACCTTGTAAGGGATTATTATCTGCTGATTTCCACATGAAATTACATCAGACAGGAATTTTTGCATAAACCCTTTTCAGTGTAGCAATACCATGTGGCTTTTGACTACAGTTACAAGTAGAAATTTGTAAACATTTGAACACAAATATAGCCATAAGTATTTTATTTCTTCATCGATTTCTTTAAAATATACGCCACGCTAAGGGGAAAAGCATTTGCTTTCCATGAAATATAAGATCTTTTTCATGAGTATTACCGATTTTTCCATTACCCTGTGAAACCTACACATTTCCACGGTTTCACAAGGTAATTGACAAAACGGCACAGCCGCTGAAAAAGATTTTATATTTCATGGAAAGCAAATAATTGTCTTCATAGCGTGGTGTATATTTCATAGAAATCGATAAAGAAATAAAATATGTATGACTATTTTATTTTCCAATGTTTACAAATTTCTTCTTGTAACTGTAGTCAAAAGTCAAGTGGTATTGCTACACTGCTTTTAAAGATAAAAAATCACCATTTAATCAATATCCACAAAATTACCAATGAAAATTCAAGATTTTACAGTACAGTACGTAATCCAATCATTCAACTGATCTCACCTGGAACTGACAAATTATTACACAATAACGTTTTTTACAACCTTGTAATAATGATTTATTGCATTTCATATTAAAGGATGGGGTAGTAGTAATTCTTGACATATGAAAGGATGAGGAAGTAGTAATTTTTAAATAAAAGGTTGCTCTATTTTATAGACACAGATGATGGATGTAGGATAATGAAGCACTTGGCTGACATAGTATAGCACAGAGAATTTGACATGATCCTGACCTTCATGCATGAATATATTACAAGGTTCTTGTGTTGAATATATAAATTTTTGTGAGTAAATCGTGCAATATTGGTCCTTTAGATTTGTGTTGGTATTACACCTCCAGCGTCTTTGTGATACACCCTGCTTATGAAAACATACACCCAGGGTTATAAATATAGACAGTAAATCAGCTGTGAAATTATGCTAATAGAAGTTCGAGAGTCGTGTCAAATTCTCCAGACTATATGTCAGAGCAAATATCTCTATAAATATGTGCAAAAAATGAAACTTTAAAGTGGATACATCCATATTTTTACCAATATTAAATTGCGATTTAATCTTATAGTAATAACTAGTTAACAAATGCAGAAGAACCTTCACCTAAACGTGTACAAATCATTCATGTTTCCAAATGCTTTTTAAAAAAATACCATTATGTTTTGATTAATTTTGGAGTGGGCGCATAGAATTATGTTAAAAGTACATCATGATGTAAACAGTATTTGTGAGTTTTTGTTGTTTACAAGCATTTGGAATAAATGATCCGTACAATTTTAGCTATTAATGGATTCTTCTGTACGTTTTGGCGTATTGAGAATATTTGAGAATATAAACAAGAAATTACTACATAAATATAGTTAATTAAATCGCAATTTTAAGGCATGAAAAGACACAGTACATTCCCTTGAAGGTGTGAATGACATCATTTCAAGTAACTCTGTAGGTATTCTGCTATTTGTAGGTACTGCTATACAAAATAAGTTGATCATTATCGGACTAATCAATCAGGGTATAGTGTAACAGTATAAATAATATATGACACTACAGCGTGTTAAATAACAGTGGTAGATATTGAATAGATTGGAACATTATACATTGCACACCTGTAAGTGCACTGAAACGTGCGTGGGCAGAACGGCACTTCCAGGCTTCCATAGTTAATTGCCTGAATTCGGATATACCACCACTACCCTAAAAAAGATTGTTGATCCTAATCATTGAATATTTCAAAAGTGACTTAAAATTAATCTGGTCACCGCCAAATGCTCTTCATTGTCTTGATGATCGACTGATGTTTGTCCAGCCTCTGGCATGCATAGGCAAAAAGTATGTCGCCCAATCATTGGGCGGTGTTTGCATTTGTGACCAAGGTTTAAGGGGGCTTAAGAGGAATGAAATCAAGTTAACATTTCAATAATTTTCTGAAGGTATTGCGGATAGTAGAATTACTGGTATTTTAATTTACTGGTTGGCCCTGTCAATTATAAAAGCTTCCAACAGCGTGATATAACACTATATGGTGCTGGTATGAAGTACAAGATGGAACTGATTGGAAATGATTTTGATTCACATTGATTGATGTTACATTGTAATATCTCACGTGAATCGTGAGAGATTGCCAAGTATTTGTATTTTGTAAGACATTTTGAACGAAGCAGCTATTTCGTCAATTACTATTAGTCGATGCTTACACATAGCAAGCATATTCTGTATGATGTTTTTGGGTGGTGGAGAGGGAATTCTGAGCGTGCATATCTTGTAGTTCTAGTATCGATCAATCGTGGGTGACTTTCTGTCATTTAGCCTAAATGCTTAAGAAAGCTGTCTGTTTAATTTGAGATAAATTTATTCAGTCTGATAAATTATTTCTATGAACCAGTGTGAAGACTTGATGTATATAACACTGGTGCTGTATGATCTTTTAGGCTTTTTCAGAAGTTAAGAGGATGAGAATGCTGGGAATTCTACCATTTCAAGATTTAAGTTACATTTTTTAGTTACATGCTCATGGCAGTAATCCTGATACATGGCTTCAGTCTGTCTGAGGTCTGTACAGTTCTTACGAAACAGAAAAACTGCATAACCCCCTGACAGAACACAGAACTACCAGTACTTCCTTGTTGTTCAGATCAACCCCTATGGCTATTGTTTGCTTGACTGTTCTGTTATAACATGGCTATTATGTGCTAGATTGTTATGCTATAACGTGGCTATTATGTGCTATATTGTTATGCTATAACATGGCTATTATGTGCTAGATTGTTATGCTATAGCATCACTGTTATAAATTTGCTAGATTTGCGTGCTTGTCTGAGATTCAAATATTTTCAGGCTGACACTGATAGATATTCTTGTTTTAATTACAAGATGTAGAATTCTGTCTGTGAGAGCAACCTTGTAGACAGACAATGTAAGATAGACCTTTAATGTTTATTTTTTATTATACAGACTTTTATTTAAACACTGCCAAATCAAAGCTCTTATTTTCTGATGTTTTATCATCTCTGCTTTTGTAGTAAAATCATGATATATAAATGGTTTATGTCCAATCTTATTGAAACTCGTAATTAAGTGCAAGCGAATCCACACAATTAAACCAACTGAAAACTATGGGATACATAGGAAATGGGCAACTATCTCATTTAAACTTGCTCTCTGAGGTTAACATTTACAGTTGGAATAGACTCCTGACCTAACTACGGAAGACAAATAAGGTGTTTGCCTTCTTCATGAATTATTTCGAAAATCACAGCTAGATCTCTACAAAATTGCCTTTTAACTAAAGTCATTTCACTATTTTATGTGGATGAAAATCATTTTAAATAAGTATACAATATTTTATGGTAGGCGATGAACTGGATGATTGAAAGTTCAATAGTTTAATTGCATTTAGACTCATTAAAGCTGTTTCTAGTAATGCCTGATTAATGAAGCAGTCTGAGTTTTATGTTTTGTACAACTCAATTATGATTAATTGTAATATAATACATCAGAATAATACCAAACACTAACAGAAATCTTAAAATTACGTCTAAATTTCAATTTTAGATAATTCTTTAACAACTACATATTGTAGTAAATGGAACTGCAATATTAATAATATAAGTTGGTGATTTCCTTAAGTGCTTTGATAAAACAGTAGTCAGAGTTCTTAGTTGTATTGTTTATTTTTTCTGTAGCATACTGTTGCCTGTAGTGCAGCAGATGGTCTCATTATGTGACACATGAATCAATGAGTACTACAGTAATTAGTTGATGACGACACGAGTACCCAATATATATGATTGGATTTATAAGCAAGTTACACTTTCTAGCTGATCAATTCCATATGTTATATTGTTATTATTATAACTAAGACTTCTTTCACTTTAGGCTAAAGTAAAATATTATTAGTTTACCCTCCTTTCCGGCTAGCTACATGTAAACTAAGATTTTGTTCACTTTAGGCCTAAAATTAAAATTTAAAATATTAACATTAATTTCTGCCATGATCATAGTTTGTTACATATTTTTACCATGTTAGGTCAGATTGCAAACTATGATAATATGTCGGTGTCGCTTATGTTAACCATGTTTGGTCCAGTTCACAAATTTTAACTATGTTAGTTCAAGGTAATAAGTTCTGACATGGTAGGTCAAGGTCACAAATTTCTACCATGCTAGGTCAAGATGACAAATTTCTGTCATGTTGAGGTCATGGTCACTAATTTCTGCCTTGATAGGTCAAGGTCACATTGTCCGTGTGAGGTAAAGATCAATTATTTTGGTAAGGTCAGGTCAAGGTCACATATTTTGGTCAGATACTGTTTTAGGTCATGGTCTCTTTATGATATCCATGTGTGTTCAAAATAAGCTTCGTTATGGCAAGACATGTGTACATACCTTTTGCATGAAGCTATCATGAAGTGTCTAAGGTACACGTAAGTGATGTAGAGATGGTATGGGAACTAGTACACATTTCTATGGCATTCACTGAAGGTACATACAGACATGGTATGGGAACTAGTACTGATACACATTTCTATGGCATTCACCCCATCTGTAACATGCTAGATTGCACCTCTACCTGTTAATGTCACCTTGTACACACACATTACATCCCATTATCATTTGGAGAAATGGTTCCCTCTATGTAATGATAGTACCAGTAATTGAATGATGCAGAATGATGTTCAATGGTATTATTACCTGCAGTACCTTGTCTGTTGGAAGTACATGTATCTGAGTGTTTCATCTTCATACACCTTGCCTAGCATCTTGTTCATTTCACATTCTTTGTATACTTACTGATCCTGACTAAATATCTGTGCTCCACACAGCACTTTGATTCTACTGTAACTCACATATTATATGCCATAAGTGACATTATTTTTGGCATTGTTTATATTATAATGAAGTCTATTTTTCAGCAGCAAGATGTATATTTTCATGTTATTGGTGTCATACAATTAAACATATCTAACACTGGTTGTCAAGTGATACAAGCTGAGATGAAACTGTCTTAAGCATCATACTGACTGCCTCCATGGATACCGTCTAGTGTCTTACTGCTTCAAGCAGGTGGCTGTTTAAGGCCTAAAATAAAATATTGTTTGTTTCCCCATCCCCTACCTACCTGATTAAAAAGGGCCCTACCCAAAAGATTTTATTGCCCAAATTGAAATAATATTTTGTTTTATTAAAAATTGGAAGTGAAACTTTTATATTTTTGTTTACTGGCTTCTTTCTTACCATTAGATTTAAGACTGTTGGTTTTCACCTTAGAGTTAATTCTAAATTTCATTATTTGTATGTCTTAACCAATAACTATCATACTGAAACAATTCCAAAAAAAATATTTACCCTACCTACCTACCTACCCATTCTAAATCTGCTGGGGTCCGGAAGGGGAAACAAAGAATATTTAAGTTCGGCCTAATGAAGATGCATTTAATGTCAAAATGATCATCCAGCGACTGATACTTATATTGAATATTTAATTCCTAGATGGCTGTGGTCCATGCAGAACTGGATTTGTATAATATCGTAAAAAAACTTGTGAAAGAAATAATATTATGGCCTTTCCAGATTTGTCCATTGGACACTAGTAAAATGTACAAAGCTGTTTAAAGGATGCTTCAAATGTTTTGTTACAATTCTAGGTCGATACGTACTTGGTAGTATACCTTACATCATTGAATGTTCAATGTATTGACCTATGGTGTTCTATGTATGTATTTGTTGTAGATTGTTCCAAGATAAACTGATTAACACATGTTGCCAGGCATGTGCTATTAATGATCTGAATTTGAATAGTGTTGCATCATTTATTTACTTTGGTTCTGATAAAACATATTGCCTTAGAAACCTGCCTCCGGTCTGTATAAGTGTACTGTCTCCCGTCTGGACAGTGTCTCCTGATTATAATTCCTTTAATCTGCTGTAGATCAGAACATGGAAACATATGTTGTCACCGGTGTCGTTATGAGAAGTCTTCCTGTCAAATCATTAATATTGCTGGAATTAAATTTTGTTGATTTAAATGGATTTAAATCATTGGAAAGAAAACCAATGTCAAACTGTAGAACTTAGGCGCCTCAAACTGCCTTAAATTTGGCCCAGGAAAATAGTTGACCCGTCTACCTGTTTATGGCAACTTAACTGCATCCTCATTTTACCTGGGACCATTTAGAACCTGTTTGAGGTTTCTAGGGTGTCCGGGACATAAAAGTTCTACTGTAGATTTTTCGGAGATCCATTTCTTTCAGGCAATCACTAAAATTTTATTTTAACCTTGCACAAATTTCAATGATTTTACAGGTATGTTTAGAATGTGTCCTAAGAGAGGGCCATGAGCTGTCAGATGATGTACCATGGGGCAATAGTGCAACTTGAATAAAAGAAACAGATATATTCTTGTTTTGATCTTCCCCCTGGATTCATGTCTGGAATCTTTCAAAGAAGTAATTAACTAAAAAGAAAATGCATATGTTTCGTATCACACTGTATTCTTCCTGGTGAGATAGGGGTCTTTTAAACTTTTTATTAATTCAGGGATTTTCCCGATGCAGGTTTCTTGCGTCTCTGACGCAATATTTTGGCGTTGGACCCGCATTTGCAACAGTGTGTGCGTCCTATGAACCCGCAATTACCAATGGCCGCCGTAACTGGTTCGCTGCGATTTGCAATTTACACATTATTATATAAAATAAGAATTAATTATTCTCCGCTGCGATATTCCGCAATAGGAGTCGTTCCGAAGTAAACAGACCTTATTGTTACCCGGATGTCCGAAATGACGGCGCGGTCTAAAAAAGCTGACGATTTATAGCAATATCGCTGTCAACTCAAAAGTTTCGTACCCAACACAATTCGTACCCAACACAATTCGTACCGTTCATGAAAAAAATCGGGAACAAAATGGCATTGTTAGGGTAGGCACATCGTTGTAGGTAACTCACTAGTGTATGGTACATCATACAAATGATAAAAAAAACAATGGTACATGAGATTTTGCTATTTTATTTATAAAATTGATCTAGTTTGATGCAGTAAACTTGACTCGAACCCTTGAGGTGTGGTTTTATCAGTTTTCAAAATATCAACAGATAAAATGCATATCTACTTATGAGGGACCCTCAAAATTTGCCAGGGACCCCCAAAATGCAAACCCTAAGGGTCCTGGGACCCCAATATGAAAATTCCAAGGGAAAACCCTGTAATTGAGGAAAAATGTGGTGATGCCATATTTAAATATATGAGAAGCTTTTTTATGGGAGAAGGGAGGGGGGGGGCTGCAGGCCTTTAACAGTTGGTGGAACAACTAGATGATGCCAGATACTTTAAAATGGGAAATGGAAGTTATGGGGTCAGTTTTTAAGGCTTCTTCATAGACATGTACGACCAGTCATTCAAATTGATCAGCAATGTACTGGGTATAAGTCTAGTATCTGACTGTATTCAAAGTTAGACTTGGACTTTGTTTGTTTATTTACATTATCACATCTGGTTTTCTGCTGCTTGGAAATTCTTCTTTTGAAGTTCTATTTTCCGAAACTGAAAGTTAGATTTAGCTGCACATGTGAGGTGTAGTAGGAGAACAGTTACTGAGGTGCATTCTGAATGAGTTTCCAGGTTTCATCTTCTAAGATGTTACTTAGGATTTCCACATCAATCAAGAATGTTTATGGGGAATCCGCAGCAAACAGTTACATGTTCTTGTCTGACATAGAAATATTTGTGTGTGTGTGGATTTCATCACTAATGTAGCAGATATTAATGTTTGAGACAAATGCCTCATAGATAACATTTGATGGTGAAATCCATTAACAACGTTAGCTTAATGAACCAGCGGTATTGCTGTGAGGAAAATTGATGGCTAAGTTTCGACTAATTTTGACACATCACCTAAATGTCTCATAGTCGACAATTATACAAAAACGTTGATTAATTCTTTTGTGTTAGGATTGGTACCCGTGACTTGGCATGGAAAAAACTTGTTATGGTTTTCATATTGGTGAACAATAGCATCAATATATATGTATGGATTTGTCTGTTATAGTATTTTCTTTCTGTCACTGACATTGGGGAATAATTAATTTTCTCGCTGTTGGAGCTCATATTGACTGTCAGAATCTATAGAATATTCTAGTTCATGCAGTGTAGGCACTATGTTATCATCATAGGGGTTACTTCGTACTGTGCTATATGACTTGTTTGACATATTCTTGTTTCATATCAATGTTCCTCTTGTCTATTACATCTCAGAAATTGACTATCCAAAAAGGAGCATAGCAGTACTTCCATTAAAAATCCCTAATATAACAGACACACTGGAGTACAACACATCCCTCTAAAGTAATAGTATTGAATAATCTCTGATCCTAATTGAAATTGAACAATAAAGACACATTTTCTAAATGGTAACAATCACAAATAGATTCTGCCAACATTTGCTTTTAGGTTGTCAGAAAATCTGTCCAATCTGCGCTACTAAACGCTAGAATGTAACATGATGATATCTCATTGTTTCTATATTCCATTATCAATGGATGAAATAATCGCTCTTGTGTACGAAATCTAGAATCTTTTACACAAGGAGCTATTGCTCGCTGGAGAACCATTACAACACATTAATTGTGTCTGAGAGTTATGTTACACCACTCAGATACCGAATGGTGTTAATGGATGCCAATACATTGTATTATATAGTTGGGAAAAATTTGTATTTTATTGTTGGGAAAAATGGAAGCTGAGTAGGGAAAAATGAATGCCTTTAATTAAAATAGGGAAAAATGGATGCCAGATGCGATACATTGCATTCAAGTCTCCCACATTATTGGGGTGGGTGGAGAGACATATTAATTTTGTGCTCGACATTCTGTCTGTCTGTGTGTGGATGTCACAAAGTTTCTTCACGCTTGCTCTCCTTGACCAATAGTCAGATTTCAATGAAACTTCACTGGAATGCTTTTCCTGTTTAAAATTTATAAAATTTTATGTACTGTCAAATTTCCTGATAACTGGTATGATTGTGATTTGTTTAGATTATTATGAATTCCTCTTGGTTGTATTTTTCAGTTTGATTAGACTTTTATGAATTCCTCTTTGTATTTTCAGTATGAATTGCTGTTCTGTATACAAGATGAATTTGATGCTTCTAGAATGATTGTACAAAGTCTCATGGATAAATACCCTAATGTTGATGCCAAGATGTTTCTAGGTATGTATAATATGCTTACTTAAATGCTATTGCAGCCCATCTTCATTAATTATTGTACCCCTTACAACTCATTGTGCGGGGTATATTGAATTCAACTTGTCAGTCTGTCTGTCCATCCATAGACACATTCTTGTGGATGCAACTCCTCCTAAAGCAGGATTTTCCTGAAACTTTTACAGATGGACAACCTCAACTTGTAGATTGCGTAAAGGAAAGAATTACGGCCCTTTACAGACAGGGATATATTCGTCTGCATAATTACTTCAGCTCTAGTTTGCATGTAAACATTGTAAGATATTAAAGGGCGCAATCCCCTACTCATACATATTGAGTTACAAGGACTATACATTATTATCTCATGTATCTATATTTCTGCCTATGTGTCACAAAATATCAGTCACGGCAGTCTCATAGTTAGAGCTTGCAGGTTCGATCCCATGTCACAAAATTCTAGATATCCTGAACCCCTTGACTGATTTCCTTGATGGAACTTTTACCAATTGTGTATCTCATGGAGATAACATGCAGAACCAAGGTCTCAACTGTGCCAACTCCGTGTCAAGGTCACAGTCCAAATTTAGATATTTGAGACTTTAAAGTTGTTGATGTTTATAATGACACTGAGCAATGTTCGAGGTAACCACAAGACTGATGTCCTACCATGTGACTAATGATAAGTCACATGATATTGACGGTATCGTCAATCAAACTGAAAATACGATGCATTATTTACAGAAACACTAAAATTTACTGTCGAGAATTTCATAGAAAATGGTATTGGTATTAATTAAGGAGGTGTGATATTGATTTGTATTAGCTTAAGGTGGATTGTATCTGTAAGGTCAACATCGGGCAGTGATGTATTTATGTCCTCCACATGTGAATAAATTGTTGAGTAGGCTAGAATATAGTCATGCCCTCTGCATGTGGAGAAATTGTTGAGTGTGGAAGGTAAGTCCTGGTTGGTTGGTTTTCTATGAAAACATACTGAGTCTAAAAACCTTTTGTATCACTGGAAACGAACATAGGAAAAAATAACATTTTAAGGTGATGACTTCTCCAGAACAAATGGTCAGATGTTAATAAGTGTGTTAATAAGCGTAAACATCATACTAAGGTATGATGAAAAGAGTGAAATAGTCCTTCCACTGACGTGACCAAAGGGGTGATAAAACAAGTGAAATACATTACGCTGACGTGACTAGATGAAATACATTACGCTGACGTGACTTGAGGGGTGATGAAACAAGTGAAATACCTTACGCTGACATGACTAGAGGGGTGATGAAACAAGTGAAATACATTACGCTGACATGACTAGAGGGGTGATATAACAAGTGAAATACATTACGCTGACGTGACTAGATGAAATACCTTACACTGACATGACTAGAGGGGTGATGAAACAAGTGAAATACATTACGTTGACATGACTAGAGGGGTGATGAAGCTAGTGAAATACATTACGCTGACGTGACTAGAGGGGTGATATAACAAGTGAAATATATTACGCTGACGAGACTAGAGGGGTGATGAAACAAGTGAAATTCATTATGTTGACATGACTAGAGGGGTGATGAAACAAGTGAAATACATTACGCTGACGTGACTAGAGGGGTGATATAACAAGTGAAATACATTACCCTGACGTGACTAGAGGGGTGATGAAGCAAGTGAAATACATTATGTTGACATGACTAGAGGGGTGATAAAACAAGTGAAATACATTATGTTGACATGACTAGAGGGGTGATGAAACAAGTGAAATACATTATGTTGACATGACTAGAGGGGTGATAAATAAGTGAAATACATTATGTTGACATGACTAGAGGGGTGATGAAACAAGTGTACCTTATGCTGACATGACTAGAGGGGTGATGAAACAAGTGAAATACCTTACACTGACATGACTAGAGGGGTGATAAAACAAGTGAAATGCATTACACTGACATGACTAGAGGGGTGATAAAACAAGTGAAATACATTATGTTGACATGACTTGAGGGGTGATAAAACAAGTGAAATACATTACGCTGACGTGACTAGATGAAATACCTTACGCTGACGTGACTAGAGGGGTGATGAAACAAGTGAAATACATTACGCTGACGTGACTAGAGGGGTGATGAAACAAGTGAAATACATTACGCTGACGTGACTAGATGAAATACCTTACGCTGACATGACTAGAGGGGTGATGAAACAAGTGTACCTTAAGCTGACATGACTAGAGGGGTGATAAAACAAGTGAAATACATTATGTTGACATGACTAGAGGGGTGATGAAACAAGTGAAATACATTACCCTGACGTGACTAGAGGGGTGATAAAACAAGTGAAATACATTACGCTGACGTGACTAGATGAAATACCTTACGCTGACGTGACTAGAGGGGTGATGAAACAAGTGAAATACATTACGCTGACATGACTAGATGAAATACCTTACGCTGACATGACTAGAAGGGTGATGAAACAAGTGAAATACCTTACGCTGACATGACTAGAAGAGTGATGAAACAAGTGTACCTTACGCTTACATGACTAGATGAAATACCTTACGCTGACATGACTAGAGGGGTGATGAAACAAGTGTACCTTACGCTTACATGACTAGAGGGGTGATGAAACAAGTGATATACATTACGCTGACATGACTAGAGGGGTGATGAAACAAGTGAAATACATTACGCTGACGTGACTAGATGAAATACCTTACGCTGACATGACTAGAGGGGTGATGAAACAAGTGATATACATTACGCTGACATGACTAGAGGGGTGATGAAACAAGTGAAATACCTTACGCTGACATGACTAGAAGAGTGATGAAACAAGTGTACCTTACGCTCACATGACTAGAGGGGTGATGAAACAAGTGATATACATTACGCTGACATGACTAGAGGGGTGATGAAACAAGTGAAATACATTACGCTGACGTGACTAGATGAAATACCTTACGCTGACATGACTAGAGGGGTGATGAAACAAGTGTACCTTACGCTGACATGACTAGAAGAGTGATGAAACAAGTGTACCTTACGCTGACATGACTAGAGGGGTGATGAAACAAGTGAAATACATTACGCTGACGTGACTAGATGAAATACCTTACGCTGACATGACTAGAGGGGTGATGAAACAAGTGTACCTTACGCTGACATGACTAGAAGAGTGATGAAACAAGTGTACCTTACGCTGACATGACTAGAGGGGTGATGAAACAAGTGAAATACATTCGCTGACATGACTAGAAGAGTGATGAAACAAGTGTACCTTATGCTGACATGACTAGAGAGGTGATGAAACAAGTGAAATACATCACGCTGACATGACTAGAGGGGTGATGAAACAAGTGACATACATTATGCTGACGTGACTAGAGGGGTGATAAAACAAGTGAAATACATTACGCTGACGTGACTAGATGAAATACCTTACGCTGACATGACTAGAGGGGTGATGAAACAAGTGAAATACCTAACACTGACATGACTAGTAGGGTGATGAAACAAGTGAAATACATTATGATGACATGACTAGAGTTGTGATGAAACAAGTGTACCTTACGCTGACATGACTAGAGTGTTTCGGTTTCAGAGTTTTCAAATTGTGTTATTTATTGTACAGTTGTTCAGGCCATTATCTGTCACCATGGTAAAGTTATTGCCTTTTTCATGGAGATAAAGTCTAAATATCTTGATAAAGGGTTATGTTTTGACTGCTGACAGTTTTGTATACCTGGTTCTTATGGGCCAGACTAAATTAATTCCTAGGTTATAGGGAAGATCACTTATTCTTATGTGAAGTGCCCACCAGCAGTCTATTGGATAAGTTAACAATAAAAAACTGCTATTCACGAATAGCTAGCTGATTGGCACATTTGCAGTTTGTATATGAATACGCCTGTATACATACTTGATCTCTCCTTTATCCGACCTTGCTGTTTATACCTTTATTAAAATGAACTGAATATTTTAGAATTCAACCCCACCAAACTCCTGTCCCAGACTGAGAAAAAAACAAAAGATTACATGCAATTGGAGATTGCTACACTGTTGGCCCGCTTATATTTTAGAATTCTCCCCTCTCCAACTCCCTTCCCAGACTGAGAAAAAGCCATGGATTACTTGTACATTCAATGGGAGATTACTACACTGTTGGCCCGCTTATATTTTAGAATTCTCCCCTCCCCATCTCCCATCCCAGACTGAGCAAAAAACCATGGATTACTTGTACATTCCATGGAAAATTGCTACACTGTGTAATACAAGACATTATCGGCCTTCCTATAATATTGGGGAACTGTTGCTAATGTTCCATTGAACTAGTTTTGCTGATTTTTGCCAATAACAATTATTGTAGTGCAGTTATGTTTTCTCAGAAACTAGAAGATTATACACAGTCTGGTGTGCACAGTGTATTTAGTATTTGTAGTCAGTATTCACATTATAGATGTATGTATGATCCAGATATTGCCTAGTATTCCCTACTGATTGTTCTCTGTCAAAGTAGATTCGTTTGTAATTAGCTGAGTCATGTTCTTTTGTCTGCAAGCAACTTTTCCTCTGATTGGTATACATATAGATCTTGTTATTAGACTTCTGGAAAGTTGAAAAAATTGATCGGATACTCAGTGTCAGACCTGGTCAAAGCTTTTGGAGTGACAGTTTTCCAGCAATCTGGTATTATAATAAACAAAGCACCACCACAAAAGCTTTAAAAGAAAAATGAACTGTATCTCAACAGTTTTTCAGTTATATGCAGTGGCAGATAAACCTGTTTACCCAAACAGTAATTAAACTTGCCCTTCCACAAGGTACCGGTAACTTCTCCACAAGTGCAGACAAGTCAAATAGTTCCTGCGAGCAAATGATGTACCAACTTCATTTTACAGAGTATTGACAGGATCCTCGACCTTCTATCTGCATAATTCAACGGCTGATATGTATAAAATTAAGCATGAAAATCTCAAAATTGTGAAAAAAATAAGCGCGATAGGCAGGTAGCTTTCAAATTGGGAAAACTATATGCACGATAATTTGACATATGAAATTTATCAACAAATTGTTAAATAATTTCATGTATAACAAACCAATTTTCAAGACACATAATTGCATGTTATGACTCCCTTGTTCCATATAATATTCATATTCTTATAAATAAAACCTCGTATTAGTCCATTAAAGGTATTATCATAAGACATGTTTTCAGTGTTCAACAATATCAAAGATCATAAACCAATTCCGATAATTCCATGACAATAGACATTTAGAATTTTAAGTCTCTGAATAGACATTAACACTGAATGGTAATTCTCTGACTCTGGAGACCTAAAGAAACTGTATATGTTGTTAATTTTATCAAGGGAAACAACCAGCACTTATTTTACCCGCTGATCCTAAAAAAGTCTGAAAAATAATTTACGGAGCGAAGTGCCGGGTACGAATTGTGTTGAGTACGAAAAAAAATATTCAGGAGTCGTATGAAAGTGTTGAGTATGAAACGTTAGCGAAGAATTTATCCATCGATAAAATAATTATACTCTTTAAATCGAGTTGCGTGTATATTTTTTATTGTAGGGACGGGTTTTAAGGATAATTTTGTAGTTCTTTCTAAAAATTTCGACTTGCCCGGGCCGACATACGTCAGCCATCTTTTTGCGTAAGATAACCTATTTTCGTTCAAGAAAAATTTGAAATCTTGTAACGACCGGTTTGATTAGTCTGGTTCACGACATTCTTACAAAATGCATCTTTTTTTGGATTTTTTTTTGAAATCGTAAACCATCGAGAACAGGTCACGTGCCCCTCCATGGACTTTTTACTTAAGGCAATCCAATATACCTGCTCGCTCAAGCTCGCAGGTAATAAATGGACATCATCAGTGTTTTCAAATTTTCATATGATAGTAGCATAGTCATGAGCGAACATCATCTGTCTCGCTAACAATCCTGCATATGAATGTAAATGAATTTTCAATAGATGGAATTCAGTTTGCTTGTATGATAATTAAGTTGTGTGTATACAGCGGTCTCTGTTAGACACATTAAGTTGTGTGTATACAGCGGTCTCTGTTAGACACATTAAGTTGTATGTATTCAGCGGTCTCTGTTAGACACATTAAGTTGTGTGTATACAGCAGTCTCTGTTAGACACATTAAGTTGTGTGTATTCAGCAGTCTCTGTTAGACACATTAAGTTGTGTGTATACAGCAGTCTCTGTTAGACACATTAAGTTGTGTGTATTTAGCAGTCTGTGTTAGACACATTAAGTTGTGTGTATTCAGCAGTCTCTGTTAGACACATTAAGTTGTGTGTATACAGCAGTCTCTGTTAGACACATTAAGTTGTGTGTATTCAGCAGTCTGTTAGACACATTAAGTTGTGTGTATTCAGCAGTCTCTGTTAGACACATTAAGTTGTGTGTATTCAGCAGTCTCTGTTAGACACATTAAGTTGTGTGTATACAGCAGTCTCTGTTAGACACATTAAGTTGTGTGTATTCAGCAGTCTGTGTTAGACACATTAAGTTGTGTGTATTCAGCGGTCTGTGTTAGACACATTAAGTTGTGTGTATTCAGCAGTCTCTGTTAGACACATTGAGTTGTGTGTATACAGCGGTCTCTGTTAGACACATTAAGTTGTGTGTATTCAGCGGTCTCTGTTAGACATCAATGTTACTTGATATAGTATCATGGCAGGATATAATAAAATATCTGACTTCTGTCACATAACACAATAAGGACAGTATAATACAGGGATCACATTGCAGCCTGGTTAGTCTTCTAATGCAATCAATACTCTTTTACGCACATTCTGATACAGTCTTTCCAAGAATGGGAGAAAAAGAATAAACAAGTGATGTAGCCTTGGCCGCTCAAGGCAATTTAAATAGTTATTTTATGTTCAAGGTCACAGGGATCGTGACCTTTGACCTAACGATGTCAAAGTCAATTAGGAAGTTTTACTGCTCACAACCAACCTGTATACCATGTTTGAGAATCCTAGGGGTGGGGGGGGGATTCACTTCCATGCAGAGCTAGAATTTGTATACGTAATGTACTGTTCTTTTCTACCAAGAACACACTCATGCTAGCAATTTGTGTACTAGTTCTTTTTTATCCAGGAGGGGGGGGGGCAGCAATTTGTAATCTGTTCTTTTGTTCTTTTTTATCGTGTTAATTGTTCTTTTTCCTTCTCATGCTTTGCTGTTTCTATTGAGTGCTGCTTTCCCTGTCTCGATTTGTTATTATCTTTTAGTTAATAATTAGTTATTGCATACATGTTTTATTTCCATCGCAAAAAAGCTGCAACAAGTTGCATGAAGAAGTTAATAATAAATACACTCTGGTTATAATTTGAATTGTATTTTTTTGCCCAATACGCCTGTTTTCCTGCGCCAAAGCAAAATATTGTCTGCATAAGAAACAGATTGCATGTATACCAGTACTTGATGATGTCAGAACGCGATGAAATAATCATGTAGTCTTTGTGTGTTTCCGGTAATGGAAAAGAATTAATATTTTGCAATTTCCATGGACGCAGACTCGTAGTCTGGTTTGTAACCTAGCAAGGCATGTAATTTACATAAATTTACATCATAGTGGCAGCCTAGAATGCATAGTTATATTGCAGAGTTCACATTCTGTTCAATGTACCTACTGGAGAATTTCAAGCAAGATTTTGTTCCATATTAAACCTCGCTCTTGAATGGCTCGATTCTATGAATATTGAATTGTATGTCTGATATTATTTGCGATGCTTTTTTTTTGTGAATCATAAATCCATGTAAATGATTCTTTCACAACATGAATGACTATCTTGGAATCTCTGATTGTGGATTAATGGCCAATATGGAAGAATGCATTATTATAAATATGTTAGCCTCATAAAATTAAGACTACTTTACTTTACTTACTTACTTACTTACTAATTCATAAATTAGCAAAATAAGTTCTGTTACCAAAATTTGCAAAATAAATATCACAAAAATATAAAGTGATGTACATAATTTTATGTAAACAAGTGACTACCCTGAATAATCGAGTTATACAACTCAGTTTTGATACAGTTGTCTTTTCTATCTTACTGGATGCCAGAAATGTTAAATTAAACCTGCCACCTGTTTTTAACCACCTCCTTTGATCAGTAAAAATCATGACATTGACAAAAATTTCTGGCTATGCATGATTAGCAAAAAGCTGTTCTTGGTTTGATCTTTGAAAAGCTGACTTCGGATTGATCGTTGAAAAGCTGTTTTCGGATTGATCGTTGAAAAGTAGTTCTTTGGTTAGATTAAAAAGTAGTTCTTGGGTTTGATTGAAGAAAAGAGTTCTTTGAGTTTGATAGTTTGAGGTTTTGGTGGATAGTTCTTGGTTGCATGTATAATTGAAATCACTAAACTTGCCATGTTTTGTCTGTTTGGGAAGTGACTGAGACTGTCATAAGTGTATGGTCATTTGGGTTTTTCCCTACTACATCAGCCAATGACCTCTCAGATTTGGCGGGAAGCTATGTTCTGTATAGACTATAGTTGATATATATGTTAATATATCTGTATATATGTCAATGTTTGCCTTGTTCAGTTATAACATTGTGTCAGATACTAGGCCTGGCAGTGAGTGGGCGACATATATGAATCAAAGTAAGACATGTTACTTGGTGTGTAGATCAGTAAGGATTGTTATATAATCTATTCTCTATGATTTGCAGGTGGCAAGAATGTTGGGATCAACCCAAAAATCAACAATATGGCAATTGGTTATGAGGCTGCAAAATTTGATCTAGTAATGATCTCCGATAGTGGTATAAAGAGTAAGTAGATTTTCTGTTATATATTGTATGTACAGTACAACCTCTCCAGAGCGGCCCTCTGTGAAGCAACAACTTCTCTATAACACCTGCGAAATTTCCCTGTGCCGATATTTACTGTAAAATTAACCTCTGTAAAGAAACAACCTCTAAACAACAGCCAATATAGGCTATAGTTGATATATATTGTATATATAAGATTGAGCATGTTCAATCACAGGTGTCGCTATTACACACAGTACCATTTCACTTATGATGTTGCTACCAGTACGAACACTCCATACAGTTCTTTAGTTTCAATATGCCATTACAATTCACAATTTATTGAACAATGTGTAGTGTGACATAACTGCATTAAAACCAGGAGTATGGACCACCTAAATGAAGACCACCTCAAAATTATCCCAACCTTCCTTAAGAATTTTATTGTGGTTGAACAAGAAAATCTATATTTTCCTAAAAAAATCAAAAAGGTCCCCCAACAATTTTCAACGTACCTGCTTAGGTAAAAATAGGGCATGTTACCGAAAACAAAATAATTTATTTGGCCGTCTTGATACATAGTCCTCATATTATACCTTTATGAATCTTAATTAAGCATGGTCGATAGATCAATCAAAATGTCCAATGTTGACTACAGTGGGATAATAATGACATACTGATATAGCTGAAACTATCCTATATTACACATCCAATTGTAATGTTGGTGTTTGTTTGTTCCACTGAGACAGTCATAACTGCATGCTAACTCGCTATATTCTTAGCATGGTCAGCCAATGACCTCAGACTTTTAGGGAAGAGACAGTTAGTTGTGTTATTTAAGAAATCCAGGTGTGATAACTAGCTATTTCAAAATAGACTCCTTGGATCTTTAATGTGCATGATGTATAGCATGGAAACATGCAAGACTACCTCTGGTTTACCAACCAGTTCATCTCTAGTTGGGTGAGAAACATACTGAAAGGCACTGTGCTGCCACATCCAATTGTTATAAAACCACACCTACGAGAGGTGTCAGGTTAGATCCAAGACTGAGAGACATACAAATATCATAACAAAGGGTATCAGTACTCTTGTATATCTCTCTAGCTTGATGCTCAGCATACACAGTTAGTTCCCTGTTGCAGAGGGCTGCCCAGTCTCGGGATAATATAGTTAATGTGACTGGGTAGTCTTCATATTACTGTTCACCATTGGAATTTGAAACAATATCAAGAAAAGTATCTTGTTATCTCTCAATCCCAAAATGTGCTTGCAATGTGCATAGAAAAATCACCAGTTCTCAGGGTTTCTTAAAATAAAATTAGTGATTTTAAATTAGATTAATTGTGAGGAAAATTGTAAACAGGCAGGTAATAAAGTGTCAAGGTGGTTGTAAGCAATTATGTTTCTCATGTCTGTCTGGTTGTCACAATGTTTGAATGGGCTTCTTCTCCTTATTCACTCATCAGATGTAAATGAAGCTTCACATCATTACTTGGTGTACGATGTCTAGTTGTGCATATTTAAAGGAATTTTAGGTGAGATGATTATTTTCCAGAGTTATGGCCCATGGACTGTGGGACCCTACTATATACCATATTCCCTCGAATAAACACTCCCCCCCTAATAAAGCCCCCCTACTTTTTTAAATATAATTTGTTTCAAAAACTTCTAATATGTGTAGATTGTTGGTTTATTCTATGGATATTCATATGCAAACATGATTCACTTAAAAAAGTAGTACATAGTAGTTTTTTTTAAAAAGGCCCTCAAATAAACGCCCCCCCCCCTCCCCTTTTTGGGGCATTTATTCCAGGGAATAGGGTACAATATACAGGGTTCTAATATAATGTGATAAACAGTAGAAAATAGACATATTCAGCAAATGAATCAATCAAACTTGAATAAATGTTTGTTCTTGAAAATAGACCTTTTAAGGCTTTTATGTAACTGTTGTCATGTGACATTAACCATTTTATCAAATCTTTGGGCCCATATATTCACAAAGCGGCAAGCGGCTTTAGATTTTTCCAAGGAAATTTTCTTTGAAGAAAAATACATCACAAAAACTTAGAAGTTTTGTGAAAATAGGTCACTGAAAAGTGTTGTGACTCATATAATTACCTAAGTTCAAAGATATTTTGTAAGTACATACTATTAAATTATATAATTCAACAAACAATAAAATATATAAAGCGTTTGTAAAATGTTCTTTGCATTCTATGCTTTATTCAGCTATGGAGTATATAAATTCTGGTTCATGCCACTATTTCTTAATAGTTTCGTAAGTCAGCAAATGACCCAATGTGACAATTTTATATGATTCGGGGCCCTTTACCCCAAAACCCATAATAATAAAGAGCCTGATGGCTTCTTCCTTTCTCCCTATTTCAGTCTTTTATATAATATGCCCCTCAAGTTTTACCATCAAGTTTTGCAACTCAAAATTTGTATTTTTACAACTCAAAACTTGAATTTTCTGACTCGAAACTCGATAATATCGACTTAAGACTGGATATTTCAAAGCACTGTGATATTATACCAGTGTGACTTCCATAACCTCCACAAGAACATTATTCATATACTTTTAGCTTTCACCTAGAGACAGCTTAACACTCAAATGTTCTTATGTTCTCACATTATTTTTCTCCTTAAACATGATACATCTGCCTATTTATGTCTATAGGCTTCTCCGTACCAAAGTAATACACCAGCAAATGTCTGAACATAAAATCAAAAATCAATATCTAATTGGGAACATATTATTTCCTCAGAGACAAACATAGAAACATTTTAAAAAAAATACAGTAAAACTTTGTTGCCTCGAACAGTTTAGTTTATACTAATTTATTTAAGGTCGATTGTGAAACAAGTTTTTCAAACTTATATTAATCACTCTTGACACCTCATTCCTGATGTTATCCATCGCCACGAGGGTATGAGAGAAGAGAAGCCAGTTTCCCTTTTATGCTGAGTGTCTAGCAATGGAATTTCTGCTACCATTTTCATTCATACTCGAACAGTTTGGCTTGTACAATTCCTAGAAACTTTGAACAGGTTCTTCTGGTCTGGAAAAACGATGATGTAGGCCTGCTAGTATACATTAGATATGCCTCCAGCATGTAGATGGCTCAAACTATTTTCCTGGTATGAAGGCATTTGGTCAGACATTAAAGTTCTACTGTAAAGTCATAAATATCCTTTGGGATTAGTTTTCATTGATATTGTAACTGAGCTCAACTTTAAGATAAATCAAACTTTGAAATGTTTTCTTCACTCTTTACAATCCCATGAAAATTGCCTTGTTACTAAAATATCAATGTGCACAAACATGCTCAACAGCGCTGTTATGATTTAACCCTTTCTCTATATACACCTAATCCATTTACATCCTGATAAGAGACTAGTTAAAATGTGTTACTCCCATCTCCGTACAGGTTATTGGTTTGATTTCTGGTAATGGCAGATCATATCCTTCCATGTACATTTGACAACAATGTGGATTTTCCTCCACATGTGGAGAACTTGCTGGTTCCTTGTGGAAGGATACCTTTTAATACTGCTAAGGATATTACAGTTCAGGAAAACAGTTTAAGTGAATCAGTCGTCCTATATTTCAAATATTATCCTTCAAATGGTATAAATGAAGTACAGAATTTTGCTGGCAGTCAGTGGCAAATACATATTCAATTTCATTAAAATCAGACCCTTATTACACTTCACTACTTTACACTGATATATGATCGGACGTCACTCTGTATGGGGTCATGTCGTTGTGAACTTTTTGTCATCCATTCAAATCACTTCTTTCACAAATTTGAAAGTGTGGTGAAACTCTGCCGAGGCTACGTGATGTCACATTGTGCCTGAGAGGTTATTTGAACATGACCTCTTACGGAGTGTAGTCAGATCTGGAGCAGTGTAAAGAAATGGAGCAAATGTAAGGATCTGATTTTAATGAGATTGAGACAAATTATCTGTTATAATGTTACCCAACAGGGTGATTTTCTCATTACTTACCATTTGAAGGAAAATATTTGAAGAAATAAATGATGCATTTCTGAAGTCTTTGAGTATAATTATGTAATTCTTATATACCTTACACAGTTACCTTTAAATTTTAAGTCTGCATTTCACCCACAAATAACAAATGTTAATTAAAGGATCTTGTAGAAGTTTGTATGAGATTAATGTCAGATTTCAGTTATAAGTAGTAGGTGTATTGTATAATTTGAGAATCATTTCATTCATGAAATAGAAAGATGATATTTACGACATCCTGTGTTATATACCAGAACAGTTAGAAGTAGGATAGAACTGGCTGATCTAGATACTAGACATACCACACTTATAGTCATGTACCTAGTCTGTTTATGCAGACCTACCTAGTGTTTCTATGCACACTGCATTTTAAGATTTTTGTATAAATAGGGGACAACTTTCTCCCGAGTCTACTGTTTCTTCATGAAATTATTTCCCTTTACACTCTCAAACCATTCTGGTTACCCGGAGTAATTCTTCACGTGAATCGTTGGTCTGGGACTTCACTAATTCACATAATTATAGCACCCTCCTTGATAGCCTAGTAGTTGTGTGTCCGCTTCCGGGTGCAGGAGGTCCCTGGTTCGATTCCAGGCTGCATCATACCAAAGACGAAATCAAACTGGCACCAGTAATTCCCTTGCTAGACGCTTGGCATCAAAGGGAAGCTGGCTCTTCGCTCATATACTTGTGGCGATGGATAACATCAGGAATGAGGTGTCAAGAGTGATTAATATAAGTTGGAACAACTTGTTCCAAATTCGACCTAAAATAAACTAGTATATAAACACACTAATCACTATTGCACTAGATATTCAAGCCAAAAATTGTCGGTAGCTAGACTACTATGTAACTAATACTACAGCTGACAAACTTATAGCATGTACTTAATGCTTCAGCTGACAAACTTATAGCATGTACCTAATACTACATGCTGACAAACTTATAGCATGTACCTAATACTACATGCTGACAAACTTATAGCATGTACCTAATAATGCATGCTAACAAACTTATAGCATGTACCTAATACTGCATGCTGACAAACTTATAGCATGTACCTAATACTACATGCTGACAAACTTATAGCATGTACCTAATACTACATACTGACAAACTTATAGCATGTACCTAATAATGCATGCTGACAAACTTATAGCATGTACCTAATACTACATGCTGACAAACTTATAGCATGTACCTAATACTACATACTGACAAACTTATAGCATGTACCTAATACTACATGCTGACAAACTTATAGCATGTACCTAATACTACATACTGACAAACTTATAGCATGTACCTAATAAGGCTTGCACACAATTGGTGTGTTGATATATTTACCATGCACATGAAATGTCAAGGTTTGTTAGCTGAAAAACAGGATAATGCATTTGGAAGGTAAAAGGTATTAGGTACTACATATGCTGTCCAGTAAATAGTACAGTACAGTAAAGTACAGTACAACCTCTCTAGAGCAACTTCCTTCGGGAAACACAATTTGGGTGTTATACACAGGTTGTTGATCTTGATAATTGAAATTGATTGTAAATTGTTATTACTGGAACAAATTGGTGACGTTGCAAAGAGAAGTTGCTGCTCAAGTGAGGGCCACTCCGGAGAGGTTCCCTATGCATGAAGTTAAAATAAAACCTGTCAGAGGCAGGCAGTCAAACAGAAACATAAAATGGGGCTACTGGATGTAGGTGGCTGTGAAATACCTGTGTCACATGCTGCCTAGATGATATCTGTGTGTCCAATGTGGTGTCTGATGTGTACCCTATGTCTAGGCGTTGTGCGGATTCCATCCAATGAGTAGCAATGCATGTGTTAAAAGAGACGTAAATTACTCCAGCCCGATGTCGGTTCTGCCTGCTGCTTGATTAGACCGTACTATGCCATATCATCTAATATAAAACTATGGCAATTAACATGAAAATTCATTCTGTATATTCTATGTTACAGTGAAAGAAGACACATTGTTGGACATGGCCGTACATATGACAAGTCAAGTTGGACTTGTACATCAGATGCCCTATGTTTGTACCAGAAAAGGCTTTGCTTCTAATCTAGAAAAGGT
Source organism: Spisula solida (assembly GCA_947247005.1). Classification (NCBI taxonomy): domain Eukaryota; kingdom Metazoa; phylum Mollusca; class Bivalvia; order Venerida; family Mactridae; genus Spisula; species Spisula solida. The sequence continues at coordinate 45,934,369 of OX365948.1, read as the reverse complement.
ATAAATATATCTTTGCTTTGGATAGGGTTCCTTAACTATTCCATAATAGTCAGGATATCCAAATTTGATTAAATTTAAAGTATTGACAAAATTATGGCCATTTAAAATTTTAAGCTGAACACAATTTTGGTGCGGGATGTGTGCTAATTGCACCTGAAACAGACTTGCATCTTATTTTCAGGGTTAGGTACTTATGCCTCAGTTGGACTCCTGAAATCCCTTGCTTTCCGGTGCACTCTAGTAAATAGGAGCTGCAACTGTGGTTCAGTGCGCTGAATTTGTAACCTGTGTGTTTTGGGTTGGAATCCCGCTTGTAGTAGGTCGAACCTTTCCATGAAAATTTGACTTTTCCTCCACATGCATGGAGAAGTTGCTGGTTCATTGCGGAAGAGTAAGTAAGTACTGGTTAGGACAGTCCAGCAAAACTGATTAGGTGAATCTGCCACCTTTTATAACACACAAAGTTTGTCTGCGCTTGTTCTTCTTTACGATTGGTTGAATTTCAATACAGCCTCACCTGAATACTTTGTACCAAGTCTAGTTGTGCATATTGTTAACATCTTATTCACCCATGTATTAATAATTTATTATTATTAGATGTATTTTGGAAGTCAACATGCTAAGTGTTACCTGTTAGCGGACCTAGCAAAGATCAACTGTGCTACCGGCATGTCTGTTCTGATGCGTAAAAATGTTCTAGATGAAGCGGGAGGATTGAACGCATTTGGAATGTACCTAGCTGAAGATTTCTTTATGGCTCAAGCATTTCTTGACAGGTTAGAAAATCTCTACACTTTAATCTTATTCTTATATTTTATTATTATACAGTTGGAATTATTCTTCTGGGTACTGTTTAATGAGAGCACTTACCTGAAGCTTAAACTTACGTCTAAATTTAAATTCTTTGTAATTCTTAAACAGCCGAACTACGTTATTGAGAAACCAGGAAATAAAAAATTTGGGGACAAAATTAGCGAATGATGTTCAATATTGCTTCTGTAAAATGTATATAATTATACATGACTGCTGAATGCTGATTTAAGCCTGGGTCAAGTGGTTATTAATAATTAGTGCACTTGATTTGTAACCCAGGGATTTGTGGTCCATTCCCGGTCGCGGCTGATCATCATACAAACAAATACTGATTTATACTTTTTACACTATTTAACAGAGGTTGGAAAGTTATATGTTGTTCAAGACTGGCCCTACAGAATTCTGGAACATATTCTATATCTCACCATCATAGGCGTATATGCAGGTAAGCTTTATACTTGTGATTACTCAGATTTGAACCAAGAGCTTTTCATTGAGCTAGTTCTCATTCACTGTCAGAGGTCATTGGCCAATCTGGCAGGGAAAGAACAGAATGCCAGTACTTATGACTGACTCAGTCTAAGGCAATCAACACCAACATTGGACTGGTTTCAAATTTTGCTGTATCCCGCACACAAGCTGTATCTCCAACAGCACTTCAACTGTTTGTTGTATGGGAATGTTGACAGCATGTGATGTCACCCTATTCGCCCGTAGTTGTATGGGAATGTTGACAGCATGTGACGTCACCCTATTAGCCCGTAGTTGTATGGGAATGTTGACAGCATGTGATGTCACCCTATTAGCCCAAGCATAACACAGCTGTGTATTGTTAGAGGTTAAGCCTATGTTTACTGTAGAATGATTGGACTAACACAGCTGTGTATTGTTAGAGGTTAAGCCTATGTTTACTGTAGAATGACTGGACTGACACAGCTGTGTATTGTTAGAGGTTAAGCCTATGTTTACTGTAGAATGATTGGACTAACACAGCTGTGTATTGTTAGAGGTTAAGCCTATGTTTACTGTAGAATGATTGGACTGACACAGCTGTGTATTGTTTGAGGTTAAGCCTATGTTTACTGTAGAATGATTGGACTGACACAGCTGTGTATTGTTAGAGGTTAAGCCTATGTTTACTGTAGAATGATTGGACTAACACAGCTGTGTATTGTTTGAGGTTAAGCCTATGTTTACTGTAGAATGATTGGACTAACACAGCTGTGTATTGTTTGAGGTTAAGCCTATGTTTACTGTAGAATGACTGGACTGACACAGCTGTGTATTGTTTGAGGTTAAGCCTATGTTTACTGTAGAATGATTGGACTGACACAGCTGTGTATTGTTTGAGGTTAAGCCTATGTTTACTGTAGAATGACTGGACTGACACAGCTGTGTATTGTTTGAGGTTAAGCCTATGTTTACTGTAGAATAATTGGACTGACACAGCTGTGTATTGTTTGAGGTTAAGCCTATGTTTACTGTAGAATGATTGGACTGACACAGCTGTGTATTGTTAGAGGTTAAGCCTATGTTTACTGTAGAATGATTGGACTAACACAGCTGTGTATTGGATGCAGAGAAGAAATGAGAAAAAAACTCAAATAAAAAAGTCACATACAGTGCATTGCTTAGAAGAATTTGGTATGCACCTTCTAAGTTTTGCTGAGCTATTCTGGAACCATATTTCAGCCATGTTCATTTATTTTATATCTCTACATTTTATATAATAATAACAAAACCAGGACAGTGTCCTTGAACATGAACATTATTCAGATGATACAAAGCTCTCATTAATACTTGCGACATTGATAAAATGATTTATTTCAGTAATAAGTGTGAAGTATGTTCATTTATGTATGATAAGTATTTATGTAGCTCATGGGCTGAAAATATTACTTAATTCTTGGAAAATGAGGGTAAGTGTTGGCAGTGTAGAACTTTTTTATGTGGCAAACACTATTAGCTTTACATGTATTATTATTTTATTACTAATTCTAACAAACCTATATACACATAGAGGAAACAAAGTTATGCTTGAATTAACTTTTAAACACAGCAGATTGATGATGTCACATATGACATTATCTGCTAAGCAAAATGACGCAACATTCTGAAGAAAGAATGTAGCTTGATGCCAACTGTGTCTTGTTGTGCTGTAAATTGCAGAGCATTGGCAATGTTAGAATCGATATATAGCTGGGCTTTGTTAAAATAAATTGCTGGCACTCGTGATTTAATTTCTATGAATCCAAACTCATTTCTGTGTTTTATTCTACAACAAAGCATAGCTACATATTTATTATTTCTTAAATTATTTACAACTCAACCAGGGTGCCCTAGGTTTGCACATGTATTCATGATTTGTGTTTATGTTTTCAGATGGATGAAACTTAGAAATGCTATGGTACCAACTACAGTACTTCTAGAACCACTGTCATTATGTATGGTTGTTGGTATGACTACAGCATGGGCAGCCAACTATATCTTTGATATAAGTCCTTTAACCTTCCTCTTGGTTCATACACTTATATGGTTTCTACTGGATTATACTAGGATGAAACTTCTAGAGGTAAGACTTAACTAACACTTTATTGAAGGGCATTCGCATGTCGGGCATTAGCTATACACAGCTTTGTTTGTACTTGTATCCAACTCAAAATAAGATAATATATTTTTGGCAGTTTCTTGCGAATTGTCGGGAAACTTTCTCCCAATAACAGAATTTTTTCAAACTTTGTATATAAACAAATCATTATTATAGAAACCGAACAACGCAAAAATAATCAATGGTCACATGCTTGTTTATGAGATATCTGCCCTTTTTGCAAATTTTGAGAAAAGCACTATAAAACCCATATATACAATATTCTACAAATAAATGGCAGTTTCAATTAACTGTAACTTTCATTTCTTTTTCAGGAAGGCAGTATTCCATTTTCAAAATTTGACTTTGTAGTGTGTTGGTTTATGAACGAGGTTGGTTATATGTTATTACTGTTACAATCCCATCTAGAACCAGCGATAACGTGGCGTGGCCGACGGTTTAAGCTCAAGTGGGGAGGTGTTGTAGAAGAATTATACACCAAACAAACTGTGTGATCTGAACCACTATGTACATTGTTCTAACATGACTTTCATTACCCATTACAGATCAGACCCTGATCTTCCGAAGCATCTCAATCGAAGCTAAATCTCAGTTCAAATATTGTCCTACATCTACCATGCATGACCGGACTCAAAACTTGTATCACAAAAGATAGAAATTATTTCGAGTTTATTACAGTAAACCTTAAAGAGCTTAAACTTAAATTTGTTTCAATTTAAGACTCTGATTTGAGTATAATCTCAATTTGAGATGAGATTTCAGCTTGAGATGTCCATGGTGATCAGTGTCTGACATATCTGGGGTGTCATTTCTTCATTTCTGTGTTGGTATAGTCAAAGATCTAAACAGATCTTTGGTATAGTGCTATCCTTAATGCATTTAACTTTAACTATAAGATTTTATTTGGAAGTTTTTAGCATAAAGTAAGAAGAGTGTTGATAATAATATAACACAGTGTTGATTGTGCACTGGATATATAACACAGTGTTGATTGTGCACTGGATATATAACACAGTGTTGATTGTACACTGGATATATAACACAGTGTTGATTGTACACTGGATATATAACACAGTGTTGATTGTGCACTGGATATAAAACACAGTGTTGATTGTACACTGGATATATAACACAGTGTTGATTGTACACTGGATATATAACACAGTGTTGATTGTACACTGGATATATAACACAGTGTTGATTGTACACTGGATATATAACACAGTGTTGATTGTACACTGGATATATAACACAGTGTTGATTGTACACTGGATATATAACACAGTGTTGATTGTACACTGGATATATAACACAGTGTTGATTGTACACTGGATATATAACACAGTGTTGATTGTACACTGGATATATAACACAGTGTTGATTGTACACTGGATATATAACACAGTGTTGATTGTGCACTGGATATAAAACACAGTGTTGATTGTACACTGGATATATAACACAGTGTTGATTGTACACTGGATATATAACACAGTGTTGATTGTACACTGGATATATAACACAGTGTTGATTGTACACTGGATATATAACACAGTGTTGATTGTACACTGGATATATAACACAGTGTTGATTGTACACTGGATATATAACACAGTGTTGATTGTACACTGGATATATAACACAGTGTTGATTGTACACTGGATATATAACATAGTGTTGATTGTACACTGGATATAAAACACAGTGTTGATTGTGCACTGGATATATAACACAGTGTTGATTGTACACTGGATATATAACACAGTGTTGATTGTACACTGGATATATAACACAGTGTTGATTGTACACTGGATATATAACACAGTGTTGATTGTGCACTGGATATAAAACACAGTGTTGATTGTGCACTGGATATATAACATAGTGTTGATTGTACACTGGATATATAACACAGTGTTGATTGTGCACTGGATATATAACACAGTGTTTATAATGAATTTGTTAATTACATTCATCATAAGTGTGTCTGCAAGCTTTTTTATTGGAGATGTTTAAGCATAATGTAGATTAGGAAAGAGTTGTTATCCTGTAAATGTTAAGCAATCAGTATGTAAATAAATTTGGGAAGATATTAACTGAATAATTCATTATCTAAAAACGATGTAAAACTTCAGGCATTTTACCATTTTCTTGTTCCAAAACTTTGCATCAACAGAATATTTTTGACTTAAATTATCACACATTGTTGTTTCTATCTGTGTTGTCTTTGCTCTGTGGTTTGGTAAACATTTAACGCTTATTGTTGTGATTGCCATTGCAAAATTACTGTAAAAAGGGAAACAACTCTGAAATACTTGCTCTATCATGGATAGTTTCCCTTCCATTAAGTTTATGTTCTATATTTCCTCTGCATCTTCTGTAAATTATTCAGTAAAGTAATATATTAACTACAATAGTATCCTTTCTGTTGATTAGAATTGTGCGTATTCATTTTCTGTGGGATCTTTTAATTTAAACAATAATTTTAAAAAAGGTGACAATATGATTTTTATGATCCAATATAATACAATGCCTCTTTAACTATATAACACTCATGTTTGCTGTAAGCCTCATTCTACGTTATTGTATTACATTATAAACTATTTGCCATGCTGCATTAATTTACATGTATTATTTTATTTCAATGTTTTGTGTATTGACAGCCAACAGAGCTACCAGCTTTCTTGTTACATATACTGATAGCTCTTTCTGGCCATCAATAGACATGTGTCAACTTGCCATCATATTAATATTCATTTTACATTTTTTGTTGCCATGGATTGATTCTATTTCAACCAGCACCTGAACAAACTGCTGTGCATGACTAACTAGTTACCATAGTTACGAACATAAGCAGAAGGTGTGGAGGTTTGTTTGTGATCTCCATGGTAACACAGCATCATTCTCATTCTCATTTTTGTACACAAACAATGCAATCAAAGAAAGTTGACATGTATTTATATAAGGCCAGAATAAATTAATTCCTAGATTAGCGTCCAATAAAGTGACACCTTCTAACACAGTGAGCTGTCACTGGTCAATATTTTCACACCTTACAACATGGCGAGCTCTCATTGGTCAATATTGACACACCTTTTTTCCGAACATGAATCCTATGATTTGCTGGAAAACTTAATTACAGGAGCTCTCATTGGTCAATACCAACACACCTACAAAGATAGTGAGCTCTCATTGGTCAATACCAACACACCTTCAAAGATAGTGAGCTCTCATTTTTTCAATATTGACACAACTATTTAATAGCAGGAAGAAAATCAGATAAAATCTAAAACCAGATAATACAATTTTTGCCCCTCCCCACATTTTAAAAGTATGAAATTGGACGAGAGTAAGGAAGATCATTTATTTTGGTCTTAATTTGTATTCCATCAGTAATCCAGCTTTAAATCAATATTCAAGATATTTTGTAAGAATTTAGTGTTCAAGTTCCTCATGTTGTTTTTGGTAATGTTTATGCTTGAGTATTGATTTGATGCTACTGTTGGAAGTTTACACCTTGCTCATGCTTATGCAACGAGCGTGTGTGTATTGTATATTTGAGCGCTGGAGTTGGTGATTTAGTTGTACTTGTAACAAATGTGTTTCATGTATTAAAAGGTTCATAGTGCTTATTATTATGATAGATGCATGTTTAAAGAGTTTGATGACAAATAACTTCTGAAAACAGCTGACATTGCAATAAAAATAGCAGCACAACTTGTTTATTTAGGTCTGTCGCCTGTATACAAACTATGTAATTTCAAAACTGGCTTTTTTATTCTTTTCAATATTTTAATTAGATAAAAGAGCAGCAAAAATCTCTACATTACCCACTACGCTACATACTCATACATACAATATCTGTAAAATGAAGAAATTATTAGAGAAATTACTATATTTATATCCACAAAGTTATGTATACTGATTACTGAGCTAAATGAACGAGTTATATTCTGTTCCTATTTGGGATCATCTTGTTAAAATCTCTGCTCAATGCTATGTAGTGTTCGTTTTTTACTCCTTTGAAATATTTCCATGTAACATATCCAGGCATCGTCTGTATTACTGAGTGCAATATAAGCCTATCAAAATATGACCAGTTTACTGATGAATCTCATTGAAAACATGCATATATAGACAGTTTACATTATACATATTGTGTATGATGCATAATGTTTACCTTGTTGTAGTATTGTACAATCATTCATTGCTCTGGGTTTTGAATTTCACGAGTTAAGGTAAAATGGAATTTTTCTGGGGTCATTTATTTATGGATTAAAACTTTGAAAGGGAAATGCCTTGTTTCATGTGCCACTTACAATTAATTGTAGACATTTGATTGTCAATGACCAAAAACCATAGAAAACAAGTCCCGCTCCAATAAGAATGAGCGTACAGTATTATGAGACTATTGGATGAGTTGTTGTTTTGTTGTGTTCTTCTTCGTGGTGCTAATGTCGTATATCAGTGCAATTTTATTGTTTATACCTAAGACCTAAATAAACACAGACATGCTACATGACAAGATACGGTTAAGTCTTCGGGCATAAAAAGATAATCTTGTTGCAAGATTAAATAGTAATTATTTAATCTTAGCCCGGTGTGGTCTGCTTTCTGAACATTGATATTACGCCAGAATAGCGTTTTGTTTTTCAAAATTTACATATTGAATCATTTAATAAATAATTGACTTATCTAATTACAAGAAGTAAATTGTGCAACTATTCCGAAATTGCTTATTGTGGTATCCGTATTTTTTTGTTTTTGATGATAATGCTAAATGGTGTACAATATTTCTAATTTATACTATTAAAACTAGTTGATGGGCTGTCTGTGTTAATGTAGGTCTTTGTTTTTATTGTTGCCATTTTGTGTTGAGATTCCAATTAGCTGCGTATATGATCGTATGTGTTCATTATATGTGATTTCATTAAAGAACTAGGTTCTCATTAGCCTAACGATTTGGTACCCACTTAACAATACATTTATTATACTGCCGAATTGTTGTTTTTACCCGTATTTTGTTTTATTCATAAGTAATTATTCTCTTATATAATATATAGATCCTGTTGCATTGTAGTATTATGAAAACCTAGTCTTATTTCTTTATTTATAACATACAGATTATGAGATATCTTTTTAAGTCATTTTTATTGTGTTCCGAAAGTCTTTTTTATGTTTTATTAGAAATATATGTTTAGTGAATTGTGAAACTAGTTCCACAAATGATTTTAATCACTCTTGCCACCTCATTATTGAGGGGATGAGAGAGAAGCAATTTCCGCTTTAAAAAAAATCTTGATCTTAGGTGAAGATTTTTTCGAAAGTACACTTTTAGTGCTGATTTATTCATCAGTTTTATTCCGCTTTCTATATACATGTATACATTGTGTATGAGTTGTACATATGATATATGTTTGTAATTTGTTGTGTAAATAAGGAGAATGCATCGAGAATACTCAATATTTGTTCACATGCTATGTTAATTAATTAGCTGGTATTTGATGTACAAACACTTCATGTTGTAACCAAGGTTTAATAGAAATAATAGTGAAGAAACTCTAATTGTAGTTACTTATTTGTTAGGACGGTCATTTAATATCGAAATGTTGCATTGATACTAAAATGATATTGGTGATGTTTTGTTCGACTGTATTTACCTGGATCTCATCATAATTCCGTGCTTATCTTTTGTGCTTCGGATTTGTTATTTTAACAAATGAAAACCTCCTTACGATACATTCTAACACATCCAGCAGTTTATCTAAATTCACACAGAGGAAGTGAAGGTGTACATGAATGGCTGTTAAAGCACAGCTAGGACAAATTTCGCAATATAACTTTGAGGAAGAAAGTCGTGCAACGGCTACTATGTCTTGCTGTACTGTCAAATACAGAATATTGGTTATGTTAGAATAGAAATAATGAAATTGTACCTGTGTTTTGTCTTTAATATAGCAGGGTCACTTGTTCGGATTCATCCGAAACTCATGACTGTGCTTTATTTAAGAAATGCGTAATAAAATATAGGCAAACGCTTGGATGCATAGTAATTAAATCACAGCTTCCTATTCATTATTTTGAGTCTAACATCACTAATGCTCTGTAATTTATAGCACAACAATACAGGTTGACGTCAATCTACTTTCCTTCCTAGGAATGTTACGTCATATCTCATAGTATATGAATGTAATGAAATTCAAATTTTTTTTCAACCAACAATAAAAACATTTAAGATCTGTTGAAATTTTTAGGGTAGGTCAGTATACCAGCAACAATTGTTAACACCAAACAAATAGAAACTGATAACAATCATTGAAAAACAACCTTTAAATAATAATTTATGAAACATTTTGCTTGTTGTGACATCGCATAGGAGAAGTGGCACAATAGTAACTGTGACTGCATAATATACATGTATCTTAGTTCTAATAATGCCATGTGTATGTATAAATGTTTGCAAATGTATGCAAAATACTGTCAGCTTGCACGCAAACCATGCCAGCGTGGAGAGGGTCGTTGATTGGTTTTATTGGGCATGAATTATGTCTCCCACATATAGTGCGGGGTGACAATGATTTTGTGCTGGACGTTAGGGCGTCTGTCTGGATGGATAATGCAGAGTTTGTCTGAACTTATTTTTCCTTAACTATTGGTCAGATGTCAATGAAATTGCACAGTCATGAATACTTGGTACCAAGGCTTGTTGTGGAAGTTTTGGTCGGATAAATATTTATAGTTACAGCTCTTTGTGGGAGACATACGTTTTTGAGTCAATAATCCTTTCAGTTTAATATCTATTATCTATGAAGCTTACCACACTATTGACTGAATCATGTTATTCTTAGAAAAAAAATCACATTGTATTCCTTGCATGATTTGGTAATTTTCTGTAATTTTGACTTATTTTTGTGGATTTTTTACCCTTTATCTCATAGTTCCACCTTTTCATGCCTGCTCAATATATATGTGTTAATCACCAATTGTTTTCAAACTACCTGAGATTATTGCTGAATTAGCTATGTACATGATGCAGTTTAGTCGACCTACCAAATGGGGTAGAAATAATTGCAGAAGAATTTATTTGTGAATGTTCTTATTTGTTAGGCGACAATAGATTGAAACCAACGACCCAGTGTGTATGATGCCAATCATACGCTGAATGATACACTGGATATTGGTTTTGTTGTAAGGTGTTCAGTGTTTGTTTTCTACATATTCTTGTACTAAACCTTGTATGCCTATATCTTGCACGAATAGAAAGAGTATATATACCAGTATGGCATATTGTCAGCCATTTTACATCTACTGTAAAATCACTGATTTTTGTGGGATATAATTTTGTTAATTTTTGTAAAAAAAGGAATTCACTGGTCGTAAATTTGTGGATTGCAAAACATGGAGGGATAAACCCATATTTAAAGATTGATTCATCAAGGGAATTTAAAATTATGTCGTAAAGTTCAACCATCAACAAAAATTTAACCCCCACGAAAAATACTTTTGATTTTGTATTAGCAGTCTACTTGTATTTGTTAGTGAATATGCAACTTCTTGCCTCAGACAGTGTGATGAGTAATTATTAACCAATTACATGTTTACATATTTAAACTGTGTAATGAAATTAACTTGGTCCTCAACCTTTATGCATGAATGTATTAAAAACTTCTTTTGTGGAACATATCAATTTCCGAGAGCAAGTTGTGCTGAAGATTAACATAAGTGCTTCTAGTACAGCTCATACATAGTCGTAATCCCTAAGAGAAACAAATGCCGAAATAAAATTTTAGACAATTTTCCAAATAGGTTTGAGGACCACGTTAATTTGTTTGCGCTATACAATGACAAATGAATCCCCTGTATTAGATAGCCGATGTTACGAATCTGTGTGTTTAAATGTATGTTTATGTAAGTGTTAACATTTTGAATTAGTATTTGGTCAAGATAAAAGTTCATGGATCATTGGATGTAATCAAGGGTTGATCTAGAATTACCTGGACCATAGCACATTATATTGTATATTGTACAGTAATTCTGGATCAGCCTTTATACCTTAAAATGTCAGCTATCATAGTTCCCAGAGTATGAGCCATTTTGTTTACATTTTGTAATCATAAATATTGATGAAGAAATAAAACATTATATTAGAAAATGATAGCTTCGTTATTTGTGTGTGATGAATTGCTTTTCAAATGAATGGTATACTATAGCTTTCAGAAGATAATTCTTGCCTTGTATACAAATATTGATAATATAAACACAACTGGCTGCTTATTTCCAATTGGAAAGAAAATTGTCACCTTTTTTTGTAAACAAGGCTATTGTTATAGTCGGCAAAGTGCAAATGCATTAGACCACTATCGCTATTGCAACAATCCAAAAAGTTTTTCATTGATGGCTCTTGTCTTGATGTACCGTAGCACAGACAACTCTCGTGATGAGACGTGTAAGTCATATTCACAAACAGACTAATTTTCTGTCGGCACAAAAAACTACAATACAAAGTAATTTATTCATTTATTCAACAAGTAACACAGTCTACAATAACAGATCTATGTATAGATGACATCATCTTCTTTTAGACTTTGAAGCTTTCTCTAAACCCTTTATATACTTCTTAGGAATCATGTATGTATCTGAAAAACACAAAATTTATTCAGTATTATGACTTCAAGGATATACACATACATGTTCAATTGAAATTCATCTGTATAACAGGTTTTTGATGCAAACAATTAGTTCAAACTTTTCTACCAGTCCTGAAGCGACCTATTATCAATATGTACCATAAACTTCTGATGTCTGTCAGTCTGTTAGCAATTTTGTGTCCCCTTGAACCTCTGGAAGGATTTCAAAGAAACCTGACAAACGTGTTCACCACATCCAGCTGATGTGACAAGCACATACATCAAATAACAGTGGTCCAGATCATTCATGCTTGTGACTTATTTTGTGTCCGTTCTGTAACTCTGGAACGTCTGAAAGGATTATAAAGAAACCAATCATCTTTGTTCTCCACAACCAAATGAAATGCGGAGTACTTTTTTTGGACATCTTCCAAGGATGATATTCAAATCCTTGTTGGCAAGGGTATAAAGTTTTATGAATCGAAGATCATTAATACCAACTTACTAGATAAAAGATCTCCGACCATGCTCGTTTGATTTCCTTGTATAACAACCTGCGGCCCCTTATTTTTCTGTTGAGAAGGGGTCGCTGAAGCACTGCAAGCCACTTTCACTTGAACAGTGTGGGCGAATGTTTTAGCATCAATACCAAACAAGTCTAGGTTCTCAATGATAGTTGCCTGAAACACAAAACACCGGATCTTACAAATCATCCTGGTTCATACAATACGTGTAAGTAGTATAGCCATAATCAATACCTGGGTCACACATCCAATTAGGCAGACTTAGGTCTAATTGTGCTGGAGGCTGGTCGGACATTGGCTAGTGATCTAGGCGGACTTAGGTCTTATTGGGCTGGAGACTGGACGGACATTGGCCAGTGATCTAGGTGGACTTAGGTGTTATTGTGCTGGAGACTGGACGGACATTGGCCAGTGATCTAGGCGGATTTAGGTCTTATTGGGCTGGAGGCTGGACGGACATTGGCCAGTGATCTAGGCGGACTTAGGTCTTATTGGGCTGGAGACTGGACGGACATTGGCCAGTGATCTGGCAGCGGCCTAATTGGGCTGGAGGCTGGAGAGACATTGTCAGTGATCTGGCAGCGGCCTCAGTAATTTTAAGTCTCGTATATGCATTGCTCCTAAACAACCAGTGACCACATGATGCCTACACATTGGGTACATGGATATGGGTGATTTGTGACCCAGGTATATTAATGTAACAACTATTATAATTATATTAATACTGGTACAAGGTATACAGGGTGTTTAATAATATCTGACCCCATTACAACTGAATGCCATGAGAACATGCTTAATCTCATCTGATGTTTTCAAATACCAATGGAAAGGTTACATTTGGGAGTTTTGTTCAATATATAGCATGATCATGTCACTATTGATTTTTTCGATAAATGTCAAATTGACGTCCAAATTGAATTGGCAATAATACAAGGTTGTTGCCATATCATGAAATAGTTTCTTGTAGCATCTTTCGGAATGACTCACAACAGTTTGATATTTTACAAATAATTAACATTAAAAGCACTAAGAAGTCATAAATTCAGCTTTCTGTGTACTGTCTTATCAAAGCACTAGTGGAAATTATAAACTTATACTCATATTATTAAAATTATTCAAGCCACATTAGGCCTTAAACGGCTATTTTCAAAAAGCAATAACTTGGTAACCTATTTGAAGAGCCGTGGATTTTGAGCACTTAAGTTGAGTCCCAAAGGTGGAAAGCACAATAAGATGGAAGAAAACGAAATACAACCTCCAGTTGGTTTGTTAACACAATAATGAATTGTAAACCAAAAATGCACAATTTATAATCTGAGGGAAGCAACTCTTGCAAACTTAGTATTTGTCATCCATACATTTGATTAAATGTGATTTTTGGCATACTATTTCGACCGATTTATTTATTAGTCTGTTATTGATCATTTGTGATTTTTTTTCCAATTACTGGTAATAAGTCTATTTACTAGATGATCGGAAAAAAGGTCTTGGGAGAGATAATGCGGCTTTAATAATTCTTCAACTGCAATTTGGGGTGAGATATTTGGTTTGTAGAAGTTCATTAACTGAATCATTGGGAATATTGCAGACTCTATAACGAAAATTTGCAGTTGTTGAAAGAATTCAAAGGAATTAATTTGCACCTAAGTTTAAGATTTTTGTAAGTGCTTTGATATAACATCACCCTGATTAACCCACCATCTATCTTAAGCAGCCAGAGTTATTTAAATATCAAAGATTAGTGTGTATCAGGTATTTTACATTTTAAACGCCTTACCTTCTTATTAGAAGCTCGTTGAACCACGTCTATTTTTATAGGTTCTAGATTGCCTTTATGTATGACAGGGGCCTGACCCCTAATTTGAACTTCATACACCGAGGTCATCTTATTAATCAGTCTGAAATATGATAAATGTTTCTAGATAACTTTCATTTTTGAAAGTGTACTTATTGTGCATTTAAAAGCAACTGAGCCATTTTTTAAGTCTAAACAATGCTTTGGGCACAAATGATTTTCATTTGGCTAAAGTCGTTGGTACATGACTTTGAGTACAAAATCAGTACAAAAAAGCCAAATTTTAACAATAAATGATCCAAAAAATATATTTTAATATTTCCCAATTTTGTGATTTGTTGCCCTGAATTTTTCCAATTTTATGGCCACACACAGTTTCCTTATTTCTGAAAAGAACACTGGACAATGGATATATTACCTGGAGAACACGTCCTCCCACTTCAGTGTGGAACGATCACCTTCAGCTTTTGTTAGCAATAGTTCAGCTAATATAGGATCTAGTATAATCTCACTGAAATAATACACAGCATTGTTTAATGTATACAAAGTAACGCATTTGGTTAAATATTGTCATGGTTAGCAGGGCCCCTATTGTATCTTGTCATGGTTAGCAGGGCCCCTATTGTATCATGGCATGGTTAGCAGGGCCCCTATTGTATCATGTCATGGTTAGCATGGCCCCTATTATATCATGTCATGGTTAGCAGGGCCCCTATTGTATCATGGCATGGTTAGCAGGGCCCCTATTGTATCATGTCATGGTTAGCATGGCCCCTATTATATCATGTCATGGTTAGCAGGGCCCCTATTGTATCATTCCTTGTTGCAACAGATATTCCACACAATATAAATTGAAGTTTGATTCTGGTTTGATCTGCTGTCCCTACTGGTACACAAGTACCTGTTTAAACAACATTGTTAGGTCATCGCCAGGAATCAAACCCACAAACTACTGAAAAGCAACCTCTTACTACTCGACCAAAGAGGCAAGTCAACTTAGATGTAAGCACACTGTACTACATCTATAACAAACTAGAAAGGTTTTTGACACAAAAACGCATGTCTGATTCTCTCCCACAATTGGTCGTAACTCTATGCACAACTAGGCTTGGTAACAAGCATTCATGTGAAGTTTTAATGACATCCGACAAATGGTTCAGGAGAACAAGCACAGACAAACTTTGTGACATCCATCCAGCACAAAATCAATATGCCACACCCCCTATGTCTGAAAAACATACATATCAATAGCAGGAAGTACAAACCTTTTAGATTCTTCAGATTGTAAATTATTTTGTTTAACATAGTCAGTCACACATTGTCTTATTTCTGTAGACTTCAATGAATTTCCTCTCCTAAAAATGCACATACCAATATAGTAACATCACTTTATTCACACCGATATACATGTAGTAACATCACTTTCTAACAAACATACCAATATAGTAACATCACTTTCTGACAAACACACAAATATTACAACATGACTTTCTGACAAACATACCAACACAGTAACATCACTTTCTGACAAACACACAAATATAACAACATCACTTTCTGACAAACATACCAACACAGTAACATCACTTTCTAACAAACATACCAACACAGTAACATCACTTTCTGACAAACACACAAATATAACAACATCACTTTCTGACAAACATACCAACACAGTAACATCACTTTCTGACAAACACACAAATATAACAACATCACTTTCTGACAAACATACCAACACAGTAACATCACTTTCTTTATGCTTATAATGAATTTTGTTTCATCAACATAGCGAATCATGCTCATAATGAACTAAAATCCTTGTCTTCTTGAATTCTTTGTAACCTTACTAGAGTCTTTTATCTAGAGTCTTACTGTAAAATTGTAATTCTTTTTCAAAAGCACAATAGAAATGTTAGCTATTGAAGCAAAATATATAACTCTTACTTGTAACCTAGTTCTTTAAACAATGGTGCAACCTGTGAGGTGACAGCAAACATTTCTGTGATCTGTGGTGGAGAGAACTCTGATTGCGTGGTCTGAGCTGGTACAGTATCAACAATGTCCGGTACATCAAGGCCACGTAACCTAAGGTACGACCAGAACTAAATGTATACACATACTGAGGTCAAAACAATAATATGAACTAAGGCATTGCCTAAAGGGGATTCAATCATCCATTGATAATAGATCAAAATAACTCATTACAGTTATTAGTGAGGGGCATCTTCACAGTATGGTTGTTCATACATTTTGTATTTATTTTACATTTCATGAAATTCAGATAGAATTTTAATAACTCGAGGGCAAAAACTCAAGGAAAATTGACTAATACAACAAGAGGACCATTGGCTCTAAAGTGCTCACCATATGACCAGCAGTTTAGGCAGAATCAGTAACCTGGTGACCTAGTTTTAGACCCCAGATGACCCAGTTTAGAACTAGACCTAGATTTCATAAAGCTACACATTGTGGCCAAGTGTCATCAATATAACATCAAAAATGTGACCTCTAGAGAAGTAAACAAGGTTTAAAATTGATGTGACCTAGTTTTTTACCCAAGATGACCCAATTACGCACTTGACTTAGATTTCATAGCGACAAACATTGTGTCCAAGTTTCATATAGATTAGGTAAAACATGTGACCTCTAGAGTGCTAACAAGGTTTTTTCTTTGATGTGACCTTGTGACCTAGTTCCTGACGCCAGGAGACCCAGATTTCATAAAGCTACACATTGTGGCCAAGTGTCATTAATATAACATAAAAAATGTGACCTCTAGAGCGTAAACAAGGTTTTAATTTGATGTGACCTAGTTTTTGACCCCAGATGACCCAGTTACGCACTTTGCTTAGTTTGCAAAGCGACAAACATTGTGACCAAGTTTCATATAGATTAGGTAAAACATGTTCACGAGTGCGCGGGTGAGCTAAAAACTTGACAGACATCATCACAGTATGAGCGTTCCTGGTCATTTTAAGTTTCATGAAATCCTACCAGCTATTTACAAAGAAATGAATGTGAATGGACGGGCCGGGTGAATTCTTCATTAAATCAAGGGCAATAACTCTTAAGAAAATTGTCCAATAACAAAACTTGACTGGCATCATCTTAGTGTGAGCGTTCATATTCGTTTTAAGTTTCATGTAATTTTACCGGCTAGTTCCAAAGAAATGACTAAGAAAGGACGGGCGGAGGTAATTCTTCAATAAATCAAGGGCAACAATTCAAGAAAATTGACACACAGAATGTGTGTTCATATTCATTTTAAGTTACATGAAATTCTACCAGCTAATTACAAAGAACTGAATGCAAATGGACTGGCAGATGAAATTTTTCAACAAATCAAGGGCAATAACTCTAAGGAAATTTGACCAATAATGAAACTTGACAGTCATCATCACAGTAATTGGGTGCTCATATTCATTTTATGTTTCATGAAATTCTACAAGCTAGTTACAAAGAAAGGAATGCGAATGGACGGTCATAGTGCATTATACTATAAATCAAGGGTAATAACTCTTAAGGAAAATTGACCAACTTAAACAAACTTGACGGGCATCATGACTTTTTTATTTAAGTTGCTTAAAAATGTAGCAGTTAGTAGAAAAATGGCTGCAGTCGGAAGGACAGACAGAAATATTTAATAAATCAAGGTAAATGACTGTCAAAGGAAAAACACCTGACAGGCATCATCAAAGTACTGTATAGTTGTTCATATTCATTTTGATTAAGTTCCATGAAATTCTACATGCAAGTTACAGAGAAATGGCTGTTGATGGCGATGCGTCTTTGCAAGCCGTATGGCCAGTCCACACGCACATTACCCCAAGTGCCGGAGTAAAAGTTAAGCATTACATAAGTTCAGTGAGTCACAATGTAACTATATAGTTTTCACATAATCTTCCTTTTGGCAAAAATAATCGCGACTATTGTACCTATTGGCTTAATGCAGCCACCCCCCTGTCAAAAAATATTAGATTCAGAATTTCACGCACATTGCTGTTAAATTAATTCTGTTATACCGGAAAACGGGTTTTATCCTATAATGTTGATATGGTCAGTGACAAACCCTATCTGCAGTTATAAATGAACTACCTTTTAGGAGACCCCTAACGAATCAAAATGATAATCAGCCAGAATATGGTTTTAAGAACAGTGTGTTTTAGCGTTTTCTTGAATGACGACTAGAGCTGTCATTGATACGACCCAAGGCATATCGATGATTCCAATATAGAGGAAGACAAGCATCGGCGATACATCGTTATACAGTTACACATATAGACGAACAAGAAACAGGCTTTTCAGTCAATGATCCCTTTTTAGCCATTCTACATCGTACATGTTGGGTATATATTCAGCTTTGAGATAGCACATTTCTTTACAGTTTAGACTTGACACATTTTTACAATTTGTGAACTTACATTTAACAGACGGACTGTTTTGTGCAGGAAAAGGAGGATTTTCGGTGGTTCCATTCATTTACTCAGGTATCGGTTCTCGATATCGACATTACTCAGTAAAACCCAATTTTCCGGAACCGGAATTTCACGGTCAGGGTGTTAGCAAGCAATAAGCGGTATAGCGGGAGTGTATATTTTTTCTTTTTTCAACGTTTAAACATGAAAAACATATAAAACAATTGTTGCACATTATCATTAAACATCTTAATTTTTAAACTTTAGCAAGAATTATCTGAAAAAATGTTCAATATTTGAAATATTGCATTTTATTCTACACTGTCGCTTTCGAAGCTCGATACCGATGGTGAGAAAATATACTCATTTTTCAAGTTAAACATATTATTGTGGCAAAAAATTGTCAGCGAAGTCGTAAAATAATGTTGTCAATGTGTTCAAGTAAGACTTTATTCAAATTCTTATCTTTTGGCTAAAATAATCGCAATTTTTGTACCTAGTTGCTCTATACGCTATATCAGTTTTCCCCCTGACGTACATTCGGAATATCTCGCACATTGTCGCTGAATTAATTCCGTAATCCCAGACAACAGGTTTTAACCAGTAATGTCGATATGGGGAATATTCTAAAATGTGAATCGATAATCGACTGGTTAAAAATATTGTTGATACCGCTTAGGTCAATGACAGCTCTTATGATTGCATCACACCGGAGGTCACATGGCAGCTACATACTGTAATGGACAGTCACAGCAGAGCGACAGATGAATACTGATCAACACGACAGAAACTTTGTTAAACACGGGTCAACCAACACAGGCCTTAACTGGATCAGAGGGTTCTTTGAACTTGAAGGGTCTTGGGACAACTGTCACTTCTTCGGTCTTGTTATGTTCATACTATCCACAGACAAAAAGCACCGAGAAATTCATGTTCTTTGTTAACTTATATTTTGAGCTTTTTTCCCAAAAAACTTTCTTATAAATGATCATAAAAGCACTCATGAAAAGTTACATTGTTTTGGTCAATTCTCATATGTTTTCACGGATATCTGTATTGACAAACCAGCAGTAGACAGTTGTCCTACATTATAAGATCAATTAACATGGTCATCTAACACAGAATGATTGTTGATAATTAATTCACAATAAATGGTTGGGTTGATTGTTTGTTGTTGACAATTTGGGTACGAACAAATTTGGATACGTTTCGTTTATCAAACTTTGTGATGCAAATTAGCATCGAAAGTTGATTCCTTTGTTTACCTACGCTAATTATGTGTATAGAAGACAGTTTTCCTTGTTTGAAACAAGTACTTTAATCGTATAAGCAGTTATTTTAACGACTGTAGGCTGTACTTACTTGACCGAAGCGAGGATGGCAGACTTCCGTTTGCGAGGGACAGTCTAAAATCCTAACCGACCGCCTTTATCTCGCGCGCTAGCATTCTTACCTCCCCTTTTGTAAGCTAGGGCCTTCGGTTATCTCAAGGAACATTTTTAAACATCATTAAAAAATAAAAGATAATTTATTAACAACAATAATATTTTTTAAATGAGTTTGCCAATTCCATTCACGTCTTCAGAGTACCCCGAAAAAACCACTTCCTGTACACACAAATTTCACTCTGACAGGGGTGACCAAATTTTGGATGGGCTAAAAACTCGCAACACGTACAATGCCGTCTGGCGATTCTAAATCGCGATGCCTTCGGCATCGCGATTCTAGAATCCCTATAATATTGTGGTAATTGTCAATAAATCATTGTTACATGAATACAATGCACATAATCATTGTATAGATGACATGACTATGTTTACATTTATAACACTGTTCAATATTCCACTCGTTCTTTAATATTTCGCCTTACAGGCTTTATCAAAAATTACAAAGATACTTTTCTTCACTACATGGTCAGCTTGTTTTTTCAAAAGCATAAATAAAATGGCGCAATTTTAATAAACAAGTGGAATATTGAACAGTGTTATTTGTGAAATATTTGTCCCTAAATTGGACTTTATTCTGAGATTTACATTTATATTTTGAAGTTTACATGTATATGTATAATAACAAGAACACTGCCTACGAGTACTGGACGCTAGATTTTCTCGTACTTGATAGTAACCTTGCTTATCTGTGAGTCAAAATTCTAAGAATAACAAGGCAGATTACTCATAAATATAGGTCACATAGTTACCAGCCTTGTCTGTATGAACTCCACTTGTGATAGTGAATAACTATGTTGAGTTTCAAGTGGTTACCTTTGATAGTCTATGAGTAATTGACATTTTTTGTGTAAAGATGCCAAGTCAGAAAAGGGGAATAACTGTTATAAATGCTGTATATAGTTGTTTCCTCTTGTCAGTAGATGTAGGTCATCATATTCCACAAGTTAACAGACTTTCAACTTGAAAGCTTGATAGTGTTTGAGAAAATTCAGATTATGTGTAAAATTTGCCACTATTTCTATGTACTAAGTCCAAACAAGTGCAGATAACTTCATAAATATTGGTCACAGAGTTATCAGCCTTGTCAGTTTGGAATCCCCTTGTGATGGTGATACCTTTGATAGTCTTTGAGTAATTGACAGAGAAAATGTCTCTGACACTAAACTTAACCAACACACATGCAAACGCACACAATAGTCTTAAAAAAGTTGAGCTAAAAATGACATCGTTGAAATCTAAATTGTAATTTCATTGCTACCATAACAATGCTGTATGTATATTGGGCTGGAGGCTTTCAATTTAAATTTTCAAGAGAAACTATCTTACCGGTCATGAGATCTATCTGTTTCTATGATACTATCCACTCCTTTAGACAGTTCTTTCACAGCTATAATACCAGTCTTTGTCTGCTTTTGTAGAAACTTAGATAGCTGCAAAAATGTTAATGCAATTAACCTCACACTAGAAGAGTTTTTGGCACAAAAATGTATGTCTCCCACAAGGGGCCATAACTCCAGCAATAATCATCCAACCTAAAATACCTGACAATATGCACAACTAGGCATGGTACTTACTACTCATGTGAAGTTACATTGAAATCCGACCGATGGTTAAGGAGAACTAGCATGGGTAAACTTTGTGACAACCATCCGGACATGCTAGCATACAGCACTAAATCCATGTCCATGTAACTCTTGAAAGCAGGTCTTCTTACTAGCAAGTACAGGTCATTTTTTTCATTCAATTAAACTATAACATGTTATATGTCAATGGAAAGATGTTTTCATATGCTGACCATTGCAGTTGAAATGGGGTATTTATCTCCAACGGTTAAAAAGTTATTCCATGTTCAAGTTTCTATGGTTACAGAAAAGGCAATGTCTGAAATCTTACTTATAGAGTTGATCAGAATATTAAGTTTGAATGAACAGAAAAAGAATGTTGCAAAACGCGTGTAACGCTTAAAACAGTATATTAGAAATAGAAATTTGCCCAAAAAATTAATGTGAGACGACGCCAATGCTGACGCCGGGTGGGGGTAGTACCTCTACTAACTAGATAATAACAGTGAAAATGCTGTAAATGTGTTTAGCTCGAATCAGTATTTTTTTAGAATTAAAACACAGAAATACTTGAACAAACATCATTTCATAAGTTGTGTAACTGAGAGAGATGTTGTTTTAACATTTTGATGAGTTACCTTCTTGAAAGATGATTTCTTGACATCTATAGGTTTGTCTGCAGGACTGGAAAATAGCAATATATTTGGTTAAACACAATGTTCCCATCAGATCATGACATACTCAATATGGAATGTCAACAATGATATATAACATGACAGTCATGAATATTCTGCATGCTTTCAATTTGTACTATAGTGCGCCCACGATAATAAGAAAGGGGGAAAATTTAGTAAATTCCACATTGGTGGCTTCATCATATGTGCATGATTTATCAGTGGTGTTTTTAGTACAATACTGACCATATCTGTTTATTTAAGTAATTTATAAAAGCAATTTTTCAACAGTTGACCTAACCGATTCATGTTTGTAAACATCACATTATCCTGGGCGCACTACACTTCTACTTATGATAATGTCTTTATTTTAAGAGGCAATAAATTAGGGCAAGTACAATCCAGTCTATGAGAAACTAATCCTTTATTTTAATTAGATTTTCAGCCCAGTTTTACAACTGATATTAATCACTCTTGACACCTCATTTTTGATGGTATTCATCGCCACAAAGGTATGAGACAAGAGAAGCCAGTTTGCTTTTATGATGAGCATCAAGCAAGGGAATTACTTGTACGAGTTTTATTCGCTTTGGTATGAAATGGTCTGGGATCCCAGCATCTCTAGCACTCAATGTGGCCGCTCAACCACTAGCTAGGGCTAAAGGTTATTAAAGAGGATAGGTCTTGATCCCTCAGAATATTCAAGTGAAAACCTGGAACCATTTTTATTTCGTCCATGATATGACCCGGCCACAGATGGAACACTAGACATACCAAACTCAAACAACTTATTTTATTGGTCATATTAGCAGAACATTAGTGTATCATACCAGTATTTCATAACATGTTGTTTGTAGAATGTCCCGGTGGTTATAGGTAAATCAGTTTTCTTCACCGAGCTCTTCACAGCACATAAGAAACAAAACTCCAATAGCTCATCCATTTCACCTGAAAATATAGAAACAAACAATCAGTTTAGTTCATTTTTATCAGTTTTACAACCTGTTTCAATGTTTTTAAACATATTTTAGTCATATAAACCAGAGCTAGAAGGGTGTTTGACACAAAAACATGTGTCTCCCACAAAGGGCCAAAAATCCTTTGACCTAAAAATCCTGATAATATGCTCAACTTAGTGGTTAAGGAGAATTAGCACGTACAAACTTTGTGACATCCATCCAGCACAAAATCAATATGTCTTCCTCACATTATGTTGGAGACAAAATTTCTGGAATAACTTATCAACGAGTACTGATTTGCTCTTCTGCAAGCAAACTGATCACTTACATCAATGTGAGGAACATGACTGTAGCAAATGTCATGACAATCTTAACCTGTCCTACTAAAAATCCAACCTCATTTGTTTTTTATTCTGGTTTAATGCTGTTTCTCATGTTTTTATTCTGGTTTATTGCTGTTTCTTAGGTTTTTATTCTGGTTAATTGCTGTTTCTTAGGTTTTTATTCTGGTTTATTGCTGTTTCTTAGGTTTTTATTCAGGTTTAATGCTGTTTCTCATGTTTTTATTCTGGTTTATTGCTGTTTCTTAGGTTTTTATTCAGGTTTATGGCTGTTTCTTAGGTTTTTATTCTGGTTTATTGCTGTTTCTTAGGATTTATTCAGGTTTAATGCTGTTTCTCATGTTTTTATTCTGGTTTATTGCTGTTTCTTAGGTTTTTACTCTGGTTTATTGCTGTTTCTTAGGTTTTTATTCAGGTTTAATGCTGTTTCTCATGTTTTTATTCTGGTTTAATGCTGTTTCTTAGGTTTTTATTCAGGTTTAATGCTGTTTCTTAGGTTTTTATTCTGGTTTATTGCTGTTTCTTAGAATTTATTCAGGTTTAATGCTGTTTCTCATGTTTTTATTCTAGTTTATTGCTGTTTCTTAGGTTTTTATTCAGGTTTAATGCTGTTTCTCATGTTTTTATTCTGGTTTATTGCTGTTTCTTAGGTTTTTACTCTGGTTTATTGCTGTTTCTTAGGTTTTTATTCAGGTTTAATGCTGTTTCTCAGGTTTTTATTCTGGTTTAATGCTGTTTCTTAGGTTTTTATTCAGGTCTATGGCTGTTTCTTAGGTTTTTATTCTGGTTTATTGCTGTTTCTTAGGATTTATTCAGGTTTAATGCTGTTTCTCATGTTTTTATTCTAGTTTATTGCTGTTTCTTAGGTTTTTATTCTGGTTTATTGCTGTTTCTTAGGATTTATTCAGGTTTAATGCTGTTTCTCATGTTTTTATTCTAGTTTATTGCTGTTTCTTAGGTTTTTATTCTGGTTTAATGCTGTTTCTTAGGTTTTTATTCTGGTTTATTGCTGTTTCTTAGGTTTTTATTCTGGTTTATTGCTGTTTCTTAGGTTTTTATTCTGGTTTATTGCTGTTTCTTAGGTTTTTATTCAGGTTTAATGCTGTTTCTCATGTTTTTATTCTAGTTTATTGCTGTTTCTTAGGTTTTTATTCAGGTTTAATGCTGTATTCTAAGCAGTACTAACAACTTATCCTTCCATCAGAAACCAGCAACTTCTCCACAGGTGGATTAAAATTGAAATTGACCAGTCACTTGACCTATGACCTCCCATAAAAACAGTCACATGACCTGTCACATAACCTTCCACATAAACAGTCACATAACCTGCCATGTAAACAGTCACATGACCAACCACATAAAGAGTCACATGACCTGCCACATAACATTCACATGACCTGCCACATAAACAGTCACATGACCAACCGCATGACCAGTCACATGATCAGACATAAGATCATTAAAGGACTCCTGAGAATAATGCAATACCTTGTGATAGGACCACTTTTCCATCTTCAGCTGTTCCATTAGCTTCCTAAAAATAATATCATATTATTAAGCCATATAATATATTAAATGCTTAAACATCATAAAAAAACAATGAGTATGTGACCAGCTTATTAAGTAATTAGAATTTTTTAAATCCAATTTACTGTAATACACTGGAGACTATTTGTATCCTCTTGATGTTTCGTTCATTAATATATTTTAAGTTTGGTGAAGACCTGCCCAAGATGTGTTCTGGTAATGTTTGTTCAAAAGTCACCCGAATACTCTCACCCTACCACTAGGCTATCGAGGAAGATTCCCTGTGAAGTTTGACAATCCTGGGCCAAACCATTCTCAATATATTGATTAGAAACCTTTGGTTTAATGACTGGCAGACACACAGACTGACCAACATGTGCAAAGCAATATATAGCCCCCTCACCAAAGAGGGGGGGGGATGATAAAACAAGTTTTCTGTAGGACAAGAGGGCCCAAAGGGCCCTAGGTCGCTCACCTGTCGAATTTAACCTAGATTTTGTTAAGATGATCATTGTGACCAAGTTTTATACAGATTAGGCAAATATTGTGACCTCTAGTGACTACAAAAGGTTTTTATATGATTTGACCTTGTGACCTAGTTTTTGACCCCAGATAAACCAATATCAGATTTGACCTAGATTTTAATGAGATGATCATTGTGACCAAGTTTCGTAAAGATCAGGCCAAAACTGTGACCTCTAGTGACTACACAAGGTTTTTCTATTATTTGACCTTGTGACCTAGTTTTTGACCCCAGATGACCCAATATCGAACTTGATCTAGATTTTTTTGAGATGATCATTGTGACCGAGTTTCATAAAGATTAGACCAAAATTGTGACCTCTAGTGACTACGCAAGGTATTTCTATGATTTGACCTTGTGACCTAGTTTTTGACCCCAGATGATCCATTATCGAACTCGACCTAGATTTTGTTGTTATGATCATTGTGACTAAGTTTCGTAAAGAACAGGCCAAAACTGGGACCTCTAGTGACTACATAAGGTTTTTCTATGATTTGATCTTGTGACGTAGTTTTTGACCCCGGATGACCCAATATCAAACTTGACCTAGATTTCGTTGTGTAGATCATTGTGACCAAGTTTCGTAAAGATTATGCTAAAACTGTGACCTCTAGTGACTACACAAGGTTTTTGTATGATTTGACCTTGTGACCTAGTTTTTAACCCCAGATGACCCATTATCGCACTTGACCGAGATTTTATTGCGATGATCATTGTGACCAAGTCTCATAAAGATTAGACCAAAATTGTGACCTCTAGTGACTACACAAGGTTTATCTATGATTTGACCTTGTGACCTAGTTTTTGACCCGGGATGACCCAATATCGAACTTGACCTAGATTTTGTTGAGATGATCATTGGGACCAAGTTTCATAAAGACTAGGTCAAAATTGTGACCTCTAGTGACTACACAAGGTTTTTCTATGATTTGAGCTAGTGACCTAGTTTTTGACCCCTGATGACCCAATATCGATCTTGACCTAGATTCTGTTGAGATGATCATTGTGACCAAGTTTCATAAATATTAGACCAAAATTGTGACCTCTAGTGACTACACAAGGTTTATCTATGATTTGACCTTGTGACCTAGTTTTTTACCCCGGATGACCCAATATCGAACTTGACCTAGATTTTGTTAGGATGATCATTGTGATAAAGTTTCATAAAGATTAAGTCAAAATTGTGACCTCTAGTGACTACACAAGGTTTTTCTATGATTTGACCTAGTGACCTAGTTTTTGACCCCAGATGACCCAATATCGAACTTGGCCTAGATTTTGTTGAGATAATCATTGTGACCAAGTTTCATAAAGATTAGGCTAAAATTGTGACCTCTAGTGTCTACACAAGCCAATTGTTGACGGACGGACGACGGACGGACGACGGACGAAGAGTGATCACAAAAGCTCACTCTGTCACTTTGTGACAGGTGAGCTAAAAACCAGGATAAATATGAAATATATGAGCTATACTTGTACCTGATCTTGTTCTTTATCCCATTCATCTCCGCCGCAAGCCCCTGTATGAGTGACAGTATCATTATCTTCCAGTGTCAGCTGTTGGACTTCATCAACATCCCTCATATCCAACACATCCTGGTTGGCCTTCTCTTTGCTGTCTATCACATCTGCTGGGAAACAATAATATTGTAAACCGTCTCTATTTCTGTATGGCTCTGTTGTATTCTCACATTTTCATCAAGCCTTTGTTTGTTTATTTGGGTTTAACATAGTTTCTCAACAATTTTCCAGTTACACAATGCGACAGATTCATCTAACCAGTTTCCTGGACTGAATCCTACTAACTTACATACCCCTCCTCAAGAAACCAGCAACTCCCCCACATGTGAAGTTTGTCTAATTTTCATGGAAGGATATGATCGGCCACAATCAGGAATTGGACCTGAATCACTGAGTTACAAATCCAGTGCATTAACCACTGGATTACCATCAAGCCTTTGTTAGCCAAACTTGCCTATTTTCCTCTCTAACCAAATCACTGTATGTGTGTGGCTAAAACTGTAAACCTACCATGGACAAGGCTAGGCTGGTTGATCATGTACACTCCCAAGGCAAATTGTTATTCTGAAGTAGTTTGAGATGTAAAATGCTTCTTAGTTTACAATGTCAGAAAAAACTACTGTCCACCTATTAAAGCGATAACCATGTTAAGTTCACAAGCATGAATTATCGCAAATTTATTGAACATGCAAATATAATGAAAATTGAACCCTCGCAAAATTTCAGATTTTGAGTTTCCAATATCCTATGTAAATAATGTTAAATTTTTGAGTACCTGGATTAGGAATAGTTTCCGGATTGTTTTCGACCACACCATTTTCTGCCTCCAGCTCTTCAGTTAGTTCAACAGGAAGTGGATCATCCTCTATAACAGGCGGTGATGATTTGTCTCCAAATGCCCTGATGTCAATAAAATATCTTGTGTAAATCAGACCGCAGTAGAAAATGAATTATTTTTTATGGGGGAACATGCTAGGATTAGTTACACTTTTGTACTAAAATTATTAAAAAACTTTAAACATATTTATAATACCTGGAAGATGAGTACCCGTTGCCAAGGACATTTATAATACCTGGAAGATGAGTACCCGTTGCCAAGGACATTTATAATACCTGGAAGATGAGTACACGTTGCCAAGGACATTTATAATACCTGGAAGATGAGTACCCGTTGCCAAGGACATTTATAATACCTGGAAGAGTACACGTTGCCAAGGACATTTATAATACCTGGAAGATGAGTACCCGTTGCCAAGGCATTGAGCGGATGCTGACCGATGAGTAGTAATGCATATTCTTAAACAGTTTTAAATTTCTTTTAAAGACTGGCCAATGTCTGTCCCCCCAAGTATGTCGCCCGATGTTGAAAAAAATATATCTTTATAATGCCATGCTAAAATAAATCTAACTTTTTATCTACTTGTATCTTTAGAATATCTTGCCAATATAAATATGTCTTTATAATACCTAGCTGAAATAAATCTATGTTAACAATAACATATTTCATAATGAACTGCATGCAATTAATAATGACAGAAAGTTGTCATATAATTGAGGTAAGTACTAACGTAGCTTACCATAACTCATCCCCGAGGACATGCTGAGGATGAATACCCTTGCCTTTCATTCCCGAATCAAAGAAGTCACTACCCGACAACAACGTTTGTCCAACAACAACGGGACATCTACAAATAGAACAAGATATGTTTGTAAAATGTGTATGCTCCCATGGTTGCCCAACAGTCAGTAATGTTAGAAGTCATGGCGATTTTGAACTTCTGACCACAATATAAATAGGATCATCTACTGTTGATGACTTACCTCCATGTAATGTTAAAGGATCCTAGGGTCAAGCATTCTTGAGTTGTTCATAGAACGAAAATTGTTTGGCCTACTGACCGCCATGAAAAAAACAATATACACCCTTATCAATGATGGGGGCATTAACATGATTTGTACAATCAAACACCTGATTGACATTTGGGGATAAATAAAAGCTTCTTTCAGG
Source organism: Spisula solida (assembly GCA_947247005.1). Lineage (NCBI taxonomy): Eukaryota > Metazoa > Mollusca > Bivalvia > Venerida > Mactridae > Spisula > Spisula solida. The sequence goes on along the minus strand of OX365948.1, from coordinate 45,905,021 downwards.
TATATCTGCAAATGCCGTCAGGTTGACACGACTATCTGATATAACAACCATATACAATAGTAGCAATCATCAGAATAGGTGAAATACCAACCTGTTTCCATAAATATTAACTGAGCAAACTTGTCCTTTCTTTATATGTTTGAATGTAGAAGGCGTCATTTGTTTTCGTACAATTACACCAGGTAACATTAGGTCTGAAAACCATAGAAAACACTGTCACTTTACATCAAAACAATAAATACATAAACATGATATAGTTATTTATAACCACTCGCAAACTTGAAATTTAAATTCCTCTAGCAGTTTTCATTTTAACTTTTCACTTTATGATAAAAACTTTCCAGATTTTGAAAAGTAGAACAACCTATTCGGTCAGTTTTATAAAGCTTTGTAACCTTTCCAGAGTAGCCCTTCCTTGAGCAACATATTTTTGTTCCAGGAGGAACCATCAACTACATGTATTTGTTTAACTCTCCATAACAACAACCTCTATACAACACCCAAACTTTATGCTTCCCAATGGATGTTACCCCAGAGATTATTTTTCATAAAGCCTATGGCTTTCACATGTACAATCAGTATTTCATTCAGGGTACTGGATTGAGCGCACCTCCGGCTTTAATCCAATAATGACCCCCATCCTGCACTAAAGCTTGGATGAGGGACCATTATTCTGTATTTCGGGATGTACTATCCAAACATACTATAAAGTTTGAAATTATTGCAAGGTCTTTTTTTTCCCTTTATTCGTGAAAGAAAGTTTGCCAAATGTTTATGTGACTTAAACTTCTAGGATTTGATTTCTGAATTTACGGTAAACCAACCTGCACCATCAACCATTTTCTTAAACACAGGAGGCCATGTTGTAAACCTGTCTACTAAATCTGGATACTTCCAAAGAAGATACACTGAAATGACAAGTTAAAATTAAATAATGAAACGTAAAAATTAAACAGGAATGTTTTTACAAATTTTATTTATAATAAGAAACTGGTACAAAAATTCTATGTACAACAATACAGATTCAAAAATATAATGTGGCTAAATGAATAAAGTAGATAGAAGATAAGATTGAACAAAGTTACACCGACCAATACCGCCTCAGTAGGCTGTAGCCTAGCTTGTGGTAAAACTTCTACTTAGAGCCGGAGGTCCCAGGTTTGATACCAGGCCTTATCATACCAGAGAAATAAGAATGGTACAAGTAATACTCATGCTAGAATGCTCAGCATAAAAAAATAAACAAAATGGCTTCTCTCTCATACCCTGGTAGTGATGGATACCATCCGGATTGAGGTGTCAAGAGTGATTAATATAAGTTTTAAGAACTTGTAGATATTACAACACCTAAAAGAATTAATTAGCTGAAAAACAATTTAAAAAACCAATACCTCATTACCTGTAGGATACAAAACCTTCTGTTTATCAATTTCAAACAGCATAGGGGTCTTGTTAACCACGTAAATAAAGGCCGTATCTCCAGCATGCGTGTAAATCTTCACAATCATCACATCTTCCTTGTTCGGAATAATATTACTCGCAGATTCTGCATCAATGGACGGGAAACTTTTCACAATTTCTGCTCTCAGCTTCTTCCTGGATATTAAGAATATAAACCCCAAAGTTTTTTTTAAAAAGAATAAATATATTTCCTTTAAAGTTATTAAACAGATAGTGAAATAAATGGATGTGAAAAATATGCACAATGTTGGGGTTCAAACCCACATTATGACCCCTAACTCTAGTACATGTATTGCGCTCTACCAACTGAGTGTACCTATCTATTTTTTTTTATCACATAACATGCGGTCCAGGAGTGCCGTAAAGCCGTGACGTAAATATCGTTCGGCACTCCCAGACCGTGCAATAAATATTTAAATTAGCTTGACGTGATGTTAGCCAATACATGCATTGATCCGTCACTGACGTCATGATAATATCAACGTCGCCATGACGTCGCACTCATTGTACCGCTAAATTTTGGCTGAAACATATGCAGCGCACATCATCATTCTGAACAATATTGAGCGTTTTCTTAGGTTATGTGATAAATAGAATCTTACATTCGTGCTCATTACATACGAGTTTTATTAAACTCGTCGACAAAAACAATATGACACTCGGCAAAATCTCGTGTCATATCATTTTGTCCACTCGTGTAATAAAACTCGTATGTAGCTAATGAGCACTCGTGCAAGATCCTCTATATAATACTCCTCTTTGGGACGTAGATAACGCATAGCTGGGTTGTTTCTAAGCCCTCTATGACATTTGAATCGATTGAGGGCCATCAAACCGACAAACACAGCTTCCACCAATGAAGTAAATTACGAAGGAAGTGCCCCTAACTTGGCCTAAGGCTGATCTGCTGATGACAGTGATGTGGGGCTCAAACCCATGACCTTAAACAGGACCTGTGATGCGCTCTTCAGGCTAATTTAATTGAACAGGTGTCTAACAGTAAACCAAGTCAATTTCTAATAATGTACTTTACACACTGACATCATTCATAAACCACAATTTTTTCAACTGCTTAAATTTGTAACCGAAATAGAGCATATCCGAATTTTATTCTACTTCGGAAAAATGTAAGATTTGATGGACATGTCATTCATTAATTCGAAAAAAAATCATCAATAGACATAGCTACCTGTCAGATCCTTTCATCGAACTCTGGGATTTAACCCTAAATGCCTTTTTGAACATACTGAAGAAAAATATGCCGGTTCACCACTTTTTCAATTAATTCCTGCAAGACAGAGTTGTCGTTCTTTGCACCGAAGAGCTTTTTAAAAAGCTAGTATGACTGAACAAAATTGGACTCTTCAGACTACAGAAATTTGCGAATATTTTTATAGTTCTAGATAGCTTTTTGTTAACTGTTCAGACTATTATTCCGTCTTCATAACCAAACAAGAGGGCCCAAAGGGCCATAGGTCGTTCACCTGTCCTAGTTCATGCAGACCCCTTGATGGTAGCTTCTATTGCATGTACAAGGTTTTCATATTGTCTTTTAAAGCGACATTGCAATTAACATCACATAGACCAAATTGCATATTGAAGTTTACGCCAAGTTTTGTCTAAGATTTGACCTTGTGACATAGTTTTTGACCACAGATAACCAAATATCGAACTTGACCTAGATTTTGTTGACATGGTCATTGTGACCCAGTTTCATAAAGATTAGGTCAAAATTGTGACCTCTACAGTCTACACAAGGTTTTTCTATCATTTGACCTTGTGACCTAGTTTTTGACCCCGGGGGGCCCAATATCAAACATGGCCTAGATTTTGTTGAGATGATCATTGTGACCAAGTTTCATAAAGATTAGGCCAAAATTGTGACCTCTAGTGACTACACAATGTTTTTCTTTGATTTGACCTTGTGTCCTAGTTTTTGACCCCGAATGACCCAATATCGAACTTGACCTAAATTTTGTTGACATGATCATTGTGACCGAGTTTGATAAATATAAATATAATATATAACTTCTAGTGACTACATTAGGTTTTTCTATGATTTGACATTGTGACCTAGTTTTTAACCCCAGTTAACCCAATATCGAACTTGACCTAGATTTTGTTGAGATGATCATTGTGACCAAGTTTCATAAGGAATAGGTCGAAATTATGATCTCTACTGACTACCCAAGGTTTTTCTATGATTTGATCTTGTGACCTAGTTTTTAACCCAAGATGACCCAATATTGAACTTGACCTAGATTTTGTTAAGATGATCAATTTGACCTAGTTTCATAAAGATTAGGCCAAAATTGTGACATCTAGTGACTACACAAGGTTTTTCTATGATTTGACCTTGTGACCTAGTTTTTGACTCCAATTGAACCAAAATTAAACTTGACCTAGATTTTGTTGAGATGATCATTGTGACCAAGTTTCATAAAGATTACACCAAAACTGTGACCTACAGTGTCTACACAAATTGTGGACGGACGACGAACGGATGACGGACGACGGACGGAATAGTGATCACAAAAGCTCACTCTGTCACTTTGTGATAGGTGAGCTAAAAAGCACAAATGTTCACAGAACACTCGACCACAACGTTTACGTTATTATTATAAATACAATCAAACCTCAAGACGTATCTTTGAACACAGGCCTAAAAAATTATGTCACAAAATAGTTTTGAAATTCTCATCATCTCGTCACCATTACTATATATAAGAGAATATATTATATATAGTAATGACGGGATGATGGGGAATTTCAAAACTCTGTTTTCCTTTGCTTTCATTTCGCGCACACAGTTTATTATGTACTTATATCTAATGCGAGAGCGCCGACTGTGAGGCTGTGTGGTTTGTGATATCCAAAGGCAAACTGAACTATACCTTCAAACCCGTCATCACTTGATCTTTCCTCTCGTATTAACAAAAACCTTGGAGAGGAATTAATATAAGTTTTCAAAAACTTGTTTTCCGATACATTACTTATTACATGTTTGTATTGTTGTATATATGTACGAATATTGAAATAAATACAGTTTAAACCAAAACTCTGTATTTTGTGATTTAATTTCTTAGGCCTGTGCTTTGAACCTTTAAAATTGATTTTGTTATTGAGCTGTCTTTGATACTTTTAGGTTGAATACTGAGCAAAAAGACAGAGAAGGTAGCACTCAACTTAACCAGCCGAGCACAGAAAACATTAAAACACACAAAGCACAATGCCCAACTGAACCAACCGAGCACAGGAAACATAAAACACACAAAGACACAATGTCCAACTAAACAAGCGCAGATCCGCCCAAGTCCAAGCTATCGAAAAGTACAATAAATTGTAACTTGCTGAATGACCCAGTTTCCACAGCAAAAGGACTATAATGCCCCGCTATATTGGACCTGGAAAGTATGGTGGTCTCATTATTGAGATGTATTATTATTATAAATCATTTGTCCCAGAAAATTGTTGTCTGCTACAACACTGTGCCAAATGTGAGCGAACTTATTTTAAAAATCAGTCCTTTATTTTGATGGATTTGTTTCAGCACATTGTAGATTGTTGTAATATAATTATATAATAATATTATATACATTAGATCATTTCAAGTTACTAAATTAGCACCATTAATGATTTATTATACTTTTTGGTACTGTTTCTTACTTGTATAGATCTATATAGTTAGTAAGTTAGTAACTATAAATGGTATGCAATGTATTGAACATTCTATGGTTGCTAAGTAACTTACTTAGCAACCATAGACTGTTCAATACAATGCATACTAAAGTCTACCTATCTGGTTGCCATGGTAATATGGACCAATATTTCAACTATATTAATAGCGTATAATCTAAAAAACATAATTGTCATATATAAAATCTGATATAAAGAAGAAAGGTGTGAATAATAAAAATAATAAAAAACATAATTCATACATGCCATACTTTGCTGAACCATTTGCAGGAGATTGGTGATGGAAATGCAGGAGATTTCAATAAAATGCAGGAGATTTTTTTTGCTCGAACTATCGACTAAAATTAATGAAGTTTATATGCAGTTTGCACTTATTTTACTTGTATGACAATACCATGCATGCATACATGCTTCGTGAAGTAATTTAATCTAGTGTTTGGGATGATATTCATGATGTAAACAACAAATGTCCAGTATGTTCAAGTCTTATGACTCATAGTTAAAACATTTGTAAGTTACCGAACCAAATGCTGACTGGACATGTATTAGTTATTGTTACATTTATGCTATATCAGTTCATTTATCATACATCTGAAAAGAAGACACATCAAGCAGAAGATTACCTGATAAAAAAACATAGAAAAGAACTCATATGTTCAAAATGGTGCTAACATATTAATTCAAACTCAAAAATGCATTGATAATACAGATATAAAATCAATTCAGTTAATTTATAAAGCTTAAAAAATGTATCTGAAATTGATGTGGACTGAATATCATGCAAATTCTAAATTCCAAACTAAAACTTTTTGAGGCCTTTTCCTTTGATACTGTAACTGCAAAGGGAAGTAACTGCTACGAGTTTATTTCTGTAATGTACGGTCATGTGTGGGCTTTAAACCTAACCAGTAAACAAACATATTTTCGGCTGCTTGGGAAGATGTTTATCAGTTTATGACACCTTAGCATACCCTTATCGGGACAATTATCGATTGTTTATTGGAGTGACCACTCTCCTGGGGTGTTATAAAGGTTTGTTATGTAATGACTTGTTGATTAATTGTAAGTTTATCACCGGAAATTACGAGGAAAGTGAAACTTTAATAATTCTGAGATTCTTACGCGGATTTTTGTCAAATCCGGGAGATTTTATCAAAATGCGGGAGTGCGTGAGTTGAGGCTCAAATGCGGTAGACTCACGCACGATCCGGGAGATATGGCATGTATGATAATTGTCACATATAAAATCTGATATAAAGAAGAAAGGTGTGAATAATAAAAATGAAATAGAGTGATAGGTTCTATAATGAATTAACCTCAAATAAATTTAAATTAAATTGACGGCTAGTTGCGTTTTTTAATAATAGTCTAAATATAGTCCCTGATATATTCCGCCAAAGCCAAAATATGTTGAAACAATTGTAAATCCATAAAAAATAAAGAACTTGAGAAAGACTTGTTCAGTTCACTCACTTTTGACCTGGTACATGTTCTGTTGCAGGATGTGTGGCACTTTTCATTGCCGACTGTATGTTTATAATAGACATATACACGAGCATGTATGTCCATGTATTTCCTGTAATCAAAAATGTAATGCATTCGAAATCAATTGGGAAACATTGTCGATAGGCTGTTGACATGTGCTAAGGCATTCAGCTTGTTGAATTTAGGTCGTTTGGCTGGGACTTTCAGCTTTATTACTGTTGTTCTTTAACTTTTTAGGACTTCAGACAGCTAAAACTAGATATTTTCAGCCGTTTACTGTTGAAACTAGGTCATCCAGCTAGGACATTCAGCTTTTTGATTGCTGAAATTAGGCCATTCAGCTTTTTGACAGATGGGACTTTCTCGTTCGCTTATGTGTTGGGCATTGTGCTGTGTAATTGTGGTATGTGATGTTTTTATGTTTTCTGTGCTCGGCTGCATAAGTTGAATGCTGTCCCTGTCCGACTTTCTATTATTTTTTTATAATGTGTTTCCATGGTCCGATGGCCTAATACACCACAGATAAAGCTGTAATTATATATTGATACCTTTCGCCGACATTTTGGCTGCTCAGATCAAAGGCCTAAATTAAGATACGGTCACCTGCCGCCCCGAGTCAAGTATTGCATACATGTATTTCAAATTCGTAATTATGCTCAAATTCGAAGACGGCGTTGTTTATTTCTGTGATGTTTGTACTGGCGTGATTATGGCAGCATGCGAAGTCAGTTTTGCAATGTCAGTAGATGTTCTTACAATACGGTATGTTCAAAGAAAATGTTTGTATTATCTCTGGTATATTTTAACATTTCATTGTAACACAAACCTCGGAGAGCTTGTGTGCTTCTGAAAAGTCCTGAATTAGTACTTAGTGCACTTCTGGGCTGCTATTCACAAATCATTTTAGTGGAAAACTTAAATAATTCGACTTATGTTATATACTTGTGCAGCGTATATTTCTGAAAATTGAAGAATAACCAACGATTTCTTATTGATGATAGTAGTTATTTACAATGTTTATAACGCCGCTATAAAATCATGCAAAAAACTACACCATTGTATAATCACTTTTTTGTTCAGCTGATCAATACACTTTTAAAACAAAATTAAGATCTTAAGAATCTTATAAGTGTTCTACTAAGATGTTTAGTGAATACCATCAATATACATGTAATTCAATTCGATACTGAAAGTGAATGTACGGATCATAAATTGAAATACTAACCTTTAAAGTTTACAATGAATACAATGTATTGTATACGTCAACTGTCTATTATAGATATTTCAGATTGGTGACAATGGAAGGGTTACTCTGAGAGCATGAGGATGACACCAAAATCAAAACAAAGAAACGAAAAGGGACAAATGAACATATTTATTAGCACAAACATGCTGCTTCTTTGCATTATAAACAAATATTTTTACCGTAGACTGGTACATAAAATCAAATACATGTATAGATAAACCATGTTTTTTGAGCCGTGACTAATTTATGCAGCAAAGTTGATTCACCCTAAAAGGGTATGTATATATAAGCAATAACAACATCAGTTAAATAAGTAGTTTCTGTAAGTAACTCAATACGTGGCCCAATGGATACGGCGATGTCTTCTGAGACTTACTTTTACAGGTTCGATCCTTGGTATGATCACTTTTTATATATTTTTTCAAATCGCTTGTTCAAGTAATATTACACAAGAACGTTTCCTGGAATGTATTTAATAATTAGCGATTTATTAGTCAAAATTAAGTGTCGTTAGTCATAGTAACAGGGTGTAACTATAAACGTGTAATGGCTTCAACTAGTTAACATACTGGTGAAGATGTTGGTATGATAATGACTATTTAATATGGCTTGTATTAAATACCTTATACAGAAAGTTTGCAAGGAGTTCATAATTTATATTATATACATGTAGTCTATGTGTCTTTTAACTTTGACACAAACAATGGCCTTAGCTAATGCAATAAACGGTCTTCAAGCAACCGCTATAAGATATCCAAATGCATCATCCTACTCAGAGACAGACAAAACTGACAGGTTGTCAACCAACACACCAAGTGAAGTCGAAAATCTTTGACACGAGTTTAAGTATTGCATTCAGTAAAAGATAAATTAATACTGGACCAGAGGAAAAAATGAAATAAAAACAGCGAAACATGAAAAACCATTACAGGTACAATGCAAAGTCAAAATAATTATTAAAAAATGTCTTGGACAATGTCTTCATATTCTTGACGAAAATGAAACAAAATAAATGAAGTGAGAAAAACAGTGCAGTTATCAGGGCTTGAACCCGCATTCTCAGGCTGACAATTAAGCTCTCTACCGATTGAGCCAGCGATACTGACAATATCAGGTCAAGCAATTATATATATTAACGCATTTTTAAGGTATCCCAACCAGGTATATTCACACACCATGACTAAATAGTGTAATCTCCCGTCACGGCTCAAAACTCGTGGTTGATCTATACATGTATGTACACATTTATAAATACAATCAATAAGCGAGATCAAAATCGACTATATGTATTAATTAAAGAAGACATTTTTATCTATGCATTTGTATATATTAAAACCTGGTTAATGTTCGGACGATTTTGAGCTACAATACGGAGCTTCAGACTTTTCAAGAGGAGATATTCCTCTAATGATATCAGCAGCCTTTTCAGCTATCATAATGGTAGGAGCATTCAAGTTTCCACTAACCATACTTGGCATAACTGAAGCATCTACAACACGCAGATTTTCAACTCCAAATACCTTTGTTTCTGAATCAACAACCGCCATCGGATCATTAGACTGTCCCATTTTACAAGTACACGATGGGTGATAGTTTGTGTCAGCGGTACTACGAATGAACTCTTCCATTTGTTTCCTTGACTGAATATTACTTCCTGGCTGTAGCTCTTCTCCCCTAAACTCATCGAAAGCCTTCTGTTTGGCAATTTCCCTAGCTAACCTTATACTGTCAATCATCTCTTGTATGTCACCTTCAGTTGTTAGATAGTTGGCAACGATTTTTGGATGCTCTCGAGGGTTCCTCGATTTAAGTTTTATATGTCCTTTACTTGTAGGCCTCATTGGCCCCATGTGAAATTGGAAGGCATGACAACTAGCCATTGTTCTACCATGGTCATTGGTAGCTAAAGGCAAGAAATGGATCTGTATATCAGGATGGTCAACATCTGAACGGCTACTGATAAAACCACCACTTTCAAAATGAGCAGTCGCTCCCCAACCTTTTCTGAACAAGAACCACTGAAGTCCTATTTTTATCATGTTATGAGGGAATTTCCACTGGGCAGGGTATAATGAAACTGGTTTCAAACATTTATATTGAACACATAAGTCAAGGTGATCCTGCAAGTTCTCACCTACTCCAGGTAGATCAGCAATAACTGGAATGCCCATATCCTTGAGGTCTTCACCATTACCGATTCCTGACAACATTAATAGCTGTGGCGTATTCACAGCTCCTCCACAAACTATCACTTCTTTTTCAGCGAAAACCTTCTTGGCAACACCATTTTCCTCGTATTCAATACCAATAGCTTTATTTTGATCGAATAACACTTTCGTAGTTAAAACGTTAACTTTAGTTTCCAGGTTAGATCGGGAATTTTTTATCGGATGAAGATATCCAGCGGCAGCACTCCATCGTATTCCTTTATGAATGGTCATATCCATCCACCCAACCCCTTCCTGTTGGTACCCATTCATGTCATCAGTGTGAGGAAATCCAGCTTGTTGTCCAGCTTCTATGAAAGCATGATGAAGCGGATTACCCGTCTTGCCACGTGACACTGACAGCGGTCCACTTCCACCACGATAATCGTTTCCACCAAGTTCATGAGACTGAGCCTTCTTAAAATAAGGCAAACAATCTGCATATGACCAGTTAGTGGCACCTTCACTTTCCCAACGATCATAATCCAGTGGATTCCCTCGTACATAAACCATGGCATTCAGAGACGAGGAACCACCCCATACCCGTCCACGTGGCCAATACATCTTACGATTATACATGGCTGCTTCGGGTTCAGTATGATAATACCAATTATATTTATCATCATATAAATTGTACATGCATGCAGCAGGCATCCAAATCTTCCAAGTGGAATCTTTTGGCCCTGCTTCCATGAGAAGTACGTTATCTTTACCGCTTTCAGTTAGCCTGTTGGCTAGCACACAACCTGCAGATCCTGCACCAACTATAACATAATCAAACGAAGGGTCCGATCCCTTGCTCGAACAATGTTTACTTGTCGTACCAACAAATCTGAGGGAGTTGGGAGACACGTTAGTCCAATCACGTGAATTGTTAAACACTGGACACTTCTTCCAACTGCTTTTCCAACGGGAAGCAACTCGTCTGCAATTACTTAACGCTGACATTTTCTTTAAAAAATGAAACACGTGTTGGTTTCAGTATTAAATTTAATCCAGTGTGGACGTCCTAGTATTTCACATTTTGAACACTTTTAATCATATACCAAACCACTCAATTACGCATGTCGTTTAACTGTCTGAACTCACAGAGATAACGTGTACTAGTTTACGAACTTACTCATGTTGACAGCGATTAACTCCCTTAGTGATATAAAACATTTACAAAGGGAGCTCACTGTGTAGACGATTGACAGTAATGGAAGTAGTGTCCGGACTGCGCCGTAAGCTGTCCGTGCTTAAGTCTATCTTTTTGTTTGTTTCGTAAAATGAACGTACGTAGACATATTCATGATACATGGTACCGTATTACATGCATGTAGAAAATCTAGCGATTTTGTTTCATTTTCTCGCTCTGTTGTGTGTTGGACATTGTGCCATGTGTGATTGTGGTCTACATGTAGCTGTGTTATTTCTGTTTGCTGTGCTCGGCTGTTTCAGTTGAGTGCTAGCGCTACCACAATTTATTTGAATCATTTGTGCTCACACTTCTGGTGGGGGAATATCACTTTACCAAAAACAATATTTTGCTACTAAAAATGGGCGGTATAACTTGTACTTTCTCTCAATGGCGAAACCTCGTTTTAAAAAGGGCCAGCGGACCCAATTATTCGTGCTAGACATTGAGGTCACCCCGCGCGTGATTACCCTCGGCCTAGGGGGTATATTGGAATGCCAAAAGAAAATTGACTATGGAGGAGCACGTGACCACATGTCAATGCCTGATTGGCTAATGTGTCAGTCTGACTTAAGGTGAGTCTAGACAGTACATTTTGGTTTAAAAATGTACTGTGTAGTTACATGTAGTATACTTCTACCACACAGTTTCTGGAGGTGTACCGTCTAGACACATCTTCACGAATTCGCCAATCGTCTGCTGTAAATGGACTCAATGTTACTATTGATGTAAAATGTTTGAAAATGGTTAGGCCAAATGAATTTATGGAGTGTTTCCACGTTGATTAGGTAGGATTAACCGGTATTCTAACCAACGAGCGGTTAATTGTTTCAGACAAATACACATAGAGGAAATCATGGTGTGCACGAATTATCGATAAAATACAGCTACGACTGACAACTGCAAATAAGCCGTTCGATGATTGGCTATATTAGAATCGAATTAATAAACATGTACCTGTGTTTTATCTAAAATAAAGCTTGTTCAGGTGCGCATCCAATATAGTGACTGTGCTTTATTCTACGATAAAATACATGTACACATTCATTATTTCTTAAGTAAAGTTACTGTTGTAAATACTGGTCTGGCCGAGGAAAACTATTTGACTTGTATCCTATGGTATGCAATGCGAGTGAGTATGTATCAATGATAGAGATGCATCATCATTTTGAACAGACTCGGCTGTTACTATGTCCCGAAGCCTGAAACATGTAGCTACACGTCTATAACTAGAACAATTCATACAGACATATCAAGAAATGAACTTGAATATTACGACATCTATCCCGAAACTTTCCGAACTCCCCTGGTTATTTAGCTTATAATAATAATAATAATAACGTCTTTATTTTCTGTGGATAACACATATATAATTGGCAAGCTTTCATCGGCATGTGCTTGTAGGGATTTATTTCCATCAGGTAATGGATATGTGTGGGTTGTTTGTCAACACATGTTACCTGTGGAAGTTCAGCACTTACCAAATGTTCATACACCTTTATTACAGGCGTACACATAACGACGATATATTAAAGTCGTAACTTGTTGAACATCCCTCAGATGTTGACTTACTCTCGTAGACTTGCCAACGGGCTTTGGAGAACACAACATTCTGCGCAAGCAAATTTGTTAGTTCTTTGAAATCTTTCTTTACGACTTTATAATATCGATCGTGCAATCAAGGTAGTTTATTTGACTTATTTCATTTACTGCAGACGTACAGGCATTTCATTGGCCAATAGAGCGTATTAATTTCGATGCCAAAAAGGAATTAAAAGTGGCAAAAACAAAATAAAGATGTTCCTCAGAAAAGTAAAATTAGTTATTATGGCCACCTTGGTCTTTATTTACCGAAGAAATCGGAAATAGCTGATAGTTAACGATTGTAAAATAATTAAGGAAGTGTCGGCCTGAACATAGCAAGGGTAAATCCGAACCCGATAACATATCGAATTATATAATTACTATATTTATAGGGCATATCTGTGCAACCCGTCTCCTAGATCGGAAAATACTCTTTTCTAAGTAATACTATTTGTTCGCCTGGTCTGCTATGTGGTGCTGCCTGGCAGCCAGAGGCTAGATCTATAGTCTCTGTGGAGCCAACAAATTCCTTAGTCATTTTTCCTTGATCAGATTATCCAAAAAACCTGATTGGAAATCCCCGATGGATGCAGTGCATTTGTTCATATTATACTTATAAATATGTTTTTAGCCTTATCCTTTCAAGATGTTCCTGTTATTATGGCAATAACACTGCAAGCTTGGCCATTTCCGTTTGTCTCCAGTAAATATAAAATGCTTTTGGACCGAGGTGATCAGAATGATTAATACTGCTGCGGATAATTTGGATCTATGATTGAATCCGCGATTATACAATTTATGATATGGGGTCCGCTTCTTTGACCTCGTACACACAATTTGTCAGAAGCGTAGATTTTCAGCCGATTAGATAAACGCATTCGATATACCTTTATCTTTTGCAATTATTCAGTTCGCGTGTACAGAGCTAATCTACACAGCCAGTCAGGCTTATCAGTCGCTGCATCATACGCTGAGTGTAGTAAAGAACAACAAAGAAGATAGAATATTTACACATTCTGTGTACACGTATACTACTGCAACGTGAACGGATTTACTCAAGGTATGTTAACGTTTTAGTTTCACAATAATGAGGTTACTCAGTGTTGAAAAGAGTAATACATTCCCGGTGATAGTTCTACGTACAAATATATTTAATGTCTGCCTCTGTAGTTTATGTAAATGTATGTGCGAGTATGTACTCGATTTGTAGGATGGTACAATGGTGAAATATTTCGTTGCAAAATAGTGCATACATGTACATATGTACGGAGCGCCTTAATTTGTTGGCGAGTTGGCAAATATACCAAACTCTGAACTATGTATATACATGTATAGCTAAGTAATATAACGTACTTGGGTCGATCCATAAGTACCCCGTACAGGCCGGTTTCACAAGTATGTACACATGTATACATACATTTTGTATCGACACTTTGATTCATTACCGGGTATCTGATTCATTATTCTGCTTTATGTGCATGGGTACCAGCTTCATGCGAATTAACTACATACACCTCAAATCATAACTTGGGGCCAATCTGTAGGCCAAAATGCATTGATATTGTGAGTCGGGTAACATATACTGAAAAATAAGATTTTTAGGTAGGAAAATAAGTGTTTAAGTTATTTATACGTGCTTATGTACCGGAAAATCGACGTTCCGCAATGACTTCCAACAAACACAATCAAATGCTCAAGGGTAGGGATAAAGTGTACATTAACCAGAACCGCAATATTATTAAATGTTTTGGTCTTATTTTCTTCAGAATATACGGGTTGATGTTGTTGTTATTTTTAAAATCAGGGACTCAGTCTTTAACAACAGAAAGCTCATTTTAAAAACAATACGTCAAGTTAATGTTATACAATTGGCATGTCATGTAATATGACATATATAAATCGAAAAACAAACTTGTCTAATCTGTAATTGTTTCCTTTTTCAGGGATATAACAAGACATCCGCCCTATCTGATAGGATGATTCTGTTTCAGGACGATATATGGACTCGCAGAAACCAGAAAATTGGTGAGTATTTTTGCAGTGTTGCTAGGCAAAACTGTTTTTAGCTAGCATACCAGTCAAGTTTTGACGCTCACATGGTCGATTCTAAAAATAGTAACATGTGGTTTCCCCTATCACAGTTAGTTCCACGCTGAAAAATATAGTTCTCATCGTTATTCTCCTAAACATTCGTAGCAGTTAATATACATACACAATAATGCTCATGGTGTAAATGAATAGTTTTAATGATTAAACAGCATATTACTAACCATGCATATCCTGGCAACATATGTTTTGACGTTACTAGTACTATTTACTGTTCTGCTTTTTTCAGAAACAAAGAAGTCTCCATGGATACTGAGAAAACTTCGACAGAAAATAGTGATTACCGCACTGGTCCTTATTTTTATCTACACGTTGTTTTACTGTCTCATACCGAAAGTGTTGAGTACGACTAAATCACAATTGTTGCTGGACCATGGAACGCTGTCCAGCAGGAGTGAGCTACATGCTCAATATTTAGTCAACATGCCGTACTGCCAGATCCCCTACGTAGACCCGCACGATCCGTCTATTAAACACGCTGTAAAGAAGACTGGGTCACGTGAATGTCCGCAGAATATGTCACTGACTTACCAAATTGGTCTTGAATTAAACATAAACTGGACAGTAGCGAAATCACCGCCGTACAATGGTCAGCTATCACATTGTACGTTTACGCCGTTATTTCGTCCGCAATATCAACCGACCCATAAGAACTATTTGCGATATCTTGACGAAAGTGAACCGTTTTATGATTCCATCAGAATCGAGCACGAATTTGTTAGAGTAAACTGCTATAACAAGAAGGATAGGAGTGTTTACGTAAATTTTCATGCATTTATTCAACGTAATAAAACAGCAGACGGCATTTATAAAGAACGTTTCAACCGCCAAATTGCGCGCGGTAAATTGAATGAACGCATGAACGTCATTATGATTGGAATGGATTCTGTATCTAGACTAAGTTTTATTCGACAGATGGTGAAAACTCGAGAATTTCTTCAAGATGAACTGGAATCCTTCGATATGATGGGTTATAATAAAGTCGCGGATAATACATTTATAAACATAGTTCCAATGACGCTGGGAAAGTTCGTCCAAGAAATGGAATGGGACGATCACCAGCCGAATTTGACGTTCGATGGTTATGATTTTATATGGAAGCAGTTTTCAGACAATGGCTACCGGACATTTTACGCTGAAGATGCCCCGGATATTGCTATATTTGATTTCTTAAAAGGTGGTTATAAAACGCCGCCTGTCGACCATTTTAACAGGCCAATGAGTGTTGCCATGGAAATGAAAGAACATAATTGGTTCAACAATCACCATTGCTTTCAAGACAGACTCGAAACAAACATTGTTTTGAACTATTTAAGCGATTTTATTGAAACCTATCAGCACGACCCTTTCTTTGCTTTTACATTTATTACCCGCTTGTCACATGATGACGTCAATAGCGCGGGTGCAGCTGACGAACCATATTTCGACTTTTTTAGGAATCTTCACGAGAAAGATCTTCTAAAAAACAGCGCCATATTTTTCTTTAGTGACCATGGTATGAGATTCGGGAAAATTCGGGAAACTTACATTGGCAAACTAGAAGAACGTTTACCGTTTATGCACGTCATGATTCCAAAATGGCTGCGAGAAAAATACCCTATACTCTCTAAGACATTGAAACTAAACCAAAACAAACTTTCTACACCATTTGACGTTTACGAGACTCTACTTGATATACTACACTTCGATGGAATAGTGAAAAACGCGGATGAAAAATCACGTGGTGTAAGCTGGTTGCGAGACATTCCAATCAGTAGGTCATGTGACAGAGCAGGAGTATTACCTCATTGGTGTACATGTTTGCATCACGTGACCTTGTCGACCAATGACGACATCGTTGTCAAGGCGAGCTTCACCATGTTGAAGGAAATAAAATTGGAATTACGGGAGTATGAGTCTATTTGTGAAGACTTGTCATTGCGTTATGTACGAGAGGCAGTTGAGTTAGTAGAAACCGGTGACAACAGTGACATTCACAATGGCGACAAACACGAAAATATTGAACATAATTCTCCTAAGCTACACGCACGTAATATTCAAGTTGTCATAGAAACTGTTCCAGGAAATGCGGTATTTGAAGCAACTGTACGGATAGATTCGGATAAGGGTACACACAAAGTGGTCGGAGATATTAGCAGAATAACTATATATGGTCACCAAGCTGACTGCATCAGTGTCTTTAAGTTGAAGAAATATTGTCAGTGTAAAAATTTAAACAAACTAGAGAAATCATGATTTTGAGTTTAAACGTATTTATTGTCGCAAATCGAAAGTAAATATTATAACTTATTCTATCCCTCTCACAGAAATTTGTCTTGTGAAACAAGACGTACATGCATTATTTATTATCAATGGGGGAGCATACAATGCAAAGTGGTCTTTGGAGATATTTGCACTCTTTTATAGTACGTTATATAAAAAGAGAGTGTACGTATATTCAGGATATGTTCGAATCCCACTGTAGGTGCAAACTATTCCACAACAGCACTATTTGTGACGTGTAGCGGCCGTGCAAATAGTCATTGGTGTTACCATATCAACGAATTACCGGTGTGATGTCATGTTGTCACCTTGAGACAGGTTATTTTTGCAATGTCTCGTTTTTATTCTCAAATTATGTTAAACCTAAACTGCTGAAGTGCGGACCATTTTGATGCTCAAACATTGGAGCGGTGTTGAGCTTATCAGCACTTACGCACCAAATTTTGAAGTAAGCTTTATTAGTTTCCAATATTTCACTTGAAATATTATGTTTTCGGAATCATACGTATTAAGTCCATCTATTTAAATCGACAAATTTGCAAACTATCGGAAAGGAAAATTTGTTAACCCTTCAAAATCAAACTTCGATTAGAATTTATATATATAAAATGTTTTAGAAATGTTTTTGTTTGTTTGTTTAATTTCTATTTCTCTTACTTACATTCCTAGTACATTGTACCTCTTTTTTTAGCTCACCTGGGTACAAAGTGATCAAGTTGAGCATTTAGAACGGAACAAGCACGACTACTTCCTACAGTGTGTCTTTGTATTGATGGAAGTAATTCTTACTCAAAGTTACCAGGTCTAAGTGGCCGAACTTGCCCCGCAAGTTGGCTAGCAGTGACTTTATGGTATATTATTTGTATGTCATTGAACTAATTTGTATATTGAACATGGAACTCGCACCTTGAAATCGTCATGGTCCTTAGATTGTGTCCCTTAGACAGTATTGATTTGCAGGACTGAAATTTAATAGATATAACCGGACAGATCACATACATGTATATATTATTATATAATAACTAAATGAAAATAGGCGAAAATGTGTTTTTTTGAAAGCAGGTCCAATTTTGCGTTTATTAATTGCATTGGACCCCGACACCTTTGTCTAGTATTATAATCCTTCTTTGACAAATTAAAAACATTTTGGTTCCAAATTTAAACGATATGGGCTATAGGGGCCGAACTAGCCCCGGGTATTAAATACAATCACGTCACGTGGTACTTCAGAAAACGATATTTAAATGGTACTATATTTAAGCACATTTAGATATTAGTTGGAATCTAAATTGATCTCAAGAAAAACAAAAACTGATATGGATGTATTTTTTTTCTCAACAGTCGAAAAATGAAATTTCGGACCCAGACCGACACACACTATTGTAAGGCGGTCATCTGTGTACTTATATGGATAAAATCATCGCAAGTGATGTAACAGTATTGATGGCACCTCTTTACCTTGGTTCACGCGTTTTATACAACGGTATGCCGAACATGCCCCGATGCCGGACTAGCCCCGGTCTCCCCTACACGGTAAAAGTAAAAAAAATAATACTTATTTGAAAACAGTTTTTATCACTGTAGGCTTATGTGTCGAACCCCTTTAGGTAAACCCCTAATAACTGTTCTTGGATATGTCTGGACTAAAACTAGAACAGTAATACTTCAAAAGAGTGTTTATAAAGGATTGCGACTTTAACATCACAGATGCGACATTTAGCGTCAGGGGGATTGCGACATTTAGCGTCGGTTGCGACATTTAGCGTCGGTTGCGACATTTTTAGGTGACTCGCTACCTTTGCGCGACGACATATAAAAAATGGTTTCCGAAGATATCTTTAATATATATATATATATTGTCGAATATTATAGTTATTTAACGTCCTGTACGGGTAAGGCGACGTTAGCGCGTTTTGAAGGTTTTGTGAAGCGTCGGGTGTATACCCTTCTCGATCGTTTTATAAAGGTAATCGATGGAAATTTCTTAAAGTATATCTTCGGAAACTATAGATTGTTTACTTGTAGCCATCAAAATTTCATATAAATCGGTGAGAAGTCGACCATTTTTATATGACGTCGCGGAAAGGTAGCGAGCCACCTTAACGCCAAGTGCGACATTTAGCGTTGATGCGACGTTTAACGTTGCTACAACGATATTGATTATCTATATGTAAATCTCGTTTATTTAAAAAAAGTGAATAGTCATTAAAAGACATGATAAAAGTCAACCAAATGTGCAATCGAGTGCTTATTTCATGAAAAAACGCGACAAACGTACAACAAACTAAACTTGCATTTGAAAAAAAAGAATTGGCAAATGCACGTAAATGTCAAATATCTGGATTACGACACTTGTCAGATACTTGCTTTGTGTATTTGGTATTGCTTTAAAGTCAAATATATACATGTATATCCAAAATTCGAAGAGATATAATTTTCTATCTTAGAATACCGGTTAGTCGTCGTCACTCTCCAATGTCATATGTCGGTTAGACAAATAAACGCACACGGCCGATGTTCTATATATCGACCGTAGGTTTACTAAAATCTTAAATTTTGTGTGTACACCGGGTCGAACTTTTACAAACGATTACACTTAGTTTAATACATGTAGCCGCTGTGTAAAGTCAGGAAAATGCATGGAATACGAGTTGCAGTCTTGTTTGTGTTTGGTTTTGTCAGTGTGCATTGTTCACAAGTCTCAGTTAAGACAAAACTAGGCGAGATAATTGGAGAAAGGACCAAGGCTACTTTTCGAGGCGATGCTTACGAAGTTGACAGATATTTAGGAATACCGTACGCTAAAGCTCCCGTGAAAGACCTACGATTCAAAAAGCCGGAGCCAGTGGAACCTTTCGCCAAGCCATATAAGGCTACAAAGTACGGTGCCGTGTGTCCACAGTTCGATTATTTGATGCGTGGACCGAATCCATTTGTAAATTCTGAGGACTGTTTGTTCCTGAATATTTATGTACCTCAAGAGAAAGCTGACCATGACTCTGGACATGCTGTGATGTTCTTCATCCACGGTGGTGGATTTGCTATGGGCAGTGGAAATGTATACAGAGGCGAGGTTTTATCTGCTGTGGGAAATGTGATAGTTGTAGCGATCAATTATCGTCTAGGAGTGTTGGGATTTCTTGACCTAGATGATGATAGGGCATCAGGTAATTACGGACTGTGGGATCAGCATCAAGCACTGAAGTGGGTTAATCAAAACATTGGAGCCTTCGGTGGCGACAAGGACAGGGTAACCATATTTGGAGAATCGGCCGGTTCTATTAGTGTTACCTTGCAAATGATGTACCCACCTAACAAAGGATTGTTTAAGAATGCCATTGCTGAAAGTGGCACTAGCTCCATGCCATTTTCCCTTGCTGATAACCTCATTCTTACCGCAAAGAGCCACGCTGAAGCAGTTGACTGCAAATCAGAAACTAATGACGACCTTTTGGACTGTTTACGAGCATTACCTGCCGAAACACCAATAGACACACTGAAGAATGCCATGATGAACGAAGGAGCAGCCGCTCAGTTTAAATATGTTACAGTTCCAACTATTGATGGGGAATTTGTTAAGAGAAAAACACGAGATATTCACAAGGCTGCGCAAACGGAACATGTTGAGGAAGTCGAGTTCTGCCGTTCAATTAATTTGATGAATGGCGTCAACGATGCTGAAGGCGCAATGTTTCTAATGATGTTAGGGACACCGGAAGAGCTTGAAGAGCTTCAAGTAAGCAGAGAAAATATGAACGATGAACTTCTTCCTGCAGCTTTTTCTATGACGTTTGGCTTCACTCAAGCTTTACCGGAAGTTGTGAAGCAGATGTTGATATCCGAATACACTGATTGGTCAGGCCCCAATGATCCAATCAAACTACGTCATCAAGTTATTCGTCTCAACGGGGATACATTCTTCAATACACCGGCTATTTCTTTTAGTCTGTTACACTCTAATGCATCAAATGCTGTGAGCTACATGTACAAATTCACGACCGTCGTTGATTTACCATTGCTATCAAGCCCAAAATGGTTCAATCAAGCTAACCATGGAGACGAGCTTGGAGCGGTGTTTGGTTACAATTTCGACGCTGAGCTGATATTCAATTTAACTGATTACCAAGTACCGGCCAGGGAACTTGAACTTTCATCAAGAGTCATGGCTTATTGGACCAATTTTGCAAAAACGGGGTAGGTTCGTAGTTTTCTTTCAATGTAATTTGTATTGCCTATTATTCACATCATAGGAAAACGGTACAGACATTTATACTCCAAGTATACTTATGAATTCACGGCTTAACTTAATTTTAAGCCAATGTTTACTTTTAAACTCTAGTGTCAGCATTATTTACAAAAGCTTGACCGCAACACTTCGTATAACATAATACAGGCTTCTTATACTATGTTGACCCGATAAACATCTAAACGGACAATCTGACATTAAAGTTTGCAATCTAGTTGGTGAATACGATTAAGTTTACGATATTAAGTAAACTGAACTAAATCTGTATTTGCAGTATCTTAAATTACTATAGTGCGAACAAGTTTGCATGATCCTCAAACCTTCTATTAGCATGATTTAACAGTTGATTTATATCATTATTGTCTGTATTTAATTGTAAACTTTGTTTTCATAAGCGGAGAGTATTACGATTATATACGAGATGTACATGATAAATCAATTATTCAGCTCAGTCATTTGTTTACATATAGCATTATGAACATTGCAATTTCTCTTATTAATGTCTTATATTTTAAAGAGATCATGTGTTTTAGAACGTGGCTTAGTGAATACGGTATTTGTTTTCGCTGCCCTTTTCTTCAAAATTATATGCAAAACAATAGAAATACCATGTTATGATATTGCAATGTGTGTATTCAAGTGACCGACCTGAATAAACGGACTATACTAAAACACTAATCTAACTCATCGGCAAAGCACGACTTTCTCGTGCAGTCATCGATATATTGCGCGTAAGGAACTTGTAATATATCCATGCAAAAAGGTCGAGGGCAAGTTAATTTGTTTGCACTATACACGTATTGTTTAATGAGTATCATGTTTGGATGAGATGATTGTGGTTCTAAATTTACACTAGAAGTTAAACACAAAATAAATATCAATAAAGTGAATTTATTGAAGCATGACAGCACTTACATTGCAAATATTGCTCGTTCACAAACAAAGTCAACATAACATCAAGTTTCTTGTTGGAGACATAGTCAATAGTATAAGGAATTAACTCTTACAAAAACAATTATGAAACATATTTATGAACTTGTTTCATGCAAAACTTTAATGACAATGCACACCAAAAGTAGAAATATGACAATATTTCTTGAATATCTTTTAACGTATACATTTTCCAGACAGAACCTAAATAAGAGTTTATTCCCTGGAGTTAAGCATGGTATGCGTTTTGGCTCGTGACATTTGCCAATTTGTGTGTTTTTGAACGAGTACTGAAAGGCACACATATTCTTTGAAACAAACTATTTTAAAAGGGTGGCCCTTTTTAACGAGTTGTTGGTGTTGTGTTACAGTGATAGTATACATACATTACAGTTCTGTCTACTTGAGCCACACCCTTAACAAAAGGACATCTTATATGTTACGAGGTTCAATATTTTGAACTAGTTTGCTGCACGTGCGCCCCGTGTATCTCGATTTTATTTTCAATATAAATCTTGCATATTTCTTTTGCTTATTGATCGATATTTGCAAAAACATAAAATGACGACAAGATGTATCCTATATTTTTATATGACCTTTGGTTTATCATTGAATAAGGGCGATAGGACATGGTTTAGTTTCAACCGATCGATACATTCCTTTAGTACTGTATAAAATCACTTATTTGCGTGGGCATTAACATTCGTGGATTATAGTAAAATGCAATTTTGTGGACGGGTAAGTTCATGGAATACAGAGCATAAAGCAGAACAACCCCTTTGTATGTATTTAGGAGGTTGATTAATCGTGGGGATTGCAACCATGAAATCAACGAAATTTTTACCCCAACAAAAATAATGATTTAACAATAATTATAATTTTCCATGGATTAGTGAGGTTAGCTGTTAAGTTTTCTTTCATATTATTGAAAAAAAACTATTTCATTCAATTTATGTCGTCCAGTGTTACAATCATATGGAGGGTATCGTTTTACCAAAGCACTTACGAAAATCTTAAGCTTACAGTACGTATATATAAATATAAATTCTTTATATAGACATTTACACATTTCGGACAGCTATGATTGGGTGGAGTTAATTCACTGAGTCAACAATAAATGGTGTAGATCCCTTAACACAAATTGTAGTTGCTAAAGAATTAAAGATAATTTAAATGTGAACGTAAGTTTAAGAGTTCCGCAAGTGCTTTGATAAAATAGTACCATGTTGGACTAAGTACTGCGCACCTATCACACCACTGCAACCCTGCACTTCTACTCCTATTCTCCTCAAGACAACCACGAGTTGATACTTCAGTCTTTGACTATCCACTGCATAAAATTATCCCTCTATTATTTTTGAAATAATATTAATTGTTTTTACAGAGATCCCAACAAACCTAAGCCCAGTACACAGACAGCTGGACCCTGGCCGAAGTATACAGTCGATGAGCAAAGGTACATGATACTTGATGAAGAAGAATCCACCAGTCAGTTCTTATTCACTCGGGAAACAAACTTTTGGCGTAATACTATACCTAGTGTTTTAGAAGCGATCGAAGAAGCACAAAGTGCACATTCGATGTATTCGGGTGACCAAGGTGCGTGTGAGAAGGACGGTAGTTGTGATGGTGAATAGACAGTAAGAGTAGAAGGGTACAACATCGTTTGTCTTATTTTGTATCTAAATGACTTTGATAACGTTATAGTAATCCCGATACTCCGCTTTTCAGGTCCGCCGGACTCTTCTCGATTTCACACAGGTTTAACTGATCTGGATCAAACTTGATCCTACAAATAGTTTCCTAGCTTTTTTTCAGATTTTTTTGGCAACTTTTTGGCAATACTACTCATAACCATGCTAATAATACTTAAACCACTTCAAGTTAGGATGAACTATTCAGATCATCATTTTTTTCTTGCAAAAGTGAATTATTGTAGACTACATGTACACATGTACTTGATACTGAAACTGATCCTGAAAAATCAGGGTCATTTACCGGTATTTACACCCTAGATTAAGTCTAATAATCTTAGCATTTTATACCTGGGTATAAAAACTTATTGTAATGTCTTCGAAATTGAGTGCTATCATCACCTATCACCTGTATAAAATATATAAATGAACATAATTCCTGAATTTTAAAGGACATCTCGCTGGCTTAGAATGAGAAGGTCGTAACGTTACGACTTTATACGACTCATGCATATTTGAAATGTGCATCACAAGGTGCTTTTTTATAAAGTCTATTTTCACGAAAATCGGAAGTGTTGACCAAATTGAAGTTGATAAAGCTTGGTTTTTTCCATAAGTAAAGCGTAGTTTTAAGACAGTTTTTTCTTGTTTTCTCAAAATATCGATTTTGTACTTACGACATTCTCATTCTAAGCTAGCTATCTGTTTGAGCTTGCTCAATGTCCTGAAAACTAATCATGACATTTGTTAACACGGGGCCAGTGTTTTCATGTTGCATTGAGGGAACTGAAACTAACATGAACTCGGGGATGCACGACATATCAGTTCCGTCTGAGTGGTATGTCGGTTTCAATTCCGTCCTAGCAATATGACAACACTCACAGACCACTGACGGAACTGAGAAGCGCTGTATAGTGATGTTCTTTCCTGAAAGCGATGTCGCGTGTGACAGTGAAAGCGGAATAGATGGATTGTGTTTTTGTGATTGTAACTTCGTTCGTCTTACTTTTACATGCGTACTTACTTACTTACTTACTGGCGTTCGCTCTGGATCTAAATGACTTTGATGTTTTTTTTATACGCAAACATTTTATAGTAATAACCAAGGAGTTTGTAATTCTTTATTAAAAACAGATTTATACAATCGTGTTTTGTCTTGTATAGTTTGAACACATTGACTTGATCCCGTCGATCTGTATGCATGGATGCATTCCAAACGTCTTGCTAGAAGTATATCATTTTTCACGAGTAAGTCGTAGTTTGTAGGCACCATCTTAATACGAGGGGCATTCAATATATATAATTATGGTACTCGGGAGCCTGCGAAATACAGACGAGCAAATATATAGATACTAGATAATACAACCCTTTAAACTTATCCAGCGTGATGACGCATTCAAGAGATAAGATCGATCAGTTTAAGATTGGTGAAGCCCTAGTTAAGGAGGATAACCGCTGATTACCTGTTAATTTAAGAAAATTGGATTATCGCACGTAAAATATGGATGAAACAGAAAGTTGGCTTTGCTTAACCGAAAAACATTTTTGACCGGTGAATATGGTGTCTGTGAGAGATGCACCACTATCTGTGTCTTCAAACCTCCTGGATTTAGTAGCACTTGGTGGATGACACATTGTCATGAATAGGGCATACGTACCATTTCCAAAGCCTAGGCGAGTAGACGTCCTTTCAAATACATGTTTGCACTATTTTCAATACGGACTTTTTGGAGAATGCATAATCGGTCTACCTGCCTTTAAAAACAGAAACTGAACTACTGGATTTAAGAAATACAGCGCACAGTTTCGATGTATTGCATGGTTACCACAGACATTGCTCGCCATTGTCTTTGTATAATATATAACACCACGTTTCAAAAAACACAAAGAGAAACAATGAAACTAGACGAACATACGAGGGGAATTTCATAAGTAATGCAACTGATGATCATGCCACCTTACTTTGCGAGGAATGTTCATGAAAATCATACCGATGTTACGAGACATATATTTCGATGTATTATCGATGAATATTTGACAAAAGCAACATGTAGTCAATTACACCATACTGTAGTACAAATAGTAGGCAGCAAAGGTGTAAAGTAGTCAATTACACCATACTGTAGTACAAATAGTAGGCAGCAAAGGTGTAAAGTAGTCAATTACACCATACTGTAGTACAAATAGTAGGCAGCAAAGGTGTAAAGTAGTCAATTACACCATACTGTAGTACAAATAGTAGGCAGCAAAGGTGTAAAGTAGTCAATTACACCATACTGTAGTACAAATAGTAGGCAGCAAAGGTGTAAAGTAGTCAAACCAACTCGACACGTACAGTATAACATAGCCGTAACTACGGGGTGCTACGGGTGCGAACGCACCCTTTTTTGCCAAAGTAGCCTTTTTTGTTGGTGAAATTTACAAACCTTGCAATTTTTTCAAGCTCGCTTCGCAAACTTACTTTTCAGTCAATATATTCAAGCTTAGAATGGGTCTGTGGCATGCTGTCCAGATAAACAATGGATTTTTTTCTAGCTCGCTCCGCTCACCAAAGAAATATAATAGTACATTAAGGGAACTGTTTTTTCTGGTTTGCTGCTAGGCTGAATACTGCATTTTCTTTTTGCTGGCATTCTGTTCAGATCGAACAATGCTTTTTTATGGATGGAATTTTTAATTCCGCACTTTTTTAAGCTCGCTTCGCTCGCAAATTAACGTTTTCAATACTTTCGTCAATGTCTTCTATAGTTAAGAACTAGTCTGTGATAAATGCTGTTCAGATAAGCAATGCATTTTTTCTTGCTCGCTTCGCTTGATCAATAACTTTATCATCATGGCTGGTATGCTGCTAGCACAAAAAATTCTACCTGGCATGCTATTCAGACCAACAATGAACTTTTTCTAGCATTTCTTCGCTCGCTCATTTTTTAAACATTGAATAGTATAAAGAAGGGTTTGTGTGGTATGCATCAGACAGCTGCATTACATTTTTCTTCTAGCTCGTTTCGCTCGATGTTTATCAAAATTTTTTACAGTGAATAGTATAGGTAGAGAAATGGTTTGTGTAAAAAAAAACAAAGCAATTTTCTTCTAATTTGATTCGCTCGCTTGAAATCGTTTAATAACATCAAGTAGAAAACGATTTTGTGTTTCATGAAGCTCAGATAACTTTATTTATGCATTTTTTCTAGCTCGCTACGCTCACTCAATATTTAAACTTTTGTGTGGTATGCATCAGACAGCTGCAATTACACTTTTCTTCTAGCTCGTTTCGCTCGATGTTTATTAAAAACAATTACAGTGAATAGTATAGGTAGAGAAATGGTTTGTGTTAAAAAACCAAAGCAATTTTCTTCTAATTTGATTCTCTCGCTTGAAATCGTTTAATAACACCAAGTAGAGAACGATTTTGTGTTTCATGCAGCTCAGATAACTTTATTTATGCATTTTTTCTACGCTACGCTCACTCAATATCTAAACTTAATCCGTATAAAGTAACAAGTAGAGCAAAAGAAAACATATTGAATTTTGTGTTCCATGCAGGTCAGATAACTAATGTGTTTTTTCTCGCTCGCTTCGAAATAGTGTCACCTGAAGAACGAGTTTGTATGCATATTAGATAAACAATGCAGTTCTACACACCCCTCCTTATCTAAACAATCACGTCACCTCTTCAAGACCCGATTTCGCACCCCCTTTTAAAAAATCCTAGTTACGGCCATGGTATCCACCGTCTGCAGCCACTTGGAGACAACAGTCAGTCAGTCAGTGTATCGAGTAAAAGCATTTGAAATTCGATGTTAATAAAGCCTCGATACCAGATGGGCGTGTATATACATATGGTGTAAGGGATTGACATTTTTGAGATATGCGATGTCCATTGACAGTAAGCTATCAAGTGTCTTAGTCATGGTACCAAGCTTGATTAAGGAGTTTAAAAGTGGATGTGACGTCATTAGTGACGCACCGAAACCAGAACTTCCTTATTGTGCCACTTATAATTAGGTAGCCTACTTTCGAGTATCGCCTACTTGTGGGAACCGTTTGCTTCAGTGATAATATTGTGTGAAAGGTAGTAACACTCAACCTAAGTAGATCTAATTGCAATTGAAAAGTGCTTTGTAAGCTTCATGTCGATTCTGTAGGCTACTTAGTCCAGTCATTCTACGATTTAACCTCAAACTAATTGCAAAAGAATTATTTTTTCGATAATCATGTAGATAAATGTATGCTTATAATCATACAAAAAGTCTAGAAAAATCTAAGGTGGGGAAAACGATGAAATTTAACCTTAAACTTGTTCATTTTTTCGAACTACGACATGGCAAATATAACTCGCCATAGTGACGTCATATCAACTTGGCGCGTGCAATGAACTATGTCATTACGAAGGCATAATCTCGTCATATTTCCGTGAATATGTTACTTAAATATCAAATAACACGTACACATCAACCATTTCAGTTGATTATTTAAAAATAGGAACTGTAATAATCTTGTTATATACAAAAGTCAAATATTTTACGATGGGTTATGAAAATAAATCGGCGTTATTTTGATGTTGAGATTATGCATACAATTCCTCTCTACGGAAGCGCATTATGGACATTGTCCTAATCGCCCTTACGGGTAACAATACAGTTTGTGTATGTTTCTACTGATATTGTTTGTGTCTTTGACGAATTAAATTAGTGATATCATACACATGTAGAGTCTACATACTTACTTACGTTAACCTAGCTTTGTACACATGTCTAGATTTAGGGCTGCACATACTCTTGGCCTATTCAAACAAACTCAAAACGTAGGTCTCACTTAACCTAATCTTACAAGTATGCATTGAACTTAAGTTTTAGATCTAGACTTGCTCTGTAGACCAACTCTAGCAAGCATTGAACGTAGGTCTTAGGTCGATCGTTGCACTGAGGACATACTATAGATAGCATTGAACGATAGTTTAAATGGACCCATTTTAACAAGTCTTGAACGTAGGTCTGAACTGGCCCTACATTTGTATTACAGCAAGTATTTAAGGTATGTATTAGGAGTCCGGTAAACCACAGCAAGCATTTAATGTAGGTCTACTTGAACCTACTCCAGCAAGCATAGAACGTATAGTCTAACTGAACCTATTCCAATTTGGTCTAAAATCGGTTCGTGCACTCTTGACCTTCTCTTGTAAGCATTGAACGCAAGTCTAACCGAACCTTGTCCTGTAGGTTTAGTGTCGAACATTGTACTGTGGACATAATCTAGTAAGCATTGAACTTATGTTTAATTGGACCTACTCCTGCAGCATTCAATGCAGATCTAAGGTCGAGTGTTGCATTGTGGACATACACTAGTAAGAATGTCTAACTGAACCTTCTCCAGTCAGCATTGTGTTTAGATCTAATGTCGAGCGTGAACCTACTATGGACATGTTCTAGCAAGCATTGAACGCAGGCCTAAGGTCGGGCATTGAACTCCTAGATGTTAACAAGTTTTCCGACAAGTATAAACACAGGCGATCTAGTATTGAGCCTTGCATTTATAAAACTAGTATTACTATGCTGGCGAAAATTAAGCGAAACATCGAGCTCTGTAATCCTGAACCAATTCTGGTTAACATGGAAAGCCCATCTAACATCTCGCAAACTGTGCCTAAAAGGCAACAACCCGTACAAAAATGTCCATAACAAAGCCAAATGGACCACCGACCAAGTACCTGATCACATACCCAGGCATGTACATGTAATGGACCCGTATACCCAGGCATGTACATGTAATGGACCCGTATACCCAGGCCTGTACATGTAATGGACCCGTATACCCAGGCCTGTACATGTAATGGACCCGTATACCCAGGCATGTACATGCAATGGACCCGTATACCCAGGCATGTACATGTAATGGACCCGTATACCCAGGCCTGTACATGTAATGGACCCGTATACCCAGGCCTGTACATGTAATGGACCCGTATACCCAGGCATGTACATGTAATGGACCCGTATACCCAGGCATGTACATGTAATGGACCCGTATACCCAGGCCTGTACATGTAATGGACCCGTATACCCAGGCCTGTACATGTAATGGACCCGTATACCCAGGCCTGTACATGTAATGGACCCGTATACCCAGGCATGTACATGTAATGGACCCGTATACCCAGGCCTGTACCTGTAATGGACCCGTATACCCAGGCCTGTACATGTAATGGACCCGTATACCCAGGCCTGTACGTGTAATGGACCCGTATACCCAGGCATGTACATGCAATGGATGTGCGATATGTTCTATGATTACCAGCCAGCTTTTATTTATACCTTATTGCTAGTTTGATCTCGGATTCATACATACATATGAAGTAGTTTCAAGTCGCACTGTATCCAAGGATAACTAGAACTGTCGCCATTCGACAGACTAATATACCACCGCGTGGCAAAAATCATTGCAACTAATTCTTTTCTTTATGCACATCAGAACTATTCACTATATACACTATATATTGTATAGTGCATGAAAGTACAAAGGGCCATAATTCTGTCAAAAATCGTCGCAGCGCAAATTCTTTCCTTCATGCACAACTACATATTGAGGATGTTCATCTGTTAAAGTTTGAAAGAAATGCTGCAAAAACTGTAGGAGAAGTTATGCATCCACAAGAATGCGTCTACGGACAGACAGACCGACCGACAGACAGACAAGCTGAATCCAGTATACCCCCTTACAACTCGTTGTGCGGGGGTTTAATGAAGTAGAGATACTATTTACAACCAGTGATTCACAGAAATAGTTCATAGAACACGCCGGGTTGTCAAGAACCGATACTAATTTAGGATACAATTAAAGTTGGGAGTATTATACATTTACCTGTATCATCTATATAGCCAAATTAATGACGTTTCCTATACAACGACGTCCATATTGAACGCCATCTTGGATTTCTCGGAGTAATCTCCGGCATAAAAGTTTTGTTTGTGTACCAATTTACCTTTATGATTTAATAAACTTTATGCACGACGAAGTTAGTGTGTGAAACTTCACAGATACTCGATTACACATTCATTGTGTGAAATTGGTGTGTGGGGTAATAAAACCACATATTACACCTCAGATTGCACGGTTGCATTGTGTTCAAATTAAAGTAGTGTTTTATTATTTATCATATTATACCATTTATTCATAAAAATGTAGTTTAGATATGTATTAATCAACATTATAAATCATAACCAAAGACATAAGAGATTAAAAAGGTGAAATTGCCTCTGTACCTGTTTTTCGTATGTTTTACCTGCAAATAACATTGACTGACATTGCTTTTTGAAGATTACATAAATAATGTATCTAAAATATTTGTTTAAGATGTTTGTGGTTTCTTAAATACATATACATCATTTAAGGACATTAATTTCAATGAATTTTGTCATGTACATTCCTGCTATTTTCATGTATCTATTTCAATTTTAACTGGTAATGCTAAAAAAGACGGCCATCTTGGACGCCATCTTGAATTTCACAGACCCCATCACTTTTGTAATTTATGCTTGCAATGTCAGAACTTTCACATGTAACAATTTATTTCGGTATACAGTATACCTTGTTGATCTAGAGGTTACACCGGAACCAGTTTCTGAGATTGTCACACTCCATTACCCCACCCACTTGTACTGGTTTTTAAGCATCTATATTAAATCAAAAATGGTTTTATTTGTTATCTATGTCACGTTATTTTCATCTGTTTGTAATATTGTTCATATTCCAATTACTTTACTATGTACTTTATGGATATGTGCACTTAGGTTACATGGAAATGAAAATTAACACTGTCATAAAAGCAGCTTTTAAAGTGTTTCCAATAGTGACCTTAGATATGTTAATTTTTCGGCAACTTCCCCATCCTAGATTTTTCTAGACTTTTGATATGTTATTTGTCAATGTTTTCTGATGCCAAAACAGTCAAATTCGTTTCTTTTGCAATTTGTTTGAGGTTAAGCCTATTTTTACTTTAGAATGACTGGACTAACTGTAAAATCAGAAATATCAGAGAGGGACCAAATTTCCGATTTATTTCGTCAATTCGATAAGTTTGCAAAAATGTATGCTCGTGAACTACAACGGCAGTACAGCACGTATTTCTGCACCCGAATAATATTTTTCTGGGAACTTTACTAACCACAGAAGTATGAAGATGACATAACCAAAGATCATGACAGAGCTTGACTGTGACACAGACCTATACATCATAAAGACAAGGAACTCCCCTAAGAGCCTGTTCAAAATGCTTTTTGCAAACTTCCAAACACATGTGAAAAACTCAGTCATGAATTTTCAACCATTCATAGAATGGTTATTTCTCTGTTGCAAGAAAATATTTTCGCTATGATTTGAAATTATGACTTAAATGTGACTGGTATAAGAGAAACATGACAAACTGTATGATATGAGGTTCATTCAGGAACCTTCGTATTTTGCGTATACAACTTTTTTGTTTGTACTCCAATTTTAATAAACAAGCTATACTTTTATAGGGAATTTCTTGCTCTATCAAACAATATAGTTTACTTTAATGTGTCTTCAATAGAAAGTGAACTTAAACAAACGTGACTTTAAGAGTTCTTGTCAATCTGCCGCGTGACTTTGCGAGATTTAGATTACTTTCCAATCCTTGTAATGTATAGGTTTTTGACTGTGACGAATATTTTGTTTACCAAGACTTGAAGTAGCTCCTGTTAATGAACTGATTGTTGCATAAGTGTGAACGGAAGGCGAACCTCATGCCGCGAGCCAGCCATATGTGTGTTATCTATATAGATGTTATAATATTCGTTGGATTTAACGTTACTTAAAATATGTTTACTCCTTGTGTTTCTACATTTTAATTCATATATGTACGCATAAAAAGATCTAAACAGAAATGTACAATAATAGTTAAGCTGCCGCGAAATTCAATTCGCGACCGGAAAAATTAACCTAAAAAGCACGTAACAAGTACGGAATCCTGTTAGTGCCATTTTAAATATCGTGTATCGCCCTCCAAGGGCGAGACACGAGAATTGCGCGAGGCAAGAAACGAGACACGAGAATTTAGACGCGATATTTAAAACGAGACACGAGAATTAAAAATTGAATTCTCGCATTTTTAATCTCGCCCTAAGCCG
This sequence comes from Spisula solida, assembly GCA_947247005.1. Lineage (NCBI taxonomy): Eukaryota > Metazoa > Mollusca > Bivalvia > Venerida > Mactridae > Spisula > Spisula solida. The sequence continues at coordinate 45,871,781 of OX365948.1, read as the reverse complement.
ACAACTTTTGCAAGTTAATATCTAATATCGTGCAATTCTCGCGTATCGTATCTTGCCTCGCAGTATATTCTCGCGCCTCGTTTCAAATATCGCGTCTTAATCTCGTGTCTCGACTTCCAAGGGCGAGACACGATAGTTAAAACGAGACACGAGAATTCAACGCGAGGCACGAGAATCCAACGCGAGACACGACAGTACTATCGTGCAAATATCGCGCAATTCTCTTGCCTCGTGTTTCTATTTGGTCCGCGAGACACGAGAATTAAAGCGAGACACGAGAATTGAAGGCGAGGCACGAGAATGCTATCGGGCAATTCTCGCGGCGATACACGACAATGATGTCGACCAATTCTCGCGTCTCGACCGGTGTGCCAGTTAAAATTTCTTACTGACACCGCCTAGAATTGGGCGACAGCATTGTCGTGTCTCGCGGCGAGACGCGAGAATTGGGCGACAGCATTGTCGTGTATCGCCGCGAGACACGAGAATTGCCCGATAGCATTCTCGTGCCTCGCCTTCAACTCTCGTGTCTCGCTTTAATTCTCGTGTCTCGCGGACCAAATAGAAACGCGAGGCAAGAGAATTGCGCGATATTTGCACGATAGCATTGTCGTGTCTCGCGTTGGATTCTCGTGCCTCGCGTTGAATTCTCGTGTCTCGTTTTAACTATCGTGTCTCGCCCTTGGAAGTCGAGACACGAGATTAAGACGCGATATTTGAAACGAGGCGCGAGAATTACACGATATTAGATATTAACTTGTAAAAGTTGTTGGTCAAGGGCGAGATTAAAAACGCGAGAATTCAATTTTTAATTCTCGTGTCTCGTTTCAGGCCTCGCGCAATTCTCGTGTCTCGTTTTAAATATCGCGTCTAATTCTCGTGTCTCGTTTCTTATCTCGTGTCTCGCCCTTGGAGGGCGATACACGATATTTAAAATGGCACTAACAGGATTCCGTATAACAAGAGATGTTTCTTTCAATATTTTTAATAAACCATGCACCAAATTACCATTTTAACATAATCCACGAAATCTACCCGCGCAAATTAATGTTTTATTTTATATTTTCAAATATCTGACCATGAACCCATGACTATGTTATATTTATAGAAGTTCAATTGGCTGCGGTTGCGTTTCTGAGAAAACTTGTGATTTTCTTATGTTAAGTGTTATGACTATTGAAACGTAGTACCGTAGTTGTCTATTATAAACATGCAACATTCTAAAACTAGTCTGTCAAACATGATTGATAACATACAATAGATTTAATAGAGGACAACTGATGAACCTCAGGGCTGTATCCAGACACAAACAATAACCGAATCAAATATTAGCTAGGGTCTATCTGAGGCCCTTCAATACTTCAAAAATAAGCCTATTTTGCTAATTTATCAAAGTTTCACACATGCAAGTGCCTCAGTGTTTATCGGTGTGGCTACGGACATGAACTCTTTTTTTCACGAAATCATGTCCCTTTGCAAACTGGAAAGAATAAGAAAAGGGTAAGTAAACAAACGAAGTTGTTAGAATATTTCATTTAAAGGGTGAGATTTCGTTTACGCCCTTAACCCACGTGTGTCATGTAAAGCATTCCAGACGCACCAGAAAGGTTCATGAGAATGCTGCAGACACACACTTACCTTCCTTTTTTCGATTTTCCTCGGGGAAAGTCCCCGATCCCCGAACAAAGGATGCTCAGATAAATAATGCAGTAACACTGACAAGGATAAAAACCTGGACCTCTTGATCCCAAAATGCAAGCCCTACCTCCAGGTCACCTCTACAAGCGTAAAAATGTACAATAAAAAGCATAAAAAGTATATAGATTTATGCCCATTTTATAATTTGAAAATAAATAAAATAATTGTATTTTGAAATTAATCGGATTAATGACATCACTATAATAATTAAGATTGATGATTCAAATCCTCGTAAACCACAAACATCATTGATTTAGTTTGGAGATCACGTAAGCGGAACCTGTATTGTGATTAGTTAAACGAGATGTAACCTAAACAATATCATTATTATCGTGGGGAATAAATGTTTATTGTTTGTGTGGTAGTACTCCACCACGAGATCTAATACCCGCGATTAATCAATCTCCTAAATACAGATCATGTTTTGTTATCCATGAGGATACAACCCAACGTCATTTATTTTGTCAAAATCCACGAAAATTTTCACAACTCAACAAGCGAGTTTACAATAGTTTAGTCCACTTTGAACGTGTTTGTATACACGTACTGTGTAATCTGTCTATATCCTCTCTGGAATACCCTCTCATCCTAAAGAAGTGGAGATGAACTGGTGACATCCTTGGAAGACCGCAGCCCAACATTGCAAGACAAGCTCTTGACTGGCATACACAAGGCGTTTAGAAAAGAGGGATGCCCAGGGATTGAAGAGGATCAATTGAGAATTCAAAATGCACATGGCTTTTTTGTACAGATTTATTCCATAGACACATGGTTTCAAATTATCTGAGTGTACCCTATAGTTTCAAATTATCTTGAGTGTACCCTATACGAGGGGTGTTCCATATGTATTGTCACTGTCCTTTGCATTTTTCTATGGCAATATTTAGAAAGATTCTACGATGAATGTCTAAAAGGTGCATGTTTCTATTCTATATCTGGAAAATTACATAGCCTTTCGTCAACAATAAAGTAATTTATTGAACTTAGAAGATGGTATGCACGAGTAAACTGGCCTTATGTTAATTTTAAGCTAAATTTGTGTCATATTTGCAGTAGTTGTTTAGAAAAGTAAATGTCAGTATTCGTTAAACTGCAACATAAAATACGATAACTGGACCCTTATACTTCCATTAGAACTTTAAATCAAAATGAAATTATTTGTTGTCTACGAACAAGGGAGATCACTCTTATTTATACCAAATGATGCTTGTTGTTTCACGCACCGATAACTTCATATCAATTGTACTTTGATCGCAAATTCTTCCCAAAAATCAATGTTAATGGTCAATGGCTTACATACCTGTATGATATGTCAAATTCCAATCAATTAAACTAATCGAAAATTTTCATTGAAAAGTAGCATGCTTTTTTGACTAATTTTGACACTTATTTTCGCGACTTGGAAATGCTCTTATTTTGTTAAAAATGGCAATCAAGTACAGCAAATCATGTTTTTATCGAAGGAATTTACAATATTTACGGTATGATAGTTGTGGAATAAGAATATTTCCCGAAAGGAAGTTTTAATCGACAGTTATTCAAACAAAGTCGCAGTGTCTATTACTAGTCCTTTGAAAAGACAACAGAAACAACATTCCGGTAATTAAATTTTATTAATTTTTTCACGAAATATCGCGGAAATCTTGATGGTTCTAGAAATGTATAAAGATTTAAAGATATTAACGACTTTTTTTGATTTGTGACCCAAGTGACAATACATATGGAACACCCCTCGTATAGAGAGAAGGTTGTGCAGCGGCCATGTTTAGCCGCAACGGATATGACGCGGGTACGAACGCTGGTACCCAGATTTTCTACAGTTGTCACAGCAAACACGAACACAAGTTTCTCTAACGTCATACCCGTTGTGGCTAAACATGACCGCTGCACAACCTTCTCTCTATATAGGGTAAACTCAGATAGTACGTACACTCAGAAAATTTGAAACCATGTGCCTATGATTTTTTTCTCTCAAAAAGATGGATAATGACTAGTGTGTTTTATTCGCGTGTTGCAACACTTATTTTGAAGTTTACGGTAAAGTTTTTTCATATTCATTTTTTCCACTAATCGAGATCCTGTTCACATATTAACAAAACAACAAACCACTTCAACCACTTGGTGTTATTTTACTGTCGCATTTGTGGTCTACTTGTCAGTGAATGCGAACACAGTTAACACATCGAATATATTGATATTTTTACTGAAATATAAAATTTTATTGTTCTTTAACGAACTCTATACAGAATGTATGTTCTGTTGTTTGTTTGCATGTTTTGTGGATTGTACACGGCAGGTGAGTGCCTTTATTAGCGCATAATATACTACATTATTGATATTTTTGCTATAAGGGGAGTTAATCCAACAGCAACGGTCAATATAAAGAAATGTTACTTACCATCAAGTGATATTATCATAATTATAAAGTACAGTACCAAGTTAAAGTCTATTTTCTGTCACCCTTCGATCAACCGACTGTGCATGTAACCATAGACCATATAGTCACAAATCGTCTGTTACACTCGGCGCCAATGGTAGCTACAGCACATTGACGTGTGACGCTCGATCTCATGAAGGGTACCCATTCATTCATACACCTGGTTAAAGGGGAGAATTGTGAGTTATTTTTGCGCAGACAATATTAGCAGTTGCGCAGAGTGGGATCGAACGGGCCGGGATCGACCTATCGATATGAAAGCGCGCGTTTTACCTATAGGCCACTGACCCCACGGGGTGTTCTTAATGAAGAACAATACGTGTTTGGGAAAACCATAAGGAGTGAACATAATTCAAAATACCGTCAACATTTTGGTGATACACGTATTGATTTATTAAGCCGAACCGAGCATCGCCTTTATTTACCAGTCAGCTTTCTGTTGAAATATGGCAGGCATATGAGTGCCTCCTTTCACAAACGCGGGTCGCTAGATTAGACGACAAGCGATGAGCCGACCTCGTTACTTTTCTACCACGCGTTTCAAATGACCAACTTTCTGTATCATCTATATTGCATGTGCGATAATCCAATTTTCTAACATTAGGCCGATTATGGATACTGTAATTGATGGAACCCAGTATCGGTTGGTATAATTTCTATGAAAACCTTTTATAAACGCATTCGTGAGGAAAGACATGAACCAATTATCAATGAAGTTAGTATATCACACCTCGCCAGTAATCGGTTGACATTGATAACTACATTATGGGTGATATTCAATATTGATCTTATTTAATTGGAGAATAAGGATAGCCAATCATATCGCATGTTACTAACCAAGAGTTTAGTATATATATTCTTTATTTCGTCTCATTTATGTACATACATATAACATACGACATAAGCAGAACAGATAAAATGTACATAACCATTCAGTTATGAATTATAAGAGACAATTATCAAATCTTAAAATAATCTGATTATCATAAAACCACTATATGACTAGCTTGTACTATGAACTGTCCTATAAACAGTGCTATATCACTATTTATAAACAAAAAACATTAATTTATATACAAAATTAAAACTAAGAGAATGTTGTTAATACGTTGAATTAAAATATAGTTAAATTTTTAATTTAAGAAACTGAGATTTGTAAATGAGGCACTAATGCGCTAATTAAAAAATAGTATTAATAGATCATTTATCACCCCGGTCAGACCGTAGATGAACTGATTAACAACATTCCCTTAGATGTCAATAAAACTGGCAATAATTAATAAGATAGTATGAATACATTATTTACACTGATAAAAATGTCGTCTTTGTAAAATCATAAAACAGGTTTTGGCGCAAATTCTTAAAGCGTTTTTCTCAGTAAAAAGAACCCTTAGTTTCATTAAATCATTCAGAGAATAAAAATCAGGACAAATAGTTGCGACCTGTTCATACAAGGTATTTCTTAAATCTGTGTATAAATCACAACTTAAAAGAACATGAGCTTCATCTTCTAAAACTTGACAATTTTGACAAATGCGTTCCGTTAATGGCAAGCCTTCATACCGCCCTGTCTCAATGCGAATTTAGTATGGTGTGATCTGATTGGTTGTCCTTATCCTTAAGTCAAGTAAGATCAATATTGAATACCACCCTAGGACAAGTTCGTCGCGGTGATAAAAGTCATGGTGGGGTAACGGAAACAGCTAGTCTAATTTCTAAATATAAAAATAGAAATAAACACCACTGCCAACAAATGAATGCAAACAATATGTAATATGTTTGGTTTAAAACTATAGTAGTTAGCAACCCATGAAATCACTGTTAAGAATGTGTCCAAAAAGTCATGATGTTTATTGCAAAAGAAAGTTGACGAATTATGCAATCTTAACGTCAAGGACGGAACATTCAATTAACAGTTAAAACCTTTACAGTACAACCGGAACCTACTTGCAAAATATTATTATTTTAAGTAGGTTTGTTTTCAATTACGTAAGTATGTTGTTTCCCTTTTACATTTTTTTACTAAGAGGCACTAAGATGATACTTGAGCGAGAGGTTCGTATATTACTCAAACATTGCTAACGGTCACTGTTTCCTCATGTCATATTTTCTCATTGATTGCTTCTACCATTTAGCTGGAAAATAAGTTTAAAGTTGGAAAGGCAAGAACACATTCATCTTGTAAACCACCCGTTCTCCAGCCACAATTTACCACGACGGACGAAGAGTGATCACAAAAGCTCACCTTACAGGTGAGCTAAAATGATAGGAAAAAATGACCAGGCTTAGCAAATTTTGAGCCGTATATTATGAAATGATTTATTTACATGTTTATGACTATTGATTATGACAGATGGTGCTGGCGTACGTACATGTGATATAACTATAGAGAAGGACGGTAACCAGGTTAATGACAGTGATACGGTAGTTGCTATAGCTGGAGAACTGAACCAGGTGGTATGTTATGCTGTATGTTCAGGACCTGGTCCGACTCCAGCACTCAAATGGTCTAAAGGTCAACGTCGAGTGAGTCAGTTTGTACGAAGGTAATAATAATAATCATAATAATAATAAATACTTTATTTATAGAGGGGGGCATGCTTGACATAACTGATCATAACTGTCAATCAGTTGACAGTAGTGTGGTAATGTTTAAAATGTTTGCTTCCAATTACAGGATGATTCATAATATCTGTCACACTTTTCAAATGAATTAGTTTTAATATGTTTGAGTATACCCACAAGTATAGTTTGCACATCTAAAATACATTGTACATGTTTCAACGTTTTTTATGATATACAATATTACATACTTTCATGTATATTTGAGTCTACAAATGAAATTGTATTTCATGTCATATATTCAATGTGAAGTCAATTTGGCCGGTGATGACGTCAATGCTTATTTTAATGAGGCTTAAAATCTTACCATCTTCTATCCATACAATTTGCAGTAACCATCAACAAGCATGAGAGCCTTACATCTAGACATTTTATTATAATCAGGATAATATTTTTGCTTTGCTATGATGGTTATAATAGGAGAATGGCTTTCAAAGCAGGGATGATCAAGATTATGATGCTTTTAATTATGCTTTGAAAGTGACGTCTTCGAAATTGCACATATGTTTATGACATCGATTATGACACCATTATGTCTATATCATTCCTGTAGCATAGAGTATACTAGATAAAATTGTATCATATAAGCTTTCAAATGATATATAATGCATACATACTTTTATATCTTGTACATGAACGAAAAGCTGTGTCCGATATTATTAATCCCCCTGTATTACACGACATTTTAGGTCAAGCACATTCTCATGGCATTCGGTTGTACCGGTAGCACATATTAATATAGGACACTCTGTACATACTTAATACGTGTACTAATGCTTACGTCATGTTTCTGTTGTTTCAATGTTTCTCTTTCAATAAATGCCAATTTTGAGTTAATGTATTTGAGCCAGTCTCCAGGAAAACCTGTTATTTTGACATAATGTAATTACTACATGTGACAAGGCTTTTAAAAGCTTCAAGATAAGAAAAAATGACATATCTATCGATTCAATTTTAAGTAATTTATCCATGTATTACTATATATTAGCTTTAAAATTTCTTATGAATTATGTCGAAATCACTTACTTCGTTGCTATGGTTACCAATTTTAGAAAAGTACTCTGATTGAGCTGTTACTTCCTATAAAATCAAGATACTAACAAAAATTCTTTTGCAATTTGCTTCATTAAGATTACTCTTTTAAATAATAAAAAAATCTCAAAATCAATATTTTTGTCATAATATCAGATTTTCCTGGAGACTGGCTCATTTGTATTTGTAAGTAGTACTGTATTGTTTATTTACAACTACCAGGGTGTATCAGGTGAAGACGACATTTAACAGGAGAAATGTTCTGACCATACGTAACATGTTACAGCGTGATACGGGGGAGTACACGTGTACGGGATGGATCAATGGATTAGGGATGAGAAAGAAGTCTGTCACACTAGCTTACGGTACGTTATTGAAGTAGAACTAGAAATAATTTTGTTAGTTTAAACATATTGCATTGTCAATCATAAAGCAGTTATAAGTCGGTCTTTTAAAAGCATCGATGCCTACCTACGTGCTTGATAATAAACCACAACATTAGAAGCGGTAAGTTGATTTGGAATTAAATCATTATAGTGTTCAACATGCGCTATATATATTCCAGATATACGCCTATGACTAGTATATCCAGTAAACATCACATACTAGTAAAGAACATTGTCATAGTTACTGCTTAAGATGCCTTTTGCAAGTTGTAATGAATATTTGTTCATGTACAGGTTGCCCTAACATGGGATTTTTATGTGATACCAGCAAGTGTTTGGACCAAAATATGCTTTGTGATGGAAACATAGACTGCACGGACGGAACGGACGAAATGCAATGCAGTAAATATTCTTTTTATTTAACAGTCTGGTTACTGTCAATATGGACATACAACGTGGGGTGTGACGTAAGTTTTGGCTAACAGGATATCAGTTGAGTCGGTTTCCGGACAAAAACTGACAATTTGTACAACAATATTAAGTGGCATGGATAGAACTCATTCTAGGCTCGGTGCCCATTCCTGTCTGACTTAATATTATCTTTTTGATCATCGAGGATGTCTCGTAAAAATCAGTTGAAGAATAAAATACTTCTAAAAGGTTTAGATAGATTTATTTCGGTAAATTTCGGTTTGACAGATTTACTCTTGTGGTGTTAGCCAAATCTTACGTCACACACCACGTAATATGTCAACCACACTGTACTACGCATGATAACAGATTGTATCATGTGGTTCCCTATTGTTCATGCAGCCCCGCCTTTTTTATTTGCTATCAATTAATCTACACTTAACAAATCTTATGAGTGTGTATGTATATATTTACCAATAACTTGGTCAAAATGTGTTTGACTTTGCTGAAATTTCAACATATGCAGCTTGGATATGTGGAATTACAATTCAATTAATTTTACTACAATCTGATAACAATTGTCACAAACAGGCTAAACAAATGATGACATCAGCAAAAGCTAATGTCACACATTTGCCTTGTGTTCATCGTGTGTTTATCTGGTTGTTAATGAAGCTATGTATCATCTTTGTGGATCAAGTTCGTGTTCAAGTGCATGTACTTATCACCGAGACAGAAATAAAGAAATCAATGATAAGAATAAAGCCCAATTTAGGTTTATAACTACTCACTTTTTGGGTTAAAATGCAGTTTTGGAAGAATTACCTCCCTTTGACCATAAAATTTTAACTGTATTTTTAAAAGTTAAAAATCACCATTTTGTTGAGTGAAAAATCGCATAATTATGTGTTTTTTTAATGTAACAATATATCTTAAATTCTAATTGACCATAAATAAAAATGATTTGCACCTACGCGTAAATTTCTCGTGCATTATACGTGTTTTGATGTTTCATGGTTAACAGGTCTGCTGTACTTAATTTTGAAGAAAAAACTATATTAATCTAATAGTGTGTTATTCATTAGCATGTACACAAAATTTCATGCAGAAATATTCATACACAAAAAAGTTATACGGTAAAAACACGTGGACACTTGTTAAATGTATACAGCCTGTCATTGTCATTGAACTGATTATCTTTGCCAGTTCATTTCAATGATTGTCCGTGTTACTTATATTTATTATATTTTATGCATTGTCCTTGGTATGTGTGTTGGTCCTTTCGGTTTGTTATTTTCTGCGTACTCCTACCCCGGTTACGTCAATCGTGCAAGATCGGTCATTTCCGTTTATCTCCGGTAAATATACCTGCAAACAATGCAGTATAAAGGCTTAAGGGTACTGTTTTATCAAAGCACTAACGAAAACCGTAAACTTACAATCAAATTTATTACATGTACATGTATAATGTTGTACAATTATAAAGTGTGGTAAATAGAGCTGCAATTCTAATAATGATTTAGTTAATAAACTTCTACAAACCATTCCCATCCCTAATTTGTAGTTTTACAAGAATTATGAAGAATTTAAATTTTAGCGTAACTTTAAGATTTTCGTAAGTGCTTTGATAAAACAGTACCCAGGTGACCAGAATGCGGTCACATTTGACTGACGCAGTAGCTGTACAGTTTTATGATTTATGAAATCTTGTTCATCTTAACGATTGTCCTCTAGATTTTGAGTTTATTTGTAATAAATCTGTTATTTTTCCTTCTTTATGTTTGGTCTTTTTGTGATTTTCGTGCTCTGCTGTTTCTGTTGAGCGCTGGCTGCCTTGTACGAAGCGTTTATCAATCGATATGATGAAACACAAACCTTTGCAATCAATATAAATTATAAGTTGATAACATTGACTGCTTTAGATAGGTGATCGCTTTAGAAAAAATACATTTATACATTGAACCACTGGCACATGTTTGACTAAGCATGCTTTGATATCAACACGTATGGAATAGTTCACGCTAGAACGGCATAATTTATACTATCCAATTGCATGTAATGATATTTGCATTAAATTTAAAAAATGTATCAGTGAGAGCTTCGCGATCAGTCACGTGGTTATTTCAGCAACCCTTCTAATGGCGAAACCTCACATCGTGGAATATACTACTATATACATATACACAAAATACATCAAAAATAACAAATACTTACCCTACTGAAGACACGCAAAAACTTGTTTTCCGTTGCCTTACACCAACAAAGCTGCCTTACACGCAACGGGTTGTATAGTGTGCATAGGCCCTCGGTACGATTTCCGGGCCCTAACATCGCAACGAGGACATGTGCGTCTATGATAAGCATTGGCATTATAATCTATCTACATAATGTACATTTGTCATTTATATTTTAGGCGAGTGTAAATCCAACCAGATTGAATGTGACGATGGAACGTGTTTTCCACAGAGCTTTAAGTGCGATGGCTTCTCTGATTGTATTGACGGCACTGACGAGTTTGACTGTGGTAATATATCATCTAACTTCTTTGTTTTCTTTGTGTACACTATGTAGTATTGTATAAATTTATTGACCAGTTAAAAAACATAAATACACGGGTAGCTGCCAACTATAAATTAGTCTTCTTTAGAAAAGTGAGTATAACAATTATAGTGTGCAGCTCCCGTGAAAGAATGTACTTTTTAACAGGTCATATTTTACGTTATCGTTCGCCTCTCAGTTTTACTTCAGTGTAGTCATCATTAGCAATTACCTCCCTTTATGGTGATATGCTTATTTCAAGAGTCATGTAGTGTGTCATTCATGGTGAGGGTCGCTATATATGCATGTTTGGAATATCCTGGGGGATACGGATGATACGTTCTGTGCCTGTCTCTTGTGAGAGTAGCTAGTCGCCGTCCCCCTCTATACATGTATAATTATGTTTGACGTGTCTGTGGAATTAGAGCATTTTATCTGTGCATTTATTTAACATCTCGCTTGTACTGGATTCGATAACTAAATTGTATTTTATTTACACTGACGTAGAATGTACATCGTCAAATACCTTGGACTAACAGCTCTGACATGTGTTGTATTATTGTTTAGGCTGTGGGTCACAGTTCACGTGTAATATTGGTGGTTGGTGTGTGCCACAGGACAAAGTATGTGATGGTACAAATGACTGCTGGCCTGCTGGAGAGGACGAATCGAACTGCAGTAAGATTACGTTCCATATTTTACTACAAGTACAATAAGATTATTTCCGTTGGCAGTACTACTGTTTTATTACATACAACATTTTCATGCATTCTAGCTGCACAGTGCTGATAATTTTGGTTTACCTTTAGTAAGATTGTTCGTTACGAATTCGTGTTACCAGTTAAAGGCTTGGTGAAGAGAAAAATGTCCTATATATGGGAAGGCTGATTATGTATGAACATTTGAAAGAGGACTTGAGTCCCACAACCATCAACTATAATAATTATCAAACTTAGATAGTCAATCAAAAGTCATCAACACTTTCATTTAGCAATTTGTTTACTGTTCTATTTTGGGCCTTTTGTGATCTGCTGTTTCTGTTATGTGCTACCAGACTTCACGGTCCGTGCTACCAGACTTCCCGGTTATGTGCTACCAGACTTCCCGGTTATGTGCTACCAGACTTCCCGGTCCGTGCTACCAGACTTCCCGGTTCGTGCTACCAGACTTCCCGGTCCGTGCTACCAGACTTCCCGGTCCGTGCTACAAGACTTCCCGGTTCGTGCTACCAGACTTCCCGGTCCGTGCTACCAGACTTCCCGGTCCGTGCTACCAGACTTCCCGGTCCGTGCTACCAGACTTCCCGGTCCGTGCTACCAGACTTCCCGGTCCGTGCTACCAGACTTCCCGGTCCGATTTGTTGTTATATTTATTTGTTAACAAGTATATATAACACGCTGAAACAATTAAAGAAAAAAACATGAACGTGTTGGCGACATCTCCAATTACAAGAAAGTAAAACCCCTAACAGAGATGACCGAAAGAATGAACTAAAATAATAATGTACAAATATAGTACATTTTTATTACACGTATAATGTCATGAAATTAATGGACTAAGTTGAATATTTGAAGCTACTTTCAATCTTCCAGCTTACTGTCCAGAAGAGCATTATCACTGTGGAAGCGGGGAATGTATCCATGAAGATTTGATTTGTAATGGGAACGCGGATTGTACTAATCGAAAAGATGAAACGAACTGTAAGTAAATTGTACATTTCTGTTTTTAAGAATATACTTAACGATGCTCGATCGGTTTGAACAAAATCTAATGGTGGGGACCTAATCGCTCGACCATCATTAAGCACAATGAGTTATATAGTACCGTGAACTGAACATTGCTTGTTACATGACCGATCGGAAGGTTGATACTGGGTGTAGTGGTTATGACTTTATATTCTGTCTTGACATTGGCTTTGGCCATGTTTACAACATATGTTTCTTATTTTATAAAGAGCAAGTATGTACTGGTTGATAATCAACTCCAGAACTGGTTTAGTGAACTGTCGCCGTAATTGACAGCCTTTGCTGCAATTACAAGAAGAGTGGATGAAAATGATTGTTAAATGATTATTGTCAAATAAGACTGTTGGCTAACAGGGGGCACATTAAACCTGACTTCTAACACGATCTGCGGATTAATCTATATACATATAGAGCAAACCAGGGCATGTATTATTACCGGAATAAAACATACCTATCAAATTGGCTGCTACTCTTTACGCCCCGTATCACGTGACATATTTATGAATGAATGAACGTAAACTTTATTGTAAAAACTTCAACAAGTCGCGATGACAAGGCAAGTTGCACGAGTAGCCGGCAGGGGCGGATCCAGGATTTGGCGTTAGGGGGGCGTACATTCATGTATCGACCCCCCTTCAAAGAAATGTGCGAGCGTAGCGAGCAAGAAAAAAATGTATCTCTGAGAAGCATTCCACACAATTTCGTTCTTCATCTTATAATATTCATTGATAAAGTTAATGTGAGAGTGCAATCATCTATTTCAATTGTAAGAATTTGAAAAATCAGTGTTTATCTGAGCAGCATACCCAACAAACTCATTGATAAATCGAAAACTTTCATTGAATTTGCGTAGATCTACAGCGAGCGAAACGAGCAAGAAAAATCGTTGTTTATATAGCCAGGACTAACGATAATCGACTGGATAATATTCACTGATATATAGCTGCTGTGAATACGTCACGAAGAAAAAATGCACTGTCTATCTGAGCAGCATACCCTGCGAACTCCAGGGCTTCACTTTTGTTCAAGTGGAAATGTGAAATACTTGGGATCCAGCGACTAGGGGGTCCAGTTGCTTTCTGCCTCGTGACGTTCTAAAAAGAACCACGGAATTCGTCAGCTGCATTCTGAGATACCTTTTTTTAATGAAAAGGACAGGTTTATTAGAAAATCAAGCCAACTGTATTAATCTTTTATGACTTGTTAGACAATTTTAATGTGCACGAATCTCTGTAGCCGATGTTTGGCACCATGCTACCAATCAGCCATATCTTGTTGCTTGCATACAGCATTAAGTTCACTTTAAAATCAATAAATTGATTATTGTTTTATTGACGCGAGCGCAGCGAGCGAAAAAAATTGCTTATCAATATTGTTCTTACATCCAAAATATGATAAATTACCTAGGCTCCGACAGTTTTAGGGGGGGCGTACGCCGGGTCCGCCCCCCCTTGGACCCGCCTATGCAGGCTGTAAGTTTTAACATTTTGAAGTCTGTTTTTTCTGCGTTATCTGCTTTAAGATTGACAATGACATATATGAAACAAGTTTAAAGCTTAATTCAATTAACGATCGATGTATAAATAATTCAAAACGCACGTCCCGAAAAGTACTCTTGCGATAAATTCTGTATTTTCACTCAATGCTGCACGAAGATTGTTTTCAGAGTTGCAAAACGGCATGGACAAAAAAGCAACAACGAACAACATTGAAATATACAGCTAACAAATAGATTCAGTGACACAAACATTGTCTTCTTTACAAACATTTTGGGGTAATTTTCCTTATTGTTTTTGTTAAATACTAAAAGAGTGGATAACTCATACATGAAAGAAAGTGTACTGTAGGACTTACTATCAGATCTATCAAAATGTGTTCTGTGTTAACTAACAATACTGGAGAATCCCAAATATAAGGAGAGCGTGAGTTTGCAGTTGTATATGATGTAGCAAGTAGGTCACCTTTTGTGGCGGGTGTGTGAAGCATACTTTGAAGTTGTTTGTCTATTGCAGTTGATATTTTAGATTTAAGTCCAACCAGCAGCTGTTTTCAGTCATATGCAGACATATCATTGGCTAATAGTAATATCAACAAGTTGTATACCTAAACACGATATTAATTGTTTTATTACATGTTGATGTATGCAAATCAACTTCTAAAAACAAACTGTTTTATAAAAAATATCTCACTGAATTTAAAAGCAAGTGTGGCAGCCACTGTAACCTACACATATTTGTTGGTTTAATTTATCATTTGGGATTTAATTTCGTTGTTGAGGTCATCAACGGAATCCCTGAAATCAAATTCCCCACGAGCATTAATACTTTTAGAGTAGTATTTAATTGGTTTACTAATACGCTAAGTCCAAAAAAACAATAAATCGGACAGGGAAAGCATCACTCAGAAGAAACAGCACACACAAAGAAACATATCGTGTAAATGTAAAAGGTAACGAAAAGCTCAATACAATACATACTAAAAGGAACAAACACAGATCACCAGGAAAGTCACAAGTAAACCCGCGAAAAATGTAATCGATTATTCAAGCCAGTCACTTGTGTCACTTGTTTACACAACAGTGTGTACATAAACATTGCAATTTATCTTATTAATATATTATTGTAATGGATGTTATGTGTAGTAGTATGTAACTAAGTGAATAAGATATTTTATCCATTTAACATGTGTAAAACAACAAAATACAATATTATGTTATTGCAATGTTTGTATACAAGTGACAAACCTGAATAAACTGACTACACATACATAATTATTATTCGAGGCTGCAACATAGTTTGTTGAGTACATTTTTGAATAACTTTCTGAAATGTTTTTATGATGATGATTTTGTATATTGGTTCAGGTTGTTTGGATGGTTTTGAATGTAACGACGGTACATGTTTGGACATATCTGTTAAATGTAATGGTACGGTGGAGTGTTCGGAAGGTGAAGACGAACCGGATGAGGTAACCTGTGGTAAGGACAAATGATTGTATTGTCATACACATGTTTATCAAAATGAAGTTTTTTTCATCCCTTGATTTCAATTCTTTTCGTTAGCGTACTGTCCAGCCTTCGCTACCTCCAGACTTTTTATTAGACGTCTTGCTGTTAGAACGTGTGTTGATTTTCACTGATGCTCCTTCGCCTGTAAACAATTTTGAGCTGATTGACCGTCATTCTTACAGAAAATACAATGATACGCTATTATTATAACGTCGATTGAAATAAGTCCGAGTAACGAGTTTGTTATGTAATAATCAAGATATTACCATACTTATCATATTTTTTATATTATTTAGAATACTGTGCTTTCGACCAGTTCCACTGTGGTTTAGGAAAATGTATTGAGAATACGTATGTATGTGATTCCTTCACCGATTGTGTTGATGGGTCCGATGAAAAAGAATGTAAGTTTGACTCATTGGCCAGATCCTGTCTCACCCTTTTTACTCATCTTTCCGTAGATTTATAAAAATAAGACCATAGTATGATGGTTGGAATATATAACACTTTGTTTCTCGATGTCTGTATATGGGATACAATTAGCCTCAAGCATCAAGATGTCGATCGTGTATCATTTCACATTGAACGGGACATTTTGAAAAGTGAAATTATTCGGAAATGATATAACGCGTGGTAATAATCATTATACTTCAAATTATATCAGAAATATGCATGGTATATCGTCTTCTTGAAGATTTATTGGCAAAACTTGTTTGAAATGATTTCTATTTTTGTTAATGCGGCACACTTAATACCAAACATCCAATGAACGCGCCTTTTGCCTATATGAATCATTTTATACCAAACATCCAATGAACGCGCCTTTTGCCTATATGAATCATTTTATACCAAACATCCAATGAACATGCCTTTTGCCTATATGAGCCATTTTATACCAAACATCCAATGAACCCGCCTTTTGCCTATATGAATCATTTTATACCAAACAACCAATGAACGTGCCTTTTACCTATATGAATCATTTTATACCAAACATCCAATGAACGTGCCTTTTACCTATATGAATCATTTTGTACCAAACATCCAATGAACGTGCCTTTTACCTATATGAATCATTTTATACCAAACATCAAATGAACGCGCCTTTTGCCTATATGAATCATTTTATACCAAACATCCAATGAACGTGCCTTTTACCTATATGAACCATTTTATACCAAACATCATATGAACGCGCCTTTTGCCTATATGAATCATTTTATACCAAACATCAAATGAACGCGCCTTTTGCCAATATGAATCATTTTATACCAAACATCCAATGAACGTGCCTTTTGCCTATATGAATCATTTTATACCAAACATCAAATGAACGCGCCTTTTGCCTATATGAACCATTTTACACCCCAACATCAAATGAACGTGCCTTTTACCTATATGAACCATTTTATACCAAACATCAAATGAACGCGCCTTTTGCCTATATGAATCATTTTATACCAAACATCAAATGAACGCGCCTTTTGCCAATATGAATCATTTTATACCAAACATCCAATGAACGTGCCTTTTACCTATATGAACCATTTTAGACCAAACATCAAATGAACGCGCCTTTTGCCTATATGAATCATTTTATACCAAACATCAAATGAACGCGCCTTTTGCCAATATGAATCATTTTATACCAAACATACAATGAACGTGCCTTTTGCCTATATGAACCATTTTATACCAAACATCAAATGAACGCGCCTTTTGCCTATATGAATCATTTTATACCAAACATCCAATGAACGTGCCTTTTACCTATATGAACCATTTATACCAAACATCAAATGAACGCGCCTTTTGCCTATATGAATCATTTTATACCAAACATCAAATGAACGCGCCTTTTGCCTATATGAATCATTTTATACCAAACATCCAATGAACGTGCCTTTTGCCTATATGAATCATTTATACCAAACATCAAATGAACGCGCCTTGTACCTATATGAACCATTTATACCAAACATCAAATGAACGCGCCTTTTACCTATATGAACCATTTTATACCAAACATCAAATGAACGTGCCTTTTACCTATATGAATCATTTTATACCAAACATCCAATGAACGTGCCTTTTACCTATATGAATCATTTTATACCAAACATCAAATGAACGTGCCTTTTACCTATATGAATCATTTTATACCAAACATCAAATGAACGTGCCTTTTACCTATATGAATCATTTTATACCAAACATCCAATGAACGTGCCTTTTACCTATATGAATCATTTTATACCAAACATCCAAAGAACGTGCCTTTTACCTGTATGAATCATTTTATACCAAACATCCAATGAACGTGCCTTTTACCTGTATGAATCATTTTATACCAAACATCCAATGAACGTGCCTTTTACCTGTATGAATCATTTTATACCAAACATCCAATGAACGTGCCTTTTACCTATATGAATCATTTTATACCAAACATCCAATCAACGTGCCTTTTACCTATATGAATCATTTTATACCAAACATCAAATGAACGTGCCTTTTACCTATATGAATCATTTTATACCAAACATCCAATGAACGTGCCTTTTACCTGTATGAATCATTTTATACCAAACATCCAATGAACGTGCCTTTTACCTATATGAATCATTTTATACCAAACATCCAATGAACGTGCCTTTTACCTATATGAATCATTTTATACCAAACATCCAATGAACGCGCCTTTTGCCTATATGAACCATTTTATACCAAACATCCAATGAACCCGCCTTTTGCCTATATGAATCATTTTATACCAAACAACCAATGAACGTGCCTTTTACCTATATGAATCATTTTATACCAAACATCAAATGAACGCGCCTTTTGCCTATATGAATCATTTTATACCAAACATCCAATGAACGTGCCTTTTACCTATATGAACCATTTTATACCAAACATCAAATGAACGCGCCTTTTGCCTATATGAATCATTTTATACCAAACATCAAATGAACGCGCCTTTTGCCTATATGAATCATTTTATACCAAACATCCAATGAACGTGCCTTTTGCCTATATGAATCATTTCATACCAAACATCAAATGAACGCGCCTTTTGCCTATATGAATCATTTTATACCAAACATCAAATGAACGTGCCATTTGCCTATATGAATCATTTTATACCAAACATCAAATGAACGCGCCTTTTGCCTATATGAATCATTTCATACCAAACATCCAATGAATGCGCCTTTTGCCTATATGAATCATTTCATACCAAACATCCAATGAACGCGCCTTTTGCCTATATGAATCATTTTATACCAAACATCAAATGAACGTGCCATTTGCCTATATGAATCATTTTATACCAAACATCAAATGAACGTGCCATTTGCCTATATGAATCATTTCATACCAAACATCAAATGAACGCGCCTTTTGCCTATATGAATCATTTTATACCAAACATCCAATGAACGTGCCTTTTGCCTATATGAATCATTTTATACCAAACATCAAATGAACGTGCCATTTGCCTATATGAATCATTTTATACCAAACATCAAATGAACGTGCCATTTGCCTATATGAATCATTTTATACCAAACATCAAATGAACGTGCCATTTGCCTATATGAATCATTTTATACCAAACATCAAATGAACGTGCCTTTTGCCTATATGAATCATTTCATACCAAACATCAAATGAACGCGCCTTTTACCTATATGAACCATTTTACAACGAATTCTGAAAAGTCTAAAAGTACTAGTACATGTATTATGAAATGGTATAATAATAATAACAATAATAATAATAATAATAACGACTTTATAAACCAAGAAGTTATAACGCACGGTAGTGTTAGAATAATTCAAATACACCAGAAATATACATGGCACATCGTCTGCGTGAAGGTTTATTGGTAAAACCTGTTTGGCATGATAATAATGTATATTGTATATTGTTTCAGGTTGTTTGGATGGTTTTAGATGTAACGACGGTACATGTTTGGACATATCTGCTAAATGTAACGGTACGATGGAGTGTTCGGAAGGTGAAGACGAACCGGATGTTTGTGGTAAGGAAAGCATTTAGAAATAAAACCAAGTGTTTAAGTGAAACGAACTGAACAATCGGTTCATTTCTAGCTCGAATATCCTAATACATTATAGGTTAGTTTACACAAGTATATCGACTATGTTATTGTCCAATCAGTATGTTTTGGAGCCATTTCAGAATCGTACAAGAAATTAACCCCGGATTGCCCGATCTGGTTTATGCCGAATAAAATCAGGGTCATTTATACGCAAGTTAGGAGCACGCCGGAATTCCCGTAGGGAAAATTCGCCGATTGGGAAACTCGGGGATTCCCCTAACACCATCCGATCGGGAAGACTTTCTTTCCTAGTGGAGGAAGATGTACATGGGATTTTTCTATTGCGGAAATTCTAACATAATCGTAAAAGCTTAAGGTGATCAAACTGTTTATTGAAATGATATCGGAGATTAAGTGATATATGTAGTTGGCTATATTCATTGTTTAAATTATATTCATCATGTATTTTATTCTTATTTAGAGTACTGTACAACTGACCAGTTCCATTGTGGTTTAGGGCAATGCATCGACAATAGTTATAGATGTGACTCGGCCGATGACTGTTTAAACGGAAGTGATGAAAAAGGCTGTAAGTTTATTATTTTATTTCTTTGGGTTGCCTTCGGCTTAATATCCTAGTGAAAATACTTAGTAAATACATTCAATAAAACCGAGGAACAGCAAAGTAAGTGGTTCCAAGTACATGATACTAGCGCACGCACAAAAAATAATTATAAATATAATATTTATATTTTATATTGGTTCAGGTTGTGTGGATGGTTTTGAATGTAACGATGGTACATGTTTGGACATATCTGTTAAATGTAATGGTACGATGGAGTGTTCTGAAGGTGAAGATGAACCTGACGAGGAAACATGTGGTAAGGAACTTTCTTAATGTTACACGTACATATACAGAAATGAAGAATTTACCTTTATGACATGGATCCAACAAAACAAATTGTTAGGCTACCTGAGAATGAAAAGTGCCTGACATTTTGAAAAAAATCTAAAATTTTTAATCTTTTGTCAATTGTTCTTATATTTCTTTACAAATAGTTATACAATGGCGGTTTATATCGATGGATTAGATTTACAGTCAGTATAAGAGTGATGATCTACTTTTGTCAACAAGGTCTCGTTTATTCCAAGCTTTTTCAAGTGTGATTTTATATCTTATGATGATGTATTTCAAAATGTCTTACTCAGTTTCTTTTTGAAAAAAGTTTGGAAATATTGTCCGTACATGCGTTGGTGGTTATCCCTAGATACTAATACAATGTATCAACGTTTGAGAGATGAAATGAGGTCAAACGAACACCTTTGGATTAGAGTGTACATTTTATTAGAAAGTACGTTATCTTTGGATTAGAGAGTACATTTTATTAGAAAGTACATCCCCAACAAAGTTTCCTGCAATTACTGACCGCGATTGGCCATCATTCCGAGTAGAACGCTGCTAAAAATCAGTACAAAGAGCAGGCTTACTATACTTGCAATCATATCAACATTTTTTAAATATTCAGCCCAAGTTCTGGTATCAGTCATATCAGCTTCACCCGCGTTGTTTGTATCGACATATTCGTTAACTTGCATATCTTTGCAGTTCTCTGGTTCCACACAGTTGCGTATTTTTTTAAACAACTTGGTCCCATACAGGACATTGATCCTTCCCTCGATGATGACGTAAATGACCGTCAACACACTGTACAGTAAGAGGGTAGTCATGTAGACGAGATAGTACGAGACTTCATTAGAATTGTGAGGTAATTCTTCCTTCGTGAGTGATATGAAGAAAGCAAAGGCGAGAAAAATGGTGATGGACAAAGATCCTTTCTCACCAGACTCTATCGGAAGAAGCAGCGTCAAAGCATTTAAAACCGACAATGCTATCAGCGGAATAACCATTGTGTACACGGCGAACTGCGGACGTCTGTCGACTGTGAATGTGACGTAGGCAATACGCGTGCCATAGCTTGCTGGGTCTAAATATGTCGTCACATTCACCACGTCCCATGCTGAATTTTCAAAGTACTCTATGTCATTTATAGTGTCTGATACATGTAATGTTATAGCGTTGGTAGACTTTGCCCCAGATATGTAGTAAACGAAGAAACATCTTTGCTGGTCAAACGGGTAGTATTTCACAGAGACTTCACAACCAATGCTGATAAGGAAAAAGAAATGAACTGCACAATTACATTAGACTACAGATTGCAATACACAATCAATATGCATATTAATATAAACAAAAAAGTTCTAGTTTATTAATCCAAACTTGTAACGATGTTACATGTGTCAATATCACGTGGGTATCACCATAAGCCATCCATTTAATCGACCATAATCAAGAGGCATAACCTGCCTGTTGCATATACAGGCGTTAACAGGATGTTAAACTCAGTTACACACCATCACTTAACAATAAATAGGTATACCAAATCGGATGCGTCATATACCTTTTAAAGAGTAATTCACAACACATATTCAAAATAGTCATGTTTATTATTCTAGAGCCATTACACCATTTTAATATACAAACTTGACATGAAATGTTCCAAGTCGTCATGCTATCTCAATCAGGAGGTCCAAGAGAAACCAGTTTCGCCTTTTAGCGATGACCTCTCACATGACGCGTATATCAAATAGGCACCACTTTAAACGCGACCAGAGATTATGCCTCCTCATTCTGTAAGCTGTCACTCGACCATTAGACTTTAGATTAGAACTCACGTGTGTGTTTCCTGGGATATCCAAAGCACGTTGCCTTCGTATGTCACCTCAACAGTTTCTACATCAGAAGTACCCATGACAGTACGCCTTACACCCAGAGACTGTAATAGTACGCATCATACAAAATTACATATACAAATGTATTATACAGTCATGTCTCGATACTAGTATATAACGACACCCGATATAATGAAACAATCATTATACTGTCATCATATTGTTGGGACATAAGTATTAAAACGCTCTTTGTATCTTTCCAGTATTCTGACATATTCGTTATAACGACATTTGTGTTGGAAACAAACAACGTCGTTGTATCGAGATATTATACGTGCTACTCAAACTTTGAAAAGGATCAACAATTTTCAGACAATATACAAAAAAATATGAACAAATGCACTGCATCCAGCGGGGAATTTCCATCAGGTTTTTGGATAATCTGATCGAGGAATGACTAAGGAATTTGTTTGCTCCACACAGACTATAGATCTAGCCTATGGCTGCCACGCAGCACCACATAGGAGACCAGAAATACTTAGAAAAGAGTGTTTTCCTATCTAGGAGACGGGTTGCACAGATATGCCCTATATATAGTTATAATAGTTTTACACTCGTCTTTTATTTGCTATTTCAATTCAATATATTTACAAGTTGGTGCGCTAAGCCGTGCGACGACGTCGCGTTAACGTGCGATGACGTCGCGTTAAATGATTTGACGTCATTTCCTACGTCGCCTTATTGTTTTTTGTTACGTTGGATTAAATAAGATATGTAATTTTTCAATAATTTTCTTGGTTTGAATCAGGCTTATATGCCGAAACGTTATTAAAAGAGTGGAACTTTATTTATATTTCACATTGGAAAAAATAAATTAAACAACATTGGTTCTAATAATAATAATAATAATAATGATAATAATAAAGACTTTATTTAATGAGGAAACACAGTTGGCAAAGCCAGTCTTACCTGTGAGCCTCAATATATATGTACATACAATTTACAACAAATGTGAACAAATATAACATTTACAGAATGATATTTACATTAGATTTAACAGCAGTGCGTGAATTAAGCTACTAAAACATATCTTGAGCAACAACTTGCTTCAACCGGAAGTGGGACGTGAAATTCAGTCTACCGAATCATTATTCTGCATCCGGTCTGTTAAAAAACCAAGGCCATAGCCAATGCAACTACAA
Source organism: Spisula solida (assembly GCA_947247005.1). NCBI lineage: Eukaryota > Metazoa > Mollusca > Bivalvia > Venerida > Mactridae > Spisula > Spisula solida. The sequence continues at coordinate 45,847,904 of OX365948.1, read as the reverse complement.
AAACAACAATCACGTGTTTTTCGCATGTAATCGTTAATGGGGATAAATCCCCTACAAATGTAGATAAGATGGAGTGGTGGACGTTTCAGTAAACATAATGTTACATGTAAACTATTGTAAACAAATATAGACCGTGTCATAATTTGTTGCGCAATCACTCTTCAGAGAACAACTTGAACAAAGCAAAACAAGTACATGTATGTAAAAACAAATAGGACAGACAAGGCAGACCTCGACAGAATCAGCAGAACACGAATGGCACACTACAGTACATACTACAAAGACAAGCGCACATCACAAGGAGATACCCACAAAGACAAGCACACATCACAAGGAGATACCCACAAAGACAAGCACACATCACAAGGAGATACCCACAAAGACAAGCGCACATCACAAGGAGATACCCACAAAGACAAGCACACATCACAAGGAGATACCCACAAAGACAAGCACACATCACAAGGAGAACCCACAAAGACAAGCACACATCACAAGGAGAACCCACAAAGACAAGCACACATCACAAGGAGAACCCACAAAGACAAGCACACACCACAAGGAGAACCCACAAAGACAAGCGCACATCACAAGGAGAACCCACAATGACAAACACACATTGCAAGGTAAACCCACAAAGACATGCACACATCACAAGGAGAACCCACAAAGACAAGCACACATCACTAGGAGAACCCACAAAGACAAGCACACATCACAAGGAGATACTCACAAAAACAAGCACACATCACAAGGAGAACCCACAAAGACAAGCACACATCACAAGGAGATACACACAAAGACATTACCCACCACAATCACATCATTGTCAACAATAACCCAATCATTCCCATGATTCCCAACGGTAGACAGACGTTGATACTGGTATATCTTTATCGGGTATTTCTTGTTTTAAAGTACCCACACATCGAAGAGCAATGCAATAGAAATAACTCTTGTACACAACAACAATGGAATCCAAAACAGTGTAAACTCTTGCTTGGAATAATAAAAATAACTTACAGTCAAGACCATTTCCGGATGCCAAATCTGCTCCAATGATATTGTGACCTCGTTTATACCACCATAATCACCCGGGTCCCATACTAATGAATCGTCTGACCATGTGAGGGAAATATAACCAGTTAATTCCATACGTTGTTCCGAAATATCGAATGTATTAATAGAAATCAGACTATAAGAACTGTAGACATCTACTGGCGACGAGTAATTGTGACGTGGTTTGACTCTGACGTCATATCCGTTTAGTAGGTCGGTAAATAGGTTCTTTATATCGATCATCGTTGTCGAATTTGTATCTAAACACTCGCAATGAAATATGCACACATACAGCGACAGAAGTAAGCATATGGCTTTAACTAAAAGTGTCCCGAACATGGTTAACGTAAATCCTCAATCAAACTAAATCCACTGTCAAGTAAATTTATATCAGAAATGGTTTATTAGGTCGACATCTAATAGCATACGTCATTGATAATGTAGTTTTTATTTCCTTTGTGAAGATCGGTTATGAAATATCATACACAATACTGGCAATTAAGGTGTAACAGTAATTAGTGTTAACGAGCTCGTCAGCATTTCAACAAAACTGTCTGGTGATTGTTCCATCTAAAACGTTTTGTCATTTACAAATGAATTAGTGGACCAACGCTTTTAGATAAATGTGTGTACGTCAATTAAGATCGGAATAATGTTTTCTCTAATTGTGATGTCTAAACGGGCTCTCGATCAGCTGTTCTGTTTATCATTTATCCCCAAGATAATTGAAAAAAAGCTTTTATCTCCAATTTGCGTACATTTACTTGATGGTTTGATTTGTTTGCTTGCCACCACATGTTGCAAAGGTTTTCTGTTACATGTGGGATATAGGACAGATGTAATTTTAACAAATAAAACTAGGTAGTTCAGCCTTTTTACTGTTTAACCTAGGTCATTGAGCTATGGCATTCAGCTTTTTGATTGCTGAAACTATGTCATTCAGCTTTTTGATAGCTGGGACTTAGGCAGTCCATTTTCTTGTTCAGTTATGTGTTAGGAATTGTGTCGTATAATTGTGGTATGTGATGTTGTTATGATTTCTGTGCTCGGCTGGTTGAGTGCTACCTTCCCTGTCCGGCTTTCTTTTATACCTGTTTCACTTACTTAGCCATGGCTGTGGTCCAGCCAGTTGTTCTTGTACCCGGGCGATGCTGCTCTTGATCCCATGGCAATCGCGGCAGGTCATACCTTCCCATAAATAGTTGACAAATTTATAGTATGAATGTACATGTTTAAAATGTATATGCATAGAATTATGCGTTTCCTCGTAAATTGCAATAACACAGGAACGTAAATAAAAATGTTATTGGATAGCCCCTGAATAATAAAACGGTGACTTGGAAGGCGGTGAATATTTGTCTTGTAGTAAATTTTAACATATCAAAACCAATTCAGAATTTAACTCCGTACCTTTTGGTTTCATATAACTGTAACAGAACAAGTAGGTAACGGACTCGAATAGACTGTGAGTTACATATAATGCACCGCGATATTGTTATTAGTAGACACAAGGCTCTCAAAAAATAATTGTATCCCAAATTCTCCAAGCATGCAGTGGTACAAATTTTCCTCAAACTTGAATATGAATGTACAGATATGCCTTTTATCATGCCTAAGATGACTAATTATTGCATAAAGAAATAAATATACGTATATTAAAAAGGTATATAATATGATGTTAAACGACATACAAACAAACCCGAATAAACCGAACTGGGCGTTTAATGTTAGAAATATTTTACAAATAATGGGATTTAACGAAGTATGGATTATGCAAGCCGTCGGGAGTATACCGAAATTTTTATCTCTGTTTAAACAAAGAATACATGACTGTTTTATACAGAATTTTTAAAGCCTTAGAAAAACGAGACGAAGTACTTTATAAATAATTACCATTCTTCTCCAAATTATATTCTTTACTTGTTATTATCATATAAAATATTCAACTCAAATATACACTCAATGTTAATTATGAAATGTGTTCAAATACCAAATACTATATACCTGATTCTCTGAAGATTTTCAGTGAATATTTGTAGATGTACATAGCTATGTGTAGTGTGTGTGTCTGCGTGCGTGTGTGGTTGTTGATATACATGCATGTGTGTATGTGGGAGCGTGTATGCGTGTGTGTGTGTGTGTGTGCGTATGTGTGTATGTGCGATCGTGTGTGCGTGCGTGTATGTGTATATGTGTGTGTGTACGTGTGTGTGCTTGCATGTGTGCCTGCGTGTACGCATGCGTGTGAATGATGTATGTCTGTATTTGTGTGAGTGAGGTAGAATGTAAACTGGAGCGTGTACAGGAGTGAGTGTAATATTGTGGTATATATTACATGAGGAAGATGTATTTTATTAATATCATTGCTGTAACGGAACATATATTATAATATTGTTGTTATATGCATGTAAACTGATGGGCAAAAATGCCTAATGTTTCAAATAAACTTATATAAGATTAAAGCCTCCGTAAGTTTTGATATGCATACTTTCTTTAAGATACCGCCATAATTTTAGATAAAGTTGGAGGTACATGTATCCACAAGTAACGGTATCATTTTTTAAAAAAAATTATGGTATCTAATGATAACATATAAAATATATTTTTACTCTTTATGATTACCATTGATACAGTTACCTGTGGAGGTATCCAATTAATTGTAAATGTGTACATTGTATCCTGATTCAAACAAATTGTAAAGAAAGTAGGCTACACACTATTGGGATTTCACTTAAAAATCTGATTATGTTTCATGTATTATTTTAAAATGCTGTCATTGCAGAGTACTGTGCAAGTAATGAACTCCACTGTGGGTTAGGTGAATGTGTCTCAATATCACAGGTGTGTGATAGAAAGCTGGACTGTCTCGATGGCTCTGATGAAGAAAATTGTCGTAAGCATTTCAGGTTTTCCCTTTAACAGAGTGATTAGGTGAGCTCATGTGATCGCTCTTCGACCGCCGGCAGAACGACTGACTTATATATGCCTTTCTTACTTTGACGTTTCTGTTGAGTACTGCCACTTATTACGGTTTTGTTCACAAGATCTATGGCTGAGTTTCGGTGCCAACTATAGTCTTGTCAACAGGCCCTCGATGCGATTTGAGAGTACATGTAATACTTTTTCTGGTCCATAAAATCGCATCAAGGGGCCTGTGGTCTGGTCCGGTTCGATTATCTGCGAATGTCTGGTTTCTTATGGCGCCAAACCTATAATTGCATTTGAGTAATTTCAAGATGGCACAAATTAAACAAGAATAAAAGTAAATTAGCATTGGTTGGACCATAGTTTAACCACTGAAGGTGTTCACGGTCTCTAGATGAACTAAGGTGACCAACACTGTCCATCTGTGTATCGGTGATCAATCCAAGGCAAATCTTTAAAGGAATAATTTCATTTCACGATACTAAAAGATAAGAACAAATTGGACTTGGAAGGCAAGCTCAAAAGAAACATCAGGGAATGAAAGGCACAGAAAGAAACACACAATAAGACATGAAACTTATATGTAACAGCTACAAGTGGTATTTCCATGTATCAAACATAATGAACTTATCTGCAACAGCTACAAAGTGGTACTTCCATGTTTGTATTTGTCCCATTGAAAGTCTAAGCGAGAGTTCCAACAGTGTAAGGTATACAATCCTAAAGCTTCTTACAAGTTGATCAATGGGTGTCAACAAATACACAGTTCAGTGCTGCAATCTACTTGTTTTAGCTTAATACAGAGGCCAGTTAGTTCACTTTCTGAAGCTTTCTACAGGGTACAGTAAGGTCAATGCTGTAAATGTCTTGTTTTAGCTTGCTACAGGGACCAGTTAGGTCAGTGTTGTATTATTTTCTTGTTTTTAGTTTGCTACAGGGACCAGTTAGTTCAGTGTTGTATTATTGTCTTGTTTTTAGTTTGCTACAGGGACCAGTTATTTCAGTGTTGTATTATTGTCTTGTGTTTAGTTTGCTACAAGGATCAGTTTGTGTGTGATGAGGAGACTGAGCAGTGTGTGGATACAACATCTGTGTGTGATGGGGTTATCGACTGTTCGAACGGTGCTGACGAGACTGGATGTCCACTAGGTTTGTAAAAACTAACCTATTGTTCATTTAATTCTGCTGGTGATTGAAATGTCTGTACTGAATTAGATTCCCGATATATGTAGTTAATTATTTCCAAAAGAAGGCCTCCAAGAATCACAGCATGTTGAACAGCAATGATACCGTGTAAGTCACAATGCCGTTATTGACCGATTAAGTATTTTGACTCATGCACATTTGGGGTCATGAATCACTTTGAATGCACGAATGTTTGGGTCAAGAGAAGACCAATTACTCTAGGGTTTTGAAACCTAATGAAAGCCCTGTTTTTTCTCAGCCATATGCTTGTACATTGTACGTTCAAAATTTATAAATCTGCCTGTTGATTACACATCTAGGTAACTGTTTAATTGAAAAAGAATAAAATAATATGTAAAATTTAAAATGTATCAATTTCTGTTAAAAAGAAGTTACGTAATACTTTGTACATACTTCATGGTATTGCAAATTTAGTCTAGAATCTGTCCTACAGTTAAGTCCATGTACAATACCTTAAGGACTTCATGACGTTGTCCTCTATCGAGTTAAAACAGTGCCTATGAAAATTAGGGTTGCTCGCAAGAATGTAGTCAACAACCTATTATTTAAGACGGCAGTACATTTGTACTACAGTCTTGCAGGCAACACTCATAATCTTAGTTTTCCCTGTTAATAGAATGTGGCCCTGACGAGTTCAAATGTAAGGATGAATCACGATGTATTGGGGAGGTATGGAAGTGTGACGGACAGGCTGATTGTGACGATAATTCGGATGAGTGTGAAGGTAAGTTTTGAAAAGCCATAAACAATCAAATTCATAGATTACCCCTCAGAATTTTCATACAGCTCCGACATAATTTACTTCATTTTCAAACAATTGGTAATTTTATTAGTACACAGTCTGTTATAATGTTTTAAATAGAAGTATTTTCGATACAAATACGTATGCCTCCCACAAAGAGCTACAACTCCTGCAAAAATCATGCTACCTAAAATAGCTGAAAGTGTGTATACATATGCTTGGTACCAAGCGTAAGCCGACCAATGGTTAAGGAGAATAAGAACGGGCTTGCAAAGTGTGACATCCAGACTGACGTTTAGCATAAAATCAAGATGTCTCCCCCATTATATATATGTGGGAGAATACTTATTATAATCGAAAGGAGTGCATGACCATTCAGGGTTTCCCTGCCAGATTGACAAAAAATGCCAATAAATACATGTATGTTTAGTTTGGCATTGTGCCTTGTATGTGTTTTATGTTTCCTGTGTTTCCTGTGCTCGGTTGGTTCAGTTGGACATTGTGCTTTGTGTGTTTTAATGTGCTCTGTGCTTGGCTGGTTAAGTTGAGTGCTGCCTTCCCTGTCTGACTTAATAAAATCGTTTTACATGTAAATGGTATATTTTCAGCTTGCTACAATTTCCCGTTTGTTTGCAATGATGGACTTTGTATTAATAATGCATCAAGGTGTGATATTTTTCCGGACTGTTCAGCAGGCGAGGATGAACAAAATTGTGGTACAAGTAAGTATTGACTTATATTGTTTGAATGATGCTAGTACTTTTAATTAATTAATTAATTAATTAATTAATTAATTAATTAATTAATTAATTATCTTACCTTACCTTACCTTACCTTACTTAAGCCTGTTGTACCGGTGGATGGAACATAGACCACTGATGAAATTCCTCCGCCTCATCCTATTCCCCGCCACTTTCGATCGCTAGATCGTTCCAACTGCTTATCACATAAATACCGTGATCTTCCATGTGAGAATAAATGACGGAACAATGTTCTCAAACATATGTGACAACAAGTGCGTGAGGTCACCACCTTTTCGGCGCGAAAACGTAACGTCGCCGGCTTAAACTCGTTATTTCTGACGTTGTTTTGACTCGGTCACTATGGTTATGTGATAAAAAAGAATACACCAATCGTTGTTTTTGGGATCACCAAATACCTAAATATACATGTATATTTAGCTCTTTGGGATCAGCGCATGATCTGTTTTGGCTAAATATTTGAAGGATGATACATGTATTTTTTAGTAATTTATGATACGAGTTTTAAAAGGTTAAGAATTGAATGACAAATATCGAACATACCTATAAGTTTATCTGTCTTAAGTCGGTGGGATAGGCTGTAAAGTGTTTCAACAAGAGCTGTCCGCGAACAGCGCGCTCCACTATTCGCTGCGCCATGCTTGGATAGTACAAGTCAAATAGTTCCTGCGAGCAAATGATGTACCTACTTCATTTGACAGAGAATTGACAGGATCCTCGACCTTCTATCTGCACAATTCAACAGCTAATGTGTATAAAATCAAGCATGAAAATCTCAAAATTGTGAGAAAAAAAAAATAATATAGTTTTCCCAATTTGAAAGCTATCGGCCTATCGCGCTTATTTTTTCTCTCACAATTTTGAGATTTTCATGCTTAATTTTATACACATCAGCTGTTGAATTATGCAGATAGAAGGTCAAGGATCCTGTCAATTCTCTGTCAAATGAAGTAGGTACATCATTTGCTCGCAGGAACTATTTGACTTGTCATTGACTGGGAAGCGCTGTGGTTATGCAGCTGCAATCACCTGCTGTTTAGATCCATGGTCTCAATATTGCCTAGCGCTCACTGAAATTTCGGACAGTTCTGATTTCTTCGGTAAATAAAATTTTGCAATGCGACAAAGACCGATGTTATCCGCATGGAATAATGGAATTAGTCTGGTTCACGACATTCTTACAAAATGCATCTTTTTTTGGAATTTTTTTTTTGAAATCGTAAACCATCGATAACAGGTCACGTGCCCCTCCATAGACTTTTTACTTTATGCTATCCAATATACCTGCTCGCTCAAGGCTCGCAGGTAATAATCATTATAAATTCAAAACAAGATGCTTCATATCAGCAGCATTACCCTCTGCTATGAAGAGGTTGGGGCTTCTAAGTCGAAAATGGGAGATAATTTGCAGGACAGTTACCTACTCATATGAAGGTCCTCTGGGTCATAAAAGTGAACAAAAGGCATTTCTAAGTTCAAAAGGGCATAATTTCAACAAAATGCTTGAGTTACCTACCCCTGTGTAGGGGTTGGGGTCATGATGGCAGACAAGTATGCAAAGCAATATGTGAATGCACTTTGAAAACATTACAAGTGAAAAACTAGTACCTGAACTTTAACATTTGCACTAAGTTGAAAAAGGGGGCATAATTTCAACAAAATGCTTGATAGAATTACCTACCCCTGTGTATGGGTTGGGGTCATGATGGTGAACAAGTATACTAAGTATCAAAAATATATATTAATGCACATGGAATATATTAGAGGTTAAAAAACCTGTACCTAAACTTTAACATTTGCATTCCCAAGTCCTAAAGGGGGGAACATTTCAACAAAATGCTTGATATAGTTACCAACCCCAGTGTATGGGTTGGGGTCATGATGGCGAACAAGTATGCAAAGTATGAAATCAATATCTGAAAGGACTTTGACAATAAAAGAGGTTAAAATCCTGTATCTAAACTTCAACATAAACATTACGCCGACACCAACGCCGACGCTCGGGTGACTGCAATAGCTCCCCTTATTCTACGAATAGTTGAGCTTAAAATGACCAAGTATCCCGTGGGAGATTCAAACTAGGGACCTTTCCATCCTTAGTGTTAATCTCTCAGCCACTGTGTCACCCTAAAAAGCTTGTAATATATTCATGGGAACTTTATGTATTAAGAATGTTAATTTTGCGGATGTATTTATTGTAGCAATTTGTCCGGAAGGTATGATAAAATGTCCGGACAACAGTAACTGCTATTCCACCTCCCAATGGTGTGATGGAACACCAGATTGCGAGGACAAGTCTGATGAGGAGTGTGATGATCCAGTTGCTTAATGGTAAACCTTTGTCATTGTATGCAATTGTCTGTATAGGGAAAATGTTTGAATGGATTATACATGTACTGTAGGCCTACATGTGCACTGAAAATATTAATTGATTTTTATTGTAAAAGGGAAGTTTCTCGTGGGCAAAAATTATTTCATAACTTTTTAATGTAAAAGGGAAGTTTCTCGACGTCTGAAATAAGTATTGCATTATTTTTTATTGTAAAGGCAAGTTTCTCAATGTCAAAAAGTAGTTCATTAATTTTTTATTGTAAAAGCCGAAAATTCTCGAGGTCAGAAATTAAAGCATCCCATTGCTTTTTAATGTAAAACGGAAACTTGTCTCGAGAATGTACATAAATGAATTTTGAAAAAAACATCAGTCAATTTATTAATCAATACATTTATAAAGGATTTTATGTCATAGTCGAGCTAAACCATGAAATTCCAAAGATATAAAACAGTTTAACTAAATGCGTCGTTTTTGTTGTTCAAACGTTTGTATTAGTTTAAACATATTTTATTCAACATCTGCATAATACACCAGCATTGCAGTAATACTTATTGAAATCTTCATTAACAGCAGTAAAACTGTTGTCAAGAATCAAACACTATGCTGAACATAAGATGACTTACAGTTAAGTCAGGGTTAATAGTTTGTAAATCGTTTAATTACAGTCTGCGAGATTGTACATGTATGTACAATGGGCATACAAGCAAATATTTGGTTGCACGTCTCACAGATACGTGAAGATAAAACAATAATTTGGTGGCATAGATCTCCACTTTAATGAACTGCAGCCCGACCGTATAAGGCTTGTATGCAAGATTCTCTAATTAAGCAGTCAGATTTGATGTATGGCTGTACTGATCGCTCTAAGCAATGATCTATAATGAGTTTAGATCTTTGCTCTAGACAGGTTAGATAGGAATTGTTTGCCGTCCCTAAATTAAGTTTCCTTCATTTCTTCTATTTCAGGCAGTGTGTGCTGCCAAGAGACATGGATTCCGTGTCACACATTGAGCTGTATACATGTATAGGAGTTAATAGGAAACTCATCTATAGACGTTTTATAAATTGTTTTACTGCTTTGACGTGTAACCATGTAGGGATACTCCATGGGAATTTGTTTTTTGGTGCACATACGCACACAGGTAACTGTATCATTGATAAAGAGTAAACCAATCTTTTATAAAATTTGTTATCTTAGAAAGGAGCATTTGCTCTAAAGCGGTCAGATTTTCATGGTATCAAAACAAGAATTGGCTTTCGATATCTTCAAAAAGTAATTACATCATTAGAACTACCTTCGAATTGATCAACTAGTTAAAAAGTTATACCATATGTTTCCACGGTGTCCAGTCAATCACTGATGTGCATTTTATAGAAACCTCAATGCTATGCTAAACAAGATAAACATGATAAAGAAAGTGAGTTCACACCCTATGTGTTTATTTTCTTATAAATATGGACGGATTTTTTAAATATTGATATCAACTTAAAGACCAAGCTCTCTAGTTTCTGATCATGTAAATATATATGAAATAAGACCAGTATTAACACCAGTATTAATGAAATGTTAATAAAAACAATCTGCACCTCAGTGACTGTGTGGTCAATTTCCCCCATGTTATGAACCTTTCTAAGATATTATTAAAAAATATCTTTTGTTTGTTTACTCTTTATTAATGATACAGTTATCTGTGCAGACGCACATACGGGCGCATACTATACATGCATTTTCCAGATTTCCTTGTAGGTGTCAATGATCACCTATTATTTACAAACCGATTTTTGTGATAATTCTTCGTGTTTCTCTTTGCTTGTCACTATATATTGCATTATTTACCTGTTAGTAACATTCTCCAATAATATGTCGGCTTAAATGTGTTCACTCTAGTTTCTTACACGAAGCAACATTTCCCAATAATAGAATTTGTTAAAACACTTATGTCTCATACATTACATAGAGAATAATAGGTTAGTGCCGTGGATGAAACAGTTTATCTGGCAAGGCGGAGGAATTTATCGGGTGAGCCGTAGGCGAATCCGATAATTTCCGCAGCCGAGCCGGATAAACTTTTTTTATCCAGTCGCTTAATCTGCTCAGTAAGGGGACCAAACTCGGGACTATATTGTTACTCTTTCATTAACTAGTGCGCAACGTCACATTCGTTCCGTGACATCACAATAAACAAGGACGTCGGACATCTTGATAGACGTCGTGTAGACGCAGGTAAGTCGTAGAAAATAACCGATCAACCACCAGCTCATTTAGGACAGGAAAACCTCACCCTCGGGCACGGAATTGCAACCGGCGACTCTCATATAAGAAGTCCGTCAGATCACGTGGTAAGGTGACGGATTATCACTAATATTATCACTAATCACATGACCAGGTGACCGATTATAGCTAAGTTTAATCGGCACCCCGTTAACAGGCAGATTTTGCCGGAAGTGACTGGATAAACAAGTATAATGTAGCAAAGTCATGTATGAATGGCTAAACTTATCTCTAAACTTAATATTCATTATTATGTGTCTGACTTTTGTGGGGTATGGGATAAATAGAATGTTGAATTCCTATTGATTTATTATTGAATTTATGACACTCGTTGAATAAAACAATCTCGCTTCATATCACTTTATTCAACTTATTCCATAAAATCAATAATAAACCAACATTCATTCAATATCCTCTGTAATGTTACTGTCAAGTTTCTCTAATAAGACCAGACAAAAAGTGACCAAAGAACCTGGTCCCAATTTCTCGAAGCATCTCAAGTAGAAATCACAGCTCAAATTGTGGTTTTTCTCAAATCAGAGTCTCAATTTGAGATAAATCTGAAGTTCAAGCTCTTGGAATTTTACTGTTAATAAGCTCTGAATAATCGTTCTGTTTGTGATAGCAAGTTTGAAGTCTATACTCTCATGGAAATTAACATATCAGTAAAGACACATACATTACATTATTTGAGATGAGATTTAGCTCAGATTGAGATGCTTTAGGAGATTGGGGCCAGTTCTACTGCACAAATCTTATCATAAAACAAACACAGTATCATATACATTTAGGTTTATTACAAAAGTCAGTACAAAATAAAAATTATAAATCAGAAGTATAAATACTGAATACTAAAATATTTGCAGATGTGAGTAAAGCATAACAAAAAAAGTTAGAATAAACTTAAACAACATGACCATGTCAGAAGGCCATTCAATAACTCACCTGAATAACATGACAATTTGAATGAATAGGACATTGTTCTTGAATTCGAAAATGTCACACTACCTCTTAACAACAGTCATATACCCATGTCTGTCTGACAACCCATGTCTGTCTGACAATGAAAACCAAATGTGCCTTGTTTTAACCAGCGATGACTTGGTATACATATATATTCCAACTAGAAAGTCTTTAGTGTGACATAGCTTTTGTCCAAATGACCAAGAATCAAACAAGGTGTATTGACTATGATTCATGAATATTTGATCAAAACTGTCATCTCTAGTGTAGCCATGTTATTGACAGTGCATGCTATGATGTCTAGGGTGAGTTATACCTTGATCACGAATCCAATCTGACAGCGTAGTTTTTTACCAGACGTAACAATGGAGGCCTGACAGACATGGGCTGGTTATCACATGGGTCATTGTAGAGAAATTGTTGAAATGTTTATTGCTACTAATCAGCCAGCTGAGTGTATGAAAGATTCACAGACATTGTTCAGCGTCCAGGTGATTTGTAACCCTGGTATTAACAGAAATTGTCCAGCGTCTAGGTGATTTGTAACCCTGGTATTAACAGAAATTGTCCAGCGTCTAGGTGATTTGTAACCTGGGTATTAACAGACATTGTCCAGCGTCTAGGTGATTTGTAACCCGGGTATTAACAGACATTGTCCAGCGTCTAGGTGATTTGTAACCCTGGTATTAACAGATATTGTCCAGCGTCTGGGTGATTTGTAACCTGGGTATTAACAGACATTGTCCAGCGTCTAGGTGATTTGTAACCCGGGTATTAACATACATTGCCCAGCGTCTAGGGGATTTGTAACCTGGGTATTAACATACATTGTCCAGCGTCTAGGTGATTTGTAACCTGGGTATTAACAGACATTGTCCAGCGTCTAGGTGATTTGTAACCCTGGTATTAACAGATATTGTCCAGCGTCTGGGTGATTTGTAACCTGGGTATTAACAGACATTGTCCAGCGTCTAGGTGATTTGTAACCCTGGTATTAACAGAAATTGTCCAGCGTCTAGGTGATTTGTAACCCTGGTATTAACAGAAATTGTCCAGCGTCTAGGTGATTTGTAACCCTGGTATTAACAGACATTGTCCAGCGTCTAGGTGATTTGTAACCTGGGTATTAACAGACATTGTCCAGCGTCTAGGTGATTTGTAACCCTGGTATTAACAGAAATTGTCCAGCGTCTAGGTGATTTGTAACCCTGGTATTAACAGAAATTGTCCAGCATCTAGGTGATTTGTAACCCTGGTATTAACAGAAATTGTCCAACGTCTAGGTGATTTGTAACCTGGGTATTAACATACATTGTCCAGCGTCTAGGTGATTTGTAACCCGGGTATTAACAGACATTGTCCAGCGTCTAGGTGATTTGTAACCTGGGTATTAACAGACATTGTCCAGCCCTAGGTGATTTTTGTAACCTGTGTATTAACATACATTGTCCAGCGTCTAGGTGATTTGTAACCCGGGTATTAACAGACATTGTCCAGCGTCTAGGTGATTTGTAACCCGGGTATTAACAGACATTGTCCAGCGTCTAGGTGATTTGTAACCTGGGTATTAACATACATTGTCCAGCGTCTAGGTGATTTGTAACCTGTGTATTAACATACATTTTCCAGCGTCTAGGTGATTTGTAACCCTGGTATTAACAGACATTGTCCAGCGTCTAGGTGATTTGTAACCTGGGTATTAACATACATTGTCCAGCGTCTAGGTGATTTGTAACCTGGGTATTAACAGACATTGTCCAGCGTCTAGGTGATTTGTAACCCGGGTATTAACAGACATTGTCCAGCCCTAGGTGATTTGTAACCTGGGTATTAACATACATTGTCCAGCGTCTAGGTGATTTGTAACCTGGGTATTAACAAAAACTATCAATAGTGCATATAAACTAACAAGAACTATCAATATTGCATATAAACTAACAATATAAAGAAAGAGGTCAATGATGAACCTACATCTAAACAAACTATATCATTTTAACCAAGATGACCTTCAAGGTTGTATCACTCTGTATGGTATATAATGAGATACAACCTTGCGCCAAAGGTCCTTTTTGTGCTGGACACTTCTCCTACTTGATAGTAGCCTTGCTCATCTGGCCAGACTGGCTCATCACCATAAAACAAATCTTCAGATTCAAGGGTAAATATACATCACATGGTTACATGCCTTACTGCAATGGATTGCCCTTCTGATAGGGAATGAGTATTCCACGTTTCAAATGGCAACCATTTCATGAATGTTTTTGAGAAATGTTGCCTTTCGAAAATCTTAGCCTGAAATCTTAAATAATGCCTGAAATCTTAAATAACGCAGATGACTGAACGATAACGATAGCTCAGACTTTTTGTCTACGAAAAGTCGAGCTAAACATCATGAAGTACTAGAGTATGCAGATTTTGACGTGATCCTCAACCTATTGGCATAATTTAACAGCTGAAATCTTGTCTATATTTATAACCCTAGTAGTAAGTTTTCATAGGTTGAGAGTATCATGAAGACGCTCAACGTGTAATACAAACACAAATCTAAAGGACCCATATTGCACCATTTGCTCTCAGAAATTTATATACTAATGCAAGTACTTTAAAGGTTAGCATCACGTCAATATCTCCTCACTTAAGTTTTAAAAGAATATATATCCTAGCTGCATACAATGAACTAATTTCCAACTACTTCTACGATTGCCTCAACAAAGTATAAGAATCTATGTGTACCGGGATATCTCCCGAAGGGTAGGAATATCAGCAGGGACAGAATCTGGTGGAAATTCCTACCCCATGGGGTTATCACTATGAAACACACCAGTTTAATTCCATTACATTGGGCCAAAACAAAATGATATAATGACTCTAGTAACCCTTACTTACCCTCTTGTTTTACTCCTACCCTTTACATGTATTGGCATTTTGCTGGAAGTCAACAGATAGTTGATTTTCAAGTGCATAGAATCTATGAAATGATTACAAAAATAAAATGTTTTCCCTTTCTTCCTACCCTATGTTAACCATGTTACCAGAACAGCAATATGACTTTGTTTTGGCCTTGGCTCAACATCACAGTTCTACATTGTAATACATGTTCATAAATCATACAATAAAACTCTAACCAAATGATACTGAGAAAAAAATACCTTAAGCATATGCCTGTAATAATAATAAGCATAATACTAAAACAATGCATGTATAATAATTATAAATCATAAATAAGAGCCATGATCACATGGCCATTCCCCGCCGTATATGATTGCCACTTATGGGTCTAAATAGAAACACTAGATATAAAAAGGAGGAAAGAGATGTTAGGGAAAATAAATAAAGAGTTAATTAATGAAATGGAACCAGGCAGAATTCAATAGAAAGGAAAATGTTTTGGTTGATCACCCCGTAATTGCAATTTGTCGAAAAAATGTGAGTATCATACTGACAAAAATGTCCATAAAATCATCAATTTTAATTTAATTTTTAAAATGAAATGATTTCCCATGTGCCTAATAGTTATATTAATAAAAAAAATCAATCACAAGCAGAAGATGCTATTTAAGATAGTTATGTTCATATAATTATATTACCAACATAGTTGTAACATGTTGTGAGTTTTTTCATTTTACAAAATATATAATGTCCTGAATAAAAATCAATTTTATTTAACTCGTGATCACAGAAAATTAAATTTTCACTCGTGGCTACGCCACTCGTGAAAATATTGTTTTCTTTGATCACTCGGTGAAATAAAATTCGATCTTACACCAAAATCAACAAATATCCTCTATATAATGTAAAAAAAATTTTTAAAAATATTTTCCACCATATAACAGTATAAATGCATGATTAAATGCAAAGTATTACATATACACTTAAAAAAATAATAATAAAAGTAATTAAGAATTGCAAGCAATACAGAAGTCCCCTACCGGTTTTAAGCCATTTTCAATGTTTCTGTTGCCATAGCAACGACAATTATTGTCAAAATCAAAATATTTTTAGACGTGCATAATCCCCTTATTGCCCCCTATCCACATATCAAGTTTCATAAACCTAGCTTGAAAACTGTTTGAATTATGGCAGGATCCAGATTTGGGCATAATTTCACTCTTTCTGTCGCCAAAGCAACCACACTTTTTATCAAAATCAAAATATTTAAGACGTGCATAATCCCCTTATTGCCCCCTATCCACATACCAAGTTTCACAAACCTAGCTTGGAAACTTTTTGAGTTATGTCAGGATCCAGAATTTTTGACGGACGGACTGACTGACTAACTGACTGACTGACGGACGGAGGGCAAACCTATAGTCCCCTCCGGTCAAAAACCGGTAGGGGACTAAAAAATAAATAATTGGTTCCAGTAGGGTTTGAACTCACGACCCTCAGGATTTTGTCAAAATTATTTCCAAATTAGACAAAGGGAGATAATTTAAAAACTGGGCCATATAGAGTTATGGTTCTTGGTCACTGCACTTCCCCTAGTTGCCATCTATTCACATACCAAGTTTCAAGTCAATACCTCAAATTGTTTAAGAGTTATGCTCCGGACAAGATATGGGACAGACGGAAGGACGCATACTATTACTATATCCCTTCGCCTTCGGCGGGGGATAACTAGAGGGTCAAGTTGTCATTATATCGCTCACCTGAGTACATTTGTCCAGTTGACTCATATTCAAAGTTGACCAAGATTTAATCAAAACAAACATTCTTGCAAAGGTTCACAAAAATTCAGCCTTTATATAATGGCATTGCACACATATTTCTATGATTAGTTCTAATGTACTACATGTAGTTTCAACCCCAGATGACACAATATTGAACTTGTGGTAGTTTTACAAGATGAAAATTGCAACCATAATTCATCAAGATGAGATGAAAATAATGACATCTAGTGTTCAAAAGTTTTTTCTATGATTTGGCCTTGTCACCTAGTTTTTGACTAACATTTTATAGAGATGATCATTGTGATTAAGCCTCATAAAGATAAGACGAGGATTGTGACCTCTAGCATGCTCACAAGCAATTGTGTACAGACGACCGACAGACGATTGATCACAAAAGCTCAAATTGTCACTTCATAACAGGTGAGCTAAAAAAAAAGTACAAAATCATAATACATGTAGTAATAAATTGAAATACCCATAAACAAGAAAGACTTACAGGTATAACGCAAGCATATAAAATTAATTTTAGAGCTGTTATAGAAAACATCAACAGCGCAAAGAATAGAATTTATTTCTACAGGTATTAAAGGAGCTCAACTTCTTTTTTAGGATATATATAACTGTGGGATGAACCAAAAATGATGAGAATCAGAGATTTGTTCCTGGAAAGAGATTCGGCTGCTCAGCTTGGGTCGTAAAATACACACATGTAGTGATGTACAGTGAATGATGGGGAAACCGGGGAT
Source organism: Spisula solida (assembly GCA_947247005.1). NCBI lineage: Eukaryota > Metazoa > Mollusca > Bivalvia > Venerida > Mactridae > Spisula > Spisula solida. Next base: position 45,830,228 of record OX365948.1, on the reverse strand, counting down.
TGAATCACAGAAAAACATTATTAACAAAAACATACATAAAGTCATTAACAAAATGTAAACTTTACAAAATTTATTGATTCCTATTGTGCTAAATATCACTATGGTAATAAGTCAGTCTTACAACAGCTCCAGCATACAAGGGTATCAGTGTTAGTGATGTATGGTGACTACATGGCTACAGTACATCTTCACTTCATATCAAGTTTTATTGTATTCAACACAGCAGTTGTCGAGAACTAGCGAGGACAAGAATGCCTGATAGATCGTAGAAAGGTTTCATTTAAATGATGCAAGAAATGAGACCCTTACTTTGTTCATGAGCTCATGATAATCCACAGATACTAATAGCTCACCTTGAGCTCAGGTGGTGAGCTATAAAATAGTGGTAGGATTAGTACCCTGCATTCATTTTTTTCTGTCTGACAAGAATTTGAAAGCAAAGCAACAAATAACTATAAGGTTTTGACACAAAAATGTATGTCTCGCACAAAGGGCTGTAACTCTGGAAAAAAATCTCCTGACCTAAAATTCCTGACAATATGCACAACTAGACATTGTTCAATATAATCTAGTTTCAGTGAAATCTGACCAATGGTTAAGAAGAACAAACACAGACATCCATCCAGCATAAAATCAACATGTCTTCCCAACTATAAATTATGTGGGAGACAAAATAAGAATAAGATACAGTACAAAAAGGCTAACATTTGTATGTGGTAATAGTATGGCGATATGGAAATGTATACAATTTATTATTCTACGATTGGCTGTCTATCGGACGTATCGAAGTGTCCTCACTGACGGGCGACAGATTTCCTTATCTCGACTTTTCTTGTTTTGATTTGTAGGCTTTCACATAAAAGTTTGCAAACATGACGAGGAAAATGACAGCGTATGAGAGAATCCAATAAGCGAATAGACGTGGATACGTACAGTTCTTCATATACAGCAGTTGTACTGAATGTATCGTGACTAACAAGAATTGTATCTGTAAAAGAAATCATATAAATTAATCAAGTACCTGAAGAATTGCAGGCAATACAGGTTTGAAGCCATGACCCTTTCTGATGTATTTTCCATATTTCCTTCTCCATAGCAACCTATCCATATACCAACTTCCAAGAACCCAGATTTTATACCTATTTTCACTATTTCCTTCTCCATAAAAACCACAATTTGTGTCATGATCAAATATATTTAGACGTGCATTATCTCCTTATTAGCCCCTATTCACTTGAACGACAGACTGACTAATGGAAGCACGGCAAACCTATACTCCCCTCCGGTTGAAAAGTAACGAAGGATACAGCAAGGATATAGAGACTCGGACACGACGGAGATACATGTTGATACAAAGACCTGTATCAGCTAAGTGTCATTAAACAAAAATATGGATTTAAAATTTTAAACTTCAAAATCTCTGCTTGGTTTACATATTTTGCTTGATTCGAGTGAGAGCACAATAAGTCAAGTGTATAAGCACAGTGTATATGTACATGCAACAATGCATTTTATTAATTACATGTGCATGTAGAGCAATAAAAAGCAGTCTTGCATCAAATTTTGTCCCAATTCGACAGCCTAAAAAAGCTTAGCACTCAACTACATGTAGTTGATAATATTGATTAACAACCAGATTTCAAAAACATACTTACAATTTGCATTTTAGTCATATATTTTTTCCACCATAAAAACTTCTGATACTTAGGGCCAAGTGCAGCCAAAAAGTAATATGTATACATCATAAGATGAATGAATGAATTCAACAAAGCATGGAAGGTACCAAATCCCCCTAAAATCAGAAAAACAAATTAAAACACAAATTTCATAAATCTATTTAATTTTTTTATGAATTTTAAATAATTTGCCCAATATCGGTCCCATGCCTCGGTGTATTAGAAGGAAGGTTCTGGTCTAGGCCAGCATCCCAGTCACTTTAAAAAACACTACAGAAACCTACACCAGACACACCCCAGTTTACTGGACCAAGGTGGCTGACAGTCCGATGGTTGGAGACCAGTGGAAAAGAAAATGACAGATAACAGCAACAACTTGGGTCAAGCCAAGTACAAACATGGGCTAAGGACCGGCTGAATTGGCAGTGTCTGGTGAGGTCTTATATTAAGGAGGATAAAGTTAAGACAGTTCATTATTGATTGATACAGTACTTATTATGACATGTATTTTTATTATTACTTGTACATGATCACTTAAACAATGACCACACATATAACATATAGTATTGGAACATATCTACAAAAGATGCAGATGTAACATCAACAGGTATCAATTTTAGCTTTTAAATGTACAGATTATACTGACCTGCTACAAAACGAACTCCAAACCACCAAGATGGCGGCATGATAGCATGATGAAACACGTGTAGGAATGAACACTGATTGAATTTCTTGCGGAGAACAAAAAATATCTGAAATAAATTCATAATGGTATAAAGTTGCAAACTTCGGTAGATGTTGACCTAAACATTTCTTATCAATCTACTCTGTACGGTGCAACCTCTGTATAACAACATCCTTTGTGAGCTGCAAATATTGACCATTATTAAGGTTGTTGCTCTACAGAGGTTAATTTAATAGTAAATATTTGCATAGAGTAATAGTTAAGCTGTTGTTATACATTGTAGCAATACCATGGGACTTTGACATCACTAAAGACTACAAATCCAAGACAAAATTTGTCAACATTGGAAAACAAAAATAGCCATAACTATTTTATTTCTATACTGATTTCTAGTAATCTTATGCCAGTCTAAGGGGAAAAATGTAAGATTTCCATGAAATGTGCGCTCCCATTCAGCAGCTGGGCTGTTTTTTTTCCAGTACCCTGTGAAACCTTGAAAAAGGTGGTACACTGTTATAGAGAAGTTGTTGCTCTACAAAGGGCAGCTTTGGGGAGGTTGCACAGTATATTCTTCACATATAAAGTAATTGTTATGTGTGGGAGCAGTGGTGCACGCCTTCGGGTTGAGAGGTACCAAGCTCGATCCCCACTTTTCCAAGTTGCCTAATTTTTCTGAGCGAGAATAATACAAAATGGTCCGCTTTACCAGGGTGTATGGACAGTCCACTTTACCAGGGTGTATGGACAACTAAGAGTGAAAAACCAATATACTGTGGCTGCCAATGGTGTCGATTGTAATAGCCGACTTGCGACTCAATGATAGGGAGTAAATGTCATTACATGCGCAGCTATATGTGGGGGGGGGGTCTGACAAGCTTTTTTTCTTAGAGGGTAGTAAGACTCATAGCCCTGACATACTTGTCACATATATAATAAGATAAGATTTTGCCATAATTCCAGGGCGATTACTGATTAACCCTAGGGGTCTGATAGTGTTCCAGGAAAACTTACTGTATCAAATAGTTCAATAAATTTTGAGAAGTAAAACCACCAACACACATTGGCCATCTGAAATGACAAAAAGCAGTCAATCATATACATGTACATGACTATCTAATGTTGTCTGGTTTAATGTCCTTTATTAACAGTTTTTCAGTTATATGCCACGCCTGTTGTCCTGGGTTTAACACTGCTTCTCAATAGTTACTGAGGTATATGCTATGCCAATTCACCTAACCTGTTTTCCTTGCCTCCGTTCTAACCTAGTACTACCTTTCTACAAGGAACCAGCAACTTCCCTACATGCTGAGGAAAATTAACATTGTTTAATATCAAAGTTTCATTGAAGAGTATTTCTGTCTCGACTGAGAATAAATATTGGATCACCCGGTCAAATGTAAATCCAGCTTTAAAGGAGGCAGAATCAGATGACTGCAGACTATGACAGTTCCAACAAAAATCATCATAACTGAGAACACAATGACTTACTCTTAAAGCTCTAGGAGTATCTGAGTAATCCACTTCTTCACAACCAAACGTATATCCTGTGAACCAACCAGCCATTCCAAACTGCCCATACAGTATACAAGTATAAATACATGGTTCATAAAATTTCTCCCACCCAAATTCAAGGACTATCCAAGGTCAAATAGGTATTTTCAAGGCATTTTTCAAACATTTAGTTAGTTTAAAATGTATGAAAATGCCATTATGCGCTGTCATTTTCACACTATTTCTAGTGACGTCATATTCAAGAATACCTGATTGTGCTCAATTAGTTACATACCAGTGACATACGCACCCATACATTTAATATGTATTTTTAAGAAAAGAGTGTTTCTGTTTCGTTTAAAAAAATTATGCAGATAATGTGCTGTTTATAATGACAACATCCATACACTTTTATGGATATTCAAGGTTGTTTAGATGAATTCAAGGATTTTCAATCAAATTTAAGGACCAATTTGGCATTCTTCAAGGTACTACTTAAGTCAAATTATTTTCAAGATTAAAACCAAATTCAAGGACTTTTTAAGGCTTATTTGAACCTTGAAATATGATCCTAACTATTAAACAAGCCACTTACCATTCAGTCCTTGAAACTTAATTTGATATCAAAATAGCCATATCATAAAACTTGAGATATTTTGTAGTATTGAAGGGAGGTAATTTGAAATAATGATAGAAACTTGAGTAATGACTAATCAGATGTTCAATGTTCCCTGATCCTTGACAGCTGTATTTAGTAAGAAACAAAGATAAGTCAATTCAATGGGGTGTTGATTTAAGTTGATCTTGTCATTTTTTGTTATCTTTGTTATTTTTGTTCATTTTCTATTTATAGCAGAATACTGATTCTAGGCCAATATACCAGAAATAAAGCCTTTTGATAAAAATTCAAGTACTTTCCAAGAGCTTTGTGAACCTTGTTTAATTTCCGCCCTTGTTTTCATTATGACTATGCACAAGGTAAACAATAAACACTAATCTTACTCACTGACAAGTCACAAGTTTACCGCAAAAATTGATATATTCCCCACAAGCAGCTTGTAGATATATCCATGCATAAACGTCCAGGATACGGTTAAGGCCTGAATTCAAATATTGTTTGTTTGACATTTACCAACCTAATAGTTTTTATTGGATAGGTAGGTATGTAGGTAGGTTATTAATTTTATTTTATTTCAACTGGGTAGATTTTGTGTTTTCTCTGTAATATTATGTAGTCCATTTATTACATATAGCTGGTTACTGATGCCCAGACAGGTCTGTCAAATTTATTTGTGTTTGTTATATATAAACTTTTAACAACTAGTCATTATAGAATTGCAGTTTTCCACTGAAAAAAAATAGGTTCCGGGTCTTGTAAACCTTCTGGCCTTGTCAGATAAATAAAAATATTTTTTCTCTGGAGACCAATATAATATTTCATCGATTAGGTAGGTAAATGTCAAACAAACAATATTTTATAGACCTAATTTGTTTGGGCCATAGCAACGTTGTGATAATGTCACAATATATCAACATAATCTCTTTGGATTTGAACGCAATTGCAGGGACTCATTACATAAACAAAACACATCTGAAAAATGTAATTACAGAAAGAGACTCACAGGAAAGACTGGGAATGCCCAACTGTGTTGCCTCTATAAATAATTTTAATTTTTAAGAAACTAGCAAGGCCTAACTTAAAATATTGTTTGTTTCCCCTTCCCGACCCAAGCAGATTCAGAATGGGTAGGTATGTAGGTTTAAACAAATTTTTTGAAATGTGTCAGAATGATAGTTATTGATAAAGACATACAAATAATGAAATTTAGTAATAACTCTAAGGTGAAAACCAACAGTCTTAAATATAAAATAGGTACCAAAATTAATAGTACGAAACAAGTCTGTATTCATTGAAAAAAATATTATTTCAATTTGGGAAATAAAATATTTTGGGTAGGGACTTATTGTTCAGGTAGGTAGTGGAAGGGGAAACAAACAATATTTCATTTTAGGCCAAACAAAACACGCATCATGCAGCAGCATATTTCCAGATAAACTAACCTCAATAAAGCAATAAGTTGACAATATGACCATAGCAAAGTTGTATACCAACAATACATTCTTCATCTCCACTGGTTTCCTGTTGTTCATAATTGTCGGTCCTAACTTGATGATTACCACATAGGCGATACATATAAGAAAGCTGGGAATTGGTGATGACATCATAAACCATCCATCCACACGAGGATCTAAAATTCAATTCAACAATATCAGTTTACTGTATTTACTCAAGTTATTGGACGCAGGTAAACAAGGCGAATTCTACAAAAGTCTAATGCAAAGTCTTGAAAATACAACACGAGAATTTGCCATCCCTAATTGCTCATTGTAGACTCGGTAAAATGTATGAAGTATTAGACGCATCCATTCTGGGCAGATAACAGTGCCAGCAATTCTTAGAAGAATACAGTAGTTCTGTTAAGTGTAAACTTGCTAAAACATACAAATAATATGGGATGAAACACTTTTTTCCCTGCAAGACTGGCCATTTACCTCTGACATTGAGGGAAGAGACCGTGTGATACAAGGAATCCAGGTGCAATACCCTACATGTAGCTCTTGCCGAATAGACTCTTTGGTTCTTGAACGCACCCAGTGTACAGCACCGATATCATGATTAAGTACCCCAGCCAAGAATTGCACCAAGGACCTCTCAATCTGTAGTCAAGAGCGCCATCCAATCGACCATCATGCCACGCTACTGAACTCACATAGATTATACATTACTTAACTAGATAGATGTAACATACTAGATAGATGTAATATACTAGATAGATGTAAAATACTAGATAGATGTAACATACTAGATAGATGTAATATAATACTAGATAGATGTAATATACTAGATAGATGTAATATACTAGATAGATGTTACATACTAGATAGATGTAATAAACTAGATAGATGTAACATACTAGATAGATGTAACATACTAGATAGATGTAACATAATACTAGATAGATGTAATATACTAGATAGATGTAATATACTTGATAGATGTAATATACTTGATAGATGTTACATACTAGATAGATGTAATATACTAGATAGATGTAATATACTAGATAGATGTTACATACTAGATAGATGTAATAAACTAGATAGATGTAACATACTAGATAGATGTAACATACTAGATAGATGTAACATAATACTAGATAGATGTAATATACTAGATAGATGTAATATAATACTAGATAGATGTAATATACTTGATAGATGTTACATACTAGATAGATGTAATATACTAGATAGATGTAATATACTAGATAGATGATACATACTAGATAGATGTAACATACTAGATAGATGTAACATACTTGATAGATGTTACATACTAGATAGATGTAATATACTAGATAGATGTAATATACTAGATAGATGTTACATACTAGATAGATGTAATATACTAGATAGATGTAACATACTAGATAGATGTAACATACTAGATAGATGTAACATACTAGATAGATGTAATATAATACTAGATAGATGTTATATACTAGATAGATGTAATATACTAGATAGATGTAACATACTAGATAGATGTAACATACTAGATAGATGTAATATAATACTAGATAGATGTAATATACTACTACTAGATAGATGTAATATACTAGATAGATGTTACATACTAGATAGATGTAATATACTAGACAGATGTTACAAACTAGATATATGTAATATAATACTAGATAGATGTAATATACTAGATAGATGTAATATACTAGATAGATGTAATATACTAGATAGATGTTACATACTAGATAGATGTAACAAACTAGATAGATGATATATACTAGATAGATGTAATATAATACTAGATAGATGTAATATAATATTAGATAGATGTAACATACTAGATAGATGTAACATACTAGATAGATGTAACATAGTTACTAGATAGATGTAATATACTAGATAGATGATACATACTAGATAGATTTAATATACTAGATAGATGTAATATACTAGATAGATGTAACATACTAGATAGATGTAACATACTAGATAGATGTAACATACTAGATAGATGTAACATACTAGTATCAGGGGCGTAGCTAGAGATCAATACAGAAGTGTGCATAACCTTTTTTTATAAAGTAAAAATATAAATATGGCCAAAATGGCATTAAAAGTAAAAAAAATCCATAATCTCAGGACCCCTATTTAATCATAGCCACCACCTTCTAATCTAGGCTTGTGTGCGTAACATCAACTCAAGCCTAGGTACAACCTAGTCCAAGGTCTTTAACGATGATCATTCCATTTCATCGTCAAAGCCGTTTGTTCTTTGAAACCCAACAGGTGAACGGCACAGTTTGAGTCTCATTCGTTTTATGACAAAACTCACGTTTTCAACAAAATAATCATTGACACCCATTGTTTCGCAAGAAATACCATCAATTCCGTCGATTGTTTCAAACCTGTACAATTTCACTGTTTTCGTTTACGATCGCCATTTATTTGAATGGGATAATAACAAAAGGGTTCCGAAACGAACCACGTGATCAATATTTTCATTTTTCAAGATTGTCGGCTGTGTAAATTGAAATATTTATTTGTGCAAATAGGAGTTAAATGATTTATTGCAACAATAACGTGTTTGTTTCTTATGTATAGGTATATCAAAAGGTTTTATTCAATTTTAAGACGTTTTCGACCATGTTTCATCAAATAACGGATTTTTCGAAAACAGCTCTCGCACACACCTGCGATAAATTAATTATTCAAAATGGCCACGGAAGTTGATCAAACGCGGAAGTAAATAAACTTTAAGCAATGTATGATCATCAGTAGGTGTCACAATGACTATTTTGTGACAAAACATTTGAAAATATTACATATATACGTAAATGATAGTTTTTGGACGAATTTTGAACAATTAACTTGCATTCTAGTACTTCTAGGCATTACGCTTAAACAGTTGATTATTGAAGAGGATAATTCCATAACTAAACGGTCGACACGTCAGTGTAAATAAAAGACCATTTAGTTATGGTATCTAGAACTAGCTACACCCCTGCATATAAGTAGGCGTAACTCAATACCTTTTTTCTCCCATATCTCCTCATAGAATTTTACAGCCTGTGTATAGAGTTCCCCCATTTTGCAATCCAGACACGCCAACCTGAAAGTAAAGTTTATTTCTAGTTATACTGTACAGGAAAATAATCAAACCGAGGCCTAAAATAAAATATTGTTTGTTTCCCCATCCCCTACCTACCCCGAAAAAAACGGCCCTACCCTAAATATTTTATTGCCCAAATTGAAATAAAATTTTTTTATGAAATATTGGGGATGAAAATGTTAAATTTTGTTTACAGACTTGTTTCTTTCTATAACATTTTGTACACATTCTAAATTTTAGATTGTTGGTTTTCACCTTATAGTTACACATATTACTATATTACATTATATGTATGTCTTTACCAACTACTAGTATTCTGAAAGAATTAAAAAAAATATTTAACCTACCTACCTAACCATTCTAAATCTGCTTGGGTCGGGATGGGGAAACAAAGAATATTTTAAGTTTGGCCCGACAGACCTAAATCCGGTTTTCAAAGACTCTCATTTTCAAAGAGCCAAATAGTCAAAGTTATAAATAGCTGAAATCGCTATGAAAGTATTTACATTGATCAATATTTAATATATACATGAAGCTCCAGCATGCCCATTCATGCACATGTTCAATCATCAATTGATGTGCAGTGCATCTACCAGGAAAAGGCAGACATGCATGCATTAAAATGATTGTGTCAGATTTCCGATTTTCACGATTGGGCTGTATACAGTACCTTTAATTGATGTCTATAGTACGGGATCACGGCGTCGCGAACACAGAGGTTAACATATTTTGTTTTGGGTCGAACTGTAACGAGGTCGAATTGCGAACACAAAACGTACTCTTTTTATTTTCCGGCATGACCGGTGAGACAGTCATCAACCGTTGGATCGAAGCGAGACTTAAAACAAATCATAGATACTTTAATAATATTTCACAACAAATAGAAACGTAATTTCCTCAGAAATTAATCATTTTGGAAGTTTCACTTACCTGCACTGAGTTTCCAAGGCACCACGGGAAAGTATAACTTTATTTGGGGCGAGTTAGGCAAGGGGCGGGGCAACAAACAGTGAATGTTACATAAGCCCCGCCTCCATGATGGTTCTTCGTTATCATTATCTGTTCTGTCATTATTCGATTTTGACGTGCAGGCGCGTAGCTAGTCTTTATTCATGTGGATTCACTATTGTGCTACTGTAGGGGCTTGGGATATGGTCCCTCCGATTTTTTTAAAGAAAAATGGGGTGTGTCTAAATACCGAATATGAATCTTTTTCGCGTTTATGAACGGATATGAACGGTAAATACCGAATATGAATGATTAATGTTTTAATTAAGCAAAATGTTTTTTTTTATGTTGGAATTGGTTATAAGTATAACCATAAAAATACATACACATACCAAAAATAAATGTTGTAGTAGCATGATTAAGCCTTAGAAGAAATGTTTATCATTAATGCGCTATCGGATTTCATATTCGTGAACATGAAGCGGACTCCGTACATGAACGGTAAATACCGAATATGAATGATTATTGTTTTAATTAAGCAAAATGTTTATCTTTTTATGTTGGAATTGGTTATAACCATAAAAATACATACACATACCAAAAATAAATGTTGTAGTAGCATGATTAAGCCTTAAAAGAAATGTTTATCATTAATGCGCTATCGGATTTCATATTCGTGAACATGAAGCGAACTCCGTACATGAACGGTAAATACCGAATATGAATGATTATTGTTTTAATTAAGCAAAATGTTTATTTTTTTTATGTTGGAATTGGTTATAACCATAAAAATACATACACATACCAAAAATAAATGTTGTAGTAGCATGATTAAGCCTTAGAAGAAATGTTTATCATTAATGCGCTATCGGATTTCATATTCGTGAACATGAAGCGGACTCCGTACATGAACGGTAAATACCGAATATGAATGATTATTGTTTTAATTAAGCAAAATGTTTATTTTTTTATGTTGGAATTGGTTATAACCATAAAAATACATACACATACCAAAAATAAATGTTGTAGTAGCATGATTAAGCCTATTCGGTATTTACCGTTCATATCCGTTCATATCCGCGAATATGATTCATATCCGGTGTTTAGACATTTAGAAAAATGTGTAATCTGGTGTAATCTGTGGCGTTCTCTCGCGATGCTTTATTTAGTTCTAAAATTAGACGTCAATTTTAGGATCATAAATTTTCAATAAACGCTAAAACAAAGACCTAAATATACATTTAGGTCTTTGGCTATAATAGGCAGAGAATTTCCAGATCTCAGTAGATAGCCAATCAGCATGGAGAAAAAGTGTTGAATAAATCCCGTATACAACACTTTGCTGTGGTATATATAACAATAGATTGCCATATACAATAGTTGGCCAAGCAAAATAATTGAGCATAGCTATAATAATGTAAACATGCGTTTAGCACAGAAAATGTGGATGCCAAACATTTTTGATACCAAGCTTAGTTTAGTCTATATTATAACAATACTATATTTTAAACAAGTAACTAATTGGACTTATTAGAATACATGTACATGTATATCATACCTTTCTACATTTGTTCATAATTACTGTCATAATCTGAGACAACAATTTTGATAGATATTTAACCAATTAAGGTAGTGCCAACATCTCTGCTGAGTGCTGACAACATTATTAGTAGAGGGTGAATGCCGTGGTAGCTTCTATGACTACAGTACGACCTCTCTAGGGGTCATATGTAGTGCAACAACCTCTGTATAACACAACCTTCAAAGTTACTTGAAGTTATTACATGTATAAATAATTTTGTAAATTCTGTAGGGCAACAACTGCTAAACAATGACCAATATTTGCAGCCCACAAAGGGTCTCACTCTACAGAGGTTGTTCTGTACTATTGTGTCTTCAATAATTACGTGCAGATTACCCCTCTCTTCTAAGACATCATTTTCACCGAGTAGAACTTAAAACCAACTAAACGATTAAAACAAATTGGGTTCCAATGGTGTCTGCAGGTGATTGAAGTAAATGACTTTCATAGTATCTCAACCAATAATATACAAATTAAGACCTAACCTCCAAGACCACCTCAAAATAAAGACCACTACTTTCTGTCCACTGACTTGCACATTATTCAACCTCAAATTCACAGTGAAATTGCACCTATATGAAGACCACCTCTTTAACAAGATTGGCCCCGAAATTAACCATTTTTCGTTCTGTTTTCATCTGTTTGCTCTTTGATAGAATGATGCAATCACTCAACATTATTGAGATAAGTTTTTTACAGTCCCAAGAAGGAATTTCATTATTGAGGTTTTACTGTAAATAGCTTAAGTTTGCCACTTAGATCTATATATGCATCATGCAACACTTAACATATTACGCCAGCACTTAAATGGTTTATCATACCCTATGTACCGGGTACTGGTCGATTTATAGGCAAAGTGTACCTGATAAACAAAGATTATTTATCTATAGTCTAAGTCAGATAGAACGGCTCGTAGGTGTTGATATGGGATTATAATCCTCGTTTCACTCGGAGTTATAAATCCCATATACAACATCTACTCATGTTCTATCCTATACTTATAAGACAGAAAAAGAAATAAAAACTAACTTGTTTCGTTGTATTTGTGGCACGTTACATAACTAACACAATTTGGATTACAAATAAGAGTTTGTAGAAGACAAAATGCCTAAAGGTACCAAACCACCAAATGCCTACGCGGACCAAAATCAGGACTCAAGCAGTCCTGTAAAAAACTTTGATTTGGCTGGAAATGGTGGTATGTGTTGACAAATCAGCATTAGAATCAATGCTTTGTACACATGTATGTGATGTAGTGAAACTGTTTTATTTAGAAAATTTTGATATTCTGGCTTAAATATGAAAGTGAAAGTAGGGTTGTGGCTAACGGACTTCCAATCAGTCCGCGCGTGTGAGAAAATATGTTAATTCACCGCGTTTAACGAACCAAATTTTTCTTATATGATACGCAACCCCCTGATATTTTTTTATTTTCTTGAGGCTATATGCTATTTCTATTGATTGGTGGATTTTGAGAGGTCCCCATGGACAAAAGTTTGAAATTGTTTTGGTCATCAATTTGTCACTTTACATTGAGTTAAAGAACAAATCTATTTGGTGGTCTGTTACCTAAATGATGACCAACGTCCCGTCGTCCTTTGACCTACCCACCCCAAAACAAAATACACCTTATCTCAGCTGCTGGTCATGATTAACCTTCATACTAAGTTTGGTGTAAAAGGTACCTTATTATTGTACCTTATTTTTGAGTAAAAATGTATTATCATTTACAATATATGCACTTATCAATATTTCAAAGTTCCCTCCCATGTGCAGATATCCCTGTTTAATTCCTTGGGGTAGTGGATGCTCTTGATGTCAAAAAGATTTTCATTACACTGAAAACCTGAAAAATATCTTAATATTAATAAAATGTGCCAATCTAAAGCATCACTGACAGACTGTGCAGAAATTAAAATCATATAACTGAACAATATTGATGATACGCACGATTGGGGGTGGTGATAGGAGCTAGGGGTGTCCCCCTCGTTTAGATGACTGGGGGTCTTCCCATGTGCATTCTGAGCACATTTGCTGGCTCCGACGGCCCCAATGTTATCTCTAGTTATGATCGAGGTTAAATCAAAACAATAAGTCAAAATGGGACATTCATGTAGCAACATAATCAGTATGTATACATGGGTGTAATTTATGCGAGCGAAGCTAGCTAGAAAAAAACGCATTGTGTATGTGAGCAGCTAGCATACCACACAAAATCGTTCTTTGACTTGATACTACAGTGCACATGTAATAACTAATATATTTACGGTGTGAGCGAAGCGAGCTAGAGAAAATAGCACTGCGTATCTGGAGTGGCATAACCTACAGACTTGATTTCTGACTTGATAATACAGGTATTCATGCTATTATAAAGTTAGTGTGGGAGCGAAGCGAGCTAGAAAAATAGCATTTTTAATTTGAGCAGCATACCCTACAAGTACAAACTCGTTCACAGACTTGAAAAACGATTGGTCTTAAAAATGGCATTTATTATAATATTATAAAGTTACTTTTTTAAACACACGCTCCATTTGCATGCCACTCACCCCACTCTGTCTCTGATTTCTATTCGTGATTTTGAATTTTCATTTTTTTTTCAGTTTTTATCGTAAGTTAAGCCTTAACGAGTGGTGTAAGGCCTTACTTTTCGAATAAGATCATAAAAAATTAACCTGACGAGTTAACACTAAACAAAGCTAATTCATCCGATACACACGCATCATTCCTAGACCTCGATCTTGCAATAGAAGCAGGTCAAATTGTTAGTAAAATTTACGACAAGAGAGATGATTTTAATTTCGATACTGTGAAATACCCACACTTGGATGGAGATGTTCCTCGGTCAACTTCATATGGTGTTTACGCTTCTCAATTAATCCGTTTTGCTAGAGCTTGTTCTCGAGTGGAAGACTTTAATACTCGAAATCTTTGTATTACTAATACGTTACTGCAACAAGGCTATCACTTCCATAAACTTCGTAAAACTTTTGCAAACTTTTATAGGCTTAATTCAGATCTCATTTCTAAATATGGTATTACATGTAACTTAAAGACACTTCTGCGACAAGGTCTGTCTCAGCCTGAATTTTATGGTGATGTGCTTTACAAATTTCAAAGGTTTTGGGTCATAGTCACTTTCATAATGTGTTTATCAAGATTTTAAAACGTTTTCTGAGTAGAGGATATGACCCTTTAATTTTGCAAAGGACTGCATGCTTAGTAGTGGGTCCATTTACAGCTCGCCATTATGCTTCCTATTTCATTGTGCGATGACCGGACAATATACAGACTCTATGATATGTCTCACCTCCAGCCTTTTTGGACGGCTGGCATTGATTACTGTCTGTTACATTGTCTTGTCGTACCCTTAAATGTTTTGTTCTCTTGTTGCTCTGACTTCTGATAGGTTATTGAGTACTTTCTGTGCTACTCGATGGGCGTTATTTATATAATGTTTCATGTTTTACATTCTCTTACACCTGTCACTGTGGCCTTTTTGTAAGAGGGCATTACATGGCGGGAAACTTTTATTTACACTGTAGTGTGCTATAAAAAAAGATTATATAAAGTCAGACAGGGAAGGCAGCACTCAACTTAACCAGCCGAGCACAGAAAACATTAAAAACACACAAAGCACAATGAACCAACCGAGCACAGGAAACATCAAACACATAAAGACACAATGCCAAACTAAACAATCGCAGATCCGCCCAAGTCCAAGCTGTCGAAAAGTAAAATAAATTATAACTAGCTGAATGACCCAGTTTCCACAGCAACATGACTACAATGCCTAGTTTTAACTGTCAGAAATCTTAAAACGAAGAAGTGCCCAACACACTACGGACCAAGAAAATTAAACATCCCATATCCCACTGTTTAAAAGCTGAATAGAAAAGATTCAGCAAACAAAAGGCGGAATGCCTACGCTGAATGACCTAGTTACAACAGTATAACTGCTGAACTACATAGTTTTAGCAGCCTTTAGTCTCAAAAATTAAGTAACAATATTAAAACGTTGAAAGGCCCGATTTCAGCAACATAAAATCTGAAAGCCATAGTCGGATGGCCTAGATGGTTGTCTATTGGGTAAGTGTGAGGTTTGGTGCACTGTAAAACGTTTTTAAAGCCCCCAGTGACATTTGTCGCTGTCGTACCAAGGCGGAAGCCCTTTGGTCAACCTTCCTCTATGTATGTACTGTCCACTTTATATTAAAAATACAAAAATACAAAAATGTTTCGCCATTGTGCCTTTTTGTTGAACTTTGTTCATTTTGTATGTGCCATTCTGCAATTTCGTTGTTCAGCACAAGGCTGCTTCGTATCTTTCAAAATTGCATGTACACTATATATATATGTTGTAGATTGTCCTTGTGGTGTGTGGTGTCCAGTTGTTTCGTTTTAGTTTGACTGACTTAGGCGGCAGACTTTCAGGACGGGATGCCGTGTTTTCAGTGCTTTGTGTGTTTTTAATGTTTTCTGTGCTCGGCTGGATAAGTTGAGTGCTGCCTTCCCTGTCTGACTTAATATAATCTTTTTGCTTAACGAGAAACTTGTGCGGGTATCTCCAAAGCTCTCTTACGGCGTTCGAAGGTGAAACAGTTATCATGAACGTACCAGCGTACGTCTTCGGGGGGGGGGGGGGGGGTATATACTATATAATTTGTTCCGCCAACGACACCAATTATACAGTAAATGCTTCGCGCTTAATTGTTGATAGCTTGAACTATTCTTGGTAAGAAGGTTGTTCTAGGCACATACTACTGTACTTAACTTCATTAACGTTAAGACAGAATGATTTATTTTATACGTATAAACATTTCTATAAAGGTCGATTTCTTACGACTTGTATAATTCACTATCGACATCTCATTTCTGATGGTATCCGTCGTCGCGAAGGATTGAGAGACAGAAACAAGTCGTCCGTTTTATACTAAGTGTAAGGCGAATTGTATTTCGTCTTTTGTTTTATGACTCGGCCACAGATCAAACCCGCTACCTCCTACTCTCCAGGGTCTATCAATTAACATTTTACGTCAATGCGCACCGAAGCACACGCTCTACCACTAGGCTATCGAGGCTTGATGTTTTCTGTAAAACAATAGCATCACCATCATTATAATCGACATCAGATGTTTAAAGTAGATTACTACATGTACATCCACTGTGACTGTCTGACTAACCGAATCAGACTAACCTTTTTCAGGAAAAATGAAAGTTTCCCATCACTGCCTTGAATGAAGCATTACTCACGATGGGTCCATTATTTATTTGATTAATAAAACAAGGTACACAAAACATAGTAATCAACAAAACACACCAATAAAATACCAGTTGACAGAAAATAATTTCAACTTTCATAAGCCCAATGGTATTCCCCGCTAATGAGACCACCCCGCTATTAAGGCCACCTTTTGAAAGAATTGTAGGTGGTCCTATTAGCGGGGTTATACTGAAGTGATTAAGGCTTGCTGATATTATTGTGACCACCCCTTTCGTGCGTATGGTTCAATTAGGTGATGGGTAGTTTGTTTCCTATATATAGCTTTCATTACAAAATAATGATAACCAGGGCGCAACGACAACCCCCGGCAGTCGTTAAAAAAGTGGCAAATTAACTTTTATTCGTTAATAACGATTGCTTCGAGATTTCGGGCTTCATATGTGAATTTCAGTACAATCGGAACGAACTTTATGAAAGATCGTAGGCAACGTGTATGCATAGATGGGAAGTACTCCAGTTGGAAAAATATTACCTCCGGATCAGTTTTGGGACCTACGTTATTTATATTGTACGTGAACGATATGCCTGATAAATTGAAGGCAATGTGTAAACTTTTTGCGGACGACTGCAAAATGTATTCTGCTATAATCGCTAGAAGAGATCAAGATGTTATTCAAGAGGACTTAGATACTTTGGGTGAATGGTCAAAAGACTGGTTACTTGAATTTTCAGTGCCAAAATGTAAAGCAATGCAAATTGGGAATATCAAATTTCCACACACATACTCAATGACTGATAAACATTTACAAGTAAAAGATTTACCAAATGTACAAGAAGAAAATGATCTAGGGATTACTTTTCAAAGCAATCTGAAATTTAATAAGCATATGTAAGCCAGATCGTGAACTGGGCAAATAGGCTATTAGGAATGATTAAGAGAACATTTCCTCGAATTGAAAAAGAGACATTTATTGCTTTATACAAAAGCTTAGTGAGATCTATATTGGACTATGAGGGTTCTGTTTGGAGTCCAGGGACATATGGTCTAGGAAAAATCTACGAATGGTTGAAAACGTGCAACGTCGTGCAACAAAGCTAGTGCCAGCATTAAGAAATTGGTCATATAGCGAACGCTTAGTACAATTAAATTTACCAACACTGAACTACAGGCGCAACCGCTACGATCTAATAACTTTGTTTAAAATAATTCATGGTTTTGAAGATATAGAATATAGCAAGTTCTTCGAGTTTAAAGTCGGCAAAACAAGAGGCCTTCTTTCAAGATCGACAAGAAAGGATGTAACAAATCCAAAAAGCTGAACTCATTTCCTGCTAGGTGCATAAATGCTTGGAATGACTTGAATGATAGTACAGTTTAATGTGATACTATTGTCAGTTTTAAATCTAAACTGGATAAAGAATGGCGACTTGAACGTTTTAATGTGAATATCATATACCAACCGGGCTCATTAATTGAAAATCGTATTGGGGGAGTTAACAAGTCATAGACTTCCAGACTCAGCACACCAAAAGTAACCAAAGTAATAAAACATAACGTATGACCAATTTTGGGATAAAATACATGTATGATCTCCCTTTCAATAAGAATTGGCGCATAACAAAGGGAGATCACTGCGTTGGAGTTTGAGAAACCCCGCCCATAGGTAGGCGGAGCTACTGCTTTTCACTTTTACCGGTGTCCACGCGCGAATGGTGCTTAACGATAACCGGCGTGAGCTTTTCAACCGTCCTCAAAAATTGGTGAGTCTTAATTGTGATTATTAGCATGTTATTTGATTCATTGTTAATCAAACTTGCTGTGTTTTATATTTTTTCTCTACTGACGTTGTGTAAATATTGTGTTGACGGCAACGCTGCCACATCACGCGATTAATATCGGTCAATTTAGATAATTTTGTCCACGTCAACCCACTCTCGGCCACTGTTGTTGATGTGGCGTTATAAACATCATTTATTTTGTAAACATCACTGGCTAGATCCTATAATCGTTTATTAGAACACCACATTATTGCTGCAATGATATAGATGACATGAAATTCCAACCTAACAGGTAAAGTGGTTCAACTTATACGCTACAAAGTGCAATTTTAACCAATTAGGGGCCATAACTCCAGAGTTACTCATGATATTGTCCGATTTTAACACAACACACAGGGAATTGGCACATATTAATTTATGTTCATGTTTGCCTTATATCAATATACCCAGGAACCGTCAAGGAAATTCGCTGTTGTTTAGTGTTTATATAAAATGTTTTCACATTTTGATAAAGGCAGTGTCTAGGCACGCACGTTAATTAAATGTATATGACACTCTATATTAACGTATGTAAAAGATGTAAATATGCTGCCGCTTACACATATCGATCGGCCGATTAACAATGTTACCGCGGTAAGCGTAAAACGCACTAGTCAAATTCTACCCTACATTAATATAGAGTGTCATATACATTTAATTAATGTGCGTGGTCTAGGGAACCTTCATTCTATTTCTAGGCATCCGGGAAATCATTTAATTTCTTGTGGTAAGAATCACATATGTTTCTAGCGAACCAATGCAGTGCGAATAATTTCACTGTCTAGTCTTCCAGTGACGGTTCTCTAGCCACTGCCTTTGATTAACCTAACTGTATATTCCTGTATTTTCAGTTCTATTTGTGCAATAACTATAACTTCAAACTGATACCACTACTATCTCGAGTGTTCCGAGGCTTGTCCCCAGCCACCCATCGTCGACCATTGTGGAATTTGATTCATACAAGCTACATCATGTCTAAGTATAACGTATTGTTCGTTCTGGGTGGACCTGGTGCTGGAAAGGGAACGCAGTGCGAGAATATCGTCAGGGTAAACAAAATTAAATTATTTTAAAGGTGCTCAACGCAAGCTAGATGACAAATCAAAATGGTTTGAGCAATGTTAAACTAGTGGATGGTGATTGAAATCTCACCTTTTTACTTTGATCCCTAATTCCCTACAGCTTGTGGATTGAAATAACAGTTTATTACACAATTGCTTCTTTGTTTGCACCAGGTTAATAACCTACATGAACAAGTTCAACCCAAGTTTCCATGTGCACAGGTTGTTCATGTTAGCTTACTAACCCGCGCACGTGCACAAGTTGTTCATCTAGCTTACGAACCCGCGCACGTGAATTCGTAGGGTCTTGGTAAAGTTATGAAAACACCATTGAATGCAAAATCAAGTTTAATTCATGTACAATCAGCCAAAAATAAATATGTAAAGTCAGGTTTTGTACTGGTAATATTTCTGTGTACAACATAATCACGGCATGGTTATCCTTAATTTAAAGGCTAATTTAAGAAGTTTTTCACACAATACAAGCCATAATCACTCAAATAACACAATACAGACAAAAATATTAACACCCATACTGATTTAAAGACACCATTCTAGGATTAAGGCGCTGGGGGAAAGCTGATTCTAGCTTTAAGGCGCTGGGGCACCACAGAGCCTTCTGCCCTTGGGGAAGGGCCTGATTAATATACAATGTACTTTCTTGTTTAATTACCTGTCTAATGCTATTGCTTAATTTCACTGTTTTGTTTGGTGTTTTGTTTGTCCACCCAACCACCTTGCCACACTGTGATGTTACACATGTTTCAATTGTGAAAGTTTTCAGTATTTTTGAATGCCCAAATTCCAATCTTTTACCCTTGTGAATGTTTGTTGAATATTTCAGGATTTCGGCTATGTTCACTTGAGTGCTGGTGATTTATTACGAGCTGAGAGACAGAGACCAGGTTCTGAGTTCGGTGAGGAGATAGAGGGACATATACGTAATGGTAGCATTGTACCAGTAGAGATAACATGTTCACTCTTACATACGGTTAGAAACCTTAATCACATATGCTGCTCATTTTGCTCTCTGACTTTACCTATTAAGCCATTCTCCTAGAAAACCGGCTTTAATGACATTACATGTAATTAATAATATTTAACTAGGCTTTGAAATGGTTCTGAAATAGAGAAAAATGTCATGGTTATTGCTTTAATTTTAAGTAATTGAATTTCTAAGATTTTGTTTTATGAACTTGGGTTCATTTGTTCACCACATTGACTTCAACAAAGTGATAACCATATGCATGTGTGAGGCTTTTGATGAAGTCAATTCTCTTTTTTTCGACTCAAAATGTTCTTTTCTTCTTACGGTAGGTCTAACAAATGTACTATACTTCTGTGACAAGGTGGTAAGTGGGGATATTATTTGGCTAGTTGATTAAAGTCTGACTTGTACTATCAACATATCCGCCAGTCACAGCTTTTGTTATAAATATATAAGTTATAGTTTTCACAATATGTTACTCAAACTTGAGCTACTAATATATTATGGTATATCTTTCAGGCAATGAAAACTAGTGGAAAACAGAACTTTCTTATTGATGGTTTTCCTAGGAATAAAGATAACCTAGATGGATGGAATAAGGAAATGTCAGAGGTTGCTGAAGTTAAAATGGTCTTATTTTTCAATTGTTCTGTTGATGTAAGTTCCATTGATTGCTTTACTGTAACTAATGTCAGAACAGCCAAAAACAGTTGATATATCCTCCCTCGTAACCAGTTACTCCATAGCTGCAGTGGATTTGTAACCTGGCAATCCCGGTCTTGGCAGGTCATATCCGTCCATGAGAATAGACAACTATGTGGAGTTTCCTCAACATCTGAAGAAGTCACTGGTTCCTTGTGGAAGGGTAAATAAGAACTGGTTAGAATATTGTTCAGGAAAACTGGTTAGACAAATCTGTGGCTGAATGTTATGTTGAGAAACGGCCATATCCTGAAAATAGACTGTATAAGAGATTATATACACTATCTCCATGCTCTCAAATGGACAAAGGATAATTGGCTATAAATTTTCGCATGCTTTAAATGTGTGTGATTCAAATGTTCTAAAAGTTCTACCTGCTTAAATAGGACCGGGACGATTGCTCAGTCAATCGGATACAATTTGATTAACAAGGTTAAATCGGTTTCTATTTTGCAAAACCATTAATCATTCGAAACTACACATCCTACAATGCCAAAAAGATGTATGTCATTGCATGAACACTTCATTATATCTTCGACAAAAGTCTCGATCCTATGCTAAAATATCCTCATATATAGTAGTTAAAAATCCTGATAAGAGACTAGTTCACCATCTTAGGTTATTGGAAACTAATTAGTGTTTCACTTGTACATTGATGGTGCATCAAAAAGAATAACCATTGAATAAAGTGTTTCTTTTCTTTGTTTCTCTGCCACACAGCATAAATAGCACTGTTGTGAAATAAATAGTTCGCACCTATAGCATGATTTGAACCCATACTTTACTTCCATGTAATGCAAAAATATGTATTAGACCACCCAGCTATCGCAACAACGCCAAAAAATGTTGGGCAAATCTTGAACTACATCACATCACACCAATAATGGATTGATATGTGAATAACAACACAGACTCTATGTATGGGGCGACTTGTTTCCACCACACATCACAAATATCTTTGTTGTGTAATAAGTAGTTTGTACCTATTGTGGAATTCAAACCTAAACTGTATTCATGCCCTCTGGTTGTACATCTGCGGAACCCTGTCGGTGGTATGATAATGTCTGTATGTGTAACATTTAATAATTTCTCTAGATATGTATGAAGAGATGCCTGAGTCGAGGACAGACGAGTGGTCGATCTGATGACAATGAAGAAAGTTTAAAAAAACGGTATTCTATAGTTTCACTACACTTTAATGGGTTTTAGTTTAGCTCAGTACCAAGTGCTCATGTTAAACTTTTAGGATCTTTATACATTTTTATGTCTGTCAAAAATCAGCAATATTCAGTTTGTTTTAATCATTAATCATTATACTAGTTACATTTTCTTATCTCTACACCTCAGACAATTAACTTCAGTGATTTTAATTATGTGCCCCACATATTGTTGGGGGGACATACTGTATTTATGCTGGACATCTGGGTGGATGTCACAAAATTTGTCTGTCTTCTTCTCCTTAACCACTTGTCTGATTTCAATAAAATTTCACATGAATGCTTGGTACCAGGCCTAGTTCAAAGTTGTGTGCATATTGTCAGGAATTTTAGGTCAGGTAATTTTTGCCCAAGTTATGGCCCATTGTTGGAGATATACGTTTTTGTGTCAAAAACCCTTTCAAAGTTAAGATCTGTTTATATTGCCTAAATTAGGGATGGAAACTGACTCAAACTCTACGTAAATGACCAAGAAGTTAGTAACATTATACAGTTAAAACCATTTTTGACACAACATATTTATGAAACTGTCTGTGCTAAAAACGTGCAAATTTTGAAAATGACTCCTATATGTAATACAAGTACATGTATGTTACATAGATTCAACTCACAGACATACATTATGTATCACAGACATACATTATGTATCACAGACATACATTATGTATCACAGACATACATTATGTTTGTCTGTGAGTTGAATCTAATAGAATACATTTACTTACAGAATTGAAACATACCAGAATTCTACAATGCCTATAATAGAACACTATGATAAAATGGGACTTGTAGCTACATTGCATGCTGAAGGAACTCCTGATGAAGTAAGTACACAGTTACTAGAATTTCATTACATTTGTTTATTTAACAGTTTTAAAAGAATCTGATAGTTTTTCGCTTACTTTAGCACTAAGTGCTCATCAGTAAGTTATTAAGACGATAGCACAGTGTATTATTTTATTAAACGAGTCAACTTCCGGTTATCGCAATAAGGAGTACACACTGAATTGTATAGTCTTGCAATAAGTCATACAGTAATAGGAAATCACTGAATGTTTCAATCACAATAAGTCATACAAGTTGAATTATAAGTATCCCAACAAGTCGTAGTGATTTGGTTTATAAGCACTCGATAGGCTCCACTAAACTGGACCCTGGCATATCTCAATAGCGTTGTGGTAGAGCATAGGCTTCGAGTGCAGGAGGTCCTTGGTTTGATCTGAGGTTGAGTCATACCAAAGACGAAAGAAAATGGTGACTGTAACTTCCTTGCTAGACACTCAGTATTAATTGGAAAGCTAGCTTCTATCTCTTATCATGCCCTCGTGGGGATGGATTCCATATGGAGTCTAGAGTGATTAAGTCATGTCTGCTAAAAATAGATTTTAAAACTGTAAACTTTATAGTCTCTTATAAAACCAACATGCAGTGACATTATCTATGTTTTATTTTTAGGTATTCAGTAAAGTGAAAGAAGCTTTAAACAACCTTAAAAGTAAAGCGGCGGTATAATGATGTTGGACCATCCACATGACATTTTTTGTTTTTAGCTGACAAGAGCACAATTAAAGTGCTCAAGTTGTGCTTTTAGGATCGTTGGATGACCTTTTGTTATTTGACCAGCGTCCATAACTTATTCAAACTCAATTCCA
The DNA here is from genome assembly GCA_947247005.1 of Spisula solida. NCBI lineage: Eukaryota > Metazoa > Mollusca > Bivalvia > Venerida > Mactridae > Spisula > Spisula solida. Next base: position 45,805,993 of record OX365948.1, on the reverse strand, counting down.
GGTGCAAACTTTAGATTTTTTTTCTGAAGCTTTGACATTTATATTAGCTGGATAGCCTTAAAGAAAACAGAGTAGTATTTTTTGCTAGATAAAGATGATTAAATTATTTCACTGTAAAGGAGCATGTCATGACTTGACATAATCTGCCGGAAGGCACTGATTATCAGTTATAACCTTTGCACCTGGGAACATGTCTTACTCTATAATATCTAGATCAAGTTCAATAGTGTGTTACTCAGGTGAGCGCTTTAGAGCCATTAGGTCAATGGCTCTTTTGTTTAAAAATTGTATTTCTCCAAAAGCCAAGACAATATCATCTATTTCAGCAGTTAAGATTATTACATTGTATGCACTTTCACTTTCAATGTTTAGCTCACCTGTCTGAGCACAGAGTAAATAAATGAACAAATATATCTGGAATGAAAGAAATCACCAGTGGCAGTGTCTTGTGTAAATATTAAATGCAGTATGAATTCCAATATGTTTATGTGTGTAATCAAACTGAATTTCATCAGCAGTTCCATGATCTGACCTCATTGTTATTTTTGATATTTTTATGTGTAGTGCAGAGATATCAAACTTGATCCCCCTAAACTCTACTAGCGTAATTTAACTGCTGATTTTTTGTCTATATTTTCTATGTTTTGCTCTGGTTGTATGTTTTCACAAGTGGGAAGTACTAGAAATATGCCCGAGGTGCACTTGTACTACAAACACAAATCTAAAGGACTAAAAATCAATGACTTTATTATGAAAATTGATCAATTTAATGCAAGAACCTTGTAATATATTTACAAAAGAGGGATGTTTATTGACATGTATTTTGCTTTGTTATTTAGATTGTTAATTTATATTTGTTAAGTCTGTTTGTTTTATTGTATTTCTTTTTCATTTACTGAGTAATATATTTGAGCATAGTTCAGTGGAAAAAGCTTATAAAGAAATCCTAGGGACCTTGAATTTTATTTCACTGCTATAAAGAAGGATGCTGTTGGGAAATTTGTATTCCTTGGTTATTTCCAAGTTTTTGTTATAGGCGAGTATGTTATAGGCATGTTGCACTATGATTGTATTGGTATCAGTATTTAGTGTGTTCCTTCCTTTGTGCATTATATTATATCATATCAAAAACAGAAAAAAGTGAAAATAATCATATGTCACCATGTTTGTTTAGGAGTACTATACTACTCAAAATTTGCTAAGGGTCACTTTTTCATAATTATGGAAATTTCTAGGGCCTTTTTGAGGTATTTCTTAAAAAATATGCTTATTTTGGTAATTTCTCAAATTTTCACTGTGTCTCAGTGTGGCTACAGGCCTAATGTGGGATGTTCATATCATGGGCGTAGGAGAAGGGGGGGGCCAAGGGGGGCCAGGCCCCCCCAATGTTAAGACAGGGGGGGGCCAACATATCGTTTGGCCCCCCCAATAATTCAGACCATAGTCATAATTTTCAGCTTCAAATAGTCTTGTAATAGGTAATTTTCCTTTTATCCTTGGTTAAAAAGTATAAAATGTGAATTTTCGTGCTCGCTTCGCTCGCAAAATTATTTTTAATCTATGAAATATGTTATCACCTGATCACGTCACGGTTGAAAAGAGCTACAAAGACTACAGAAATACATTGTAAGATAATGTTTGCACCAGCTCCTATATTGCTTTGAAACTTTGCCATTGCTATGTTAAATTCCCTTACTAAACCACTTAACTCTCAGAATTCGGGCATCTGTCCAATAATAAGTCAAAATATTTACAAAATAAGGACTTAAGTCAATAATTATCTCAGAACGCACCAGATTGATCCAATGTTTTCAAAATTTCCAAGGGGGAGCATGCCCCCGGACCCCCCTACTTACAATACTAGTTCATGATTGGGTTCAATTTTACCCGGTATTTTGACAAGCAAACAACTTAGTAGATATACCTTACCTTAGTGATTATAAACACAAACATTCACCATAGTTTAATAACACTTAATGTGACCCCCACATATCTTAAAAAATTTCGCCCCCCCCCCCCCCCCCTCCCAAATGTTTGGCCCCCCCAATGTTGAAGACGCTCCTACGCCCATGCATATGAATATATAGTAGACTTTCATCTTGGTATTAATCCTTTACTCAATATATACTGGTTCAACATTTGATGACAATTACTTACCTATTATACATGTATTAGGCCGACCTTAATAAATCAAATTTTATACTCTCTGGTTATCACTGACAATGATCAGACATAACTGATTAATCCACCTTACTTGGTTATACACCATATGTTCCCACCTTTCACATATTCCTAGGCCGACTATACAATACACTGTGTAAACATATTTTCGTCACGTCCCACATTTCACATATAACTAGGCCGACTATATTCGGCAGCTGAAGGTATTTTTGTCTTCGCACCTTTCACGTAATTGTGGGCTGACTATACAGTACCTGGAGGTTTATTGTGGGCCGACTATACAGTACCTGGAGGTTTATTGTGGGCTGACCATACAGTACCTGGAGGTTTATTGTGGGCTGACTATACAGTACCTGGAGGTTTATTGTGGGCCGACTATACAGTACCTGGAGGTTTATTGTGGGCCGACTATACAGTACCTGGAGGTTTATTGTCACTGGGAAAATGTTTTATTTTATATTTGCATGTATTAGATGAACACTGTTGGGTATTATCAATGTAAAATAAATCTATATGGTAATGTTTGTGTTATATTTTATCACTACAGCCCTGAACTACTGCATCGATATGCACTGAATTAGTGACCTGGCAATCCAGGCTTGATTCCCTGTCATGGCAGGCCATATCATTCCATGAATGTTGATGTTGTTCCATATATGGAAAATCACCAGTTCCTTGTGGAAGGATAATGGCAAGTTACAGTTGAAACTGGTTAGGATACAGTCCAGGAAAACTGGTTAGGTGAATTGAATGTCGTGTAAAACTAAAATATATTGTTGAGAAACGGCATTATTCAAGCTGCATGAACGTGTGTAGCAGTACCTTAAACCTCGGGTGATGTCCCTATCCTACATTAAATGACTTGTGCTGGATAATGATGTCTCCAACATATAAGAGGGAGACCAAATTGATTTGGTGCTGGATGGATTTCACAAAGTTTGTCTCCGGTTGCTCTCCATTATCACTGGTCTGATTTTAATGAAACATCACATGAATAGCTAGTACCTAAACCTAGTTGTGCATATTGTGAGCAGTTTTAGGTTAACTTAACTGATATTTTATACAACTTGGCCATGATACTTGATATAGACATTATTAGGACCTATGGTGTGTCCTCTTGTTTTTACACAAATTTGGCCTAGGAAGACCCAATATTGAAATGGGCCTTGTTTTTTACAGATGGTCAAGGTGATGTTTCATAGATTAAGCCAAAATTGTGACTTCCTAGTGTTATCAAAGTTTTCCTTTGATTTGACTGTGTTCCAGTATCTAAAGGAACCCAGATTTTGTGTAATATACCATGCTGCTCTCCAGAAATTTCAGGCCATTGAATGCTTTATGTTCTTCTTTTGCTCTCTGTTGCAGCTCTTGGGTGGCTGCCGTGTTTTTCCCCAAGACCCATATACAATTTAATAATATTCGCATAAATTTCCTAGCGTAAAGTCAAAGAAATTTTGATGTTAATGAAAATGTACCTTTGATCAAACAGATTTTTATTGAAACTCCAAATAACTACATAATTTCATGAAATGTCATGATCATATCTTGAATAACTTTGCAGAAATTTGGGAATGTGAATTAACTTATTCAGAATTTATAACTAGTTGAAGTAACGAAAAAGGTATGTAATGTCATTCGGAGGTGGTAGCGCGTTACTATGGTATTACAATGGCTGATGAAATGCTACTCATTGATTTGCATTATTGAAGATATATTTGTATTGACTGTGGGCAATAAGTTAATGTTTGTAATGATACAAGATATCATCATTTCAAGGCAATTATAAGCAAACGAGAATGCTGGTCTACAGATATATTGAATGACACTCATATTTGGTAGTGTTTCGGTTAGGCAACAGGCTCCAGGTTGTATGAAATATGGTATTTTAGGTATCTGATATTAACTAGAACAAGTTCAAATCACTATTTAATATAATACTCTATTCATCTTTTTGTTTTGCAATTTCTTATAAATAACATCATGGAATCAAATTTATTCAGGTGTGAACATCATGTCTTTAAAAACAGTAACTTCCATTAACAAGAAACAATACCATAAGTCCACAACATCCTATAAACAGCAGTGGCACCCCCATTTTCACTTCATGAAAAACTAGGATTAATCTGTTTTGCTCCTTTACCTGGGTTTAATGCCTCGGCTCGTTTATTATAATAGTTGTATAAACGTTCACTTTTCTCAGTTCCTATACCATTCTTGCAGGCTTCGGCAGCCATTACACACGATACCGCACTGTTAAGTTCACACGCTTTCACTGCATACTTGTATGCAAGTTTTACATCTTTTTCACGGTTATATAGTTGAGCTGCATGAGAACATGCAAATTTATTGTTATCCTCACATCCCCGAGCAAACATTCGTCCGGCCTCCTTCACATTTTTAGGGCCTAGAACTTCTGTAACTTCTGATGGCTTTTTGTCTGCATTCAGAAATTGTCCAATCACATCACACGATGGTCCACTGAATCTCTTTACCTTGCAGCCTCTCAAAGCTGCTTTGGTTGCTTCTTTAACATCCTTTTCAACTGAAAGCAAGAAAATTAGACCAATGCAGTCTGTCATCACATCAAATTTACACTACACCCCCGCAATGTAGAATTTACACTAAAATCCCGAATGTGTAACTTACACTACCCCCCCCCCCCCCCCCACTGAAATGTGGAATTTGCACTCCCCCCTCCTTCCTGAAAAGTATAATTTACACTGAACCCCAAATGTATAATTTACACTGAACGCCGAATGTCTAGTTTACACAAAACCGAGTGTCATTAAGAATTACAGCAGCCCTGTAGCAGTGCTAGTTTAGACATTAGACATACATATCATGATTTTATTCGAATATCGGTTTTTATCTTTGCACAACGTATAACGGGTTTTTCACCTCACAGTCACTTAGTACATAGTCCCCAGTGTGCCGATGCTCAAAAGTAGCCCTGTACTTGAAACAGAAGCACATTTAGGACTAGTTTTGCCTACAGGGAATAATATGAAGAATGGACAACAAACTATCTCAATATCTGACCATTTGAGTTCCTTATGCTCAGGTAAGCTAAAAACACCAGGTAAGTAGCTGGCCTACTAATTTTGTGGATACATATTTGCGTTGGGTGGGGTGGGGGTTATTCAAACTCGATTAAGATGGTTTCATAACAAATACTTGAACATAGATTCACAGAAATCAACAGCGAAATGCATGATTCAAGACATGTAAAAAGTCAGTTACCAAAAGGAAGACTTAAAACATATAGATCCAATAAATACGGTAAGTCCTAACAGATACCTTGATTCATCAACAATTAATCATAAATGTGATGTTTTACAATGATTACCAACCTTCTCGTTTGCCATTATACTTTAACTCTGCAAAAGCATAACAACTTTTCCCATAGTCATTATCAAAGCAGTTCTTTCTGTATTCTTCCAATGCTTGAACATATTTCTTTTTCTTTGTTTCAATAAAATCTGCCAACTCGTGACAAGCTGAAATAAAGGTAAACATTGGAAGTGCATATATTTGTTAATGAAAGTATTGTGGGATGATTCATGTAGCTTGAAGGAGATAACTCTAGCCTTATCAATAAACAAACATTGACAATATAAACACTGCAGGGTCGACTGACCGCTTGTTATCAACGCATATATTAAAAGATTATATGCATCAAAAGTGATTATGCACAAGATAGAACAACAGGAGCACATCCTCCGAGTGCTGGACGCTTGACTGTCTCGTACTTAATAGTACCTTTGCTCATCTGTGAGTGAAAATTCTAAGAGTTATTAACTCATAAATATAGGTCACAGGGTTATAAGCCTTGTTAGACAGATAAGCGGTCTCCAAGTGGCTGATTTTTTAAATTTCGGATGGCCCAATAGGGCTGTTGTGGGTAACCCGGTACTCGGATATCCTTGAGTTGGGTAGGAAAATCGAGTATGAGTATTCGTCATCTTCTAGTCAATGGAGTGAAAGACATTGATGTTTGGTGTTATTTAACTTGTTTCTATCACTGTGCGATATAAACAGATTATTTGTTTTAAATGTCTTCATGCACCCTTGTACATGTACATACACTAGTGTTTTACAAAGTATTTGGTGATTTTATTAAAGTAAACAGTCTCTATGGCTGTATTTGTCTGCATGAAATTCGTAACTGCTGATTCATGGTTTCATCTGTGAATCGCACACCCCAACTTGTGGACCTGATCGGAGCTTACCTGACGATCCACAGCCACGATGTGAAACTGTCAAATTGGTTTGATAACCAGCCCTGTCAGTATTTGAGAAATTGACATTTTCAGGGTTCCATTTGACTCTGAGTAGGGGTTTTGACCCTTGTAATTTCCAAAAGCCGCATTTTGACCCTCAAGATATTGGTTTGATGGGTCGATTTCACTTAAAATCATGGGAATTTTGCCTTTAAATGCTAAAATTTAGTCAAAAGTATCAAAATGGCCCTTCAGATTTAGCAGCTAGTTGAACCCCTGATTTTTGTGTAAATGCAAGGTCAGAAAAGTGGATAACTCTTATAAAATACCGAATAGGTTCACGTACGTTGATTAAACTTCGTGATAGGTTTGTCTCCTCTTGTGACTAAATGTAGGTCATCATATTCGACAAATGAATGCCAAAGATCTAAACATGTATTGTTAGATCTTCGTGTAAGCTATTGACTTTCAATTTGAAAGCTTTGATAGTGTTTGAGAAAATTCAGTTGATCAATTATGACTATGAGTAAAATTTGTTTCTAAATTCTATACATATCAAGTCGAAACAAGGACAGATCACTTACATACATATTGGTCACAATGTGACACATGGTTACCAGCCTTGTCAGTATGGGCTCCACTTCTCATTGTGAATAACTGTTTTGAGTTTCGAGTGGATACTGTATCTTTGATAATCTTTGAGAAAATGACTCTGACAATAAACTTAACCAACACACAGGCACACGATCCCGTCACGACATAGCTCGACTTTTATTCTTTGAAAATGTGAAAGGTAAAATGAGCAAGATACATGTCTATGGTTTTGGATGGACATTATGCAATGGAATACTCCGTTATCCGAACAAGATATCCGGATACTATGCCAGTTTGGATGTCCTTCATACAATAAACTGCATTTCATCAATGGAAAATGATAAAAGAATCACGTTAATAACATCATACCCGCTGCATCTTTTCGTTCGTAGCAATGAAATCGATTTTGATTCTCTATTTGTGTATAATAATGTTCCAATGCTTCTTGATTTGCTGGAGCCGCCATGTTGATGAAATCAAAGCCAAAGGGAGCCAATCACGATTTGGATCAATTAAACACCCGCAGTGGTTACTTCCCCTTATAGGTACACAACTCCGACATTTTCTGGTATACACGCGACTGCCAGTCCATTAGTTTAATCGCATGACGTCTCCTGTTCCCGATAAAAAGGTTGGATACGCAAATACACAATAGAACAAAATACTGTCCATCCATATAAATACCTTAACAACTAACTCCGAAATGGGCCTAATTGAAAATTAATTGGCATCTTCAATTCTTGAATGTCGCGAGATTTTGAATTTTGGCGCCAAAAGAACTAATACGTTAACTAATCAAAAATGCTTAATTGAAAACTAATTGGCATCTTCAAACGTCGTGAGATTTAGGAATACTGTATTGGCGAACTAATTAAAAGTAGACCGTTGCAGATCTAGACATTAATGTTTGAACGTAACATATCGTTCATGCTGAAATGTGCTGACAATGTACATCGCGTATAAACCAAATCAATGCACGACTTATTGGGATACTATACAATTCGACTTGTATGACTTATTATAATTGAAACATCCTGTGATTTCCTGTCACTGTACGACTTATTGCAAGACTCTATGATTTGAAGTTGACTCGTTTATACACTGTGATATAGAGTTCAAGATGAAGATAACACAAGAGAAGCAGCAACTCATGCTTGTAACCATTGCAACTTCGCAAAGTTCACAGGTTTTGATTTAACAATATAAACTTCGCCAAAACATGGTGTATGAGCGGGGTAATCCAGAATTAACCGGACTGATCAATGAGTAATAGATCTATATGCATACTTTTACTTGTGTAATTTAAATTATGTATTGTTGTAAATATTGTCATTGCATAAATTTGTACATATATCTCTATTGTTATTGTGGACCATAATGAAAATTGGTTTGCCAATTATGTTATCCACAGAAAATAAAGACGTTATTATTATTATAATATAATTTTTTGCATGTTCATACTTTTGGACTGTATATTTCTGACTTTGCAAGGATACACATTACTTAACATGACCTGAACAGAGCCATGGCTCTGCGTGCGCGCGTTTGTATATTGTTCCTAATCATTTTCCTTTATATAAATAAAATATATATACCAGATTTATATAGCGCCTTTTTCATGCGAACACACGTTTAAACGCACTTTACATTATAGTGTTGCAGCCACAAGGGCGCATGTGCATCCTCTACCAGTGCATATACAGCATGATCTAACCAGAGGGACAGACTGAGAAAGTCCCCGAAGGGAGAGAGAAAGAAACATTAGATACAGGCATGTCCATCGCTGCAGAAGTGCGCCTAGCTCTTATTTTAAATAGACAGACTGGTTCTTTAACATGCCCGGTGTATAGTACCGATACACAGCTTCCTGGCACCTTTATCCAGATACTTTGCATTACACACGGTCAGATATAGCGGGAAATATTTCCTATACGTCCATGCCGGGATTGAACTCACGACCTCTGGATTTACAGCCACAGTGTGTTACCACTGAGCTATCGCCGCTATATTGACAAACACATGGGGCTATCAATAAGGCTTATCCCTGACTAACGCCACTACCAACTGGTTTGTTTCAACTGACTATGAAACCGAATAATTAACCCTTTAAACCCACCCCAGTTTACAGTGTAGATATACATCGTCGCCTTAGTCTAAAAGTGTCCTATCTACCAATTTCACTTTTTCGAGAAAATAAGGTTTGAAGATTCACATTCAAATATCTTTTTAACGTTCCGTCCGAATTAAAACAAATTTTCGATTATAATTAATATGTACGAATACATTATTAGTTTGGTATTACTTTTATGATTTGTAAAGTCGAATCCGTGTAATTAGCAAAATTAATTTGGAGATAGAGCAAAATTTCCAGAAATTTTGATATTTTTTCACTCTTAAAGTGCGTTTATGGAGATAGCGCAATATAATGCAACTTAAAGCTGAAAAACAGTAAAGCAATGCAAGTTAAACTAATATTTAAGCTAATACTATTTATATGATACTTATTTTTTTATAGTATGATCGTTGTATAAATGGCGGGATATTTTGCAAATGATTTTGACATTGTATGCATTCTCTAGTATGACTTTATGGTAACCTAAAGTTTGAGATGACTACTTATGTGTGTGGGTGGACAAACTGACTGGCATTATAATTTGATGTTCGTCATCCTTATTTAAGAGTTCTATTCGAAATGAAACTCTTTTTGTTATTTTTTTTCAATTCGATTACACATGTTTATTTGTTTTACCATCTCGCGTTCATTGCCTTCCTCACTATTATCAGAATTCGATAAACTAGGAACACCCTGGTCTTACCTCACTGTTTGAATGTCAATTCATATGCATTGCAATATTGCTTGAGTCCATACTCTATATTATATTCTATTATAGAAAGTACCTCCTGAAATTTCACGACTTTCAAAATTTTAGTTAATACGCAAGTCGTTAGACCAATGGGAAAGCAACAATACAGTCTTGCAAAAGACCTGGCCACTTTAGTCAATTAGTACTGGTTAATTAAGCAAAATAAATATTAAGTTGTAGCTGATGTTTTTATTCAATAATGATGAATTACATACTACGCAGTATTATTTCAGTAGGTAAGGAATGTAGAAATAAACATATATCGCAAATTATTCGCGACGATTCCAGTGTATGACAACACTGTATTTTGAAAACAAAAACATGATCGTATGTACTTATACTTGTTCTAGTCCATTGGCACACATTGTGTCAATAAGCAGCGCCAATCTGTACAGATCAAATATTAATAACCTATCCGAAAAATAGCTATCCGAAAATATGTCTAAGTACCTTAAACTGATTAAAGGAACATTGTGACATTCGACAGAGGAACTAATATTAGGATACGTATTCCAATTAGATATTCAAACAAATAACACTTACATTTTCAAAATGCACTATATCTTTTACTCAATCTGGCATTTGTTCAAAGAAATTTCTTCTCCGGAAGTTAACAATAAATCAGCCATTTCCCAAAATATTTCAGGAGTCACGTGGGCAATTGAAGCTCATTGATTGGTGCATACCCTTTTTGACTCTTAAACTGTCCTATGTGGTGGATATACGACAAAGTACACGCTAATAGCAGTTGAAAAACGGGAGATAGAGCAAAATACGACCCGCTAAATCGGTTAATATGACGTATATGCATGACATCAAGGGCTTAAAAGATAGAGCAAAGTAAGGCCAATCGAATGGTGTATTTATCTCATTTTTGGCAAAAATGGAGATAGGAGACTTTAAGAGTGAGGCGACGACATGTACTTGTAAAATTTCATTCGAAATCGAGAATTTTTCGCTTTCAAAGTAACAAGTTTGGAATATCTTCGCGGGTACATTGCATCTAATTTTGCGGATTCATACCATTCGCGAAACAATTTGTTTATTTACACTATGTTTGAATCAGCACAGGCTCGTTGTCAACTTGAAGGACTCGTGACTCCCCGCCTGTCAAAATGCTTCTTACTCGGTAGCATAATAGTTTGTACGATTTTCAAGTTCAGAATGACTGGCATGGTGATCGAGTGGGTTACGCTCTTGACTACGGAGCGTGTGGTCCCTGGTCTCGGTCGGGTTACTTTGTCATTTCTGAAATGCTTTTCATTGTTCAATTAATTCCTGTCCAACTAGATATGAATTGATTGGTAACACAGAAGTAGTGTTAGGTTTATTGGTGCAGAGGTCCAAGATTAACCGTGAATGATGACTCAGAGATGTTGCTTTCTAGGCTCAACACCCAGTATGTGTTGCACAACCAGCAAAATATTAGACGAACTCGTGCAAAGCATGCGACTAGTTTTGCACGGGACAGGTGCAGTTTTTGAATGTCATTTTCAGTTTGTGCGTTTGAAATGTGTACATACATTTGTATATAATATATGAACTGTATTTAGAAGTGTGAAGAGTTACTTAAGCTTGTCCTACCAAAGGCCCTATGTTCCGTGTTATTTCCATATTCATCAACCTTTTCAAACAGAGATAGTATATTTAATATGATATATCAGTGTCTTTTTTGGCTAAAAAATATGGGGTATAAGACCCATTTCCCCTCTCCGCAGAGTATATATTTAATTTCCTCCTTGGAGTCTTGCTAACCCCCCCCCCCCCCCCCCCCCAATAAATAAAGTATATTGTGTTGATAATGAATGCAGAATGGATTGAAATAGTATGTTTTGACCTCCCATACTTAAAATACCACCAATAAACAATCATACTAGACATTTAAGGAGAATTTAACAATAAGTGAATGTGATTCCCCTTTCAGCTTTTCTGCACGTTAATTCTCCCCCACCTATGGGCCCGGACCCGTTTCCCCAAACAGTCAAAAGAAACACTGCTGTATAATAGCTGAAATAAGACAAACACGGAAACAACATCATAGTTGGTTCCGGAAAATGTCAGTTCAGGAAAATGACTAGTCATAATGATAAGGTCATGACTATAGGGATTTATAATTACAAAAATTGTTGTTACTCAAAGTTTAGTTATTATCGACCGGAGGTCACAGAACGGAGGCACAAGTTTGTGTTCTCGCAAACCTTATGTAAAAATTGTTCTTTGTATTATAAGCTTCCAATATGAAATGAAGAATACATATATTTCAGTAATGGATATGCTTTTCTAGTAAATTGTACTATAGATGATTCGGGTTGTGAGCCGCAACTAATGGACGTGTCAACTTCGTCCACAAATATAGAACTGGGGTGGTATTCACAAAGCATCTTAGCAGGAAACTTAGAAATTTCTTAAAATCTTAACATTTTCTAAATTGAATCAGCAAAGCAAGAAAAATCAAAATGATTAATATTTTACATAGTTCGAAGCATTATGTAAACAGCTATTATAATCACTAAGAAAACATGGAATATTTTTCAAATTGCGGGACATGTGAGCTGCACAAATTTTTAACTTAAGTCAAAATATTTAAGTTTTCACTTAAGATGCTTTGTGAATACCACCCCTGGTCATCTTATTGTCATAGTTGGTTTCTCCTTCGCTCCGACAAAAACGTTTTACATTGTTTTTATTCATAAAGATTGTTTCAGGTACATTGGTCATTAATCTCAGCGACAACTTACAAGTTTTCATTGAAATAGACTACATGATTGGTCACGTTAGTACATATGCGCGAAGAAGTAACTGCGCATCTGTACACGAAAGCGAGGCTAAGAATTTTTCACTACAGTACTGCGTTCAGAGTTAATTTACGTACGTTACAAAAAGCGGATACATTTTTCTGGAATATTTGTAATATCAATCAAAGGTATTTATCATTATAAATCAGTTTCAAATAACTACATGTACTTTCATGAATTCCGAACGTTTTGTACTTGCATATACGATTTCAGGATTTTGAGTTTTTATTTGATTTTAACATTTGCAATTAATCAATCATATAAAATATCAAAATTTTAAGTTTGTAACTGTACGCTATTCTGGTTCACATATGTCTTAAAAGTTACAAATAAGCGTAAAATTTCTTCTTGTATCGGTATGTTTACTCAGGGATGAAATGTCGTTAAATATTTGATAAGTATATTTTATAAGTTGTTTGCAAATCTTAAAGGTTGATTTAATGCCGCAAAGAAAAGTCAATACACATTTATAAATAAATTTATCGATTACAAAATTTGATAAATCACACGTTTGGTCGTGAACTTGAAACTTGAAATTTTATCCCTCGTATATTTTTGTTGGGCGTGAATGATAATTTATGCAAAATGGAGTGACGAAACAAAATTTTGCTTATCTAGTATTTAGTCGGGGAAATCGATATTATAATAAGTTGATTCACGTTTTGAATATGCGAAGGAGAAAAAATGAATTAAACGTTTAATAAGGACAGAATGAGTGCATGTTCATATTTGAATTGATACTTGACAATTCGTTTAATCTTCCTGTCAGACAGGTGAACGGCACCCGTGAAAGCAGACCGACAAAGCCGCGAAATGTTAGGTAGATCGTGTAAATCCAGGCCCCGATCTTTCGAAGTATCTCAAGTAGAAATCTCATCTCAAATTGAGATTTTGCTCAATTCAGAGTTTAAAATAAATCTTAAGTTCGGGCGCTTGAAATTTGACTGTAATGTTTCGGTTTTTTGATATGCCAAATTTTATTCCAACCTCAATTGACAATATTTGAGATGACGATTAGCTCAGATTGGTTCGAGTCCTTAAGTGAAGGTCAGATTGAACACACACCATTCATGTTGCTAATCCACTATACAATGTATAAAGCTTCTCATCCGACAGCGTACTGAGGCCAAAACAAAATTATATTGCGGTTCTGGTAACCCTGTTTTGGCCCATTAACTAACCATTGTATTGGCATTTGCGGGTCATTAATTTTCCAGTGCATAAAATAAAAAAAAAAGTTTTTTCCAACCTACCTTTCCTAATTGTTTGCCCCTACCCTAAATACTGCATTGGTATTTTGCAGAAAGACGCCGCGGAACGTCAATTTTTTTCTATGCATAAAATAAATAAATTAATTTTGAAAAGTGAACTATTTTTTCTATTTTCCTACCTACCTAATCCACACCCACCCACCCTACTTTCAGCATATTACCAGAATCACGATATTAATTTCATGAAATTGGTTTGGCCTTACAGTCTACCCTATAATAAGGAAATATTATTATAACTACTCATTAAGTACATTATATCTATCATCACCATCAAGTGGTTTATGATATGTAAACATTATAAACTTACGACTGTATAGTAACTTAAGCATCTCACTTCCTACTGTGTCTAAGCTTATACACAATACACAAACTTCACTTCAAATAATAATACTAGTAACATAACTAACCACAGTATTGTTTCAATGAAACCTACCTTCAGAAAATTGTTGAACAAAAAGTTCAATTTAATCTAACTGATGCAACATGTATGCATCACCCCAAGTGATACACTTTTTATACTCAAACTGCGACCAGGCTCACAATATTTTCCTTGCAGATAAGTTGCAAATTTGATAAGATGGACTGATTGAAAATCCAGAAAACTTATCTCTTCATGTGCAGTATAGTAAACTAACAAAGATTGCTTCAAAATTTGATGATCAAGTGCTGATAAGCCCTGTCTGGCTGAAATGTTTGAGCTGGTTGGTTTATCAGTTACCTGGAAAATGACGTCATTGTGACATTGTATGTTGTATGTATCGTAATTTAGTATTATTGATTATTATTTATGATAGTGTAACACCTCACATAATAAAGACCAACTCAAAATTATGACATCTCAGGGCCTTTTTTACTGTTTTGCTTTTGTTAACAATTTGTGCAACACAATATGTTTTCGCTAATTGAAGATTAACCCAAGTTTTCTCACTGAAAGCGGTAGGTTTTCATATTATGCTTGAAAACTTCGACAAAAATTAATCGTATTGCTTTTCTTCTTTAGCTGACATACTTAAGAAAATGTTATGGTTCGCCCAAAATGTACATTAAACTAAAGTTTTCTACTTAAGATACTCTGTGATACCATCCTAGCTGTACCATCTCCCGAAGCATCTAAAATGGAAATCGTAACTCAAAATTATTGCTAAAAAAGACTCCGTGTTTGAGAAAATCTCAAGTCCTTCAGCAGTTTGCTTCCATTTGAAGATAAATTTTATTTTTTACCCGTGCAACCAACTGTCTCAAAATACAACAAATATCATCGTAATGTAATATCATAAATAAGATGAATAAGATACATGTACACGAAGTTTGAAAAAATATTACTTTGTATAAAAAATCTTATATCATTTACAATATACATGTACTTCAGATCGTCCTTGACCACCCCCTTCGGCTTCGCAATCATCACGGACGCTGATATTAGATCAACTCATATTTTAGATCCAAAAATATAATTACAAATGTATACATACGACAAGTGTACACTCGGAAAAAACAATTAGGACTTACCATTGAATCTTATATATAGTCTAAATGATTTCTAGTCACACGTCTGTAAGTACATCCGGGAGAAGTTGATGGCATGGTTACATAGTACATGCTCTGAACGGGTAATTTTGGTGAGTTTTGTGTTTTTAAAAGTATGAATTCAGATTATATAGTATATTTTAAGGAATTTGTGCTGGGCAACAGTTTTCAGTCAAGTACGAGTTATATTTTATCTAATATGTCATTTCAAAGTTGGTTATGAAACATGTTTTTACAACTTATATATTTATCACACCGACAACCTCATTATTGATGGCATCCATCGTTACGAGAGTTGTATAAGAGAAGAAAAGTATGTGCTCCCCTTTATACTGTGCGCCAAACAAGGGAACTACTTGATGGACATTATATATATGGAATGACATTAATGTTTGTTAATAGAAAGCTTCTCATCTACAAGCAAGGGAAATTCTGATGGACGGTCAACATACAAAGAGAAAACTGGTTTCTATTCTATTCTTTCCAACAATGCATTTAATGAAGGCTACGGTCACTGCTGAATACATAGAATGTTTCATTGTTTGTTTACGAGTCCGATTGATTTGTATAGAAAACAACACACACTTGGTCAAATCCGTCATTGTTGTCCATAGTGTGTGCGGTCTGTATTCTGTAGAGTTCATCAACAGCTAATATTGAATTATTCATGCCTGTGCCTCGTCATTGCTGTCTCGATATTTAGTTGTGACATTTATTCTCCCTTATAACCAACAATATCAGCATATGACTAATTTCACTGAACACGACTGGGAATTACCTTCCGGCTAATGAATACTTAATAACGGTATTTTGTCGCTTGTTACGAACTACATGATTGAAATCGTCGGGTTATTGGGTTATATAATGGTTGCATAAATGAATGTCGTCCTTTTGAGCTAATTGGAGTGTTAAAGTTTCCCATGAACTCGTGAGAGTGGCCAAAAAAGTTGTCCCAAAACTCTGCAAGCAGTGCAGCTTTGTAATGAATGAAATAAAGAGAAATACAGTCTTCGCATAACGAAGTCATACCGGTATCCAATTGTTGTTTCTACTTTCGTGTTTAGAGTCGGTTTCGTACGGTTTCGTCTGTCTTGCATGTACATCGAACAGTAGACATTAAACGTCTTTCTGGAATTAATTTTCAGCAAGTGCTAACTTACTCTTCCGCTCATAATCTATCCGACCCAGTAGGCCTATTTGTAATGATTGTTTACGTCTATTGAGTTGGTGTGCTGTTCACGTGTCAAATCCATTTGAATTTAAAATATGCATGAACATTGTGGTGGGGTTTAGTTCCATTCTGATCACCTCGGTCTTTATGCATTGTAATGGGTATATTCACCATGAATGAGCTTTCACGATTGTGTTTAGTTCCTGAAATTCTAAATGATTCATTTTGCCAAGGTGACGATACTGTATGCATATTTAATAGAATTTCGTTGAATCAGTAATTGTCTGTCATTTATGGACATCAGTTATAAAAGGGATAATTTAATTGATTAAAAATCTAAACCACCATTACTCTCAATGTGATAATCTACCTGTGAAAGTAACATTTGGTATTGATCAAAGTTTGTTTTGCATTTGACGTAAGCATGACATTGTGGTTGTTCGTTTTTCCCTGCCTAAATTTTCGATGACCTTCGGCTTCGAGGGAATAGACATGAATTTTTAAATTGAATTGATTAATAATATGTACTTTCAATGAATGTGATACTCTACCTGTGAAAGTAACAGTTGGTATTGATCAAAATGTTCGCATCACAGGAAAAGCACAAACCAGTGACTGTTCATTAAAACGAGATCTTCACTGATTTTCACTGATAAATATAAGTTTTTCACTAGAAAGGCGTACGTCAATTAAGAGATAAATATCTTCATTTTCACAAAATATCAAGAATGTTTCAAGTGCGGTGCGCGGCTATCGTACTTATAATAGAATAACCCGAAAAATTATATATAGGTAACTTTAATATACTAAATGCCTCACGGGCATACTATATCAATTAAAAGGTTTTTATGGTGTTGCAAACCTTTCAACATAGCAAAATTGAAATCTAAATTTCATTGCTTGGCAAATTGAAAGTCTGCATTTTACTATCGACAACTTACTTATTAATACCGTAACAAATACATTTGTAACAATGAAAGCATGACACGTAAAGTGGGATACACAACAGGCAACGGATATTCAAAAACTATTTACAATTTTATTTTATCCAACTTATTTCGACTTTATAAAATGAAATTGGTAGGATTTTGTTATGAGCATTTCATGTATATGACATTTGGGACGTGAATGTCTACTCATTAGTCTCACTTTCCCTGCGGGCTTTAATCAAAACCAATTTGTAAGTTGATCATTAATACCGATAGGTCAACATTCACCAGCTAATTGTATTTGTAACTCAATATACGAGAATGTATATACTATATATGGTCGTATATCAAGCCAGCAGACGTTCGCTGGAAGATACACATAGATAGAAGAAGTTTATTTCGAATTCAAAAGGCCACATGGCCCACGAGAACATCAATATACAATACACAATTTATACAATGACACAACAAAATGACACTATTTAGCAACATAAATGCAACAGAGTGAGTGCGTGTACACGCTCAAAGATGTGACAATAGAGTAATAATTAACAAGAGAGAAAGATGGAGTGGTTAGAGAGTGGGATGGCATAACACGGAAGTAATGTTTGTATTGAAAAGACGAAAAACGAAATATGTATAGCAACGTAAGAATGAACTTCGGCGATATTAACTAAAGCTGCATAACAGAAAGAAAAGGTTGAGTGGATAGGGCATACAGAGCAAGAGTGTTAAGCGGAGAAAGATGCATAGTCCGTTTAGAAATGACAATACACGACATGAATATATGAGAGGCATATACATAAAGGCAAATCAACAATCAACATATGTACATTTTTGAGAACATATATATATATAAAGCAAATATACACACAGTCGTTATTCATAATAATATAGGTATGTAGCAAATTAACTGCTTCACAAAATGTATTTACATTAAAGGTTTACAAACAACACTGTTCAAATAAGTAAGACCCAGTGACGCATCCAATTTAATTATTTGATGTTGTGAATAATTGAATTTTAAATTGTAATTTTGCCGACATGTTTTGTAAATGTTTATGTACATGTATTTAGTGCAAAGAAGAGACTTTATGATAATTAAGATAACGAGGATCTTAGTGCAAAAGCTTTAAAAATGTACGTGCTTAATTTTTCAATTACACACCTATTTGTGCTTTCAAAAAGTGATTTGAGTTTGAACATGCTCGGATTAGACCAACAGTACCTAGGTATATATTTTTTACGTAAATCTGAATAAAGACTGCATTCTATAATGAAATGGAACTCGTCCTCAAGTTTGTTACATGTCGGACATTTTCTTTCTTCTCGCGGAATTATATTTGGACGGTGCCATCTACCAGTTTCAATACATAAATTATGAGATGAAAGCAATAACCGAGACATCGATACGATTAAATGATTACTCAGATTGCATTTGAAATAAAATTGAAAGTCGAAGGACACAATAGATTTGAAAAACGTACTACGAGATGACTGATCGATTCTTGCATTCCAGTTCTGTAAATTTGTATCTCGTAAACGTTGTTTAAACAGGCTAATAAAGACATCAGTATAACCTACACTTTGTGCTAACCACACGTTGTAAAAACCCACCGAGGAGAGTAAATGCTGTAATGATGTAACCCACGTTACCTTACGTGGAAACAATTCGGCATCTGTTTTTAAAAGTTGCCGAATTGTTTCCACGTAAGGTAACGTGTCTGATACGTGATATATGGTATACAAGTATGAAAACAATTGACCAGACGCTAGAGGTTTACCTACTTAGAACGGAGCCTTGACAGATAAAAGGATTTAAAAATTTGTTGAGAAATAAAAAAAAAGATAAAAAACAATCAATATGATATCATGGTTTGTACATGTACATGTATTGTTCTTGATTCAGAATTGGACCTGGAATAGTAGTCGTATACTTCAAATAACTCCTGCGCCGAGATGAAAGCTGGAATCATCATGCTAATATGTTTTATTTGCCCTCGACATATCTGTAGAGATATTACTGTGTACATAAAACAATTGAGATACAATAATAAGAGTGACAATAAAACGGGTGTTCATTACCCTTCTTATAATCACTTACAGCTATAGTGGTGCGAACAAATCAACTGCGTCCTCGATCTTTGTTCATGCATATATTATGTACAAGCTTCTTGCGCGGAATATATCAACTTCAACGAGAACGTCGTGCTATGTCGGTAGCATGTTAAGACATATATATGATAGAACAATACATATCTTATTTACAACAAGGCCTTCAATAATTAAAAAAGTACATATATTATTAACACAAAACAAGAAACACAAATTATAACGTGTACCAATGTTTAAACTTGAAATAACACCAGACAGACACTCATCTATAATAATAATTCACTCACTCACTCACTCACTCACTCACTCACTCACTCACTCACTCACTCACTCACTCACTCACTCACTCACTCACTCACTCACTCACTCACTCACTCACTCACTCACTCACTCACTCACTCACTCACTCACTCACTCACTCACTCACTCACTCACTCACTCACTCACTCACTCACTCACTCACTCACTCACTCACTCACTCACTCACTCACTCACTCACTCACTCACTCACTCACTCACTCACTCACTCACTCACTCACTCACTCACTCACTCACTCACTCACTCACTCACTCACTCACTCACTCACTCACTCACTCACTCACTCACTCACTCACTCACTCACTCACTCACTCACTCACTCACTCACTCACTCACTCACTCACTCACTCACTCACTCACTCACTCACTCACTCACTCACTCACTCACTCACTCACTCACTCAATCATTCATTCATTCATTCATTCATTCATTCATTCATTCATTCATTCATTCACTCATTCACTATTACCCTCAGTCATTTATACAGTTTAGGCAATTGTGGATAACAGACAAACAAATATATATTGAAATTATCATCTTACACTGCAATTTTGAAGCAGATAATACTTATATTCTCCTTAAAAACATGTAGTTTTGTGGTATTTCGAACATCATAAGGAATATTGTTCCAAATATTTATGGTGAAATAAGAAAATGTGTATTTCATGTAATTTGTGTGAGGGTTTTATTTAAATAAACCTAGTACATATTCGTTATAATCTTCGCTTATTCAACAAAAGTCGAGGTTGTATTATAAACATGAAATCAACTGTGCTTATAGAAGGTTCGAGTATCACGTTAATTTGCTCGCACTATACACAGACTGAATGGCTTTGAACATGATTTAGTTTTAAGAGATATGGAAACTTGTAAGACGAATCATCTCACATGTGTGGTTACAGTCATCAAGAATGCACGCACACATCAAATACGCAACTGTAAGACA
Source organism: Spisula solida (assembly GCA_947247005.1). Taxonomy (NCBI): domain Eukaryota; kingdom Metazoa; phylum Mollusca; class Bivalvia; order Venerida; family Mactridae; genus Spisula; species Spisula solida. The sequence continues at coordinate 45,785,060 of OX365948.1, read as the reverse complement.
ATTAAATATACACGTGTGATACGTGCATTTTATTGCGTTGGGCATATTGTGAAAATACGGGTATATCTGATTCAGATTTTTGTCTCTTATGACACACCATTCATATAAGCACACTTTCTTCTGACGGTATGTGTTTTGATGAAAATTTGATAATAATGCCAATTTTCCTGCACATGTGGAGACCTTGCTAGTTCCTTGTGGAAGGGGTAGTTGATACTGGTTAGCCAACAGTCCAGGAAAACGGGCTAGGTGAATCAGCCGCCATTGCTGATTAATAAGACGGAAATACAGAAGGAGGGAGGGACAGACAGAAGGGCAGACAGAAGGACAGACGGACGGATGGACGGACCGACAGAAGGACAGATAGACGGACGGACAGAAGGACAGACAGACGGATGGACGGACCGACAGAAGGACAGACAGACGGATGGACGGACCGACAGAAGGACAGACAGACGGATGGACGGACCGACAGAAGGACAGACAGACGGATGGACGGACCGACAGAAGGACAGACAGACAGACGGACGGACGGACGGACGGACGGACGGACGGACGGACGGACGGACGGACGGACAGAAGGACAGACAGACGGATGGACGGACCGACAGAAGGACAGACAGACGGATGGACGGACCGACAGAAGGGCAGACAGACGGACGGACTATATTCGTTCGGGAAATCAATGTTAGTAGAACTACATGTACATGTTTATAGCAGTATGAAGGCTTAGACTATTTGAAGACAAAAAGGTGCCGAGTTATTGACTTCCAACAATAGACTTAGTTGGCAGACAATTCTGATGGATGATCTATATACATGTTAGCTAGCTGCCACGGTTATTTCACCTGCCAAACAAAACACCGAGGTTTATCGCAATTGTTGAAATATTCGTTATAAATGACGTTACTACTTCACAAAGTCTACAAGTACATATTTTAACCGCCGGTTTGCTTCTTTCGGCATAACTTGTAAATAACTGTGATCTAATTGTTTTCACATTGTATCAATTTTGTATAAAATTCATTTAACTGGAATCCTTTTATTTTTATAGTCTTAATGTCCGATTATCTTAAATTTAACATCTTAATTAAGTGAATTGAATCAATTCCTTCTTGTTAATTCTATTGATCAGAAATCAATATTTACATTGAACGGACACATGCACCAATGGAAATTGGAAACGCCGGCTTGGTTATGAAACAAAGAACCATACTTAAATAACACGATCGGATCGTAATAAGGTAGAAAATTAGAAACAAGATGTTCGTTGAAACTTGAAAGCAATAGAACTCTTATAATAAAAACACAAACTTAATTGTAGACTAAGTTTCTATTGAACATGGGTAAAATCACAGATTAATGTATCATTGATAAAGAATTTCTTTTCTTTCATTGTGCGATTTGTGACATTCTTATTTCTATGATATTTCGTTCCATTTACATGTTGCGTTTATCATATTGCATACGTTCTCATCAGTTATCACCATGCTATTTCAATTGTAACATGTGGTTCCTCTTAGCACAGGTAATTGTATCATTAATTAAGATTTAAAAAAATTGTTTTGTAAAATTTATATCAGTATTCATAAAATGAATAAAAAAGTTTTACAAAAAAATATATAATTTGTTTTCTCTCTTAATCAATGATACAGTTATCTGTGGCTCTCAGGACTAAATATGCAAATAAACTCTATTCTATTCTATTCTACATTGTGGCATGAAAATCCACATCATTCCAATACTCAATTTCAGCACCTTTTTTAAATTCAGAATTGTTTAATGACTGCAAATATATAATTGTGTTAATCAATTTTATTTTTAAGCATTTTTTTTAAAAAAACCGAGTGTAATAGATCTAGTATTTAGGTGATGAATCATGATTCGCATAAAACAATATACATGTATGTGTTTTAAGAAATAAGCCAAGTTCTAGAATCCTAGTGCGTCATGTAATTGTGAAGCGCAATAGAATATGTTAAAATGTTTTTTTGCGCTTTATAAATGACATGTAACGTTATTTGTATTAAGACGTCGAATTCTATAAAACTTGTGTGCCGGTTATTTTACTTTAAAAGTGTGCCGTAGGAGAGAAATAACTTTGAAGTTGCGATGTGGTTTTGTTGTGTACATGTACCAATACAAATAACCCAAACATCACCTGTAAATGTTATTAAGGCTTATCAGTATTCCGTACGGAATATGTCGGTACTTATCAGAGCACCTGGAGATAAAATTGTCTTTTATCTACATCCGCCATCTAAATAAATGCACACTGATTCGAGTATATCTTACAACAAATAAAGCTAATGGACTTCAAGTTTATATGAAACATTCTAGAGTAAATAGAAATATTTGTATACGAAACACTCCCTAGCTATATTCTTGCGCCGTGGGCCAGTTTACGTGACCTGCTGTTAATTCTCCCGCCTTGATTAAGTATCATACATGAACGTGCATGTTTATGATGATATTGTATACGATTGTATAATTATTGTACATGTATACTAGTAGTTATCTAGATGCTGTATCAACAACTCGCACAAGCTATTAGAGTGTTTGATTTGGGAAATTATGAGTCTGATCATTATATTCGAAACTCAAAAATCAGTAATTCGGTCTCGTATGACTATATATTTCACAACAGCGATATCTGTGCCGTTTGGTGGTCGTAAAATTTTTAATGGTCATCCCTACATTATTGTCATATAGTCAGTGATGTTATCCATAGGTACCGTTTACTTGTGTTTGTGGCGTTACACAAGTGTTGTATGGTGTAGTCACATTGTTACTGGTTATTTGTCCACCCTTTTTGAGTAATGACGAACCCTTTTCTGTTAGCCGACCCTCGCCCGTATGGGTCTTCCGTTGACGAGGATAAGTGAAAGCAAATAAATCTAGTTGTTGCAATAGACAAGTGCGGTCTTATGCGTTCGTACTACAAATCGCAAGGCAACTGTGCCGTTCAGTATAAGTTTGACTCTCTCAATAAGATGCAAAATGTATTCGTAACAAATTCGGTATGCTAGCAAAAATAAGAAAACGTTTTGGTGTAGACATTTGCTACCGTACATTCTCCATTTTAAACTCAATGAAATAGTTAATTTGACAAGATATAACCATAGTTGGCTTAATAGACCTTAGTGATTGTATATAGTGCGAGAAATTAACGTTCTCCTTGACCTTTATGCATAAGTATACATGTTAAAAGTTAAGTTAGCAATTTTCGAGGGCTGCTTTCATCAGTTCAGCCGTTCAGCCACGGCCTTCGACATTTTAACTTCCCCTGGTCATTGGGCTACCTGCGTCCGAGTCTCCATTGGGAGACTATTTCTCTCCAGGTGTGTGTGCAGCCAACTTCGATCTACGGCGCCCAGGACTATCGAACATGTTCATACACAGCCCTAACAGGTACCAATTCACACATTGGTCGAGTGGAGCCGGTGGGTCATTCTTGGTCAGAGAAATTAAGCAGACGTCCAGACGGGGGTTGAACCCGGGACCTCTCGGTCCCGAATCGCTCGTCCTACCTATGGGCCACCGCTCCCCACATGATTCTTGCGCAGAATATATAATATAAATTTTCGCAACATGGTCGTATCTTGCCGGTGATTTAGATTAGTGTTAATAATACACCTCGTATAGTTCAGTCAGGGTAATATTAGATTGCGTAGTGGTCGAGTGTAAAATCTATTATAAAAGCTAATACAGACAACTAATAACGTCAATGCTAAACTAACATACTATATTCGCACTACCTGTTCAGACAATGGTTGTAATTTTTTGTGTACACATAAACGACTACGTCACTCTCATCATATCCTAACTGGACTGTACATATTCGTAATGCTCTCCACTTACGAAAACAAAGACCGAAATTAAATTATAGACAAAACATCAATGGTTAAATTATTCGAAGACCACGTTAATTTGTTTGGACTTTATTAGGATCTAGTATTTTATACAGTGAAGTTATTATTAGAGTTTCAGGGTTATGTTTTTGCTAACGGCGATAAAATTTACCAATCGATTATCTATTACCAAATGTAAGTATCATATCATTAAATAATGACCACTGAACGTAATCAATCAAAATTAACCCACTCTAGACTCGTTTGATAGGTCATGCCTCTCGGGTTAAAATTGAACAACAATTTTATTTGAACAAGTGTATCATGTTGCCGGTATACTAGTACGTCCAATTAATTTAAAACTACCTGTCACAGATGACACGTACATTACATACTCGGTCAATGGACACTCCATATTTATGTTAAGTCAATTTCAGTTAACTTTAAATTTTGAGTTTCGTATATACAATTGCAATTAGTTTGTCCCGGTCTTCCGTCACCCAATCTTGATATACGACATTTCAGCTCAGCTACGGCTCATCTAAATTCAAATCACACGACAACAGTAAAATTGCACAACGTGTTTCATGTCACAGCAATAATGCAAAACATTCAAACTATATTTACAAGTATTTTTTCGGGCCAAACTGACACTTTAAAATCGTAATACATTAGTACCAAATGTCTAGAATTCTACCATGATACGATGCTCTGCTGTTTGTGGAAGGACTTCGAATCATGAATGAATTAATTTCTTTGCGTGACAATTCTATGTTAGTCACTCTGGACACCTCATAACTGATGTTATTCAGTATTCATCACCATGAAGGAATTAGTGAAGAGATGACACTTTCTTTTACTTAAATTTATTCACGACAGAAGTCCATTTAGTCAGTCTTGTTTTAACTCATTTCTTGGAACTCTAAAATGGATGCTGAACCCTATCTCGCTCTGTAACAATGCCAATACGTATACGTCCATTATGGTATATAGTTACATGTAGACCTCGTATCATTTTACCATTTTTATGCAAATTCCAGTACTGGGAGTAGACATAAAGACTTATTTTATTGTCTGTCGGACTATTTGGGTAATTCATCTACCAAATTCTCCCGTTAACTCATAATTCGCTAGGGGTGCATTACAGTGCCATCGTTGAACTCATTAATTTCAAGAAAACACTTAGTCTCCTCCCATAATTCATGTAAGTCATCGATCGCATGGAATGGAAGATGTTATACTGAGATGGTATCGATTTGAAAAAAAAACTGTTTTAAATACTTGTATTTTCTTGTTGGATGTGTTTCAAAGTGAATGCGCTTCTCTCATCAGTACTGTTTGAATTTTACTGTATCATCTTCACGACGCCTTAAAAGAATAAGCCCGTAAGTTCTACACGTACCACACCGTACAAGACACAAACATACTACATGTAGTTTGAAACCTGCATCACACTCACACACGGTTTTTCTTGTTTTCTCAAAATCGCACTTTTGCACATACGATCTTAGACGCCTATAATTTACACTTGTCAGGCCGTATTTAAGCCGATAGAGCTACTATAATTGTATATCTGTATTTGTATGATTATAATTACGAAACAATCAAGTTCATTATGTTGTCAGTCCACCTACTAGCTCGCTCGCTCGTCCGTCTGTATGTCATAAATGAGCCTCGGTGGCATTGTGGTGGAGATACTTTCAGTCACTCCATGGCCGCGCCATCACAAGGCGTTCAAATTGGCACAGAAATTCCCTTGCTTGACGCTAGCATTAATTAGGAGAGTGTGCTGTCGCATTTCTTTACTCATATCGGCCGCATGGTGATGAATAGTATCAGGAATGAGGTGTCCATGGGTGATTAAGGGTGTTGTAAAAATCATAGAGACATTTTGTATTTTTCAGACAAGTCATCTCAAACATGTCACAAGAATTGATAGATCTGGAAGAATTGGTTCGAACATGGGTGAACGATTTTCCTCTCGACAAGAGCCAAAGAAAGGATGCAGATGACATTTCCTCGTCTGACATTAACTGGAAACATATGCGAATCCTACACGGCAAAACCGAATACTTTGACCAGATTAAGCAGACGACACCAAAAACGCACGTGTTGTTTAGCGCGCATTTCGCAAACGACACAGATCAAACTCAAGTATATACGCTAAAAACCGAAAGAAGAACCAAATCAACATGCAATATTTCAATGGAAAAATGCTACACGGTCGGATTTAGTCTTGACATTAAACTATGCCCTCCAAACCCAGTGATAGAAGCGAACGCAGGGTTCAAAGGTGAAATGTCCGTGAAAAAGGCGGATAATGAATCGTTTGAAGAAGAATTAGTCTGGTCTGTGGATAATCAAATAACCGTTCCGAAACAATTCAAAACAAAAGCTGATCTAGTTCTTAAAGAGGATGAATATACGAGTCATTTTAAATGTGAAACTAAGTTTGAAGGAAAAATCCACGTGACTTTGAGAAGCAAGCGGGATAACTCTCCAATTACAACGTTAACTGGTGACGTACGTCACATTTTCCGTGCGGACCAAGGATTCCGTGTGGACAAGTCCGGAATTTATTATACGTCACAGGGTCGGTGTAAATGTAGATTCGGAATTGAACAGTACGTGAAACTGAGCCAAAGGGAATTGAAAAAACACCAAGACAAAGATGAAAATGAAAACACGGATTGTGAATGAGACAATGATATTGTTCGAAATCATTAATATGGCGCTCGTGAATATTCCGTCGTTTCGTATTTTAACAAGTTAAAAATTCTTATGGTAGGCCTATACCATGCCGAAAACATACGAATATTAGATATGACAAGGTAAAGAGAAACGGTCAATATACATTATTATAGCATACTGTGTTTATTTAATTCATCAAATCGTTGGCAAACAAGTAGTGTTAGGAATATTCATAAACGCGCAATGACGTCATCATGGAGGCGACGGTCAATAAGTGATTTATTAAAAAGTTGATTGGTCCAAGCAGTGTCACTGGACATTGATGGAATAACGTGAAGTTGTGATACATTATATTATGCATATATTATTCAGACATTCTTTTCATACAGTTTATACACATTTTGAAGGATTGTATAATTTTGTAAATATAAAATATACTATTTATACGACACATTGGTTATACATTACTTGAATAACACATATAATCGGTCAGTTTCAAAATGGTTAAAGCTAAAGCTAATGGCATACGTATTTCTCAGAAGAGAAGCATGTCCTATATAAGTAAAATTATAATTTTACCCAGAATCCCAGATACTAAGCAATACAACATGGAGATAAAACAGAATATACATACATAAATAATGTACATGTGTTCGCAAATGATTATCTAAACAGTTTGTGACACTTATTTCACTTTACTTATTTTATTTTCGTATATTGAAAGTTGAGCCTTGACCTTGTCTGCACTTGATGATGATGGCCGAAATGTCTACTCCTTATACAAAATCAAATTACAAGTACACAATTGCAGTCGTAGCATAGTGTCATCGAGCAATCGTTCATACAATCACATAATGAATACCATTGTTTAATAACTATTAAGTTTAAAAAGATTTTCTATTTAGGCTGTACATTAATTCATCGAAATATTATTTCCCAGACAAAAATTTATTCCGTAACCCTCTGTGAATACTCAATACAATTTTTAAAATAATTATTTCGAAATACATGTACATAATTATCAAACCCGTCTAGATCGATCTAGATGTTGTTTTATCGAGTTAAATTCGTTTACTAGTAACCAGAATCGACCACAGGTAACTGGATCATTGAAAAAAGAGAGATTTTGTTTCTTTTTTAAATTATCTATCAATGCCATAGTTACCTGTAGAATTGAGATGTGTACAACTAAACTAGACAGCTAAAATGTTGACAATCTAGAGCATGATACACAAATGGTAGCTAGGTACCTTGTTGACTTGTTCACTGCATGACGAGTGTCTGTAATAGATTGGAATCTCATGGAGAGATTTGATTGACTGTGTAAACATGACAGCGCCAACCCATGTTTTAAAAAAGCAATACATCACAGCCTCTTAGGAGAATTCTGCAATTTGTCGAGAACTTCTTAATTGTTTTCTTGGAAACAATTTTCGTCTCTTCTTATTATTGATTTTGTTGTTTTCAAGAGTACCACATCTCTCATGAGAGTTTACATTAGCAGAGGGCAGCCGACATCTTAGATTAGTTCTGACACTTTCCTCGTAATCAGTGAAGTCTATTCCAATACTCAAATCCCTAAAGATACAATTAGGCTATATAATGCAGTATCTCAATTTGGCCTCAATCAAGCCCATTCCTGTCAACGGTTCGTTTTCGATGTCGGAACATACACTTTTAAAAAGGGGGCATGAATAAGTCATTACAGAAAACAAACGCATTAATTAACAAAAACAAATGGAGATTATCATTATTTTTCGAATAGCATTACATACTATAAAATAAATGTTTTCTATTATTTAAAAAAAATATATAAATATGATATACCAGTACATGCACATGAATTGTTTGGTTTTATTATTTGGCATTTCGGTAATCAGTTAATACAAAATATCTTCAACAAATATCTTCAACAAAATACTTTTGTCATCTTTCAGATTTAGTTTGATAGATTTCTTGATTTTAGCATTTCTGTCAATTACTAAGTAAATGTAAATCATTTAAAATGATGCATGTGCAATCACTGATGATAATCATATTTGTAACGAGAGAGCATGAGTGTTGTCATGGGTATCAATGATAGGTAGTGTCATACATGTTGTTCGATTAGCTGTCTATAATATTTCGTTCAGTTAAATATGTCTAAAATATGTATCATACGTTATAAACTTTCTAAAAATCGCAAAATTTGTTTTGCAACATAAATTATGATGTATCAAGTGAAGCAGAGAGATAAAAGCGATAAAAGTCATGGCTCATAATTGAGATATCTCAAAGTTCAATGAAGCAAAACATTAGCATGACTCACAATAAGTAAAATGTGAAATTGACAGTTTTTATTTTTACAAATATTGAACTTTATATCATGTGTGCTTGAGGCTATTGTTTAATAACGTTTGTACATTAGTCAGCAGATATAGGTGATTTCCGTGTATATTATATTATTATTACAACAAGCACCCACCTAGTCTGTCAGGCGCCGCGATTGATTACATGTAGTCCAAAACATTTACGTCTGAAATATGTCCTCTTCTTCTTCAGCGTTCCCTCTTCTATGTCCGTGTATATCTTCAGTTTGAATGTGATGGTGAACAATATCGTCTTCTGAAGGTTGCTAGCATCTCCCCACAGCCTGGTCTCAATGACATGTCTGTTACGTTGGCAAAACTGTCGTGCTTCCTCAAGATTGGGAAGATTCGCAGTACATGTATAAGGAATAGTAAAAGCTCCCCTCCCCGCACTGCAAGCTAGCTGTTACCATAAGATCCAGTGTTTTCATATGTTACCACAAACCACTGCAGAACGTAGACGGAAGATGGTAGTTTAACTGTGCCTGTTAAGTGTGAGTAGATTGTCTTCACCGGACATTTCACCTCAGATTATTTGTTTTCGAAAGTTTGTTAGCAGCTTCATGTCCGACAATGCACACGTGTGCAGACATTCATTGAGTACTGTACTTGTACTACATTGGTGTGTTCAGACAGGAGACCGATGTTTGACTGTAGTTGACTTGTTCAGGTATTCAATGGTCACACGAGCGTGATAACAGTGAATCTACAAGGACAGTCTTATTGGTATATTGCCTTCGTCCAGAGTGTGCCTTTGGTTAGGGTTTGCATCTCGGCTCGGTAGTTGACGCATATTTTACCTACTGGGGAGACAGTGAAGCTAAATTCGATGTAGACACCACTCCAAGCATTCTGAACTGCTTTTTCTGCTGATCCATCATTAAGTGCTTGCATCGGGAAATGAGCCGAGTATCATTCATACATACACTCCAGTGTGAGAGATTTCTGAAGACCCTGGTGTTTTTTCCTTCTATTCCATGTAGTTCCAGTCTGATTTCGGGAACATCCTGTCTTGGTACACCTATGTGTTAGGTACTTGTTTCTCTGTATCTGTATTCTTCTTTGTATGACATTGACTATATGATTGTATGACCTTGACTATATGATTGTATGACCTTGACTATATGATTGTATGACCTTGACTATATGATTGTATGACCTTGACTATATGATTGTATGACCTTGACTATATGATTGTATGACCTTGACTATATGATTGTATGACCTTGACTATATGATTGAATGACCTTCACTACATGATCGAGACTTTGTCGTTTCAGTCTGTTGTTGGTAGTGCTTCGAGCTTTATGTGGAGTGGCTGTTGCAGCAGTCATTTAGCCTTCTCTGCTCGCGAAAGTTTTTCGCATAAGTTAAACGTTGGCTGTATTGCTTCTTGGTAATATATAGCAACGAACCACAAATGTTTGGTTTAAATACTAATGTGGCTCATCTTCGCCCTCCTGTTTAAATGGGCTTGATTCAGTGTGCCAATGCAAAACCTCTTGGCCTTTTGATAATGGTCAAGAACATATTTCTCGTTAAAATTGGTTTATATTTTGTGAACGTTACCGACTTATGCAACCATCTGGAACTATTTACAGAACCTAAACACTGGTCCATCCGATGATAATTTTTGTGAAGTTTGGTCAAACTCCATTCACTGGATGTTCAAAGGTTTTGTTGATGCATGGAAGACAGTGTGTGCCACTTTGTGCTCCGGTGAGGTCAAACGTTATGATTACATATAACTGTCCTCAGCCAAGCCCTATAAATAAGTTCTTACTAATTGAATTACTGGCCATAAAATACCAAACACCAACGAATTTGTCAATTGCTTCGCTCATTATAATACAATGTTGAAACAACTTTCTTGGTTCTGAAGTATTTATGTACAGTGACAAGGACCATTGCTCTTTGTATACTTCATGAATAAAGGCATAAACAACTTCCAACAATTGTTGAAAACCATGTACGGATCCAAATTGTTCTTAGAGGGTTCAACCAGCAATCATTTCTCAGGAAGGGTTCCGACCAATTATTTCTCGCAAAGCGGGTTCAATATGGTTTTATTCTGAGAGGGTTGTCCCGTTTAGACTCTTAGCCCTGACAAACCAGTGTTAATATATTATATAACCACATTTTTTGACAAAATACCAGGGGGTCTGGACACCACCTCTAGATCTGAGCATGTAAGTGTCTCATTTATGTACAACAATCAGTTGACTTGACTAGTATGATAGGTTTAAGTCCAGCTTATATATACATAGTGTACATACTTATTTAAAGCATCTTTTAAATGCACCTACTTCAAAAAGGTTTCTGTAATTGGTCTAAGACAATTTTGTACAAAAACAATTAATTCATACAACAATTAGAGTACAATGTTTTTTAACATTAAACCCGTTTTATGTAAGCATATTAAAGTTTGTGCTGCCGATAAAATCACACAAGCTTCTTACCGGTAAGCTGAATAAATCTGCTCGGATGGAGATTTCTGAAAGGCTTATGGTTGTTGTGAAAGCCAAGTGGCATAATATATCCAAATATTTCATTGCTAGGTGATGTAATCTAGGGACAGTATGGGTTCATATCCCACTGCAGGTGCAAAATACCTTTTGGAATTCATGTATGCCTTTTATCTCACATATTTTTAAAAATCACATACCAGTATATCCACGTAGGAGATTAAAAAGTAATGTTTCAAAATTAAAAACAAAGTCAACCTTCAATATACATTTAATTTGTAAACTAATGCTAAAGTACATATATATTGTACATGTATATGATAATGCATAAGGGCCATAATGGTCCTTAATTGCTCACCTGAGTGTCATGGCCTGCAAATAGATCCAGCAATTTTTCTCAAACAGGGGAGGGGTCTTATCCCCGTTGCCCCTTTGAACCAATGACGAACATAGCCTTAACTTGCCAGTCAGCTTTCTGCTGACATATGGCAGGCAAATGAGTGCCTCCACCCGTATTTGAACCCGGGTGCAAGACTAGACAGCAAAGGCGCTAACCATTGAGCTAAATGGTTTCAATTTAAGAGATGTTGTCTGAAAGAAAACATGACGGCTTACAGTGAGTGATCACAATAGCTCACCATGAGGCATTTTGTGCTCAGGTGAGCTAACAAAAATTATAAGAAATGCTGCAACGCCTCAAATCCAGGTTTCCAATATGAATACTTAGCCAGAACTGCTTAAATAATAAAGCAAATATAAGTATTGTGGACAACCCTCTAGATGCAATAATGGACTGATCAGTCCCATTTTCATTTCTATGAAGTACAGCATCCAGAATGTCTACATAACATACTTTATACAAGGGGAGTACAATATGTGCACAATCAATAACAAATGTTTTTGATGTTTGATTTTTATGTTTTATGATCATTACATATTGACTGTCCCTCCTATACCATTATTTTTATTATATGTCAATCCCATGTGAAGCTATTGGAGAGAAACTGTTCAATCATTGAAACAAAACCTCTGTTTGACACTGCCCACCTGCCAACAAACGCCAATCAATTTACCAGGTTTCAACATTGTTGAAAACTGGTTAGTAAAAAAACTAAAATAAACGTAATTGCACAGAGAAAAAAGATTACAACCAATCAAGATCAATTTTTAAGAATTAATACACAGATCTTTTTTCCTCATAGTAGTGTAATATAAAGTGTATAATAAAATGAGTAAATAACAAAACTGCTGGGCTGAATGAAATTTAGGCCAGAGTCAACTAATTAGGTAATTAGTCATTAGATCTGAATCATAATTGTTTTATAGAATACAACAGTATACCATTAAAATACAATGTACAAGTGTTTTCAATCAAAATATGATTACATGTATATACAATGATCACAATAAGAACAGGACTGATGTAAGCATGCACAACTAGTAGGTTGGGAACAGAAACTTATAAAACACTTTCTCTGTCTGAGTCTGGATAGTGTCTGGATAGTGAGAAGTCTGAACACAGGCCTAAGAAATTGTATCACAAAATACAGAGTTTGACAGCACCAATTTTCGCTCTTTTTACAATAATCTTAATTATTATAGTGGAAAGAGCAAAAAATCGGTGATGTTACAACTCTGTATTTTGTGATACAATTTCTTTGGGCTGTGATCTGAACAACATTGGTAGTAAAAATTTAATATGAAAGGTAAATAAAATTATCCATAATTTCAAATGAAGCACCGAAATTATTGTGATTTAACAAAGCAAAAAAGCCCAGTAAAGTAACACACGATCACACAGAGAGGTAGGTTATGGCCAGCATACAATGCAGGCTAGTGTAAAAGTGAACACAAAATAAAAAGACAACTAACTTTCAAACATTGAAGTCAATAACTTTTGGCAAAACATATACATGTACTGTTCAGTAAAGTCAGATCCTAAATCCAGTATTTTTGACTGGTTTCATATGTAAGTCTGAGTATACAAAGTTAGCCATCCATCAGAATGAAAAAATATAGAAAACCTATCAACTACCCTGATTCTAAGAAAAATTAAACTGCAGTTTTAAAGATCATATTAATATCAATAATGTTATGTGAAACACATCAATACATTACTAATAGAGTCACAAACACCCATATAGATATCGATATACACGATATACTAATAATACAAGCTCTTAATACAAAATGTATCCAACAATCTAACAACAATAACAAATGATCAAAAAAATTAAAAAAACACTTTTGAAAGTTCTAGGTTTTTCAAGGCAATGTTACATCACATATGATATGAGGATGTTTTACACACAGAGATTTCTTGTAAAATCACAAAATTAGTTTGAATTTGTGACAGATTTGTTTATCTATAAATGAGGACACTTATATCATAATGTGATAAGAATTTAACAAGAGATGTTTGTAAAACATGTTCGGCCCCATGGCAGCCCAAAAGTCAGAAATGTTTTAAGGTTATGGTGACACTGACCTACTGACGCCAAAATCAATAGGAGTCAACTACTGACGGTGACCAACATCCCTATAAATAAGGTTTTAATATTCTGGGCCCAAAAGTTCTTGATTATTGATCAGATACCATTTGGTCTACTGACCCACACAGACTGAAATGTGCAAAGCAATATACCCCCTCATTAAAGATGGGGGGGGGGGGGGAATAGATAGTTATCACAATCAGGGGTGTTATATAATTCAAGACAAATGATATGGACCTTATTTGATACAACCGGTATCTGAAAGGGATTCTCAAGGAGTTACAAAAAGTACCATTTGTAATAATACTCAAACACAGCAAATTCACAAAATGTTAAAACTATTCTTCAAGGCAATGATCCAATATGGTTGTACTTCAGGAAATGAAGTCATATTATTATTTTATTGCGTATTTTGCTGTGTTGAGTCTTCCTCCTCATCTTCAGCAGTTTCTAACCCATTATCAAGTTCTGGGTACCAGGATTTATTTTGCTTCTTACACAAAAACAACAACACTCTGTCTTCATCAACCTATATAATAAACAACATATTCCTATATGTGTTACTGTAACAACTAGATGTATTGATAACATTTACTACATACATTTTGTATAATTATAGTATATAATGTAGGTGGATGATTTATAAGACACATTGCATGGCAACCCGACCCATTTTTTTCATAAAAACAATTTAAGACACTGAAGCAAGAAGACTATTTAATAAAAGAACAGTTTCTCAAAAACCCATTAAATTTTGTTCAAAAATTCTTTCTGTTATTTTTCAAAATATTTTCCACCTATGTCATGCTCAAAGGAGCTTTTGTATTCCCAATGTGATCAAATACATAGACATATCTCAAATAATTATGTACATGAAGATTAGTTCATAGAAACAACAACTATGAAAGATATGTAGTTTCTATCTAATTCATGCTGTAGATAAACTGAAAGGCCTTTAATCAATTTTAATTTCTTCAAAATAGTTAAAACTCCAAACAAATACCTCATGATAACTTTTGTCAGGTTCTATTTCATATGGTAATCTCTTGATATTCAGTTGACAGTGCTTTCCTTTCAAGTCACCCTTTTCACCATTTACAGTCAGACAGAATCCTCTGAAAATGGAAATAATAAACTCATCACAGTTGAGTTATTGTCGAAACAATTCACCAGTCATCAGTACTTTGATTCTAGAATATATAGAGGGAATTGAAAATGTCATGGTTTATCAATACAGTATAATTATTGGTACTTGAGCAGCAAATCCACAACTTCAACATCACGTCTTCTTAAAATACTGCGGCTCTGAGACTGACAACAGCCCTGAAACAACTAGCAACATATACATGGATATTCTTTGCTGTGGATCACACTTCCTACACAATGAATTGAAATAATTTGTTTGGCAATTAAGATTCATCCTCATACATCATTCAAGTTCCCAGACCAACCATTCTGGGTGAAGGAATGTTAAGAATTTTCAATACAGAATTTTAAATTTCCTTACTGGTTTTCAAATGTCATATGCAATTTGGCATTAGAAGCCTTTTTCACAGCTTTAGGCAGGAGGCCTCTTCTCACAATATCTGTAGAAGTTTTGAGATTTTTAACTGCCACGATTACTCGTACAAATCCATCTTTTTTCTTCTCATCACATGCTAGAACAGAATAAACAGGGCAGTTAGATACATGTTTGTTACATGTATGAACTTTGAATTATCATGGTAAATGTTTTACATTGTTTAATATTGTTAGTAATATCCATATTGTTAATTTATTAGTTGAACTATACTCATATTACTGAAATCCTTTTAAAATGTTCTAATACTATACATTATGATAAAATGCCCCAGTTGGAAACTGAAAACTGGAGGCATTAACAGAGCACAACTGAGCACATGCTGTAAAGCGCTTGGCTAAGAACAGTATCCTGAATATATATTCTGAGAGAGAAACTACAAATGTACTGTACATGTATTTGGCAAAGACAAAATAATCAATAAAACTTGGTATTATATGTTACATCAATTTAAATAGAAGTCTGCACAGTAAGTATATATATTGCAAGATAAATCAGACACCAAGGCAACACACTGCGTTCACACATAACCATATAATGCATGTTTACATGTTTCATTTTATGAACCAACAGACCAAGGGAGACAACTTTTAAATGTCAATCACATTTACATGACAGAGTAAAGGAAACTGTCAACGACACACCCGATACATCAATCAAGGCAAGTATTTGTAATTATTTGTGCGTGTTTTAAAAGGTATGAGGCATATATAAGTGAAAATAAACCCGTAGCAGGAGTGGTGTAAGTAATTTCGTCTTCATCGGCCATTGCTATTTCACTTCCGTGTACAGGGTGGCAAAAAAGTTTTATTTATCTCTGACGCCCTGAACGTGGATGTATGGTGGTACCGAGGGGACATAATGTTTAATGCAATATTTTATAATCACATGTGATGAATAAATGTTTCATATATCCCCTTTAAGACACTGCAACACGTATAAACCGTTTAAACGTAATAAACGTGATGATAACACGTGCACACGTGTTACCTAACATGCTTCAAATATATCAAAATGTTTTTTAAACGTGATGCTATCACGTGCACACGTGTTACCTAACATGCTTCAAATATATCAAAACGTTTTTGAAATATTTGCACGTTCACACGTGCAGAGACTATAAATAGTCTCTGACATGTGATAACATGTGTCTTATATCTCGTCTATGTCACTGTAATGGAGCAAACATGTACATATGCGCACGTGCTGTGATAGTTAACTAGTCTAAGACATGGGAGTGTCTTTGCAGACATGGTTAAGGTAGATCATAACCCTTAAAAATGCTTGAAAAACACCCACTTGAAAAAAGCTATTTCAAACAGCATATACCATTTGCTTTTATTATATATGATAGAAACCATTGTAGCACTTGTGTGTGATGTAAAATGTACCATATAGTTGCCTAATTCAAATGCTAACACTAAAATAAAGGCGATTTTCGAATGAAAAATACACATTTTTTTCAAAATGTCAAACGTTATCATTATTGCATTTCATAATACGAACTCATTGGCAATACTTTATAATCAATCGTCGCAAGGGCATGCCAGGCTTGAAATCAGATGCTGGTGTTTTGTTTACGAGAAAAACACCTTCATGTTGATGTGTAATTTTGACAAGGAAGTCGCCATGTTTGCTCCCTCCTGTCACCACAGTAAACGTACAGCAACATGTTTTGCAAACAAAGTAATCAACATAATCGATAGCCAGATCGAACTATGAACTTTATTACATTCATAATTTATCAACTTTACAAACGATCATACGATTATAGCAATGAAATCCAAATATTTATTATTGTTTTCATCTCGTTTGTTTACGAATTTCGCGCTGTGTAGTAATTTATATTCATGCGCCAAAGTAGTGCGACAGTTTATCGACAAAACCATTATGATGCGGTGTTCATAATGTGCCGTTCATAACGAATAATGACATCGAATAAAATATGATACTTACGGTTTAATTTAAGTCCCAATGAAACATCAATATCAGCATTTTCCTATCTCAACACATGCTGCACATGTTAGCGAATTGATAATCTGATATGTGTTACGAGGCTGTCTGTCAAACTTTATTTTAGCTAAATTACAAAAGTAATATGCGTTTTTAAATAATCCTTATGTTAATTATGCTCGTATAATCATTGCAAACACAGTTGTGTAACTCGATTGTCTGGATCGTTTCGCGATCACATACAGTTTGTGTAAAATCGGTCATTACATGTAGCTGTCAAAATATTTCAATCCACACGAATAGTCCGTGCAAATGTTACAACGTGCTCGGTAAGTTTATGTATGGTGTGAGGTTACTGCCATGCTATATTATCGTCTGCAAATAGTTTTTTGAGTAATATTTAACCATTTCAACACACAACCTGACCAAATACAGCATTTTTTCCATGTTAAAAGAAACGGGCTAACGGACGGAACAAACGTTATCAGGGACCAGTACGACTAAAGATAAATAGGCAATTTCTTTGGTATATATACAAATAAAATACAGTGGAAAGGAATATCTAACTAAATATGTTTATAATTGAAAGAAATACTAAAGCTTAAATTAATTTTCCATAAACCTGTTTCAGTTCTTTCGAGGCAACTTAAAACTTGTACAAATAATCAAGTTTTAAGTCTTATAGACCCGATAAAATCGATTATTGACAAACCAACAACTATCTGGTCCCTCAGGCCCACCGTACCCTAAACTATTTAGGATTTATTAAAAGTAGGCCTTCACACATACACATGTGATAGATTTTAATTCATGTTGATGTATTTTATTGTTCAAAATCAATGCATTTTGACTGCTTTTATTTAAATAAATGGGCAGGCATGACCTTGATCAAATATTTGACAACCACCATTTCTAATTTTTCTAGCATTTTGTTACCCAATAAATGAGACTGACATTTTGAAAAATGTATACCTATTTTGTAATTAACTTTTTATAAATACATTTTTATAACAAGTGAATATAACAAAAACACTCGTTGATATTGATTATTTGAACTTTAAGCTACAAAATGATGTATGATACTAATGTGTTTTTATGCCAAAAGGGTATTTAATTAACGGAAGAAAAATACACATTTTCGTCCATTAGAGTGAACCTTAAACCAAATATCTAGAGATTTAGATCGATCTTTGGTTAAAATATATAAAATATTTCTCATATCCCATCTATGCCACTCTAGGATTGATATTTGAATCAACTTGATATATTATAGAAGGAACTTGATATAACTCGTGAACACGTGCTACTAACAAGTGGAGGTGTCATGAATAAATTCATGTTGATTACGTCCCTTCTTAGGCTCTATGACACTGTAAGATAACACGTGCGCACGATAGTTAATTAACGCGTGGGAGCGCGATGTAACACATGCGTATACATGTATGATATTGTTGTCCCGTCTATTCAACCGTAGGATATCGTGTTGGAATCAACTTTTCAGACAGCCTGTACCGAATAGTAATTATCACGGATTGCTGATATTACGTTACACCGTCAAGATGGCGACGAAACATGTGTGTTGACAAAATTTTCGTGTAATTTGCCAATTTTAGCTGCGAAAATGCAAGTGTCTGCCCCGAACAGGATAAAAATATACAACTTAAGTGCGGGGAAATCTTTACCTGAGGTAAATACACGATTATTTGTTTATGACACTGTTAAATACCGTCATTTTTGGCCTTTAAATAAATTAGGTCACACACCATCAAATAATAGACAAATAAATACGTGTGTAACTAAACTTGTCAGACCCCAATTTTTACACGTTTTGTCCATGGAGACCAACAAATTAGGCACGCGTTATACCAGTAAAAGAATTGTCTTTCAATGTCCAAGTAATTTCAAAATCTGGTGTGTTTATTCGAGGATCCACAAGCCACTGCAGCTGATCTATTCTATTCACCATATCGACATTACAGGTTAAAATCCGTTTTCCGGGATAACAGAATTTATTGAGCGACAATGTGCGAGATATTCCGAATGTACGTGAGGGGGGAAAATGCCTATAGCGTATAGAGCAACCAGGTACAACCAGGTAAAATATTAATTGATCATTCTCCGCTGCGATATTCCGCGATAGGATTTGTTCCGAGGTAAACAGACTTTATTGTTACCCGGATGTCCGAAATGACGGTGCGGTCTAAAATAGCAGACGACTAATAGCAATATCGCTGTCGACGCGAAGGTTTCGTACCCAACACAATTCGTACTCTGAAAAATTTGTCCTGTTCGTGAAAAACTCTGGCAAAAAGACATTGTTAGGGTAGGCACATCGTTGTAGGTAACTCACTAGTCTATGGTACATCATACAAATGTTAAAAACGATGGTACATGAGATTTTGTTATTTTATTTATAAAATTGATCTAGTTTGATGCAGTAAACTTTACTCAAGCCCTTGAGCTGTGGTTTTATCAGTTTTTAGGTTTTCAAAATATCAACAACCAAAATACATATCTGCTTATGAGGGACCCTCAAAATTTGTCCGGGACCCCCAAAATGCAAACCCTGAGGGTCCTGGGACCCCCATATGAAAATTCCAAGGGAAAACCCTGAACGTTGAAAAAAGAATAATTATATACACTCCCGCTATACCGCTTATTGCTCGCTAACCCCCTGACCGTGAAATTTCGGTTCCGGAAAACGGGTTTTATTGAGTAATGTCGATATCGAGAATAGACAACCTGACAAGTCTTCTCAATGGCTTCTCAATGAACTACTCAGCGCAATAGAGCCTGTCGGCAGAACATAAAATCCTGATCACATGATTGGTTCACCGCAATGTAGACTCGTACCTACTGTCTCATTTTGCGGCTAAGTTGTTCTGATAAAAAGATCGTGGAACCAGTATATGCCTCATGGATTTTCATAGGCATGCAACTTAACTACTTCTGATTGTAACCAGTACTTAAAGAGATATACCTATCAAATTGGTAGGTGGACTTGTTTACAAGTTAATCCCGATTTGCGCACAGTGATTTTTCTTGAAGAAAATTAAGTGGCCTGTGCCTTTAAAATTGGGAAATTTTAGCGCGATAATTCGCAAAATTGGGAATTATTAAAAAAGTTTAAAAAAGTGGTCATATTTTGTATTTTCTACTGATAATACACTAGTCATATGTGGCAACGACCTTTGCAAGTTAGAAAATATATTGTTTCCACTTTAAAACAGCTACATGTAAACTGTTGTTGCTTTGAAACCTGCAAGCACAAAAGGGGGAAAATATGCATACTTTTTGGGAAAAAATTATGATTTTTTGGGAAAAATGGAGGTTATTTTGCTAGGGGAAGGGGCCTGTATTCGGCCCTAGAAATAGCCACAAAAAATCACTGGCGCATGGTGTACCAATTGTATTAGTTTAACTTTAATTGCTGTTAATCTATGGAGCATAGCTGCATATCACTATTATCAGGGCTTTTTTCGCTGAATTGTGAAGAGACCCAAGCCCTTTTGTTTTGTGAAAATTTAGCGCTAAAATTCTTAAAATTGGGCGGAAACTTCAAATTGTGAAAAACTTAACGAGATAGATCATCAAATTATGATACAAAATTTTTCAGATGTTCATTTTTGTCAACTTTTCCCAAACATAGATGTATCTATGATATAATACTTTATATCAAGTCCTGTACGGGCATATATGACTGTTATCTGTGATTTGTTTGTTTGGTGCTTTGTGAAGTTGATTTTACAAAAACCATGACGCAAATTCTAATTCGGTAATTGTGAATTAAGCGGCCTTTTAAGTTTGTGAAAGGGGCCTATAGCAAATTGTGAAGGCGCGTAATATATGGACATTGAGATACAGGAAAAAATAATAACTTAAACAGAAGTCTACATTCATTGAATCATTCAAATGAACAACAAAATAATTTCACATAGAAAACAAACATACATGAATATACATCTTTGTCAAATTGATAAAGTTTTATACTATTAAAATAGTAACAATTCAGGGTTTCTCAAGACTGAATATAAGGTGAAATGATATATCTCATAGTGGATTTTACTGTTCTCAAACAGCAAAATAGCAGGAGCTTCCGGGGGCCTCTGGCCCCCTGGTCCCCCAGCCAAGGCTTCGCCATGGACCCACCGGGGGCCCTCGCGGCCCCCTGGCCCCCAGCCGCTATTACGGTTAAAAATTGGCCCCACAGAATTTAGAGCCAGAGCTAGCCCTGTAGGCCCCTCGTTTATAGTGAAAAAAAGTCCTTCATATACTGGTTCCACAATATTTTTATCCTTAGAATTACCCACAAAACAGAGATACGCATATTGATAATCAAGATTATACTATTAATAATATAAATATAATAATTGGTAAATATAATTCTATAAACAATTGTTGGTTGTACAATCGTTGTGAACATAATTATATATACCGGTATATATATCAATGTTTGTAGACTGATGAAAATTTACTTCAAACTTATAAATTATGATACATTTTCAGTGGCTTTCTGACCGTAAAAAGAGATCTTTGAGGAAGCAAGATGTTGGTAAGTTAAAAATCAGTTTAAATCAGTTTCTGTCTTTGTAACTGCTTGCATTTATAAATGAGCTAAATTGACTAATTAATACTATCTGTATCTCCTGCTCGTGCAAACAATACGGATCATGATGATACCATACCCCCACAAGTTGGCAGAGATTGTATGGTCGCTGGATAGTCAAAACATCATATCTCATGGTTTTCAAAACTAAAAAAGCCATATTACATATTTTTAATGGTTGGTGTAAACTTCTTAAAGTTCTATCAATATGCAGGTATTGTAGGGTATTTTCTGTTGTTTGATACTATTTATCACTGCATTGTTGATGTTGCCAGATATACAACGACGTGTGGAACTTATTCAAGACTTTGAGATGCCAACAGTCAGTCATCGTATTCAAGTTTCAAATGATGGACAATACATCTATGTTGCTGGTTAGTATGATTCATGTATTATTGTGTTAGTTTGATATGCTAGGCCTGCCAGATTCATGACCTCTGACCTCCAGCCATGAGGGAAGGGACAGAAACATTGTGCGATACAAGAAATCCAGAACATCGGATGCGCTACCCTAGCTCTTTTTGAATAAGCTCCTTGGTGCCAAGTGTACAGCACCGATACTGGAGTTTCAGAAATGCCAAGATTAGGACCAGGGATCTCTCTGTCTGTAGTCAAGAGCATTATCTACTTGACCACAGTACTACCCATCGTAACACACACAAAGTGACATTATATATATACCTTCATATATACCGCCTCCTGGATAGCCTAGTGGTTGAGCGTTCGCTTCCAGTGCATGAGGTCTCAGGTTCAATCCCTGGCCGCGTCATACCAAAGACGAAATAAAAATGCTACCAGAAATTCCCTTGCTAGACGCTCTGCAGAAAAGGGAAACTGGCTTCTTTTCTCTCATACCCTTGTGGCGGTGGATAACATCAGGAATGAGGTGTCAAGAGTGATTAATATAAGTTGGAAAAACTTGTTTCACAATCGACCTTAAATAAATTAGTATAAACCTAGATATACCTTCAGCATGTACCAGTCACTCTTGTTACAAATACAAACCAGAAATTACCTATTTCCAAATTATGAATGAATATGGCACATTCATGAAATAAGAAATAAATCATGATCAGAGAATGTTGGAAATAAAGCCCTCATGATCCTTGAAGGGGTTTGTTGTGATATGTTTAATCTTGAGCCATATTAGTCAATGACATAATTTTATTATATGGGTCTATGCTGCTAGTAATATACTGATTGCTGTTTCAATGTCTACATGCCTGGCATTAAATGTTGGAATCAGTAAGTCAATATGTCTCAAAAGCTAAACTGGCTTGTCCTTAAAATAGGGTGACATTAGTATAAAGAAACATACTATTTTAACTATTTCAGGTACCTACAAGCCAAGGATCAGATGTTACGATGTTCAACAGATGTCCATGAAGTTTGAACGTGGACTAGATTCTGATGTTGTCCAGTTTCAGTTCCTCTCTGACGATTATACCAAGGTGAATGCTTACTATAGTACTATACACAATCAGGCAGTACTGAATAAGTACAGTAAATTCAGTGGTTGGTGGATTGCAACATAATTCATTCTTGATTGGGTTTGGTGTTCTAAGTTATGCATATGTTTTGCTTACATACATAATCAGTTGGCGAAATAAGTTTTGACTTCTTAAAGGTGCTGCCTCACATATTCAATTTGGTGTATTGCAAAAATAAAATTGTCAATTTTCAAGTATTCGCGAAACTTTGGTATAGGTGCCTTTATTTGCCATAAACAACCACACTGACATTAAAATAACTTGCAAAACATCGACATTTTGTAGTTATTTAGCATTTTTACATCAAAATTCTATAGGGTATTAATACCCTATAGAATTAACACTACTATCACTTAAATTGACTGGATTTGTTTGTATTTGAAATAAAAATGAATTGCAAAACAAACACTGTAGTTTGTTGAAGTTACAGTTTGATCATGTGTGAATGACATTATTCACCAAGCAATTTGAAAGGAAACTCTGCACTATTTTCAAAAGGAAAAATACCAAGTATGCGATTAAGAGTGGTTTAAATTGCATATTTGTCATGAATCTTTCATAAAGCAATCGTTGGTGGATTTCTATTTCATAAATACTTGGTTAGGTAGAAAAAAACATCGTAAAATTAAAAAATTAGCGCGATCTGTGAGGCAGCACTTCAAAATAACCTAAAATACCACGGACAAGCATTGAATATTCATTAATTCCAGATAAATGTTACCACACTATAGAATGTGATTGTTACCATCTGTTTTATTTATATTTTCAGATAGCATTTTTACAGTGTGATAGATATATAGAGTTTCATTCTCAGTTTGGTCGCTACTACAGAACGAGAATACCAAAATATGGTCGTGATCTAGCCTACTATAACAATAACTGTGATTTATATATAGCCAGCGTTAGGTAGGTTAGCCATACATACATGTATATGTGTATTGAGAGTCTCATGTTTTAAATTAAATGGTCATCTTTGATGGATTTATGGCCTACCTAATAAGATTCAATCTCTTAGCCATAAATGTAGTGTGTTTTTCAAGCATGATCAATACATTTAATTTATCTTTTAAGACCATTGTAACTATGCCCGTTGGCCAAAACAAATCACCAATATTAGGTACCCTACCATTCCCGAATAATCTGGAATCCTGGATTAGCTGTACTAGAAGGAATTAACTGTCCTGCAGAAAATTAAAGTTATTTGACGACAAAGGACCAAGAATTTACCAAGTTTGTGTCATCGAAATTTCTGAGGCTGGATTTTTACAATAGAAGTTATAGCACATGAGTTTTTGTGTAAGGGTGTGTGCTTTTGTCACACGAAACACTATAGCATCTTATTTTCAGGATTTAACATTAGGCCTCATTAAAACCCCTGCAAAATGTATTAATGATTATTATTGGTTTACATTGTTTTGTCAGTATTTGTGTTTTGAATTTCAGTCCCGAGGTATATAGAATAAACTTGGAACAAGGACGATTTCTAAAACCTATTGTTACTAATGCATCCGAGGTAAAATGCTGTGAGTTCAATGAACATCATCAACTATTGACATGTGGTACTAGTGAGGTAGGGAAGTTTATGTTTACACAAAATACCTATAATTCAAAGAATGTTTTACCCTTCGATGAATAGTTCAAAACCATAATCTGTTATATTTAACATGATGCATGATAGTTTTATTTATGTCTATTTGTTAAGACTTACCGGTAGCTGAGCGATTTAGAGCCATCTTGTCCCAAAAATTAACACAATATTCAGAATAAAACATGTGGGGAGCGGTGGCTTAGAGGTAGGGCTCACGCTTCGGGATCAACCGGTCCCGGGTTCACCCCCATCTGGACCCCTGCTTAATTTCTCTGAGCAAGAGTAGCCCACATGCTCCACTCGACCAAGGTGTAAATTGGTACCTGTTAGGGCTGTGTCTGAACATGATCGATAGTCCTGGACGCCATAGATCAATGTTGGCTGCACACCCACTAGTAGAGAAATAGTAAATAGTAACTTGCTGGTCTGTACAAACGTGGTTCAAACAATCTAGCACTGTCTTGTCTTTTGGACAGATCGTGTTTACTGCTGTGTTATTTATCATAAGCATTATAATAGGCAGAAAGTTAATTGATGTTTAACAATTTGGCTGTGTTTCAGGGACATATTGAATGTTTTGATCCACGGAGTAGAACTAGAGCAGGCATTCTAGATACAGCTTTAAGTCAACATGTTGAAGATCTTAGGTAAGAGCTATAGCAAAACATTTAACATGGAAAGTGGGAAGGGGCTGTTACAACTAGAGCTTTTGGTTAAAGTTTTTAGCTTATTTGAGCTCAAATTTGTTGTGCATGATATTGCATCAAGATTCAGATTGTCAGTACAATATAGGCCATAATTATCTTCACAACACATAGAAACATAGTTATACAGATCTACTACAATACAACTTGTATAAATCGACTGACGAAAGAATTGTGTGTCTGATTATCTTTCATGTATTCAAAGTTAAGGACTTTGATTTGAGCAAAATCTCAAATTCAGCTGAGATTTGTCTAGAGTTGCTTCCTTAAATCGGGGCCAGGTTGTCTGCCTCATAGAGATAAAGAAAATATAATCACCAGTTTGAGGTTTGAAATTCAGATCTCTGAATTGAAGTCAATATTTCACACTGAAGATTTTTGCTGTAGACAGTCAAGACACTGAGTGTTTATTGATATACTTATTACAGTTTGAGCGGGGTACCAGCAGTTACAGCTCTCAAACATAGAGGTGCCTTACAACTTGCTGTAGGAACCAGCACAGGTCATGTGAGTAAATTAATGTTTGTCAAAATGAAATACCGTATCTATCAAGTACATGCATATATCACATTTTATTTTACCCAGATTTATTTTAATGTGACCAGATTTTGATTTAATATGACCAGATTTTGATTCCATGTGACCTACGAGGTGTGTCCAAAAAGTTCGTAGACATTTGTGATAAAATGAAACCAAAACAACATATCCACATCAAACTTCAGTATTACAAAAAACTTTGCATTTACATATAACACAGAAAATTTCAGTGAAATGCGTGGAGTAATGATTTTTCTACAATAATTCAAGTGTACTCACTCGTACCCGAGCGGCGCAGGTGGTGACGTCAGTAACGTCCGCAACGTAAATTAACAACATTAAAATTGTCACAATTTTTCAAAGTAGCAGCCACCGTTATCAATGTTTTTGCCTGCCTCTGTCGAAATCTGTCAACCTTGGCACCCATACCTTGTTTATACCTGACTGCTGCTTAAGTATAATATTGACTGTCCCACGGCTCAATTCAGACTCACGAATGCTCACACTTCTATCCTTATGGACGATCTTTTCTATAGACGTCACAGTAACGTCGTTTATAATTCTCCATCGTCCGCTACTACCGTCTGCTTTATTAATCGTTTTTCCATTTGAATATCGCTTGTTCCACTTGTACACAAGTGCTCTACACACGGAATCCTTGCCTGTTGCAGACCGAAATGTTTTAATGGTTTGAACCGGTGTTTTGTCCAATGATACACACAATTTAATGATAGTCCTTTGTTCTTCGACGTCAAAAGACGTCATTTGCGTTTCCAATAATTCCTTAGGTCCTTATGATAAAGGTTTATTTTTTCAACGTACAGGTGTTCTATTGCTATGATACTTGGCGGACGAGACATCAACACAACCTGGTGGCACGTTGACAAACGTCAATATAATCGCGCCAAAATTACGCAATTGCTATGACATTATATCAAACGTACTAACTAACGAACTTGACCTGCGCCGCTTAGCACAACCATGATATATAAAATGTCATATATTGTTTTTATTTTTATAGTATATTCAGTGAAATTACTACAGAATATGTATTTTGTAATAAAGTATAGAGGTCTGGTGAAAAAGAATTTGTCATGACGCCGGATATCTTTTAAATTGGGATGTCTACGAACTTTTTGGACACACCTCGTATACACTTGTTTAAAACAAGACCTCTCTTTTAACCTAGCTCAAAAATGGCGATGAAAGCTTGTTGATATTAGGAACCTTCAAATTATAGATTAATATACAGGGGATAATTACTAACCTCACAGAATCTTCACCCAGAATACAGAATTCAAAGTTTACTATCAAGTGTTGCATTAAATCTATTTAAGTTATGGTAGTTCAACATAATTTATCGTGCAATCTGTTATGTATATTTGACATCAATGGCAAATTTCCTCCACATGTGGAGTAGTTTTCAACTTTCTGGTTGCTGGTGGAAGGGAAAGTTAGTACTGGTTCAAATACAGTCCAGTAAAACTGGTAAGATGAATCGGCTGCCTTAAATTACAAAAAAATAGTTGAGAAATGGTGTAGAACCCGAATAAACGATGCAGAGTGATGTACCTTGGTTACTAGTTGTGTTTAATTGTGATGTTATATTTTTGATGACAGGTGTTACTGTATGACATGCGGTCAGACAAACCACTGCTGGTGAAGGATCATATGTATGAATTACCTATCAAGAAGATAGCATTCCACGACCATCTAGATCTTGTCATGTCAATGGATACAAAAATACTCAAACTCTGGGACAGAAACACGGTAATAAAACTCTGGTTTATATACCTTTATTCCGTTCTGTATATGTGAAAGTTTGCAATGTGAAAATACTGGTGAATTTTATGAATTTACTAAATTCACTGCTATTTCATCTTGCATAAATGTTTGTAATCACAGAACTCTTCTAAGAAATTTCCAATTTAAATATAAAAAATACATTCACTTAAAAGAATAAATGGATATGTTAGCCTTTAACTTGCATCTTCATTGGCTCAAATTTTCAAAAGTTCACTATTTTCCTATCGCTAAACCGCTTGTACTATCAGAGCTATTTTATCAGATGTAAAGCAACAAACTAAACAATGACCAATATTTGCAGCTCCCACAGGGAGTTACTTGACAGAGATTGTACTGTACTTGTTCTGTTACAGGGTAAAGCTTATACTTCAGTTGAACCTGGAACCAACCAGAATGATCTGTGTGTGGTACCCGGCTCTGGACTGGTATTCATGGCAAATCTTACTCTTTACTTGTTCTGTTACAGGGTAAAGCTTATACTTCAGTTGAACCAGGAACCAATCTAAATGATCTGTGTGTGGTACCCGGTTCTGGACTGGTATTCATGGCAAATTTTACTCTCTACTTTTTCTGTTACAGGGTAAAGCTTATACTTCAGTTGAACCAGGAACCAATCTAAATGATCAGTGTGTGGTACCCGGCTCTGGTCTGGTATTCATGGCAAATCTTACTCTCTACTTTTTCTGTTACAGGGTAAAGCTTATACTTCAGTTGAACCAGGAACCAATCTAAATGATCTGTGTGTGGTACCCGGTTCTGGACTGGTATTCATGGCAAATTTTACTCTCTACTTTTTCTGTTACAGGGTAAAGCTTATACTTCAGTTGAACCAGGAACCAATCTAAATGATCTATGTGTGGTACCCGGTTCTGGACTGGTATTCATGGCAAATCTTACTCTCTACTTTTTCTGTTACAGGGTAAAGCTTATACTTCAGTTGAACCAGGAACCAATCTAAATGATCTGTGTGTGGTACCCGGTTCTGGACTGGTATTCATGGCAAATTTTACTCTCTACTTTTTCTGTTACAGGGTAAAGCTTATACTTCAGTTGAACCAGGAACCAATCTAAATGATCTATGTGTGGTACCCGGCTCTGGTCTGGTATTCATGGCAAATGAAGGACAGAAAGTTCTATCCTATTATCTTCCAGTGAGTATTGCGTAATTCACACATTAACCCTTTACTCCATAGAGGTTCATTTTAATGCATCTATCCCATGTCCATGCAGATACATTTATGATGCCAAGTGAATAACCTCTGATTAATGAACCTGATCCTTGTAAACTCTGTATGCATTATTTAATACTTGATTTCTTGTCTATATCTATCTCCAGTTGTATGTTTTCATAAATGGAAAGTATATATGAATATGTTCATCAGCGGAAAGTATTATAAATACGCACAAGATAAGACATGATTCATATTCCTGTGAGCATTACAGAATAGTTACCACTACAAGTATATATACAATGTATACCTGTATGATTGTGGTTTAGATGGATAAAAATGAAGTTTTTTGCCACCTGCAAAATTAGCACCTGTCAGGTTGTCCAGGGGTGGCATTCAATATTGATCTTATCTAATTGGAGAATAAGGATAGCCAATCATATTGCCTGTTAATGACCAAAAGTTTAATATGGTGTGATCTGCTTGGTTGTCCTTATCCTTAAGTTAAGTGAGATCAATATTGATTACCACCCCAGGACAAGTACTTATTGATTTGGACAAGTAATTTCTGTTACAATAGTAATTATGTATACTATGGTATTGAGTACAAATGAAAATAATTCACTTTTGGTAAGTA
The DNA here is from genome assembly GCA_947247005.1 of Spisula solida. NCBI lineage: Eukaryota > Metazoa > Mollusca > Bivalvia > Venerida > Mactridae > Spisula > Spisula solida. The sequence goes on along the minus strand of OX365948.1, from coordinate 45,755,144 downwards.
GTTTCAAATCCTAAATTCACAGACTGTTGCATTTTGTGTTATTCTTCAGTCACTGGGTACAGCACCAAGATGGTGTTCCTTTCTAGACAATCTTACAGAAGAACTCGAAGAAAGCAGTACAGCAACAGGTAATCTTTATGAAGATTTTCTCCCAACAGCAAGGCCTATCGCTTTAATATTTTGCAAATTGCATCATCTGGAAATCCTCAAAATAAGAATGTTATCTTATAATCCAAGGGTAAGAAATGCCCCAACATGATTGTCTCTTTTTTCTACAGAATCATATAGACATGAGGGGCTCCCAATAAGTTTGTTCGGAATGCGATCCTGAGTTAATACTAGACATAACCTACATACAGTTCAAATTGTGTGCGTGCATCTTTGTTAGAATATTTGACTCTGTACCATTGTATAGGTGAATAAACTAACCATTTGAAAATAAAAAACTCAAAACCCTTGCATATACATTTGTATATCTGATGCAATTGATAATAATGTATTTGATGGAGTTAAAGACGCATCAACAGCTTTGATAATTTAGTGCAACATGCATGAACAAATAGAAAAATGAGTATCAATACAAAATGTAGTTACACTTGTAAGGGAAAAATAAAAAATGAAGAAGTGGGAAAATAAATAAAATAAAGAATCTTCATATCAGATACTTATATTTCTATATATACTTTCAGTATATGATGACTACAAGTTTGTTACTAGGAAGGAATTAGATGATCTTGGACTTACACACTTGATAGGATCCAATTTACTTCGTGCTTTCATGCATGGATTCTTTCTAGATATTCGACTCTATCATAAGGTAGGTTGTGTGCAAGCATGTCAATACAGAATTTGACCTCAATGGTGATTTCCCCCCCCCACACATGGAGAAGTTGCTGGTTCCTTGTAAAAGGATAAGTTATTACTGATTGGGATACAGTCCAGGAAAACTGGTTAGGTGAATCTGCCGCTGTATTTAAGTGAAAAATTGTTGAGAAAAGGCGTTAAAATTGAATAAACATTAACTATGGATATAGATTTATTGGAATCCAAGGACTGCTATTCTCATGTATATTTATTCACCTTTTGAGGTCCTCTTGAATATGCTGTTGTGAAGTAGTTCGCTGCAAGGTTAAAACTTTGCCAATTTAACTGCAGAAACAACTATATTCTGCTTTCACTGCTTTGTTTATCTTCATGAGCATTAATTTATCAATTTTGTGAATGTTTTAGGCTAAGTCTGCCTACTGTGTCAAGCAATGACTCACATTTTTATTGCAGTATATTGTGCACAATTTGTAGTTTAATATTGATTAACCTTGTGATTGTTTTCAGGCCAAGTCACTAGCAGAACCATTTGCATTTGATGAATACAGGAAGACTAAGATACGAGAAAAGATTGAGGCTGAGAGAGCTAACAGAGTTAATGTGAAGGTATACATTATCTTGCTTGTATAGTTTCGGTATTTAGGCCCGATTCAGCCCCTGAAGCACCCTAGTGAATGCCGTGTTATTACACACATTCTATCATATTTGTCTTGCATACTTCAGTATAGACAAATTCTAATATTGCTTGACTTAATGCACATAGCTACAAACAAATCCTACCTTAAACTTCATATACGTCACTACAGACATGTTCCATTGTCATTAATTAGTCCCCTATCAGTTTTCAGTATGTCTGACCATTTGTACGTACATCCAGCCATAGGTTTGTCGGTAAAAAAATCTAGATCCTGCCATAACTAAAGATACTTTCAAGCTAGGTATTTGATACATGGTATGTGAGGGCCGTAAAGGCTATTATACACACTTCATTTTATTATTGTGACAAAACTTGTGGCTGCTATAGAAATGAATATATCTAGTTTAACCCGATCTTGGCTTCAAACTGGTAAAGGGCTTCTGAACTGCTTGCAATCCTTCAGTTATTTGATCCATTATTACTTATTATTCATAGAAACTTCCGAAGGTGAACAAAGAATTGGCTGAGAAGCTGATAGATGCTCATGAAACTGGTGAGACGAAGAAGAAGCCAAAGGTACAAGCAGGAATGACATTACTGAAAGATGATCGGTTCTCGGCAATGTTTGTGGATCCAGACTTTCAGATTGATAAGCAATCTGAGGAATATAAACTACTTAATCCTGTTGTGTCTAAATTGGACAAGGCAAAGAAGAAACGGCAAGAAAAGTTGGAGTCACAGTTTGATGAAGTGGAGGTGAGTTATCTGATGAGTATGTACTGTATATTGACAGTGTCCGACAGTCTGCTGAACATTGGCTTGATATTGACAGTGTCGGACAGTCAGTTGAACATTGACTTGATATTGACAGTGTCGGACAGTCTGCTGAACATTGGCTTGATATTGACATTGTCCGACAATCAGCTGAACATTGGCTTGATATTGACATTGTCCGACAATCAGCTGAACATTGGCTTGACATTGAGAGTGTCCAACATTCAGCTGAACATTGGTTTGGTATTGACATTGTCTACCTTACAGTGACAGCTTCATTATGTCATATTACCAGTATCGGCTTTGAAGATGTCTGTCATATATTGCAGGGGTTCCACTGAGCCATAATGGTAAATCCTGAAAGTAGTCACAAGTCTATTTTGGATGGAACCAGCATATATCTCTATGCATATACGAAGTTCAAACTTGGATCTATTGTTAGATTTCAACTTATGGTATTTCAAATGACCATAACTTTGTCAATTCCTTGAATTTTTTTCGTGAAATATTTTTATGCCCCCCTATCGATAGATGGGGGGCATATAGTGATTCACCTGTCCGTCCGTCCGTCCGTCCGTTCGTCCGTCCGTCCGTCCTGGTTAACCCAAATTGACCGTTTCTTCTAGCATTAATATGGCTTGCTACAAAGCTTTCATACTTGCATGGATGTTGTGTATGAACACTCTCCACACGCCAGTATCACCTAACCCCATTTTGACCTTCACCTTGACCTAATTTTGGACTTAGACTTATTTATGGACAAGGCTTCCACAGGGGGCATAAGCGTTTATTGAACGCAGTCTTGTTTTTCTTCTGCAGAAAAGTTCATTATTTTCAGTGCAGCAAATCCGGATTTCCAGAATTGTAGGAACCTGATATTGATAGTGCCAGCCCTATGTTGACAATGTCTGCCTTAAATTGAGTGTTTAACTTATATTGACTCTGTCTGCCAAATGTTATTGAAATAAAAGCCCTTACATTAAAAAGTTTCTATGCTTTGGTCAGATTCCCACACAATTCAAACCTTCTCATTTCATTTCTGTTTTTAGTGGCAATCCACAAAATCAAAATCCCTCACATTTACCTATAGAATATATTTTAGTCAAAGTCCCTCACCATTGCACTTTTACCACTTTCAACGACCAAATAGAAATGAATTAAAAATAGGACCTTCATATTGCAATCAGCCTCATAACCTTCATATTGCAATCAGCCTCATAACATTCATATTGCAATCAGGCTCATAACATTTATATTGTAACCAGCCTCATAACATTCATATTGCAATCAGGCTCATAACATTCATATTGCAATCAGCCTCATAACATTCATATTGCAATCAGGCTCATCTTCTTGTTATATTTTAGGATGATGATATAACTGGTTACCATAGCAACAGTAGTTCTGATGATGAACACACATGGACAGTACAAGACAAACAGAAATGGAAACAACACAAAGATGATCAGAAAGAGGCAATACGAGCAGAGAAATCGAGGCCAAAGTTCTACGAAATGAAAGAAGGACAGGAGTATGGGGTTACGACAGATGAAAAAAAAATCAGAAATGAAAAGAAGTATGTTTTGAGAAAATTTCTTTAAATATTAGCAAAAAAAATACGTGGCAATTCAGTGTCATTTATCACTGTTGTCTTAGAAGAATAGTTTCTGACTATAAATCATGTAAAAGTTATTGCTTATAATTAATGTGCTGTATAGCCCGAACAAATTAACTTAGTCCTTTACCTATATGCATAGATATATGTTAAGCTTTGTGTGTGAAATAAAAAAGTCTTAAAAAGAAAGTCATACCTTGCTAGCGGTATAGGTAAGTGTATGTAGCCTCGCTAGCGGTGTAGGTAGGTGTATGTAGCCTTGCTAGCGGTGTAGGTAGGTGTATGTAGCCCTTGCTAGCGGTGTAGGTAAGTGTATGTAGCCCTTGCTAGCGGTGTAGGTAGGTGTATGTAGCCTTGCTAGCGGTGTAGGTAAGTGTATGTAGCCCTGCTAGCGGTGTAGGTAGGTGTATGTAGGCGTTCATAGTACTTTTTGTACATATTCATAATACTTTGAGTTTCCCCTGATAAAAACATAGGTGGAAATTGAATTGTAGGCAAGCAATCAACGGTTAAATTTAGCTAATAGAAAGTTTGAGGAACAGGTTCATTTGTTCGCACTGTAGCAGTCTTAATTTCTTTTACAGAATGTCATTAGCTGACAGGTTGGCAAACGGAGGTGACATGATGATTACAAATGAGACTGGAATGGTTAGAAATAAGGAAATCAGTTTTACAATGAAAAGGGTATGTTTGAATCATTTTGAGTTCTAATCTATGTTAATTTGTTTAGAGGTAGAGGTTTCAGTTTTGCACTTTTGTCTTGATCGTTGCAGTGTTACAATGTTTGTTTGTGTAAAATCTGGTTTTTAGTCCCCTACCTGTTTTTGACCAGAGGGGACTATAGGTTTGCCCTCCGTCCGTCAGTCAGTCCGTCAAAAAATCTGGATCCTGACATAACTCAAACAGTTTCCAAGCTCGGTTTATGAAACCTGGTATGTGGATAGGGGGCAATAAGGGGATAATGCACGTCTAAAAGTATTTTGATTCTGACAAAAATTGTGGTTTCTATGGCGACAGAGAGACTGAAAATATGCCCAAAACTGGATCCTGCCATAACTCTTAACAGTTTTCAAGCTAGGTTTATGATACTTGATATGTGGATAGGGGGCAATGAGGGGATTATGCACATCTAAAAATATTTTGATTCTGCCAAAAATTGTGGTTGCTATGGCAACAGAAACATTGAAAATGGCTTAAAACCGGTAGGGGACTTCTGTATTGCTTGCAATTCTTAATTACTTGTTATACTGGTTATCCGATCAAAGCAATGCAAAATAATATCAATTAAAAGTATACTGTCTAGACTACCACACAAATATATAGGGAATACTTCTACAATTCTATAAAGTTGATTGATACAGAATTATCCTTGAATTATGTCGTTCACACAATGTGGGGAGAAATATTGTTTTTGTGCTGGATGAATGTCACAAAGTTTGTCCACATTCGTTCTCCTTAACCAGAGGTCAGATTTCAATTTAACTTCACATGAATAGTCAGCCTAGTTGTGCATATTATCAGGAATGTTTTGTTCACTGATTATTGGGTTATACGAGTACGGAGTATTGAGTTGCTCATAAAATGGCACTTCATGGGAGACATACATTTTTGTGTCAAAAGCTCTTCTAATTTATGTAAATTCACTCATGACATTCATTATAAATGTTCTTTAACTATTTTAGAATAAGAAAGATATTAACCGTGAGACCGAGGAGAGGACTCATCATGCTGAACGACGGAAGATTCGCAGATCTGCTGGAGATATTACTAAAGATTTAAAACAAAAACCTAAGTTTTGGATGGGAAAGAGAGTTCAATGAGATGGCAGAGGAATAGAAGTATTTATGTCTGAATCTGTTGGTATGGCCAACCTGTACCTTGGTTTCATTACTGTCATAGTTCAAAGAAAGATTATGCATCGGATTATGACTTGTTTGCTCGAGTTATTTTATCCAGAAGTCTATCGAGGATCAGGGCTAGATTGTGCGCTTTTAAATTGGTGTTCCATTTTAAAGACAAGTAACAAGTTTGCATGGTCTTTCATTTTTACCCTGCCAGATTGGCTAATCTCCAGATTCGAGGAAGAGAGTCGTGTGATACAAGGAATCAGGGAGCGGACCCATAACATGCCCTGTGTAAAGCACCAATACATGCGAGAATACATCTGGATTACCAACCAGTTTGTCTCTAGTTGGGTAGGATACACAGGAAGGGTTTGACCAAGTGCCCCAGCTGAGAATCCAACACAGAACCTCTCGATTTGTAATCAAACAGCATTTCCCTCTCCTCCATCGTGCCACATGTTATACAATAGTTAGCAATGAAGCTCCTACATGTCATATCCAGACTGAACCAGTAAGTCTCGTGTTATCCGCATGATGCAGAGGACAAGCTTTCCAGGGCATTTCCCTGGAGTCATAACTGCACTCGTATAGGGTTATGGTGGTCAGGCAAGTGATTTGGCCATAATGGTCATTTGTCTTCGATTTAGTCAGGCAAGTTTTTGACCCAGTCTCTAATGTGGTCTAGTGAATGTTGTGATCGGGAAAGTATTAGTAAAATCTAGGACTAAACAAATAAGTTGAGTATGTATTGTACTGTAACAGTTTATATATAAAACATCTGTATGTATAACATGTACATACTTTCATGTTTGAAATTTATATTCATTCAATCTATGAATGGATCTTGTTAGATTTATGACAATAAATTGTGAAACAACTATATCTTGACTGTTATTGCTTCATTCAGAAGTCCTACTGACGTAAAATGCTCAATGCTGAAAATGAGTCGCAAGTCTGTTTCGGGTGCCATTAGCACACATCCCTACAGCAAAACTCTGCTTAGAACATTGTTCCATTTTAAAATTCAGCTTATGAAACTTCAAATGACCATAAGTTGGTCAATTCTTTGTATGTTTTCATCAAATAACTTATATTTTCAGCAGAAAATTTCATAAGTGCAGCCAATCCGGTTTTCCGGAATTTTAGGACCCCTGTTCATTCATAACTTTAGTCTGTAGAAATTCATTTCCAGAAAGCCAGGAGCACAGCTGTCTTATCACCTCAACTCTTTCCTGGAAAGTATTCTAATCAGTACTAACTTACCCTTCCTCCAGTAACCAGTAACTTCCACGTAGTTTGAGGAAAATCAACATGGTTTTCAAATTTCCTTGGAAGGGATGTCCTGCCATGACCTTGTTTACAAATAGAGCGCACTAACCACTGGATCAAGAAATGTCACTGAACAAGAGGAAATCAGCCTAAAGGAGGAAGAATCACGCTCCTAATGAAACTAAACATCAGTTTGACAAGTCACATAAAGATCATTCAGAAAAACAACTGGAGCATAATTCACATGTTTATTAGCATTTGAAACACTTAAAAAATACAGTAGTTGACTTGACTATAAAACAATGAATATTATACATGATACAGCTTGCCCTGGATAATGTGAAACTTCAGAAAATTTGGTAGAGTTTTATTGATCTGTCAAAAAAATAATTACACAGTTGCTGCTCACTACTTTCTCCAGAAAGATAAGGATAACTAACCAATAGTTTGCAGCTACCATGAAATAAATGTATTTTTAACAGGCCAATAAAGCTCTACAATGTAATCAATAATAAAGGGGATTTATGAATTATGATGATTTTGGTGTATAAAATAGACCATAATTAATATGTAAATTTGCAAAACCTATTTGACTAATCCATGGATATTCTGAACAAATTAACGTAGTCCTCAACCTTTATGCACGAATATATAGCAGCTTCTTGTTCGAATATATCAATTTCCACGAGCAAGTTGTGCCTTGTTGAAGATTAATGTTTATAGTACAAGTACACCTTGTTAAGTTGCACATATTCGTAATACTCTCCACTTATGAAAACAAACAGAAATCAATAGTTAAATTCTGCTAATAGAAGGTTGAGGACCATGTTAATTGTTCGCCTCATATATCTGGATATTTGTAGATATCACATTATCCTGGGCAGACTTTAGTATTGCCAAATACCTCGATGATTAATGTAAAACAACATCATACTCTCTGATACAATACAACAGTAAGTCTGAGTCACACACAATCTTATCTTCAAGTTAAATCAAATTCTGACTGTCAGATGCATTCAATGAACCGGTAAGTCTGTACATGCTAAATATATAGATAACAAGTCTCTCCCATAGTTTATAGATTGTGTGTTGTGCAGTTTTATTGATGGCAGGAAAAAAGTTTATAGCGATCGGCTCCTGTGGAACTATGTATATTTTGACAGGTGAAAGAACTGCATAACATCCACTATGCACATCAATTATACTGGTAGCATTTCTGTCTCTTCATATGCCATTGCCCTAATGGGCTACAAGATATTCATACTGTTGAGCATTGTATAACAGAATACACTAGGTATGCAATTTTTCCATAAAATCTTAACCCCTGACTAGCTGTTTCTTAAAATCCTTACTTGCGTTAAAAGTAAACAAATACTACATGCATGTCTCAAACAAAATGAACATTATTTACGGTAGAAATAAAACAATCACACAGCAGCATTCCATACAACTGACAAACATGTGGAATAACATTTACTCCTAAAATACAGAAATAGAGAAAAATGTCTGCATTAATGTAACGTTTACACCGTGACAGAACAGTAAATGAAAAATGTGAATAATAACACTTGAATTAACACAGTTTTAACAGTTACTGATTAGCAATTAAACAAATGCTTTAATGTATTTTAAATACACTCAATGAATAAGTGAATGACTGGTATGCAAGTAATATTGAGCATGATAATATGAACACTATGTGACACATGGAACATTACTTCACTTAGTGGTACAATTTGTTTATTTAGGTCTGTCACTTGTATACAATGTAAAATCATAACATTGTATTATTGTTTGAAACATTTTAATTGGATGAAAAGGCAGTGAGACACAATACCTTATTCACTAAGCTATATACTAATACATATAAATGATATAATATCAGATTCTATTAAATTAAGACATTAAAAGAATTTGCGATGTTTATACAACTAAGATCTGAATAAATGAGTTATTATAATGTGCATCAAAGAATGATCACCTGCATGGTATTTGAACTAGACATATTCTTATCTAACATTTATAAGCTCTAACCAAATAAATAATCTGACTCTGGAAGATTTTAAGCAATTGTTGAACATCAAAGCTAGAACAGTAGTATTCCATGATTACACTACTTCAAACAGCTGTCTATAATCCAAATTGTATACAGCTACAGAAACATGAAATGTATGCACATTAACCCTTTACTCCATAGAATCTTTAGATGCCTCAGGGCTTTGGTTCTGTCTGTATTTCCATGCTTGATGCATAGGCCTATCTTTCAATGTTTTGAGGCATATATAGTTCCATGCTTTGAGTTTGATGCATAGATCTATCAGACTATATCTTTCCATGTTTTGATGCACCTATCTTGTATCTTTTCTGGTTTTGATGCATCTTATACAATTCCCAATTTTTGATGCATTTCAAGCGCAGACGTTTTGAACACATTCACAAGCAGATATGCTCTGGGAATCACTCACCAGATATTTTCAATGGAATGCAAAACATTAACTAGTCACCTATCACAATAATAACGACTGCACTGAAACAGGGGTCCCTGGAGTAAAGGGTTAAGTCCAATGTGTTACTGATTAGCCTGTTCACAAGCATCAATCCAGTCACTATACACATCAATAGGCTCTGATAAATCTAGATTGGAAGTTAAGGAAAGAAATAACAATAGATATATATGCTAGATTAAGAACAATTGATAATACATGTAACTGAATATAAAGCAGTCTGTGACTCATTACTTTTTTGTAATTGTATAAAGGTAAAATATTAATGCCAGAATTCTTGGTTGTTTTTTGGGGGGGGGGGGGGGTTACAGGGTAACGCATTTTCTCAACAATTTTTCAGTAATATATTATATGTTAGCTGATTAAGCTCAAGCCATATTACCTGTTTTCCTAGACTGTATTCTAATCAGTACTAACCCTTCCAGTACAAACTAGCAGTCTCCACATGTTGAGGAAAATTTACATTGTTATCAAATTTTCATTAAAGGTTATGACCTGCCACCACCAGGAATCAAACCCAAATCCCCTGATTACAAATCCAGCACACATACCACTGGGCCGGGACGGTTAATCAATTAACCTGATACAATTTGATTACTTGGTTAAACAGGTTTCAATTTTGCCATACCGCTAAATGTTCTTAAACAATACATTTATCAGTGCATGAATACAATAATTATATCTGTGACAGCAGCATGCCTTAATGTGTTTATTGACATATAAACAGGTAACATGATAGTTGCATGTATAGGTGTAACCTGTGATACTTCAATCCGACTGTGGTTGTAATTAACAAATAAATCTTAATCTTCTATTAATTGATATTTTATTTCTTCGATGATTAAAGAAATGAGTTACAGTATACTGATATGGTTGTCAGGGAAGGAAAATATTAGAGGGCTCAGCGCAATACTATTGTACATGCCTATATAAATTGATGATCATGTAGTTACAATACTATAGTTTTGCACCGAGTCCTAGAAATACAATATTCGATTTTATGCGAACATTTAACCAGTTTCAGAACTTTGAAATTGTCCCGGTCCTACAAATAACATTTATGTGGAAAAAAAAAATTGATTATTCTGAATGCGTTTTAAGGATACAGTTAATATTTGTTTGATAGTCCTCCATACACACACCACATGATATCATTCCAGTACTTTTTTGTCGGTCCCTGAAAACAAACAATGGCATATCAGAGTTGGTTAGTCTTCACCATTATTAAACTAAAATTTTTATAGTATCAAAAGGGGAGTGTTCCAATAATAAAATAGATGAAATGGGGCTCAAATTTAATCCTTTGTTACTACATGTAGTACAGCCCTCTACCCAGGATTGTAATTAAGAAGCTACTGTATGCCAAAACAATATATTGTTATGATAAGATTAAGAAGATTAACGTAAGCTTTATAAATATTATTTAAATAAAACATCTTACATTTTAACTTCACATGAACGTTCATGATTGCAGAATGGGCAATTAAAATACACATCAAGTTTCTCTATATTCCTTCTCTTTGGTGGTGGCTTCCTCTTTGACTTCCTTCGTCCCATACTTGCTTATTCTGCAACAAAAGATTCAACTTTCACAACATGACAGAAACAAGGCTCTACATGTACCTACAAGTCATGCACCTTAGATTTGATAAAACAAATATACTAGAACACATCATATGACAAACAATAATATAAATTATTCGTATATTAACAAAATCCAAACACAAATTTAATGTTAAACTGCAAAAAATTGCAAAATCAGCCTACAGGTGCATCCTTAAGTTTGTGCTCATAAATGTCATAAGCTGATGACGTCATTAAAAGCGCACAGGAAATATTTTGCCAATAAAAAGTTGTATTTTGTATTTATGTTAACAACTTTTCCACTTGTGAATATATCATATCTATAATGTAAATTTTGAGAACAATAATTGTCTTTAGATTTTGGGACTGGAAAGTAACCAATGCGAGGAAACGGCTTGCTTCAAAAAAGCGGACAGCCAGCGCGCGTTCATAGATACTAAGATAGCAGACCACTACGAAGCGGTCCTTTGCACAAGAAAGCGCTCGCCTAACAAAGTGCTTAGAAATGGTATGCTTTTGGCAAGCATAGTTCCCTGGTAGCGAGTCATTGCATAGATAAAGTGCTCAATTGCACAAACACACAGACAGCGGACGTAACACACACTCATTCAACATTTGTTGCATTTTTTTAATTACTCAGGTAGATAAATTACGTTTAACTAACTTTAAATAAATACAGACACGTGAATTGAAAATTTGGATAAGCAATCACCGTATTACTTAAATGGACTATCTTGTACGAACGCACGTAGTTGGTGGAATAGATGCAATATGGTGCAATACATCGCGAAATTATGTGACAATAGATGAAAACCCTTAGTTTTTCAAATAACGGCGAAATTAAAAAGGTATTCAATATAAATGAATTAAACAATTTAAAAATACCTTATTTAATCAAAGTCAAATTGATCTTACGGCTAAAATATATTGAGTATAATTGAATTCGGCTTGTTTTGTTTTCGCTCTAGAAGAGTTGAAGTCTATTCCGCGACAAATGTGTAAACGCGGCGATCTTACACAGAATGCGACCCAAAATACGGATCCTATAATTATATAAATGTTGCCTCCCTTGGATTGGTCTTCGATGCAGATCATTTCAGTGTTGGATTCATAGACAATCTGACTAAAGTATAATGATCTTCCTACCACAGGTAACTGTATCATTAATAAAGAGTAAGTAAAAATATTTTTTTTTATATAAAATTTATGATACATGTATCTTAGATAAAAGAAACTCTTTATCAATGATACAATGATATCATATCAACACGGTTAGATATATATATATATATTTATATATATATATATATATATATAAAGCGCTTTTAGGAGCTGATTTTAACGAGATCGGGTTAATAGAATATTTGAATATTGGAGATGGTAGGAAAGTGACAACAATATTTCAAGTATCCTACGACACAGGAATTGTCCCAGACGACTGGAGACACGCAACAGTCTCACCTGTCTACAAGAAGGAAAGCAAATATAACCCTGAAAACTATCGCCAAATATCACTCACTTGTATATGCTGCAAACTTATGGAACACATCATCACCAGCAATATCATGACACATGGAGAGAAAAACAACATCTTCTACTCACTTCAGCATGGCTTCAGAAAGAAAAGATCCTGCGAATCCCAAATACTAGACTTCATAGGTGACTTATCTCAAAACTTAGAAAACGGAAAACAAACTGACATCATAATAATGGATTTCTCAAAGGTATTTGACAAAGTCTCCCACGATCTTCTCACACGCAAACTTCACCACTATGGCATCAGGGGCAAAACAAATCTCTGGATCAAATCATTCCTTAACAACAGAACACAGAATGTCGTACTGGAAGGAACCTGCTCTGAAACAGCAAGTGTAGAATCAGGTGTGCCACAGGGATCCGTACTTGGACCTAGCTTGTTCCTGTATTACATAAATGACATGCCAGAAAACATTAAATAAAAAATCAGACTCTTCGCCGATGACACCATCATGTACCTCGCAATTGTAAACGACGCAGACTGCAAGAGCCTCGAGACTGACCTCAGTAAACTTCAAGAATGGGAAACGCGTTGGAAAATGGCCTTCCACCCTAAGAAATGCCAACTCCAATCCGTAACCAAAAAGAAATCTACCATCATGCACGACTACAAACTCCATGGACACACTTTAGAACACGTTAAATCTGCCAAATAACTGGGATGTACAATCAATGATAATATGGAATGGGGAGAACATATCAACAACATTACCAACAAAGCAAACCAAAAGCTGAAATTCCGTCGCAGAAACCTGAATGTTGCTTCAACACCAGCCAAAGAAACAGCTTATAAGGCCATCATCAGACCATCTATTGAATACGCCAGCTCAGTATGGGATCCGTACAAGAAATGTCAAATAAATCAACTAGAAATGGAACAAAGAAGGTCAGCCCGCTTCATAAAGAATAACTACCACAACCGATCAAGTGTATCCGACATGTTATCTACCTTAAACTGGAAATCGCTAGAAGACCGCCGAAGAGAAGCCCGCCTCATCATGCTATACAAGATCAACAATGAACAAGTCTACTTCACCAACCCATCAAATTACTTCATTCCAGTAACTAGAAAGTCCAGACAAACAGACACTGAAACATCCTTCCAGCTTCCACAATGCCGTACACAGTACCGACTCAACTCCTTCTTCCCAAGAACAATCAGGGACTGAAACAAGCTACCGCCCGACATCCAGTCAGTCGGGCCAGTCGATGCCCTCAAGCAACGACTGGTCGCACTCTCTATCTAAACTCCAAAATAGCCTTGTTTTTAACCTTTTAATCTTTTTCTTATTTTCATACTTTTATCTTTATATCTCTACTTGTTTTTCTTTGCGCAAACACTGGCAAAATCTTCAACCTGTTGATGGTGGCCAGAAAGTGGAAGAAGAAGAAGTGTAAGAAGACTAAGTTAACAATCCTAGGCCAGGGCACCGACGAATGATTATAATTATATTGTTTGTGTGTATGTTTGTCTTATATCTCATATTATCCCTGGGTTAGAAAGAGAAGGTCCTAAGTACAAAATCGATATTTTGAGAAAACAAGAAAAAACTGTTTAATTTTGAATACATTACTACTGTACTGTTGACTGTGTAGTAATGTTTTTATCTATTTATTTGATTGCAAGTTCCGGTGTTCCGATTTTCATGAAAAAGGCTCATAAGAAGCGCCTTGTGATGCAGATTTCAAATATGCATGAGTTTTAAAGGTCTTACGACCCTCTAATTCAAAGACAGTGATATGTGTATGATGTATTAGGCAAACACAAACATTTATGGCATAAAATAATAAGTCGTCAATAGGCCTAACCTGTGTTAACCATGAATGAGAAAGTTGGGAAAATGAAAATGAATTTTGTTCAGATGCGTTTTCGCTCTCCCCATCCACAGCCTTATCGGATTGGGTAGACACAGTCGACATAGATCCAGCTGAACCCTAATTCATTCAGTGTAAGTGATCCCTAACCGCTATAGTACATGTCTGGACAGAACGCAGTTCTCATGAAAGTCACGTGCTGGCACAATGAACGCAATAATTTGAACAGGACTCCTATGTATCTGCGCCGGATATATTCGTATGTCACCTTAAGTTGTGAATAGGAAACAAAGAATATTTTAAGTAAGGCGTCACACATTGGAACAGTCTGCCAGGTAACACAATTTCTTCACTGAACCTGGAGGCGTTAAATCAGTGGCCCAACACTGAGGTGTCAGCAGTATGCTATGTCATAATATTCTTGGATTAGCAATTAAGAATCAGAGGAATAAGAATTGTACTGATCATGGGTCATATGAAATGGCATGTGGACGACAGTAATAAAACATAATGGCAAGTTTCAACAAAATAGACATACGTGTATCAAGTAAGGATATGAATTGAAAAAAAGATGAATTGGTATTGGTCAAAACACAAATAACGTACATTTGTTGGTTAGATACATAGACATGATAATAACACAATGCATAATTTGCAGCAGTGATATTACATGTTGACAATATTAATACTGGTAGACCTAGAACCACAGGTGTAGTAAATATCTGTTTTGTATAACAGCTAAACTGGGGCGTGTTGGGTGTGGTGGTAAAAATAGCACATCAGTGCATTATTGCATATATCGCATTCCTTCCCAGTGCAATATAACAGTTGTTGCACCTTTTTGCCATAACTATGATGCACGATACTTATTGTCCACTTAACGTTAATGTCAACTGTGCATAATGTTTAACTAAGTGATTCGCTTGCCAATTGAATGTGCATGCCTTCTAAGTATATTTTTGTGTATATCGACATGTTTCTCATTTTATGTGGATCTTTGCAAACATCGATTTGGATAATGTGATATTTACAAACATGAATCGGTTCGGTCAACTGTTGCAAAATTTGTTTTACAAATTACTGAAGTAAACAGGTATGGTCAATATTGTACTCAAAATATCACTGATAAATCGTGCACATCTGATTAATCCGCCTTTGTGGAATATACCACATTTCCCATCATCCTGGGCGCACTATATACGTTTCCGAAATGACCCGAGTTTTGGATCAACATAATCTTTTGTATAGACACATTTCAGTGTGACGTAGCTATTCATGTACAAAATGCCATACAGCAGTGATCTATTGATTGAATGAACAATAAAATTAATAATTGACCAATAATCCGCCTGTCGTTACTTATCAATGCCTAGGTGTGTAAACAAGAAACGTGTCTATAACTTTTGTTTTCATCTTTATTTGCTGAACAGATTTACTTATACTCACTCTCATTGTGTCTCTTCCCATATTTAAAATTCGATCGTGATTGTACTTCGCCATGTTTCTTTAGACCTCCCCTATGTCTATTGCCATCGGATGATGTCCATTTTTGTAATGTCCATAAACAAGCAACTGAATCTTCCTTGTTTTATTGACGTCATTAGGATTTTTGTCCGGTTCATTTGTATAGATCGCTGTTTGAAATTATTATGGTCCAGTAGATTTTGCAGATTTTACGGATGCATCTTGTGTGAATTCAGATATCTTTCGGATGACTTTTATTGTTACCCCCCCCCCAAACCTTCTACTCCATACACACAGACGGAAAGGCGCTGCTCTGGTAGGGATTAAGATTGATTTCGTAGAAATATAAATTAAAAAACATGGCAGTTAGTTAAATGTTTATGCCAAAACACTTGTATTTACAGAATAAAACGATCTAATTAAAGTGACTTTCTTTAGACCTGTCACAATGGTCGTCAACTTGAATGTGCGACAAGACGTACGCTACACCATGGCGTCATCAAACAGTTAGACATTACACAAATAGGCTACGAAATGGTACCTAACCATTCTGAACTCCCATAATGCTCCGGAAGCTGATAGCACGTCATTTTTGACCGTCTGCGATGTTTGGGTATAATTATTTCTATTCCTGCCGTCTGATTCAAAGTTTTCGAATTATTTTGCGGTGTAACGTAAAGCTATCATTATATTCGAATTTGTATGATAGTCTTCTGCGTGTAGGCCTGTTTAGCTATCATTTGCGTCATTTCTCGTTAGATTCGAATTTGTGTGATAGTCTTCTACGTGTGTGTAAATCTATCATCCGCGTCATTTCTCATTAGATTCGAATTTATTTGACAACATACTGCATCGTCGAACAACTATGCCTTCATTTACTCTAATATAACTTGTTTGATCGATTCAGATTTGATATATCGGCAGACGACAAAAGTTGGGTAAATACCTCATCGATTTATTTCAATAGTAACTTTTCACTGAAAACGGCAGTAGCTGTTTTGTTCGTGCTAAGCGTACGGAACATGCTAACGCGATGAGACCTCGTGTTTACATTGGAATACATTATAAACAACATCTTCCCTAGTGATACACGAACTATTGAAAAGGAAAAAAATACTTATAAAATATAAATAAAACATATACTATAACCAGGTAAGGAATTATTTTATTAATTTAAACACGTCTGGTTTATTTGAATAAGCCATCCTGAAAATTATTTTACACTTAAACGTGTCACTTAACCACATATTTAATATACAGAACTAAGATTAACCGTCTTCATTATTTAGATGCGAATCTTCAGATTTCATCCAGGCAACCGATAATTGGCAATATTCGAATCTTAATCGTTGTTGGGTAGATATTGGAGTGAGCTCGACGTGTATATTTGATAGACTGTTAGTATATACATAGTGGATTTTAATTTCGCATGGAAGTGTATGATACAAGAAATATAATATTTATAAATGTAAGTGAGATTCTGTAAATGTGGATTTTAACGCCGCGTGTTTAATCAGAGACTATCTACAGTCTCTGGTTTAATCATAGTCCTAACCTGTATATTTAGGTATTTTGTTTAATATATACATTGTATAACAAATATATAATGTAGGTATACTTATTACACAGCGAATAACGGCTAAGTATACCTACAAACCGCGACCGTGGCCGAGTGGTTAGCGCGTCTGCCTTGGATCCTGAAGATCGAAGGTTCGAATCCTGGCGAAAACTGACGCGGTTGGTTGGTGAGCCGTATCTAGTTAAAGAATGGTTACCGTAGTCCCATCTCTACCAGGCTCACGGCAATACGAGAAGGGAATTCGGGAGGTACTGTGTCCACGAAACATAGGTGTCTCATAAGTCGAATTGGCTGGCTCTTTCAACAGGGGTGACATTATAATAAACAAAGACTCTACCTTTTACCTTTTTGTATAAGTGTATTAAGTGTTTATTTAATAGTGTTACCCTTTTTTAAAGGGCCAATCGGTTTAGCTAAGTGATGATATTTTTACATTCGGAGACTATTTACGTCCCTTAACCTTAATGGCAGACACATTGCCAGTGGACAGCTAGTGTCCATCGGTATCCATAAACTAGTAATAACTGAAGGCATAACCAACCGGCAATACCAGAACGGACCTCTACTGGAATTTGATGCCATCGACCTCTCGTTACTCGTTACACTTTGAGAGACTGTAGGTGTGAAGCTGTCAATCATATACCGAGGTATCAATGTATACGTGTGAAAATTAACATGTCAGTGGTACATTAAGGTGATTCCCAACTGTTAAATGTTTCTGTACAAGAGGTGTCAAACACCTGATTTTTATGAAGAACACACTTATGATAGTAATTGTGCAAACCCATAACAGTTTTGCTCGGCTAGTTTTCAAGATATTTTAGATTTTGGGGAACCCCCCTAAAAACTGATACTTGCATTTCACCGAAAAAGTTTGACATTTAATTACATGAAACTTGACATGCACGACATTTCGTATATACGGAATCACACGATAATGTTTGTTTTAGACTATGCATGTTATATTTATTTTTTAATGATATTTTAAAATATGTGATTTTTCATTTTTAAGTTATACGAAAAAAATAGTTGAACAACATACTGTTTTCGTACATGCAACCAGTAGAGTAACTATTATAGAAGTTTTGTCCCAAATTTCATGGCAGTTGCTCCGCTAGATTTTTTAATTGACACTTTAGTGATTTCGGAAATTTCGAAAACCAGGAGAGTTTACAAAATACATCAATGTTTTGAATACGTTGTATCCAGTTTTCGCGATCATTTGTTTTTAAAAAATGTGTATATTTAAAGATGAGCCCATGCTCTTTTGCAATAGCTAGTCTATAGTCTTACCGTACGAAATAAATGCAATCGAACCTTCCTCTAAAGTAGTCGGAATGCTTGCTAAACAAATGTTAAAACTTGGATAAAATTTTGTGTGGGCGCATTATATTACGTTTCACATAACGTTGTAGCTAGTATTCGCGAGTGTTGTTTTTCAACGTTTGGAATAAAGGGCACAAAAAATTTCAGCTATAGCTTTACTCTGCAAGCTTATTATAGTATAATATAGTACTCACTATACAGTAAATGCGCGATTTGAAGACATGAGAACATACTGACACATCAATTTTAAGTTTTTCGTACTTTTTCATCATGGTAGTCAGACGCTTTCAATACGTCTTATTTACACCGATTTCTAAACTTCCGCTCAACTGAAGAGTTGGGAATCACCTTAAGTACGGTTAAGTTTGGAAAGTTGACAACGCGTCTGTATTTGTTTATACTAGTATAATCCGAGGGACTAATAAGTTTTGGAAAAACAGGCGTGAAAAAATGGTACTGTTCGGTTTAAATTGCACTTTGTGGCTTAGCCCTGTCGTAATGATATTTAAACCAAATCCAACCAATTCGGGGTGAAATGGTCACACATACAAATTTTAAGCTGATTATTATCAATATTGATTACGATCATGGGAATAATCCTTTCTTGCTGTATGAGTGTTAGTCCAAAAAAGTAAAGTCTTTGTTTAGAGGGGAAAATTAAATCTTTTATTTGTGTTATTTTAAAAGGATGCTACCACTTAGATTTCTACGTGCGACTTGTTCATGGTACTGAATATTTGAATAGCGTACGTAACTTTTGTCTACTAACCCGTCGTAGTTGTTTTGTAATGTTTGGTTTACTAAAATGACGGAATGTCATATGAATAGCATGTGTTTTGGAAATTAAATTATTTACGACATTCATGATCTAGGGTATTTATGATGTATGAAGAACGTAACTTAAAGGTTTGCATGTTACTTCAAAATGTATACCCGCTTCTAAGATCACGGTTAATACTGCAGTAATGTACGGAACATTACTTACATTACATTGTATTGTTATCACATTTAAATGTGAATGTTTGCAACACGATGAGGAAAATACGACAGTACGACGATGAAAACACGAACGTATGACGATAAAACATGAAAGTACGACGACGAAAATAGAATGAGGAAAATACGAAAGTACAAAGAGGAAAACACGAAAGTATGATGACGACATCGCACTTTTGTATTTTCCCGTTTTCTTCACCATTCGTTCGTCGTGTTTTCATCATCGTACTTTCGTGTTTTCGTTGTCGTACGTTCGAGTTTTCGTTGTCGTACGTTCGTGTTTTGGTTGTCGTACTTTCGTGATTTCGCGTAAAGCAGAGTGTGATTGATAAATGCAACCAATATTGTAAGTAATCGTAACAAAGCATCGTTAACTCAAAAATAATGGAAGTTGAGATAGCAACTTAGATTTAATTTAAGTGTGAGATAGTGGCTTAGATTGGAACTTTTGTGTGATATAGTGACTAAGATTTGAACTTTTGTGTGATAAAGTGACTAAGGTCGTATAAGTGAAATAATCATTTAGGTTGGAACGTTAGATTGAGATAACGACTTTGATTGTACTTTAAGTTTGTGACAGTAACATTGATTGGCACATAAGTGTGAGATAGTGACTTAGATTGGAACGTACATTTAATGTAAGTGTGAGCCAAGAACTTAGATAGGTACGTAAGTGTGAGCTAGGGATTAAGATAGGTACGTAAGTGTGAGCTAGGGATTAAGATAGGTACGTAAGTGTGAGCTAGGGATTAAGATAGGTACGTAAGTGAGAGCAAGGGATTAAGATAGGTACGTAAGTGAGAGCTAGGGATTAAGATAGGTACGTAAATGAGAGCTAGGGATTCAGATAGGTACGTAAGTGAGAGCTAGGGATTAAGATAGGTACGTAAGTGAGAGCTAGGGATTAAGATAGGTACGTAAGTGTGAGCTAGGGATTCAGATAGGTACGTAAGTGAGAGCTAGGGATTCAGATAGGTACGTAAGTGAGAGCTAGGGATTAAGATAGGTACGTAAGTGAGAGCTAGGGATTAAGAAAGGTACGTAAGTGTGAGCTAGGGATTAAGATAGGTACGTTAGTGTGAGCTAGGGATTCAGATAGGTACGTAAGTGAGAGCTAGGGATTAAGATAGGTACGTAAGTGAGAGCTAGGGATTAAGATAGGTACGTAAGTGAGAGCTAGGGATTAAGATAGGTACGTAAATGAGAGCTAGGGATTAAGATAGGTACGTAAGTGTGAGCTAGGGATTAAGATAAGTACGTAAGTGAGAGCAAGGGATTAAGATAGGTACGTAAGTGAGAGCTAGGGATTCAGATAGGTACGTAAGTGAGAGCTAGGGATTAAGATAGGTACGTAAGTGAGAGCTAGGGATTAAGATAGGTACGTAAGTGAGAGCTAGGGATTAAGATAGGTACGTATGTGTGAGCTAGGGATTCAGATAGGTACGTAAGTGAGAGCTAGGGATTCAGATAGGTACGTAAGTGAGAGCTAGGGATTAAGATAGGTACGTAAGTGAGAGCTAGGGATTAAGAAAGGTACGTAAGTGTGAGCTAGGGATTAAGATAGGTACGTTAGTGTGAGCTAGGGATTCAGATAGGTACGTAAGTGAGAGCTAGGGATTAAGATAGGTACGTAAATGAGAGCTAGGGATTAAGATAGGTACGTAAGAGAGAGCTAGGGATTAAGATAGGTACGTAAGTGTGAGCTAGGGATTTAGATAGGTACGTAAGTGAGAGCAAGGGATTAAGATAGGTACGTAAGTGAGAGCTAGGGATTCAGATAGGTACGTAAGTGTGAGCTAGGGATTAAGATAGGTACGTATGTGTGAGCTAGGGATTTAGATAGGTACGTAAGTGAGAGCAAGGGATTAAGATAGGTACGTTAGTGTGAGCTAGGGATTTAGATAGGTACGTAAGTGTGAGCTAGGGATTTAGATGGGTACTTAAGTGTGAGCTAGGGATTAAGATAGGTACGTAAGTAAGAGCTAGGGATTAAGATAGGTACGTTAGTGTGAGCTAGGGATTAAGATAGGTACGTAAGTGTGAGCTAGGGATTTAGATAGGTACTTAAGTGTGAGCTAGGGATTAAGATAGGTACGTAACTGTGAGCTAGGGATTAAGATAGGTACGTAAGTGTGAGCTAGGGATAAAGATAGGTACGTAAGTGAGAGCAAGGGATTAAGATAGGTACGTAAGTGTGAGCTAGGGATTTAGATAGGTACTTAAGTGTAAGCTAGGGATTTAGATGGGTACTTAAGTGTGAGCTAGGGATTTAGATAGGTACGTAAGTGAGAGCTAGGGATTAAGATAGGTACGTTAGTGTGAGCTAAGGATTAAGATAGGTTCGTAAGTGTGAGCTAGGGATTAAGATAGGTACGTATGTGTGAGCTAGGGATTTAGATAGGTACGTAAGTGAGAGCAAGGGATTAAGATAGGTACGTTAGTGTGAGCTAGGGATTTAGATAGGTACGTAAGTGTGAGCTAGGGATTAAGATAGGTACGTATGTGTGAGCTAGGGATTTAGATAGGTACGTAAGTGAGAGCAAGGGATTAAGATAGGTACGTTAGTGTGAGCTAGGGATTTAGATAGGTACGTAAGTGTGAGCTTGGGATTTAGATGGGTACTTAAGTGTGAGCTAGGGATTAAGATAGGTACGTAAGTTAGAGCTAGGGATTAAGATAGGTACGTTAGTGTGAGCTAGGGATTAAGATAGGTACGTAAGTGTGAGCTAGGGATTAAGATAGGTACGTAAGTGTGAGCTAGGGATTTAGATAGATACTTAAGTGTGAGCTAGGGATTTAGATAGGTACGTAAGTGTGAGCTAGGGATTTAGATAGGTACTTAAGTGTGAGCTAGGGATTAAGATAGGTACGTAAGTGTGAGCTAGGGATTAAGATAGGTACGTAAGTGTGAGCTAGGGATTAAGATAGGTACGTAAGTGAGAGCAAGGGATTAAGATAGGTACGTAAGTGTGAGCTAGGGATTTAGATAGGTACTTAAGTGTAAGCTAGGGATTTAGATAGGTACTTAAGTGTAAGCTAGGGATTTAGGTAGGTACTTAAGTGTAAGCTAGGGATTTAGATGGGTACGTAAGTGAGAGCTAGGGATTAAGATAGGTACGTTAGTGTGAGCTAAGGATTAAGATAGGTACGTAAGTGTGAGCTAGGGATTAAGATAGGTACGTAAGTGAGAGCAAGGGATTAAGATAGGTACGTAAGTGTGAGCTAGGGATTTAGATAGGTACTTAAGTGTAAGCTAGGGATTTAGATAGGTACTTAAGTGTAAGCTAGGGATTTAGGTAGGTACTTAAGTGTAAGCTAGGGATTTAGATGGGTACGTAAGTGAGAGCTAGGGATTAAGATAGGTACGTTAGTGTGAGCTAAGGATTAAGATAGGTACGTAAGTGTGAGCTAAGGATTAAGATAGGTACGTTAGTGTGAGCTAGGGATTTAGATAGGTACGTAAATATGAGCTAGGGATTTAGATAGGTACGTAAATGTGTGCTAGGGATTTAGATTGGACTTAAGTGTAAGGTAACGATTTAGGTACGTTAGTGTGAGGTACTGATTTAGATTGGACTTAAGTGTGACACAGTGACTTAGATTAGAACGTATGTGTGATATAGTGATTTAAATTAGAACTTGAGTGTGATAGTGTGTCTTAGATTTGAACGTACGTGTGCGGCGTTGACTCATATTGGAACTTAAGTGCGAGATAACCATTTAGATTTGACTTTGATTGGAATTAAAGTGCGTGTCAGTAACTGTGATTGGATCTTATTAAATGTGAGATAGTGACTTAGATTGGAACTAGAGTGTGAGATAGTGACTTAGATTGGAATTAGAATGTGAGATAGTACCTTTGATTGGTAATTAAGTACGTGTGAGATATACTTAGATTGTAACTTAAGAGTGGCATAATGACTTTGATAGGAATTTAGGTGTGTGTCAGTGACTTAGACTGTAACTTAATTCTTCGACAGTGACTAAGATTGGAACTTATGTATAACAAAGTGACTTAGATAGGAACCCAAGTGTTATCTGTCTTGTAATAGCTTATTGTAAATGAGAGGCTAAAATGGTGGTGAACGTAAGGGAAATGTTAGAGAGATATAAATGCGCAAACCTGTGTTTCGCAAGCAAATTTAAAATGCAACTTGCATTGTACATGTGGGAGGTTATCTACACGTTAACGTGTCCGTATACATGTACGACATAACTACGTTTCACAACCTCCCTTATAACTAACACTGTATACATGTACGACATAACTACGTTTCACAACCCCCCTTATAACTAACACTGTATAAGTGTACTAAATATTATCAAAGATATTTAAGATCATGTGGCTCGTGTCACCTAATGTATATCACAATGTACATACACTTCAATCTTCGATTTTTTTACACCAATAAGTAAATTTATATACTCCCTATTCTTTGCACTCGATTGTTTTGCGTTGTATGTAAGTCGTTTGTTCAAGACTATTATATACATGTAAATACAAGGTCCATAAAAGCGTGTTGTTTACGCATTTCAATGTAATGCCTCATTGTTGACGGATACAGTATATTGATCGTCAATTTAATCGAAACTTGATCTAGCTGATATTAAAACAACCGTGACGTAATATATTTAATAATATTATTAATTCCGTACCATAGCAAACAGAGAGATAAAGTTATAACGAATAAAGGGACAGCATGTCAAATAAACTTTAAGCTCCACATTGTTACAGTAATATTTACTTTAACGACTTTAGTGGCTAATGAAATGATCATTTTGTATTCTTAATATAACAATACAAATGGCTTAACTATGCTGGCTGGCATTTCGGTAAATATTTACCATTAATATCACTCACAAAGTCAAACTTAATACTAAGCGAAACGTGATAAACTAGCATATAGCAGGAAATGTCAGACACGTATGTACCGTATTACTGCGCTAATGTCGCTATCCTTTGATCGAAACGTAACGTATCTAAAATTTATTATTAAAGTCAACTTATGAACATTATGTTTTAGTTACATTTTGTTGAACGCTTGCAGTTATGACGTACGACAATAGTGAGACAAAGTACAGGGTGATCATTAATATATGGTAACATAAATAACTTTAATAACTTTGTCAGTTGTTAAGATTATATATATTTTTATATACCTTTGATTAACATACATAATTATGTAAGTTTTATTCTACACATAAATCATTTTCAAACGTCTCATACTTTTTTCACAGCATAAGTTTGAAACGTTTCCCTTTATTATGCAAAACTGCAAAACCAGCCCCAAAATACGTCGAAAATAACCGATTGAAACTTTGCATGTTACACCACCGATGCTACAAAATTCATACTGTATTGAAGTTTTCAAACAAATATCGTTTCTGGTTTTGGAGTATACATTCCTTCCTCTATGCATCCACATTGAAAGAAACCCGAAGGGTTTAAGTCTGGTGAGTGTAGAGGCTATAAAGTAAATGTATGGTCTTCAGCGAAATGATACAGTTGCCAAATTTCTTGAAATCACTAAAATGTATGGCAGTATCAAGGACGGTATGTATGTCACCTTTATATCAGATGCATTTATTAGTCATATCCACTATAACAAAACTTGGGTTCATTAGCTTTGTAACAAGGGTCAAACCACTTCTCTATCATACAACATGACAAAGTTATTCAAGTTATTTATGTTACCATATATTAATGATCACCCTGTATGTACGAATTATCTAGTGGTAGGAAAAGTTTACAAACACAATGTACAATGTAAGTCTAAAGTTTCTAATTTGATGTCGGTGAAAACATCAAACGATAAAATAAACATACGACCATTAGTATCACAGCACACGAATAAACAAAAACAAACATGTTGCTAACGCACTAAGTTCATACAATTCATTCATTGTTTTAAGACAGACTAACTAACTAAATACAACACGTGCGATTCACGATTTCGTTAAGATTTTGTAAAACTGAAAATACCAAAATACCACAAGTCAAATCGTTTCTGCGGGTAAATGATGTACCGACTTCATTTGACAGAGAATTGACAGGATCCTCGACCTTCTATCTGCATAATAACAGCTGATGTGTATAAAACTAAGCATGAAAAAAATAAGCGCGGGTAGCTTTTTAAATTGGAAAAAATATGAGCACAATAATTTGACATACGAAATTTGTCAACAAATTGTTAAATAATATCATGTGCAACAAACGAATTTTCAAGATACATTATAACTGCATGTTATGACTCCCTTGCTCCATATAATACCGGTATTTATATGCTTATTAATACATAGAGGATATTTGTTTGTTTTGATTGAATATGGTTTATATATCATCGTGTAGTGATAAAATTCAATATTTTCAAGAGCGCGTAGCGCGAGTGAAAATATTAAAATTTTATCACTACAAGATGAGATATTAACCATATTCAATCAATACAAACAAATATCCTCTATTTATTTAAGGCTTTTATTGTGTCAAAACTGGTACTATTTATGCCAAATTACCACTGTGGTTAGGCTACGTATGAATATGTTATTCCATTAATATTTTTCACTTCAAAATCCGCCATCTTGGATTATGGTGAATAGGTGAAAACGACTTTTTTGAGAATTTTGCATTAAATCATACACCAACTTGTAGGAAATGGTCTAACTAAAAATAAAAACCCCCACATGCCATGTTTCCGTTCAGTAATAAAACAGTTACAGACATTTTAGAGTTGAGGTTTTGGTAAATTAAAGTAGTCCCTGTGAGGGGGCGGAGCTTATATCAGTCACATTGTAGGTGATAACCAGTGACTGATATAGGTTTTATTTCACTGATAGAACTCCATATCTCATCAGTTAGCATTAAATAAAACCTCATACCAGTTCATTAAAAGGTATTATTATAAGACATGTTTTCAGGGTTCAACAATAGCTAAGATAATAAACCAATTCCGTTAATTCCATGACATAGACGAGAGACATTTACAATTTTAAGTCTCTGAATAGACATTAACTCTAAATGGTTATTCTCCTAATATCGCTCTGGAGGTCAAAAGAAAATGTTTTATGTTGTTTATTTTATCAAGAGAAACAGCTCAGCTTTAACTTTACCCGCTGATCCAAAAAATAATTTATGGAGCGAAGTGTCGGGTACGAATTCTGATGAGTACAAAAAAAAAATATTCAGGACGAACGGTGGGAAGTGGTACGAAAGTGATGAGTACGAAACGTTAGCGACGAATTCATGGAACGATAAAACGATACAAACTCTTGTTTTCACTCTTTAAATCGAGTTGTGTGTACATTTTTATCGTAGTGACAGGTTTTGTGGATTATTTTGTAGTTCTTTCTAAGAATTTCAGCTTGCCCGGGCGGACATACGTCAGCCATCTTTTTGCGTAAAAAATTGATCGGTTGCGTAAAAAATACCGATCAGGTGATGGTTAACACCCGAAATTCCATAATCCGGACACATTAACCATAGAACGAACCTATTTTCGTTCAAGAAAAATTTGAAATCAAGTAACGACCGGTTTAATTAGTCTGGTTCACGAAATTCTTACAAAATGCTTCTTTTTTTGATTTTTGAACCATCGAGAACAGGTCACGTGCCCTCCATGATCTTTTCACTTTGGGCAATCCAATATACCTGCGGGGGCCAAGTGAGTAACGCTTTTCACAACGGTACGAGAGGTCCCTTTTCGAATCTCACCCGGAGCAATTAGTCATTTCTGAAATGCTTTTCAGTGTGTTTCCCACACAACTAGTTGGTAACCCAGAGGTTGTCTCATGTGTATCGGTACTGTACATTAAAGAAGCAAGGAGGCTATTCCGAAAGGGCTAGGATATCAAACCTGGATTCCATATTTCAAACAACTGTCTCTTCACTCCAAGTCGGAGGTCATTGGCCGACATGGTAGGAAAAAAACCGAATGTCCTTGCACTAACGACTGTCTTAGTCGATTACAAACAAACAACATATACGTGAAGAACATTTATGACCTCCTTGATATGTGAAGCACATTGTTGGTATGTGTAGTTCAAAGACGAAATTGAACCTCTCGTGTATGATAAACATTTACGTCTTGCTAGCCCAGGATTAGAAACACTCCAGTTAAGTGATTACTAAATTGTTAATGAATTTGTTGATTTTTTTAACTTTGATGTCGTTGACGTATTGACTGTTTTCGGTTAAAGTGTTTCAACATAAATCAAGATAACATGCAACTATATTGGGTGATATTTATTAGATTAATTAACGTAGTTAATCTTATTTATAATTAATCAGTTTTGATGCCTGGAACACGCAATGTTTCGGTACGGCTGATAACGTTGAATTGGTTCTAGTCTTCACAACCAGATCAGCGCTTTGCATCACATGTCATAGAGGGACCCATTGTTCTTCACGTGTCGCATAGAGCACCACTGGCTTCACATGTCAAAGAGGAATACATTGTTCTTCACGTGTCACATAGGACAGCACTGTGTTTCACGTGTCACATAGGACAGCACTGTGCTTCACGTGTCACATAGGACAGCACTGTACTTCACGTGTCACATAGGACATCACTGTGAATCACGTGTCACATAGGACAGCACTGTGCTTCACGTGTCACATAGGACAGCACTGTGCTTCACGTGTCACATAGGACAGCACTGTACTTCACGTGTCACATAGGACATCACTGTGAATCACGTGTCACATAGGACAGCACTGTGCTTCACGTGTCACATAGGACATCACTGTGAATCACGTGTCACATAGGACAGCACTGTGCTTCACGTGTCACATAGGACAGCACTGTGCTTCACGTGTCACATAGGACAGCACTGTACTTCACGTGTCACATAGGACATCACTGTGAATCACGTGTCACATAGGACAGCACTGTGCTTCACGTGTCACATAGGACAGCACTGTGAATCACGTGTCACATAGGACAGCACTGTGCTTCACGTGTCACATAGGGCAGCACTGTGAATCACGTGTCACATAGGGCAGCACTGTGAATCACGTGTCACATAGGGCAGCACTGTGAATCACGTGTCATATAGGACAGCACTGTGAATCACGTGTCACATAGGGCAGCACTGTGAATCACGTGTCACATAGGACAGCACTGTGCTTCACGTGTCACATAGGACAGCACTGTGCTTCACGTGTCACAAAGGACAGCACTGTGCTACACGTGTCACATAGGACAGCAATGTGAATCACGTGTCACACAGGGCAGCACTGTGTTTCACGTGTCACACAGGGCAGCACTTTGCTTCACGTGTCACATAGGGCAGCACTGTGAATCACGTGTCACATAGGGCAGCACTGTGAATCACGTGTCACATAGGACAGCACTGTGCTTCACGTGTCACATTGGACAGCACTGTGCTTCACGTGTCACAAAGGACAGCACTGTGCTACACGTGTCACATAGGACAGCAATGTATATCACGTGTCACACAGGGCAGCACTGTGTTTCACGTGTCACATAGGGCAGCACTTTGCTTCACGTGTCACATAGGGCAGCACTGTGAATCACGTGTCACATAGGGCAGCACTGTGAATCACGTGTCACATAGGGCAGCACTGTGAATCACGTGTCACATAGGACAGCACTGTGAATCACGTGTCACATAGGGCAGCACTGTGAATCACGTGTCACAAAGGACAGCACTGTGCTTCACGTGTCACATAGGACAGCACTGTGCTTCACGTGTCACAAAGGACAGCACTGTGCTACACGTGTCACATAGGACAGCAATGTGAATCACGTGTCACACAGGGCAGCACTGTGTTTCACGTGTCACATAGGGCAGCACTTTGCTTCACGTGTCACATAGGGCAGCACTGTGAATCACGTGTCACATAGGGCAGCACTGTGAATCACGTGTCACATAGGGCAGCACTGTGAATCACGTGTCACATAGGACAGCACTGTGAATCACGTGTCACATAGGGCAGCACTGTGTTTCACGTGTCACATAGGACAGCACTGTGAATCACGTGTCACATAGGACAGCACTATGCTTCACGTGTCACACAGGGCAGCACTGTGCTTCACGTGTCACACATGGCAGCACTGGGCTTCACATGTCAAAGAGGGCAGCACTGTGCTTCACATCTCAAAGAGGCCAACATTGTTCTTCACATGTCCATAGGACAGCATGCATGATAGGTCATCATTGACGACCGATTCCCAATCTCAAAGCTTAAGGAATAACTGGATGTTGAGGCAAAACATTTCCTGGACCAGCGAAACATCCACGTTCGGCGCACTGCTCGGGCGTATTGAATACGCACATATATGATGTGATTAAGGTTGCTTGACTGTTATCGGTGGAGTTCTTGAATTTCTAAATTACGATTTTTGCGGAGTACGAACGTTTAAAGAATCATTATCAATCTATACATACACTAAGACGGACCCGAGCAAAAGGTTAAAACCAAATACCACATGACGTCACAACGATATACCACATGGCGTCACAACGATATACCACATGGCGTCACAACGATATACCACATGGCGTCACAACGATATACCACATGGCGTCACAACGATATACCACATGACGTCACAACGATATACCACATGGCGTCACAACGATATACCACATGGCGTCACAACGATATACCACATGGCGTCACAACGATATACCAAATTATTTCGAGCATACATAGTAGAAATAGAAAATGTACCGGGTATTCGTCAATCAATTAAGGCTAACGTATTTTTTTCTCTATTTTCAGATTTGATACCGAATTTTACCAACGTACCATTAAAAAATGTCGAAAGTGCAAAATCTCACTGCCGAGAATCTGGATCACCATGGTGACTCTGCTAACCCTAAACGTCACTCAATCTATCCCAGAGACGGAAGTGACGGACATTCAACCATGACGACAAACCCGAGCATGCGCAGAATGTCTCGAATCGACCATCGCCCTAGCGTTCAATATGGCCGCCGCATGTCTCAAGCGTCTAGGACGAGCGTAACCGGAAGTTCTTTGGGTCACAAAAACATTGGACTGTACCAAATGAAGTTGCAGAATACATATAAACTCTGCCCAGACCCAAATGATAAATTCAAACCCGGTGAAGTTCGTAATGTCATACAGGCAGTACTAAATGAATATCTGGAAGGTGAAAAGTACGACCCTACCCATTGCAGGCATTTAACGCAGAGTCTGACGGATCTCATCAAAGCCAGGGTCAAGGACATGGGTCCCGCTAGGTACAAATACATCGTTACAGTAACGATTGGAGAACAGTGTAACCAAGGCTTACAAGTTGTTAGTCGATGCCTATGGAATAAAGACACCGATAATTATGCCGAAGCATATATTAAGAAGGCAAATGGATTGTACGCGGTTGCTTCGGTTTTTGCTTGCTACTTTGAATAGAAAAGCTACAGGGAATGTAATGATTGGCATTCTGTTGAGATAAGTTAATGGGCTTATAACGCAAGCAATTGATTTTTGTGATATCGATTTCTGAGCGATACATTGGACAATAGTGCTTGAAAGTGAACGGAAATGACTTGTTTTTCTCAAGCACTTGAATGACGCGGAGCGGTTTATACTGTGCCATGTGACTTTAACTACTTTATGTACGTTTGAATGAGATATTTATGCATTGACGTCGTATACATTAGTTCCTTATTAATTACGTAACATAGTTTTTTTTAAAGTCAGGAACCTGTTTACAATTATCGTATTATAAAATATAGGTTCCTGAGAAGTCAAATATTTAGATATACTCAAGAGAGAAAGAAACGTTTTACAAATACCAAAGATCGTACAAAGATCTCCCGTATTCTTTACACATACAAATTAATGCATGCCGAGCAAGAATTTGAAATTCAATACGAAATTTAAGAAGGTGTGGTTGATCTTACACCGAATTTTATATAAAATTCAAAAACCATATGCTCTTGATATATTATACACAAAGTAAACATTTGCTTACAAATTTGAAAGAAACGTCTTTTTAATAAAAACGTTAGATATATTGATTTTTACATATTTCTCAATTGAAAATCAATCACCGTCATCAATTCAAGTACTTAATCGATAACGCCTATTTATTCATTATGTACATACATGTATAATGTATTTCAAAACATCAAATGCATTTTAAATATATTGATATTTTCCGATACATCAGCGTTGATCAAAAATCCTTTGAAAAGATGTGAATGAATTCAATGGTGTCAGGATCAGACATTAATTCAGTTTTATTCAAATCTGGTGAAGAGCTTACAATAGGACAACGCTTCGGATCCGTATACGTATTGTCCTGTAACTACCGATTACTGATTCCAAGGCTTATCATGTATATATACCAGAGCAGAGCAGAGCAGAGCAGAGCAGAGCAGAGCAGAGCAGAGCAGAGCAGAGCAGAGCAGAGCAGAGCAGAGCAGAGCAGAGCAGAGCAGCAGAGCAGAGCAGAGCAGAGCAGAGCAGAGCAGAGCAGAGATGTGGAAATTTAGACAATGAAGAATAACCTTGATTAAAAATTTAACGACATGAAATTGAAATTATGAGATTACCCGATACATTTGATGCTACGGTACAAACATATGTCTGCTGCAATGTACAACAAAATGCGTACATGTATGCAAAATATATTCATATTAATTGCAATACACTAAGGGCAACAGTACTGACTGTACAAGTTTTCAATAAATTCATCCATTGTCTCACATTTAGATTTTTCGTACGCCAAAAGAATCGTGTGTCGTCACAGTGTTCAAATACGAGTTGTAATGGTGATTGATTCACAGTTTAACCTCGATAATTAGACTATGACCGATTCCTTGTAAATGAGTTGGTTTCATTTTTTAGGTTAAATGCATTATACTTGAAAAAACAGACGCAGTAACATCTCAATTAAAACGCCACCTTAATAGTAAAACTACCTCATTGCTTCATTGCGAGTTTTACGGTACTATACGAGTTCGTAGACAGGCTACTTGAGCATGGCAAAATGTGCATAAATGCTTTTCGCAGATACACAAATGTATATTATTTCAAATGTAAGTTAAGATATGTATAAAAATAAAACTTTATGTATCTTAGATAATGCTCTGAATAATGATAATTTTGTCTACAATCATGGTGACGTGGGAGGTGTTGTCGACGATGATGATGATGGTGGATACGGTAGCGACTACGACGAAGTTATAGTGCGCCCAGGATAATGTGATATTTACAAACATGAATCGGTTTGGTCAACTGTAGCAAAATTGGTTTTGCAAATTACTAAAGTAAACATAAAAGGTCATATAAGGCCAGTATTGTACTCAAAACATCACTGATAAATCGTGCATATCTGATCAATCCACCTTTATGGAATATACCAAATTTCCCCGCCTTTCTCATTATCCTGTGTGCACTGTAACATGACAGAAGCTAACTATTTGTAACCTAAGACAAATGCATTGATTTTACACTATGAACTACGGAATACCGTTAGGGCCATCGTGGTTACACATTAAAATTCAGAGGGCGACAATGCGATGGCGACTATGCGATGGTGCGATGGCGACAATGCGATGGTGCGATGGCGACAATGCGACAGTACGATGGCGACAATGCGATAATACGAGGACGAGTATGCGACAATGCGACAGTACGATGGCGACAATGCGACAGTACGATGGCGACAATGCGATTACGAGGACGAGTATGCGACAATGCGACAGTACGATGGCGACAATGCGATAGTACGATGGCCACAATGCGATGGTGCGATGGCGACAATGCGACAGTACGATGGCGACAACGCGATAATACGAGGACGAGTATGTCACAATGCGACAGTACGATGGCGACAATGCGATAATACGAGGACGAGTATGCGACAACGCGATAGTACGATGGCGACAGTGCAATAAGACTATCGCACTGTCGCCATCGCACTATCGCATTGTCGCCATCGTACCTTCGCGTTATCGTACTGTCGCCATCGCATTATCGCACCGTCGCCATCGCACCATCGCATTGTCGCACTATCGCGTTGTCGCACTGTCGCCATGTAAAGTATTTTTAAAAGTTGCTCCATCAAGGAAAACGCGATAGTGCGACAATACGATGGCGACAATGCGATAGTGCGACAATACGATGACAACAGTGCGACATCGCGATAGTGCGACGGTACGATAGCGACAGTGCGACGACGCGATAGTGCGACAGTTCGATAGCGACAATGCGATAGTGCGACAATATGATGGCGACAACGCGATAGTGCGACAATACGATGGCGGCAGTGCGCAACGCGATTGTGCGACAATACGATGGCGACAGTGCGACAACGCGATGGTGCGATGGCGATATCGTATTATCGCATTGTCGCCATCGTACTGTCGCGTTGTCGCATTGTCGCCATCGCATCATCGCATTGTCGCCATCGCACCGTCGCCATCGCGCCATCGCATTGTCGCCCTCTGGATTTTAATGTGTGACCACGATGGCCCTAACGGTATTCCATAATGAACCCATGGTTCATCAGATATGTCAGTGTTTTGTTACTCGTCTATCCATTGTTCCGAGGTAATCATTAAACATAAAAGACACCGACTCCAAGTATGTGACCGATATTTCTAACATGTTATTACATACAATATGCACGGTGCATTCAAAATGCTCTATGTTAAAACACACGTGGTTTTCTGTTGAAAGTTTGCAAATTTATGTGCAAGCAGAATTAAACTATGAGCTTATGCTGATCGTGCCTCCGTGCGTTTTAATATTTTACAACTGGTATTTAAAGTCATCTAGTAATTTGTAATTCGTGATTCTTGAATGACAAGAGTGCATAGTACCATCAGAAGGGCAAAATCCAATGAAAATTGAACAGTAAATAACAGCATTCGACGAGAAATTAAGAATGCAAAACATCATCTGACGGGAATGGAAGAGTGCAAAGCATCATCCTTCGAGAAATTAAGAGTTCAAAACATCATCCGAAGAGAATGGAAGAGTGCAAAGCATCACACGACGGGAAATAAAGAGTGCAAAGCATTATCTGACTGGAATGGAAGAGTGCAAAGCATCACCCGACGGGATATAAAGAGTGCAAAGCATCATCTGACGGGAATGGAAGAGTGCAAAGCATCACACGATGGGAATTAAAGAGTCCAAACCATCACCCGACGGGAATTAAAAAGTCCAAAGCATCACCCGACGGGAATTAAAGAGTCCAAAGCATCACCCGGTGGGAATTAAAGAGTCCAAAGCATCACCCGACGGGAATTAAAGAGTCCAAAGCATCACCCGACGGGACTTAAAGAGTCCAAAGCATCACCCGACGGGAATTAAAGAGTGCAACGCATCCAACGACGGGAATGGAAGAGGGCAAAACATCATCCGACGGGAATGGAAGAGTGCAACACATCATCCGACGGGAATGAAAGAGTGCAAAGCATCCAACGACGGGAATGAAAGAGTGCAAAACATTTTTATTAAACTGATCCGAAACTTAACAAAACGTTTAACAAATACGTATACATGTACAAATACGTATGTATTATCTTTTTAGGTTGAAAGTTAGAAAGGTTTGAGAAAATGACAATAAGTTTTGAGTATGCAGTCTGATCTCATTCCCCACTCGAACACCGACCATTTTATTAAGACATCATATTACTAGTACTAGTATTTTAAATGCAATGGCGTCGTGATAAAGTATTTTGATCCTTACTGGTTTTAATCAAACAAAATCTTAACGCATGACCTTGTCGATTTACGTAAACCAGACTTAGTCTCATCAAGTATCGAGTAATTAATATACAACAATGCCAGTTGAAATAGTCAAATATACTAAATAAAGAATGGCATTTGTCTATTTATACCAATATACCAAATAAAACGTATTCATCAAATAGTTGACTTGTTCGAGGTTCTGCAAGGGTTTTCGAAAATGTGAGCCTGTCTTGAATAAAAAAATGCATTTTCGGCTATTTCAGT
Source organism: Spisula solida (assembly GCA_947247005.1). Classification (NCBI taxonomy): domain Eukaryota; kingdom Metazoa; phylum Mollusca; class Bivalvia; order Venerida; family Mactridae; genus Spisula; species Spisula solida. The sequence goes on along the minus strand of OX365948.1, from coordinate 45,719,415 downwards.
TTATAAAATCCGAACATTTCAGGCGGTTTTCGCAGATTTCATTATACATGCAGTTTACATCCCACATTGGACTTTCTGAGGTACCTCCTTTGGTGTGATGATAGGACGTTCGCTGTGCACAGTGGCTTGTATCAGAGAGATGTGGGACAAAATATTTCCAATTTATTAGAATTTGTTCTATCCTTGTACATGAAGACCGTATCATGTAAGAAACATACACATGCAATAATAAGAATATGAGTTTTCTGTCCTTGGAGCTAGTGTTTTTCTCAAACTTTCGCGTTTTCAAGGGCAGATAACTCCTAAACAAGCATGGTAACATATGAGAAGTTTTGCATTTTTCTGTTTCTAATATGATACACTGTCCCTATACAAAGTTAGGAACTGGCAATGTGCATGTGTAGTAACCATGCTATAACGATTGAATAAATTCGTACCAAACTGAATCGAATTATCGACCTATGGTAAGCCAGCTTAATAGCTCCCTGACAAATGTCAAAAAGTTACATAGTTCGGAATATTCCAAACAACAGTGGAAGGCAAAGTGTTTGAATATAGACATATCGCTTCAGATAAGGAATTTTAGTAATAGTATTGGGCGTAATATAACTTGTATATACGAGTGTACATGTATGACAATATGAACGACAGTCAAATGATAGTAATAACTTAACTTATACAGCCGAGCACAGAAAATATAAGAACAACACAGACCACAATTACCCGTGACATCATATATTCGCAGCAAACAGATCAGCAAAATATAACACCAAGCTGAAAGCCTGTTCAGCATTCCATTGTAATCCGATCACTTCGAAGCTTCCAAGAGTGCCACTAAATGAGTTGAAGCTCCTACAGATTAAATAATTGCTCAACACTTGGTTTTAAACATAATACTTGCTATTTGGTTAACATAAACACACCGAACTAATGATCGACAAAATGCTTATCAAACAGTAGTGCAGACTTAATACTAGTAATTCGAGTTTTTCATCAGTGATTTTATACTTAAAAACCACTTTACATGAAATCGATAAACATTTGTTTCATGAACTATTGTGTTTTTTATTCCAAAGAAGAATTGCGGTCCTCCAGTTGTATGGTAAATGTAGTAAAACTTCACCTAAAGACCGACTTAATATTAAGACCACCTCTAAGACCGCATCTCTCTTTAACCTCATGTAACATTAAGATCAACTCTACAATGGGATCAGTTGTCAATGGCCTTAATTTTTAGGTGGTCTGATTATTGAGTTAGACTTTACGTGAGGTTTAACTCTATACAACTTATAGAGAATATCTGTGAACAATATAAGATAAGCTGAGATTATTTTGAGCCGGCAAGACAATCAAACAAGTAAACATAAGCTCATGTGAGCTTTTCAACCGACTATAAATCGATATTAAACAGAACTTGTCCAGAACATTTAAGACTTAGCAAGGTAGCATCAAATTAGTAGGTTTATTTATTATTCATATGCGTAATTATATGTAACATAGGACATTTCAAACAAAAATCTTGAAATGTTTGATTTATAAGCTTAATTAATACATATTTATGTACATTTAACATGGACATTTCAAACAAAACATTGAAGTGTTTTGGCAGTGTAAACGTTGAATCGATCAGTGTTTGAACCATGATAATTATATCGCCCCTTCGAACCCAAAACAACAATATTGTAGAGGCATTGTTTTTGACTGTTTGAAGACCTTATAATCCAATAAATGGTGTTAACATTTTTCGTCTGTAATCTACGATGCAATACTGTAAAATCATTTTTCGAGGGAGTTAAATTTTCGTTGATTTCGTTGTTGAACTCGACCACTAAATATAATGCCCACGATTTCTCGAACTCTCAAATACATAACATGGTTTTACCCTTCCATGTTTTGTAATCCACGAAGATACGACCCCACGAAAGTGGCTTTTTTCCAAATTCCACGAAATGTAATACCCACGAAAATATGTGATTTTACAGTATTGGCATGATACTTATGTCTTTGCGAACATCAATGTTAGACTTCAGCGTTTATATTCTTTTCTGGATTAATATACTTGACATCAGTGTTCCGTTAAGGTACCGAGGTCAGATGTGAAGCTGAGTCTTGACCAAAATACCATGTTCATGGCATTGTCAGCAGGAAAGAGGTGTGGCAAAAGGTGTGTCCAAATACGTCTTTGAACCGTTTGAACATACAGTACTGTGTGCTCACTTTCGTCACTTTGTGAATCAATATGAGGTCGATTTTACCAGTATATTAAACAACATCACATGTCAGACAATCGATCGCGAACACAGGTATCCCAACGACTTTTATCTTATGGATAGCATCGTGAACATTTCTCACATAGTAGTGACCAGAAATGTCTCAATGATAAGACATAAGCTCATCATAGGTGTCACAATTGCAATTACCGTTCCATTGAAACATACTCGTAAACAGCGTTAAAGGAAATGATCTCCCTTATATCTTTTGGTATTTTACTGGTGAACACCAATTTTCCGGAGTTGGCAAAAATAATTTTAGAATCACATTTTGTAAATTGATTGACAGTTCAAATGGACTCTATTTTTGGTTGTTAGATTTGTCCTAGATATCATATAACCAATAAGCACAATTATTGAAGGCGTCGTTACCTTTGGTGTTTTGTTTTTTAACATTTTGTGTCATTTAGCTTATAAGAACAACGGAACACAACGCACCTCCCTTATGGCGAAAAATACTGAACGTCTTCACAGAAACGGTACATGAATATCTCTGCTCTACCAACACCGAATGCATACCTCATTGAAGGGTTTGACTTTCAAAAAAGCGAAACACCTCACCGTCTGCAAAATTGTTGTTTTCAGTTATTACCTACCTAACAGGTGTAATAACCATGCAAGGCTCAAAAGGAATATTTCATTTATATTGTAATAGCATGATATTATCGGATTTCAAACCCTGTTCAAATGTAAGTCGGATATCTCTCGGAAAAAACAAACTTCCATTGGACGATGCGAATGTTTGACTGGAGTCAATGAGAATGTATGACTGGAGTCAATGAGAATGTATGACTGGAGTCAATGAGAATGTATAACTGGAGTCAATGAGAATGTATGACTGGAGTCAATGAGAATGTATGACTGGAGTCAATGAGAATGCATGACTGGAGTCAATGAGAATGTATGACTTGAGTCAATGAGAGTGTATAGCTGGAGTCAATGCGAGTGTATGACTGTAGTCAATGATAATGTATGACTGGAGTCAATGAGAATGTATGACTGGAGTCAATGAGAATGCATGACTGGAGTCAATGAGAATGTATGACTTGAGTCAATGAGAGTGTATAGCTGGAGTCAATGCGAGTGTATGACTGTAGTCAATGATAATGTATGACTGGAGTCAATGAGAATGTATGACTGGAGCCAATGTGAATGTATGACTGGAGTCAATGAGAATGTATGACTAGAGTCAATGAGAATGTATGACTGGAGTCAATGGGAATGTATGACTGGAGTCAATGCGAATGTATGGCTGGAGTCAATGAGAATGTATGACTGGAGTCAATGGGAATGTATGACTGTAGTCAATGAGAATGTATGACTGAAGTCAATGAGAATGTATGGCTGGAGTCAATGAGAATGTATGACTGGAGTCAATGAGAATGTATGACTGGAGTCAATGAGAATGTATGACTGGAGTCAATGGGAATGTGTGACTGGAGTCAATAAGAATGTATGACTGGAGTCAATGAGAATGTATGACTGGAGTCAATGAGAATGCATGACTTGGGTCAATGAGAATGTATGACTGGAGGCAATGAGAGTGTATAATGGAGTCAATGCGAGTGTATGACTGTAGGCAATGAGAATGTATGACTGGAGTCAATGAGAATGTATGACTGGAGTCAATGAGAATGTATGACTGGAGTCAATGAGAATATATGACTGGAGTCAATGAGAATGTATGACTGGGGTCAATGCGAATGTATAACTGGAGTCAATGGGAATGTGTGACTGGAGTCAATGAGAATGTATGACTGGAGTAAATGAGAATGTATGACTGGAGTCAATGAGAATGTATAACTGTAGTCAATGAGAATGTATGACTGTAGTCAATGGGAATGTATGACTGGAGTCAATGAGAATGTATGACTTGAGTCAATGAGAATGTATGACTGGAGTCAATGAGAATGTATAACTGTAGTCAATGAGAATGTATGACTGGAGTCAATGAGAATGTATGACTGGAGTCAATGCGAATGTATAACTGTAGTCAATGAGAATGTATGACTGGAGTCAATGAGAATGTATAACTGGAGTCAATGGGAATGTATGACTGTAGTCAATTAGAATGTATGACTGGAGTCAATGAGAATGTATGACTGGAGTCAATGAGAATGTATGACTGGAGTCAATGAGAATGTCTGACTGGAGTCAATGAGAATGTATGACTGGAGTCAATGAGAATGTATGACTAGAGTCAATGGGAATGTATGACTGGAGTCAATGCGAATGTATGGCTGGAGTCAATGAGAATGTATGACTGGAGTCAATGGGAATGTATGACTGTAGTCAATGAGAATGTATGACTGAAGTCAATGAGAATGTATGGCTGGAGTCAATGAGAATGTATGACTGGAGTCAATGAGAATGTATGACTGGAGTCAATGAGAATGTATGACTGGAGTCAATGAGAATGTATGACTGGAGTCAATGAGAATGTATGACTGGAGTCAATGCGAATGTATGACTGGAGTCAATGAGAATGTATGACTGGAGTCAATGAGAATGTCTGACTGGAGTCAATGAGAATGTATGACTGGAGTCAATGAGAATGTATGACTAGAGTCAATGAGAATGTATGACTGGAGTCAATGGGAATGTATGACTGGAGTCAATGCGAATGTATGGCTGGAGTCAATGAGAATGTATGACTGGAGTCAATGAGAATGTATGACTGGAGTCAATGAGAGTGTATGACTGGAGTCAATGAGAATGTATGACTGGAGTCAATGAGAGTGTATGACTTGATTCAATGGGAATGTGTGACTGGAGTCAATGAGAATGTATGACTGGAGTCAATGAGAGTGTATGACTGGATTCAATGGGAATGTGTGACTGGAGTCAATGAGAATGTATGACTGGAGTCAATGAGAATGTATGACTGGAGTCAATGAGAATGTATAACTGTAGTCAATGAGAATGTATGACTGTAGTCAATGGGAATGTATGACTGGAGTCAATGAGAATGTATGACTGGAGTCAATGAGAATGTATGACTGGAGTCAATGAGAATGTATAACTGTAGTCAATGAGAATGTATGACTGGAGTCAATGAGAATGTATGACTGGAGTCAATGCGAATGTATAACTGGAGTCAATGAGAATGTATGACTGGAGTCAATGAGAATGTATAACTGGAGTCAATGGGAATGTATGACTGTAGTCAATTAGAATGTATGACTGGAGTCAATGAGAATGTATGACTGGAGTCAATGAGAATGCATGACTGGAGTCAATGAGAATGTATGACTGTAGTCAATGAGAATGTATGACTGGAGTCAATGAGAATGTATGACTGGAGTCAATGAGAATGTATGACTGGAGTCAATGAGAATGTATGACTGGAGTCAATGAGAATGTATGGCTGGAGTCAATGAGAATGTATGACTGGAGTCAATGGGAATGTATGTATGACTGTAGTCAATGAGAATGTATGACTGAAGTCAATGAGAATGTATGACTGGAGTCAATGAGAATGTATGGCTGGAGTCAATGAGAATGTATAACTGGAGTCAATGGGAATGTATGACTGGAGTCAATGAGAATGTATGACTGGAGTCAATGAGAATGTATAACTGTAGTCAATGAGAATGTATGACTGGAGTCAATGAGAATGTATAACTGGAGTCAATGGGCATGTATGACTGGAGTCAATGAGAATGTATGACTGGAGTCAATGAGAATGTATGACTGGAGTCAATGAGAATGTATGACTGGAGTCAATGAGAATGTATGACTGGAGTCAATGAGAATGTATAACTGGAGTCAATGAGAATGTATGACTGGAGTCAATGAGAATGTATGACTGGAGTCAATGAGAAAGTATGACTAGAGTCAATGGGAATGTATGACTGGAGTCAATGGGAATGTATGACTGGAGTCAATGAGAATGTATAACTGTAGTCAATGAGAATGTATGACTGGAGTCAATGAGAATGTATGACTGGAGTCAATGAGAATGTATGACTAGAGTCAATGAGAATGTATGACTGGAGTCAATGAGAATGTATGACTGGAGTCAATGAGAGTGTATGACTGGAGTCAATGAGAATGTATGACTGGAGTCAATGAGAGTGTATGGCTGGATTCAATGCAAAGGGCGATTCAAAGAGACGGAAGGCCGGTGAGAAGGTACGATGGTAGGATGCAAATGCATAATGACACGATGTAAAGGCACGATGTGCGATTTGAAGTCACGATGGTGCGATATGAAGGCATTATGTCAGGATGCAAATGCACGATGTCAGAAGTTGGAAGCATGATATTCAAACGGTACTTTACATCGTATCAATGAGTCTCTGCACTGTCCTATCATGTCTTGATATACATTGTACATGTAGTTATATATCGTCTTCGCATTTTGAATTCGTGCCTCCCTTACTTCAAACCACGTTTTCATATAGTTTTATCAAGACTTCGCCATTAATAATCTATATATACATCAAACAACGATTGCCTTTACCCCCGTTCCAACCTTGTACTACACTGATTAGAAAGCAATGACAGATCGAACCATGTTTTGTTAATACAATGATATCACAGTAAGGACGTGAGAGCACGAATATAGGTGATATATCCCACCTCTAGAGTGGAGAGTGTTTAATTAATTTCTCCCTCCTTCTGGCTCGGCTCAATATTAAGCTCACACTTAAGTCCACTCGTCTGTCTATACTTACGAATGACCATTTTCTGATAAATCCAAAATGAAAACAAGGCCACCGGAATGTCAGACATCAATGACGATAAAATTATAATAATATTTATATGTACACTATCTTATTATTGAAAATGTTAGAAATTTTAAATGGATTATATAGCAATATCGGATAATTTATGAATACACGACTTCGAACCGTTGGAACTATGAAGTGTATTGAGCTGTGAGCTTTCGGAACTTGAAGTGCTGTCATCATTCGAGTCAGTTACAAGTACGTATTTACTCGTATAGTTTGCATTTTAGCACGATGCTTTTTTACAAAGCAGCAATCTACAATCTTACAACAACGTGATAATTTACGAGAAAACATGCGTTTTCAACACTAAGTCTTGACGAACACATTCAAGTAAAATACTTAGTATGTTTCCTCTATGTAGTCGGGGCAATATATTTTACATAAAATATGTAACAAAAATATTTGTAAATGGCATATTTGTAAATCAACTCGTACAACATTAATTAATAAATAAATGTTGGTGTACACTTTGAAGTAAACAAAAATTTCCTCGATGTAGTCGGTGTAATATATTTCACATAAAAAACAATTATGTTACAAACAGATTTGTAAATAAAGACAAATAATCATCTTTATTAGCTATTTCAAACGTGTTTCAACAACGGAAATGTTGAAGTATGTTAGAATCATGAACGTTCGCAATCTATGTCAGTTCATTGCACGTTGTGGTAACCGTCATTTATATTGTCGTAAATTTAGTATTTTATCATTCTTACAGGTTTGTACGAAGATTGTAGTTTAATTAAATATGCTTACACTGGGCAACCTCTCCAGAACAGCCCTCGATGCAGCAACAATTGTTCTTGAACAACCCAATCACTTTAGTCCAAACATTAACTACACATGTATAAGTATTACCCGTCTCAAGAGAAATAACCTGTGTACAACAGCCGAACTTTGTCTTTCCTAAAGGGTGTTGCTCAAGAGAGGTTGTATTATATTCTTATTGTAAATATTGTTGATTGATATATGAAGAGATGAGCCTTGACTAAATAAAGATATAATACTAAGTTTAATTAAAACAATTAACGCGCCGCGCCTCATCTGACCTATTGTTATACCCTGTCTATTGTTCTTCAAAATTATCTATCAAAATTATCAACAATTGTTTTTTATAAACCGGATGTTTGCTCTAGGCCGTCGTTGCTATAGGATTCAGTACACGAGGGCTATACTGATACTGACATAACTTTGATTTGCATTTTTTATATTATTTTATGCAATAAAACTCATGGAAAAGATTTCACGGATTAAGAGATATTGAGATATTAAATCAAGCAGGTGAGTCTTTTTTTTGTTTAATTTTGAGTTGAATTAAAATTGTAAGATAATAGCTGCCAACATGGACAATACGAGACTTTCCAAAAGTTTAGAAGCACGCTTGAAATAAACATTCAGATCATAGCGCGTGACAATTCCTTCTATTTCCTAAATATCTATGTATTTAATTTATAATAAATTCGACGAGAAAATGCGCATACTGTTTTTGGTTCGGCAGGTCCAACCATCTGTCGAAACTTAAATGCTGGCAGTAACATTGAGCGTGCACACGGCATTAACAACTTTTCGTGGGCTTTGAATTACTGTTGTACAGGTTGTTAGTGTTTAGTCACATACATAACTATATGGTGCAAAGGTGTGATTATTTAAAAATAAAACAAGGAAGAAGGCTAGTCACAATGTGTCCTATCTCACTGGGGTAATTTCTGTAACATCTTCTTGGTATAACCCCCGTCATCTGCTACAATGTGTGTGGGATTCAACACTGTAAACTGTGACAACACAAACTCCAGCTTTTATTCGAGTCGTTTAGACTTTATTTAGTCTTTATAACGAATGTGGAACAAAATCAAAACCAAAAGCACCACTTTTGTGAAATTAATCCACATAGAGTGATCATGAGAGACACGCGGGTGCTTTAAGCGTTCAGTGACCAAATACTCTTTACTCTACAAAGAGACTCATCCGTTTGGAATACACACTTTATGGTAAATCAAAACCCATACAATTTGTCTAACTAGCAAAATGAACAAAAAAAACACACACAAAAAGCACAACTTCACATTATCATGAAATATATCTTCTAAAATTCAGAATTTCTTACTAAACCTCATTGAGATACATAGACAATTCGACACTAATTGTGAATTACAGTAAAACCTCACCAAAAGACCAACTTAATAACAAAATCACCAAACAAAAATGAAGACCACGATTTTCTGGTCATTTTTCACTGTTTTGATCTTGTATTAACATCAGTATAAAGACCAACTCAAAAATAAGACCAGTTTTCAAGAGTTCCAAGGGTGTTCTTACAGGTTCAATATATCATCACTAAACATAAGAAGTCTTAATCAGCATCATCATCGTTTCTACTGTAACTATCATCTTAATTAATCAACACCAACATCATTTCTACAGCCATGATCAATGTAACTTTTATCTTAATTCACCAACGCCTACATCATTTCTACAGTCACTTTCATCTTATTTATCATTTTCAATATCGTTTTTTTCTCAATTATTATCACTGAAACTACCATAAACATCATCCGTCTCGTAATCATCGTCAGTTCATTATTCATGCATCATAAACGAATGTACATGACTTTTGGAACGCCCCTCGTATCAGAAATATATAAAACTGACATTACTGAGACTAGAGTCAACATTACCATTATCTTTTTCAAGTGCATTTATGATAAAGTCACTCAAATGGGACAGTGAGGGTATTACTCTAAACCCAGACTTAACATTGAGAATGGTCGAAAGTTTCCAACAGACATTTTATCATTTTAAAAGGGAACTGCCTCTGTAATGTCTGAGATCAACTGGTATAACGCATTGGGTAAGAGTCAGGTTAATGGGAGAAAGTGTTAAAAGGACCAAACAATAACCCCTCCTTGACGAAAAGAGGGAAGGTATACCATATAAGCCAGTAGCTTTACATGTACATTGTAGTTGAAAATTTTGCACTGGGCATATTTAAACATTTACGAATTGTCCATCCTGATTCCTGAAGCAGTTGGGAAAAAAGCTGTCAGTATAACACCCTTAATTGCAGATCAATAAAATAGCACCATTCAAATGCGTTAATTAATCATTTATAACATTTTTTTCCCAAATGTTTTGCACTATCCAACAGGTTAGGGTGAACTTATCACCCCATAGTTAATACCTTTGAGTCTTATCTGCTTAAAGTATCATAAAGTATTGAATGAAACAGCAATAATGTCATCCATATATCTAAACTTGAAAAACGATTTTATCAAATTTCTGACAGAACGATCTATAAGTAGTTTAAATACACAAATACGCTATTTGTAATAACGGTGTCCAACTGTCCATGTCCAGCTATAATACAAAGCATAGTTACTTGTAATCAGGGACGACTTAAAGAGGCCTTTTGTGTGATATATTCCATCATTTTTTGTTAATGTGTAAACTTAAATTCTTGTGATATCGATCGCCAATTAAGAATTTGAGGTAAGCTATACTTTACTTCTCTCAATTCCACCGTCTCTTACATGTACAGGAAATGTTACCGTACAAATGCAGTTATTCCCGCATCGAGAGCTTTAAAATAATTGGTAGAGCGTCCGCTTCGAGGATATTCCGTGAATATATCCGTGAAAGTTCCGTGATTTAGCATGATTTTCCGAGAGAGTTCCGTGTTTAAGCATGATTATCCGTGAAAGTTCCGTGATTTGATATTAATTTCCGTGAAAATTCCTTGGTTTTTTAGATATTTAATACGAATTTCCGTGGTTTGTTATTAATTTTAATAGATTTCCGTAAGCCATAAGTTCTGAGATTTCCATGTTTTGTTAAGCTCCGGAAGGTCCCGGTTCGATCCCACTGAGACCGCGTGACACCAAAGTTTAACAGCAAGCTTCTAAGCTCGGCCATTTCAGTTGGTCACCGGTAAATATACTATATGCATAAAGGCCGAGGTGATCAGAAGGACCAAAGACGAAATAAAAATGGTACCATGCGGTAATTAAAGCATTAAAGGGAAGCTGGGCTCTCTCTCTCTCTCTCTCTCTCTCTCTCTCTCTCTCTCTCTCTCTCTCTCTCTCTCTCTCTCTCTCTCTCTCTCTCTCTCTCTCACTCTCACGGGGAGCAAACTCACCAGGAACGAGATGTCGAGAATGTTCAATAGAAGTTCTAAGAATTTGTTTCACAATCGACCTTAACTAAATTAGTAACGTTATATGTATTAAAAAATAATTGCAACATGATTTTCGCATTTGTATACCGGTACGTTACAATGGTTGGGCAATTAATGAGGTTACACCCTCGAGTATAAGCTACGGCTTACACGAAAAGATCAGTGTGGTTCCAACCGATTGATACAGTATTATTACGTCCTATTTACTATTGTACATAATAATGCTCCGACGCTACATTATATTTTATTCCCTTGTTTCAGCGGTCGATATCTATAGAATGGCACATCCTAAATTGGTACATGGCATCATATGTCAGCGATTAAAAATTAAATTAAAACAAGTTTCCAGTTTCATTCAATTTTGGATCGATGCCGAAAAGACTAGATACATAATTAGTAATAAGAGTATGTTTTAATTTCATAAAAGCCATTTCTTCGTAATAAAGGTATTTGGCAAAATATCAAAATTTGAAATTGTATCCTGTGTATTTTTGGCCCTTATTAAAATTAATGTCAAAGTTAAAGTAGGTTTGCAGTTTGAACAATTAAATACATTTATTTTGAATTTAAATGTCACGGAAATATTTCAGGCGTAATTATCTTGCAGTATTTATTTATTTATTTAAGTGACGTGCACTAATACAAGATGGAATTTCGTTGTTATATTAATGGCCAACTGCTTTAAGCCATAGTTACATACTGCAACTTTTGTTTTGTGTCTGTCCAAAACAAAATAATATTGTGGTTCTGGTAGCATGCTGGAAAATATGGAAGGTAGGGAATAATATTTAAAAAAAGTATTTAAGGATTTCATGCACTGAAAACCAACGACCCGTGGGGATTTTCAGCAAAATGCCATTACATTATTTAGCGGGAAGGGACAAATAAATAGACGGGACTACCAGATCCACAACATCATTTTATTTTGGTCGCATGCGCATTTCATTATCAAGACTATTGTCTTGTCAGGAAACAGTCTTGGTCACAATGTTCACTTCAAATATCAGTTGTGACAACGATGTTCAAGTCAAACATCAGTGGTAAACACATTTGTCATTGTCATACATCCGTGGTGACCGCAATGTGCACGACAAACATCAGTGGTGACCGCAATGTGCGCGTCAAACATCAGTGGTGACCGCAATGTGTACGCCGAACATCAGTAGTGATCACAATGTGCACGTCATACATCAGTGGTGATCACATTTGCCCTCGTCATACATCAGTGGTGATCACGATGTTCATGCCAAACACGAGGGGTGAATACAATGTTCATGTCAAACACAAGGGGTGATCACAATGTTCATGTCAAACACGAGGGATGATCACGATGTTCATGTCAAACACAAGGGGTGATCACAATGTTCATGTTAAACACGAGGGGTGATCAAGATGTTCATGTCAAACACAAGGGGTGATCACAATGTTCATGTCAAACACGAGGGGTGATCACAATGTTCATGTCAAACACGAGGGTGATCATGATATTCATGTCAACCACGAGGAGTGATCACAATGTTCATTTCAAACACGAGGGGAATAATAATAATAAAGACTTTATTTATAGAGGCAACACAGTCAGGCAATTGCCAAATCTTCCCTGTGATCACAATGTTCATGCCAAACACGAGGGGTGATCACAATGTTCATGTCAAACACGAGGGATGATCACAATGTTCATGTCAATCACGAGGGGTGATCACAATGTTCATGTCAAACACGAGGGGTGAATAAAATGTTCATGTCAAACACGAGGGTGATCACAATGTTCATGTCAAACACGAGAGGTGATCACAATGTTCATGTCAAACACGAGGGGTGAATAAAATGTTCATGTCAAACACGAGGGTGATCACAATGTTCATGTCAAACACGAGAGGTGATCACAATGTTCATGTCAAACACGAGGGGTGATCACAATGTTCATGCCAAACATCAGGGAAGATCACAATGTTCATGTTAAACACAAGGGGTGAATACAATGTTCATGTCAAACATGAGGGGTGATCACAATGTTCATGTCAAACATCAGGGAAGATCACAATGTTCATGTCAACCACGAGGGGTGAATACAATGTTCATGTCAAACATCAGGGAAGATCACAATGTTCATGTCAATCACGAGGGGTGAATAAAATGTTCATGTCAAACACGAGGGGTGATCACAATGTTCATGTCAACCACGAGGGGTGATCACAATGTTCATGTCAACCACGAGGGGTGAATACAATGTTCATGTCAACCACAAGGGGTGAATACAATGTTCATGTCAAACACGAGGGATGATCACGATTGTTCATGTCAAACACAAGGGGTGAATACAATGTTCATGTCAAACACGAGGGATGATCACGATTGTTCATGTCAACCACAAGAGGTGAATAAAATGTTTATGTCAAACACGAGGGATGATCACGATTGTTCATGTCAACCACAAGGGGTGAATACAATGTTCATGTCAAACACGAGGGATGATCACGATTGTTCATGTCAAACACAAGGGGTGAATACAATGTTCATGTCAAACACGAGGGGTAATCACAATGTTCATGTCAAGCACGAGGGGTGATCCCAATTTTCGTGTCCAGCATACTTCTACACATTATCGTAGCCAATCAAACGAAGGAACATGGAACACATGTACTTCATGTAGTAGTTATCTTAAGGTTTGGGTGAGATGCGTGTTGACAATAGTGAAGCACTGATCTAGACATTCACATTTGTGATTATCTTATCAACAAACAGTTTTAGCGTTAATCCTTGACACTTGATGGCATATTGTCGGTATTTTATATCAATCTTACACTAATTGTCAGTCAGAAGTGTGTGATCAAACAGTAAATCCTCAAGTTATGGTAAAAAATCGCATCAAACCGTACAAAACCCGAACATTTGATTGATAACACAAAATAACATTGGACCGGATTCAAACACATTATCATCGTAAATTTTAACAGGCAATGTTAATTAGACGTCATGGTAGGCAACACGCACTGTGAATGGAATGATAATAAGGAAAACATCCGCCTCGATAGCGCAGTGGTAAAGCATCCGCTTCCAGTGCGGGAGGTCGCGGGTTCGATCCAGACCCGAAAGAAAATAATGTTAACATCGCCACGATAGCGTAGTGGTACAGCATCCGCTTTCAGTGCCGGAGGTCCCGGACACGATCTCAGACCGTATCAAAGACGAAATAAAAACCGTAACAGTAATTTCCTTAGCATACAAGTAAATGGATGAATACCATCAGGTATGAGGTGTCGAGAGTGCTCAATGTATTAAGTTGTAAGCAATTGTTTCACAATCGACCAAGTAAATCAGTACATGTACTAGTATATTAAATTCAACTAAACTGGCATTTCACGATGACGAAACCCTGGAAATGTATATATACAAACATATAAATAGTATTAAATACACAAAGCCTTGATCGGTATATCAGTTCAGAAAATAAAAATATATGGGAGCAAATACTATTACATGTACAATAAGCAATCATGAACCAATTAGAAATTCAATGCAGATTTTAATGGTTTAAATATGTAAATAATGTTCCTGTTAGGGTTGACAAGACATTTAAGACGATTTATTTTTTCTGCTGCTAGGAACGTTATTTACATTTGTTGAAAACTTGTCTCCTAGTTAAGTAGAAGTTATGTACTGCACGTACAGTGTAAATACAGTAGCATGTCGAAATAAATAGGCCAGAATTATGTCTTGTTCCCTATTCAAGCGTAATATACGTAATCATAATGCTTTTAAAACCATTTACATCGTCATTCAATATATAATTGGTGCTTGACTACTCATCAAGTAGTTAAGAAACAAACACTTCATGAAAGTTGCGTTTTGCAATTCTTTTATGCATGCGAGTTATGTTTTCTGGCGAGCAATTATATGACACAGGACACCGATTGTAGCACCGTCGTATTTGCTTTATAGCCAATGCGTACGTATAAACCATGTTTCGTCGGCTGGCTCTAATAGTCTCCAATGTCCATATTTTTCAAAAATGAGATTTTTGCAGTTCCTGTCTAGTTTGACATTGCTCAATGTCCTGTGAAAAAATTACGTCATAATTTCAAGTGCAAAGTGCTTTTTGTCAGTAATGTTTTGCTCAAAGTCCAGTATTTGAACAACTACGTAGGGTGCATATTGCTTAAAAAAATGTCCCGGAGTTTGGTTACTCTAAGAGCAACTTAAACAAAAAAAAATAAAGTTGACCAATTGCCGTCCTTTATTTCGTCACGTGATTAACTGAAAGGTTTAATGTTAAGTTGCTCATTGTCCTCTACCAGTCGTTCTTATATGATCCAATGTCCAGATCAACCAATGAAACCGCGTTATTTCGGTAATATGTTGTCCAAACTCCAGGTGTGCAACTAACAAATGCAGAAGTTGCTCAATGTCCAAATTCGGGATAACACACTTTTTAAAAACAGACGTTTCTATGTCAATTTTAAAGCAGAATAACAAATGCAACGGGAAGAATGAAGCCATAGTACTATATCTACGTTTTTAAAATTTTAAAATCGGTTGACATAAAGATATTTGACAAAGTCAAATGTTCAACCCTCATTTTCTCCAAAACATGATTTTGGCACTTTGATCAGTATTATAACCAGCCGACGGTTTGTATACAAGTGACAGACCTGAATAAACGGACTGTTTAAATCGATTAATCAGGCCAGACACTATGTCTTGTTTACAAAACCATTGCAATTTCTCTTATTAATATCTTATTGTAGTAGATATTATGTGTATGAGTATGCAGCTTAGTGAATAATGCTAAGTTAGGTTTTCACTGCCTTTTTCAATTTAAATGTTTAAAACATTGAAAATACAAAGTTATTATATTTCAATGTTTGTATACAAGTGACAGACCTGATTAAACGGACTATACTTTATTTATTCAGTGAACTGAATTTTAAAAATTCTAACAACAACCAGCAGTTTTATCTAAATACACGTGTATAGCAAACGAATGGCGTGCTTGAATTAACGGTTAAGCACAACTAAGCCATATAACGTGACAGCGTAACAACGTTCCGGTGCAAAAAGTAGTGCATTGTTGTGTCAAATGCAGAATTTTGCTGTGTAAGAAATTAAATATGTACCTGTGTTAATTTGATCTATAATCTTGATCGGATGCGTACATGAAATAACTCGTGCTACGCACTCGTGACTTCATTACTAAACGTCCGAACTCGTGACCACACTTAATTGTGCGATAAAACACCGATACAGATTTATTATTAATTTCTTAATTAGATGTTATATGTTTTATAAAATGAGACGTAGGCTTATAACAAAACATACGTCATATCATTTGTGTGCTTTCAGATAACATCGACCAATCTGAACAAGTAACCGAAGACAAATCGAGATGCCCCCTAAAACTCAGGGAAAACGGCTAACTAAAGAAAACATTGAGAGTCACAGTGAGGCCATACGTAGATCCATTGACAATGGGCCGGGACCGGGGCCGATGCCCCAGACAACGACAGCGCAGATGCGCCGAATGTCGAAATGGGAACCAAGGTTGTCGCAAGATAGACGCTTTTCAACAGTTTCACGCACAAGCATTTCCGGTACTTCGCAGACGACAAAACCCGGAATTCCGGTCCGGTACGAAAATACTTACAAAACCGATCCAGACAAAAGATTCGAATCGTACAAAGTGAAGAACATCATGACACAAACTCTTAAAGAATGGTTAACCGGTGTCGAGTACTCGCCAAATGTCAGAAAACTTACTTCCGGATTAACAGACGAGATCAAAAAACGTGTCAAAGCGCTTGGATTCCCGCGATACAAGTACGTTGTCACGGTGACAGTTACCCAGGACGCCAAACAAAGCATGCAGATGGTTAGTCGGTGCATGTGGAACAAAGATACTGACAATTTTGCTGAAGCTATTTTTAGAACTGCAGATTTGCATGCTGTGGCGACAGTTTACGCTTGTTATTTTGAATAATGACTGTCCATTATTAGCTTCGAGTAGAACATTTTAACTTACTGATCTGAACTGTTCATGCATTTTACATTGTAATAAATTTATATCACCTCATGAAAATGCATATGTGATTCTACAGTGTGTCCCCGGCAGAATATGCCTTACCATTACAGCCGAATGTCGTGAGCATTTTCGCTCGATCTCATCTGGCAGGCATATCCTTTCCGCTACCATAGCGTACTAATGCAGACTGGCCGGGATGGCCATTCCGGCCTTCCTTAGTTTACGACCTAAATGCCCAAATTCGAGAATTTTGCTGTCAATGGTACACATGCATCCCAGACTAAAGGATATTACGGGCCCAATGTCGTGCACAGGTTTTTTGGGCCCGCTGGCCTTGTTTAAAGAGGGCTTTGAACGTAGGTTTTCCAAAGCTGAAATTACTGGTCATACCCTCCATTGCGGTACGAATCCCTGTGGAATTGCATTTACATTTAGCGCCAAAAAGTTTTTATTTTTCTATAGAAGGAATATAAGGCCAAGCCCCCCCAAACAAATCGTGGAAGCGGAAAGGATATATCAATATAAAGCTTTATTCAACATATATTAAATAACATGAACATTAATGCAGCAAAGGAATCAAGATCAAGAACAAACAAAACATATTTCCAGCATCACAGTTGATATTAGATAAGCGGCTGTGACATAGCCCGGTGGTCAGTGTACTAGATTTGTAATATGGGTTCGATTCCCAGTCGCAGCAAGTCTTACACTTCTGGTATGTAAATTTGACATCAATAATGTCGATTTTCCTCAACATATGGAGAATTTGCTGGTTCATTATGAAAGGGTATGTTAGTACTGGTTATAATGCAGCGCGTGAAATCTGGTTAGTTGAATCTGAATAAACAAATTGCCCCTTTCGTGAGACACATAGGCTACCAAGTGATACCTTGAAACTAGTCGAATTTCTTCGTATAGTATATGGATTCCAAACGGGGAGAAATACTACCCACGGGTCTAACAAGAACTTAGTATGCAGTCTCATGATCAAATGGAGTTTTTGTTTCCAGAATCCAAGCGTCCTATTCGTACTTAAAGCCGTTGGATGTGGTTGTTCCAAGTGAGGCTGTCATCAACGTCTACGCCGTGGTGCATGTGGCTACTCGGACTTACCGTAAGCACGACCTATTGAATGTGTAACGGGGTTCTAGAGTGTGCCACATTGTTACCGTGCACTTACTTGGATTGAACTTCAATTGTCACGTGATTTTACACGCACATGTACACGTTTCCGAACACTTGTTCAGTGCAATCTCCCTTTTCACCAGTTTTAACCGCAGAGGCGTGGTGTTAAGGGGAGACAACTGCTTGCAGATCTCGATAGTATGGATTACCTGTCCCTTACACTAGTCGGGAACCAGACAAAATATCTTGAATAAAACACTCTCAAATTAATAATCTCACAGTACTGTAATTGTTACTGTTATATACGAGTAGATTGTCAGACAAAGTTACAGCTCTGGGAAGTTCTATAAAGTATGACGTTTAAGGGCATGCCCTGGAACTGAAGTGGAAAAGCAATCAAATTGGTATCATTTAAATACCTAAGTCAAATAATGAAAACCCTGTAGAAAAGTTACGAAGTATCCCGCTAGTTAAAAAAATCAAGAATAACTAAATATCGTTGTCGTCAAAACAATTCAAATCAATATACAAAATATCGAAACGCGCGTTATAGAGCAATTTTTTGTATGCAAACCAAGACACTCCAGCTTCTGGACATGCCCCTTTAAGGGGAGGAAACTGATTGTTTTATATATTGAATAAAACATTCTCAAATGGCTTATCTCCCGGCACTGTGCTGTATGAACTCTAGCAAGTTGTTGAATTAAGGCAAATCCACAAACAAAATATCACGACCCTGTTTTGGACGCGAAGATTTTACTTATTTTAGCTCTCGTGACCTAGTTGTCAACTTGCTGCATTTCAGTTGTCTCTGTGTTCGTCACGGTACAAATTACAAATACCGGTACAGGTAATTAGTAAAATAACAAATGTAATTCTACAATAGAACACAATCACATTATATAATATCATGTTTTTATTAAATTTGAATAATCAGACAGATATACATGTATTTGTCTTTTGTTCAGTCGGTCAAAACGGACAATGGCAAATTAAATTATACTTCGAAAATTTATCCAAATGACAATGTCTCTCAACCATTCATCCGGATCCTCTGATCCTCTCCCAGAATCTTCTAAAGCGGCTATCCCTTCTCTCACCATATGATTCAAAATGAAGGCAGACATTGTCATGTTTTGCTTTTTTCTCAACATCTTCACATTTGTCAAATACATGTACTGTATTATCTGATCTCATGATATCTTCATCTGTGTAACTTTCTACATCAGATGCAAGTTCTAATTCATTAGTATTTGGATCTACAGCCTTTTTCCAACAGCAGAAACGTGCCTGAAGTCTCGACCTCTTCTTTTTCTTCACATGTGTTGTATCTTCCTCTGTGTGCCTCACCACGTCAAGTGCGGGTTCCAATTCATCTTCAGCTTCATTCTTTTGAGACTTCTTACTAACACAACGACAGAAACATGACTGGAATATCTGCAGCCTGGATCTATCCCTTGTCTTTGCATGCGTTATGTCTTCCACTACATTCCTCATTTCATCAAATTCTGGTTCCAATTCAGCTTCAATCTTATCAACCTTTTCCCTTTTCTTCTTCCCTTTCTTTATTTTAATAACTCCAGCATCCTTATTATCTATTACTGTTTTATATTTAACCGTAGATCCCTGCACGTTACACCGTTCTAATAATTCGACCATTTCAACTGGTAATACTGGAGCGTTATCGTGATTACCGGGTTCTATTTCAGCTTCATTCTTTTCAATATGTTCCCTTTTCTTCTCCCGTTTCTTTCTTTTGGTAGAACCAACATCTTCATTATCTATATCTGCTGTTTTACGTCTCTGAATGTTGCACATTTCTGATGATTCAACCATTTCAACTGGTAATGCTGAAGTGTCATCTTGATTTATGGGTGTTACCATAACAACAGAGGGGAGGTTGATGACAATTGATGCAGACTTTCTTACATTGTTTTCTGTATTTGTTTCCGTCAACATTGAATCATCGTTAAAGTTGGTATATCTAACAGCATGTAGAACCTCGGTAAGATCAACCGTCGCAATGTACTCTTCAATTGGACCATATACATCATATGGTTTCTTGATACAATCTTGAGGGATGCTAGGTTGTACTTGGGACAGTTGAGAATGAGTCAAATATGTTTGAGCGACGCAATGAGGGGTCTCGCTCCACTTATCAGCTATTTTTGGTGTTTTCCCTGTGTCCATTTGGCCAGCATTTTCTCGCTTTTGTTTTGATCTTTTTCTCTTAGTAGTAGAATCATTTACCTTTCTGGCTTTCTTCTTGCCTTTGTTTAACAATTTTTCACTCGCACTATTCTCAATATTTCGTAAGCAGTCATTGTAAACCACTTCGTTTGCTGCGGTAACCGTTTCAAAAGCGACATCAGATGTTGAACGTTTGGTGATACATTTAGAAGGGCCTAGTAACATATCATCTAAATCATTAAGCAGATCATCAGTATCGCTCCACCAGTTATCTGCTGTTTTCAGTGCCATTCCTGAGTCCGTTCGGTCCGCATTTTCTTTTTTGAGCTTTGGTTTTGCAGGATTTACCTTTCTTGCTTCCTTCTTGCCTTTGTTAGGCCATTTATCATTCGTACTTCTCTCGGCCTTTCGCAGGCCGTCATTGCGAACCGCTTCGTTTACTGCACTGTCCTTTTTAAAAGCGATATCAGATGTTGATCGTTTGGTGATACATTTAGAACTGCCTTGTAACATATCATCTATATCATTAAGCAGATCATCAGCATCGCTCCAGTTATCTGCTGTTTTCAATGCCATTCCGGTGTCCGTTCGTTTGCGAACCGCTTCGTTTACTGCACTGTCCTTTTCAAAAGCGATATCAGATGTTGAACGTTTGTTGATACATTTAGAACGGCCTTGTAACATATCATCTATATCATTAAGCAGATCATCAGCATCGCTCCAGTCATCAGAAGCATATACCTTTCTTGCTCCCTTTTTGCCTTTGTTAGGCAATTTATCATTCATACTTCTCTCAGATGTTGAACGTTTGGTGAAACGTTTAGAACGGCCTTGAAACATATCATCTAAATCATTAAGCAGATCATCAGCATCTTGAAGCCCATCGCATGTAGTTGATCTAAACCGACGGATGCTAGTTTTACCAGAGTCCCCTGATAATTTGGGAACTGATAAATCAACGTTTTCCACTCCAGCCTTCCCTTTCTGCTTATCAGCTCCAAACATTTGCGCATTTACCTTATTACATTCTCTATCTAACTCACGTGTGCGCCTAATTTGTTTAGGATTACCTTTATCCATATTAGTCCTGTCTATTGATGTGTGTGTAATTGTTTCATCTGTTTATTTGAGATAACTCATACCGCATTGACATCTTAAGACGTAACGTTGACTGTAGCAACGACAATAGGACGTCGTCGAAATATGATTGGTCGAGACGTTCGGGTGAGTTTTAGACGTCATCTGACGTCCGATTGGACGAGAAGTCGTCTTTGGAGACATGAACTGGAATTTAATTGGTCTAGACGTCGCCGCAGCGACGGGTGTAAACGTACTTCTGATTGGACGTTGGCATGCGCTGTATAGTGTTTGATTGGCTGAGACGTCCTCGCTATAGATGGTCAGTGCGGTTATGGTTTATCTTCAAATAAATATGAGTTCTTTTTATAGCATCAGTTAATTGCAGATAAACCCACTCGATATCTCAGCGGGTCGAACTGTAGCTACCTCATGAATGCAACAGCCAAACAGGAATGGGAGTAGGTAGAATGTAATTATGGTTCTAGGTAAATTTTTACCAACATTAAATTTGATGAAAAGATGTTCAGAAACTTGGTTTATATAGCAAAAAGTGTACATTTCTACTGGCGCCCAAAGTGCGTTTTGTCCTGTCGTTGCTGGCCCATATTTGTTTATGGACATGTCGCATGGATGACAAAATGAACAAACGCCTAGTTTATAGTCATGACAGAAGTCCCCTATCGGTTTGAAGCCATTTTCAATGTTTCTGTTGTCAGCAACCACAATTTTTGTCAGAATCAAAATTGTTTGGACGTGTATAATCCCCTTATTGCCCCCTATCCACATATCCAGTTTCATAAACCTAGCTTGGAAACTATTTGAGTAATGTCAGGATCCAGATTTTTTGACGGACGGACTGACGGAAGGATGTTCTCACTGACTTGACGTTGTGGGGTTTTCTTTTGGTCTTTTTTTGTTTGTAAAACACCATAAGCAACATTTTGCACCCCGTAAGCAACGGAATGAACAGAATCTAAATATAGCCTATTGTTCCACACCACACAACGTCTAGTGGGTGCGTACGGACTGACTGACGGAAGGCAAACCTATAGTCCCCTCCGGTCAAAAACCGGTAGGGGACTAATAAACTGGACGATCGTCATAATGTTTTGGCTAAGAAGAATCTAGACATAGTTTGAAATATTGACCATTTTGGCCAAAACTAAATATTCAGGTCATATAATAATTTAAATTACGAAAACTTTGTACTAACGTTTACGTGTGCCAAAAGAGGCCGTGTTTGGCATTAGTTTTTGTTAATCTTAGAATAATTGTTTTGATGAATTTTATGTATTCATTTTTGTAGTTCGACTATTGGTCTGGTTAACTTTGGTCAAGAACTAGCTAGGGTACTTAGTTAAATCGTAAAACGTCGTGCTTACGTAATAGAAGCGGCATTTGTCTCCGCATATAGCCGCGAGTTAAAATGTTTGTTGAGAGGAAATATCTTTATATAGGTAGAGTTCGTAAATGGATCATCTGGGGCAATTAACTACGCCAGCTGGTCTGATAATATCAATGGAAATCTTGCGCACGCAGGGGGATGCCAGTTGCATTGATTTGCCTTAATCTTTTGAATTATTGCTCAGTTTAGCGACCTATATCCATAATGGTCCACTTAATTTGGAACAAAATACATAATATAATTATGCATGTACATTACTATGACTAGAAATGAATTCATATAAATGTGCACCGTTATGAGTCGTCGTCAGACACTGAAGACCAGGTTACACGTGCTTATAAGCCTTATATATATGCAACATTCACGACTTACGACTTTTAAGTGTGATTTTGGCCTTAGAGCAAGACCTATAGCTCGGTCTTGCGTGTAGCACTTGGTGTGGCTAATATCTGTGCAAAGATGTCTCTTTCTCTTGGATCTGTTCTCATTGTGACTGCATCAACATATCATCACTATCAAGCAATAGCAGCTCCCTACAACACAGCAACACCACCTCACCCTCCCTAAAGATGGTCATGATACATCACCCAGGTCTCCTCCCAGACACAACAGCCCACCACCTTATGCAAATTTCAAAGTGAAGTATCTAAATTGTCAGTCTAATGTCAACAAAAACTTGAATTATATGTACAATAGGACGCACACAAGCCAGAAATAATAGTAGGTACCGAGTCGTGGCTCACCAAAGACCACCTCACAAGTGAAATATTTCCATTCTCACTAGGTTACACTCCGTACCCCCACCCCATGTAGACATATTTGATAGTGGTTATAGGGTGTTGACTCTGCAATGTGTTTATGATGATAAACATGTATGCCAAGCTTGAAAGCAATGCCTAGATGGACTTTAAAAATATTTCAGTTTTAAAAAACTTGAAAATTTGATTAACATTTTCAATAGGACGGACAGATGAAGGAACAGACAGGGACAATCATTATATGCCTCCAGCATCACTGGATGTTGGGGCATAAAATGAAATGAAAACACAGGGTAAAATCAACAAAATTTATTACCCACAAAAGTTTATTTTACAGAGTTTAAGTGAAGAATTAGATTCTACAAATAAATTCAAAATACACAACATCTTATTCAACCAAGTTTACCAATACAACTACAAAGAATTAACAACATTCAAGTACAATTACTATTATTTCGCAAATAATTTTTAGCCTTTTTTCATGATGATTCATGACATAAAATCTTTTGAAAAACCATGATGTCATTACACTTAAATAAATGAATGATTTGTATGATTAGATATAAAATTCCCTGTTTTGTACATAAATGAAAAAAGACTTATGACAAAAATCCAAATGTTTAAAACTCCTGGAATATTCCTGCCAGATAAAAAGTGAACAACATCAAAAAGCACAAATTTTTATGTATGTAAAACAATAAATGATGTCACAATACACAACTCTACACAACATTCAAGCTATGTTTCATTTCAACAACATTACAAGTGAACTACAGCAGTACAGGTGAAGAATATTTGTACGTACTTGCATAGATTAGTAAAATATTGTAATAAATACCAGGTGTCCTACTAATGCATAATGATTAATCCTGAAAATGAGTGGCAAGTCTGTTTCCGGTACCATTTAGCACACATCCATACAGCAGAACTCTGTTTCAAACATTGTTCTGTTGTTAAAATTCAGCTTATGGAACTTCAAATAACCATGACTTTGTCAAATTTTTTTTATCAAATAACTTTTTATTTTCTGCAGAAAAGTTCATTCCTTCTCATGCAGCAAATCTGGATTGTTCCGGAATTGTGGGACCCCTGAAATACCCTTAACAGTATGATTTAATGCACAACCGGAGTAGGAAATATTGAATCTTAGATGAAACAACACCCAATTGTCATGGAAGAAGGCCACAGATGGTGTAAAAATATGGTACAACCCATAAAAGGACTCTCAGCTTCTTTCTTTGTTAACAGATAGGGGCTCTGTTTAAACTATGAAGACCAATCTTAGAATGCAAGCTTGTCATTTGTCAATTTTATGTTAATGGACAGTATCGATCAATCACAAGCTTGGAATGAGACTGATCTCTTAACTCACATTAATTATCATAGATTTAGTTACAGGTGACAGTTTCGTATGTAGGTCGCTTTAAGTACGAGTAATGTTTTAATGAATACGCAGAAAAATGCTCTTATTTCTGTGTTTGTCACTGTCAATCTCATTAAATCAGACCCTTATTGCGCTTCACTACTTTACGTTGATATAGAATCTGATGATACTCCATATGGGGGTCATGTCGATGTGAACTTAAGTTATCCAATCACAACGCTTCTTTCATAAATTTAAAAGTGCAGTGAAAGTCTGCTAGATATAATTTCATTGGACAAACAATATGACGTCATTGTGTGCCATGTCAGATCACTAACAGTCCAAAGGAATGTAGAATGTGTTAGGATCTGATTTTAAAGAGATTGTGTCGATGTAAAACTATGCAACTTTCAGAATATGAAGTACCATTTATTTCAAACACTATGACATGGTATTACTTATATACTTAAGGACCTAAGTTTTCATCATGATATGGTCACCTGTGCGTTTGACAAGAGAATTACTGTAATATCATTAATATTTGCGGCAGATTAATTTCAGTTAATTTCTTAAATGAACTAAATCGCGAAATCAAATCGCCTCGACTTATTGACGTAAAAAATAGTACAAGCAATTTTCCCTTCAATATTTTAAATCCAGAAATTTAAGAAACCACCAGATTACCTTAAATAAAATCTGTGAAATTTGATATCCGTGAAAATTTATGATTTTACAGTTCTAAGATTTCAATGAAAAGAACATTTGTTTATATTCTTAGTGCAGTTAATAAGGGTGCTAATACATTACATAGGAAGAAAAGAGAAGGCTTTGCACAGTTCACAAAAGAAGTCACAATGATGACTATCATAATTTTGCTCTGCTGTTTTTTGTTGAGAGCTACCTTCCTTGTCCAACTTGTTATTATCTTTTTGTGCAATTACACTTGTCCAATTTGATTAGAGCTGTCATTGATACGACCCGAGGCATATTGACGATTCCAATATATCGGAAGACAAGCATAGGCAATACATTGATATACACATAGAGACGATCAAGAAACAGGCCCTTCAGTCATGATTCCCATTTTTAGCCATTCTACGCAGTACACTGTCTGAACATAGCAACTTTGGTATGAGTTTAGACTTTACCAATTTTTTCAATTTGTGAACTTCCATTTTAACAAAGAAATTGTTTTGTACTGGAAAACACGGATTTTTGGTGGTTCCATTTATTTACCGATGTATCGATTTTTTTAAAATGTAAATCGATAATCAATTGGATAAAAAATATTGTCGATACATCAATATCGCTTCTATCAATGACAGCTCTAAATTTGTCATTATCTTTTTGTGCAATTACACAACTTCAATGGAAGACTATCATATGAAAGGGGCCTGGCAATGTGTTAAGTGTGGAATTATAAAGTTTGCATACATAATTATGACATTTCCAACTAATTATGCATAGATATGTAAGTAGAAAGTGCTGCTGGTGATGACTAGAGTTCAAAGTTCATCGGTTATGACGTTATTCGCAGGTGCATCAAAAGTCTGTATGGCCTTTTTCATTGTAGTCAAAACTGAAATCATACAAATATTCATTATGTAGAGCCTGTCATACAAATATTCATTATAATATAGTGTCGCTCATACAAATATTCATTATGTAGTGTACTGTCATACAAATATTCATTATGTAGTGTACTGTCATACAAATATTCATTATGTAGTGTACTGTCATACAAATATTCATTATGTAGTGTACTGTCATACAAATATTTATTATGTAGTGTTCTGTCATACAAATATTCCTTATGTAGTGAACTATCATAATACAAGAGCACCATGGTTACTGTAGTAATTCCAATACACCACTTCTTTCCAGAACTCAGATGTCAAGTATCCCATGTTCCCACAGAACCTGAAGCCGGTTTTCAGTTCAGCCATAGCCATATGAACACAGTACAATAATCCAAGGGAACTAAGAAGCAGTGTATCTGTATGGGGACTACGATACTACCGTGACGATGCTTCAAGGCATTATACCAAAACTGTACATGTAGATCTAACATCAAAACTTAATAATAATAGCCTAATCAAACAAATGCTTGTAAATTTATTTAACGTGTTTCATTATTTTAGACACCACACACAACTTTAAATTAAAAATTAATAAATGTCATTATCCACTTGATGAGAACATTTTGAAATGATATCTACATAACTTTCGACCTCATAGGATTAAATATACAGTATAATCTGGTTTATCGGTTATCTCTTCGGACCTTGTGGGGTGCCAGTTAAAGCAGCGCGCCAGTAAAACCAGGTTTAATAGAAATACATAATTATACTTGTATACATGCTCATAATAACAAGGTTATAACAATTATCAAAGGTATCCAATGGTGTTTGTATTTACATGTCATTGTACTTATGGTGTTGGTTAGTCATACAAAAGTTGTTAATTGTTGTTTGTTTGGCTTTCTTTAAGATCTTGTGCAAAATACATTTGCTGATGATACCCATCTTCGAAGTATTTATCTATAATGCCTCCTAATTAAGTGCTAAAATACACTATTTATCAATTATCCAGTCTGAAAAACACTGCCGGGTAACAGATAAAGCAGGTTCAGTTAAAGTCAGAGTATCAAAAAGAAATACAGTTAAGTTCTGTCGGTACTGACAACCCATGCCAGTTAAGACAGATTGCTGGTAAAAATAGGTTACAGATAAACCAGATTATACTGTATCATCAAAAACAAGTAGACACATATGACACAAAATCCCAATGATTTCTATGCATGAACTTAAGTGCAAATATAGCTACAACTAAACCATAGGAACAACCACCCCATTGATTTATATGCTAGAAATAAAATACAGAAGTCAGAAAGCAAAATATTATCACATTCAACCAATGGTCTATAAGGATGAGGCTTACATCAAATCCATCAACAAGCTACTAATAGGCATTCTCAGTATCAAATGCATGGGCTATAAAAAGGGATAATTTATATCAAAGAAATGAGCTATAATGGATATCTATGGGTTTGATACTATTTTGAGGAATATGAAAAAAGGATGCATACATTTTGATATCAAACATTTCAATTGCCTTTTTCATTGTACGAATGACTGGAAAAAGAGAATGGTGTGATTCAAATTATAAATATCAATGAATTTATTAACACAAAATTTGAAAAAAATATGAGGGGGCACCCGGGTTCGAACCGGGGACCTCTCGATCTGCAGTCGAATGCTCTACCACTGAGCTATACCCCCACTTGTCCAAACATGCTCTATAATTTTGTACTTATCGGAATGTGGATATCTAATTCCTCACAGCAACATAAATTATACTACCGCTCACTATAAATGCAATATTTGCAAAAACTTCAATAAATACTCTGAAACAATTACATTTGTACGTAAAAAGATATCATACATTTGCATACATAAATGTTACATTATAGCCACACAGCAAATCTTATTAATGGTATCAGCTGACAAAGTTATGTACTATATTTAGCACCGTACTATTTTTAGCACAAAGTTCCAAGGGAAGTAACTCATTATTCAAATCACATTCATGATAATGGTTACTTCCCTTTATAATGTTCTGACATAGTAAGATTTTAAATTTGCTATTAAAACCAACCTTAAGACCTCAAATTTTGAAATAAAATATATTTGTTTTCCTAAAATTCTGGTGACAGTTTCTTTCACACACAAAGAAAACACAAACATGATTGTATTACATCAAGTTTAGTTAGAAGCGCTAATACTACTTTAGTACTATCATACTTACTGCCCTCTGGTGAGTGGTAATAGTATTTATATTTGGCATTCCCAGCTTCATGATATAGTTCCTTAACTACGTCACCTTTATCTGTAATGTAAGTGGACAATTTTCAGTTAAATATCTACGCTTTCACTCCTTACTTTTACTGTAATTCATGGTTTATACAGAATTCTCACACCAAAATTCAAGGACTATTCAAGGAATTTTCTAGAATAAGCATTTTCAAGGCGTTATTCCAAACATTCACCTTGGTTAAATTGTACGAAAATGCAATAAACACTGCCACTTAATACTCTTTTTCTAGTCATACCCGAAAGTGCTCAATTCATCAAATAACAGTGACATTCGCACTCATACATTTATGTACTTCAATTTTTGAGAAAAAGAGCGTTTTTCTATTTCTTTTTTACGCAGATATTAAATGGGCCATCTTGACAACATCAAAAAGCTTTTATGGATATTTAAGGCTGTTCGCCTGAATGCAAGGATGTTCAACTAAATTCAAGTGCCATTTTGGCATTTTTTCAAGGTAGTGCTAAATTCCAGTACTTTTCAAGGTTGAAACCAAATTTAAAGATTTTTAAGGCCTGCATGAACCTTGTGTATTAGTATACTACATTTTTGTATATATTTTATGTTCAATGCTTATTAGGCTGAAATAAATAACTTCCTAGATCATCACCCCTGCTCCCCAAATTTAATTAATTATTGACCTTCTTATAATTTGTTCACCGAAGTAGACTGGCTGTTGCACTCTTAATAACTATTTGCAGTAATTAAATCTATTAATAGCATATCAAGTTTTAGGGTTATACACAAATATTCTTAAATAAGTGAATAGGAAAATTCTGCAAAATGCAGAAAGCAAATTTAAGACACTTGAAAGAAGAATTTATTCAACAATAAATGAAAAATAGATGAGTTCAACTATAAATAGACCATTCCATATATTTACTGATACATTGTACAATATGGGTAGTAGATTGCTAGATCTTACTTATAAACATGATCCTAGGTATATAACCTCCATCTGGGGTATACTTCTCACCCTCTGGTTCTTCATCGTCCTAAAATAAATACAATACTGCTGTTCAAATTTCTTCATTTCCAGGGCTTGACACTAACTTATTTTCCATAATGGCCCAAAGGACCAGCAGCTTATGAAATATGCTGATACAATAGAATTCCAGGTGGTTCTTCAGACAATTGAGCAACTAAAAAATTATTTGCATCAACTATATTCTTACTATCAATGCAATGGTTTGTTTTATTTTGAACAGTTGATTGATTTCATTCTACAATTTCCATGATCAGTTTACATGCTCTCTTTAAAGGTGATTAGATCCTGTTTAAAGAAAGATTTGGTGTCAATGGGACCACCTGCATTCCAAGAATTAGTGGTCCTCCATGAAAACCACTGGTCTAGGACCAGCGGACCAGTGTTAGTGTCGAGCCCTGAATTTTCAGTGTAGTTATCATTGGCATCACAATACCCTCCCTGGTAATACAAACGTATGCTAATTTACAAAGAAACCAAGCAGTGATTTTTCTAGAACAAAATGAAACAGCCTGTGCCCATAAAATTGGGAAACTTTAGTGCAACAATTTGCAAAATTGGGAATTATTAAAGACTGTTTTGGTTATAAATTGTTCATATTTTGCTATTTTCTACTGATAATACTCAAGTCATATGTAGCAATGACTTTTGCAAGTTCGAAAATCTATTGTTTTGACTTTAAAACAGCCATATCATTAGTTGCTTTTAAACTAGGGAGAACAATAGGGGGAAAATATGCCTTCTTTTTGGGAAAAAATTGTGACTTTTTTTAAAAAATGGAGGTTATTTTGATAGGGAAATGGCCGGTATTTGGCCCTAAAAATAGCCCCAAAAAATCATTGCCAAGCGTGTCGTTCTTTATGAGAGGCAGTAGATTATTTGAAATATCATTTTTGGGGAATACCAGTAGTATGTTTTGTCTCTGTCTTTCGCATGGGCGGATAGGCACCCACCGCCATTTCTGTCTGGCTTTGAATGGTCTGTGTATGTACATTATTTAATTCACAAACTATATAACTGCTAGCCAGCTTCTTGCAATAAACTAGACCAAAAACACAACAAAGAAGAATGAAAGGAGGTTTTGAGCATTCATTGAGCACTGAATTAAACAAGCCTTGTAGCTCTATATGAACCCCTACTTATGTGTACATGTATATAGAGTTGTTACACAATGATTCTGAATTTCATTAAAACATATTTTAACTGTTACTTACTAAAGTGTTAACCATTATAAAATTTGAACTAAGTTCTTCAATTTCCTTAGATTCAGCAAACTTTGGTTTCAAGGCTGAAAGTTAAAAACAGACGACAAATAAAATGTATATGATACAATTATAGTGAATTTTGTTTTAATATCAATGAAATGATTAATATGAAATAAATATCATTAAATGAGTAAACTAAAGTTAATGTAACTGCAGAAGTTAAGACAGACCAGTAAGTAGAGCATTGTATGACTTAAAGTCCCTGACCAGCTGCAATATTTATAACCCTATAGATGACATTTATCAAGTTTTTCGCAAAGTAGAGCTGTCATGGAACAGAGCCCATACAAGTGCTTGAATTTATTTAGATGTATGTCCATGGTTTTGAGGATGTTCATTCTCAAATATTTCAATTTTTTATCTCAAGCACCAAACATATTCAGCACAAGACTGGCAACAAAGTTTGCCTTGATAGTAATTAGTGTCAGTATCGAGTCTGGAAGGGTACCAGTGTTTTCATTACTTTATACTCAGCACAAAAAAGGGAAAGCTGGTTGCTGTTCTTTCATACCCTTGACACCTCAGGAATTATTTGTCAAGAGTGATAAATATAAAGTTGCATTCTCTTGTTTCACAATCAACCTAAAACAAATTAGGATAAAAAATACATAACTATGTAGTAATTTATGCAAGTGCTGTCATTTATAACACAGATACCGGTAGGCGAGATATTTTGTTCACCTTTGCTCAAGGCCAGTTAGTTACAGGCTGTTACAGCTATATTACCATAAAATCAATGATTCAAAAACATTGAAGCACAATAAATAACAGAGTAATAGGATGCAATGTGAGTATTGATCTTACATTTACATGCTCCACACCAACTTTTATGAATAATCAACATGATTGGTTTGTTCCTGGAAAACAGATTGACATAATTATGAAAGTAAAACATACATAACTTGACAGAGTCAACACAATCAACACAACTTACAACTTAATCCGACTGTTACATGCACATACTCACAAAGCTTCTTAGAAATAAGCGAAAAACATAATGAAATGCCAGGGTATCCATCAAAGAAAAAAGCTTTTTATATGAATTTATAATCTTAAAAACTTAATCAATACATGTACTTGAAAGTTTTTCATCAAATATTTTTTATTTTCTGCAGAAAGTTTCTTCCCTTTAGTACAACAAAGGCAGCTTATTCGGGGTTTGTAGGACCTCTTTATAAGTTAGAATTCTAACTGATAACTGATTTTGTGAAATGAGACTATATCTGAAAAATTTAATAGACAGAAAACTTTAATTTTCAACAACAGTAACTAGATACAAATGTAAACAAGGTATACGCAGGCCATATATTTCTTACATTTCTTCTGACAATACCAACGCTTCATCGAATGGTTTCCAATCAATGTTTGCATTCCAGCCTGGAATATAGATGTATAACAGTACTTTAATACATATATTTATTATTAATGTAGAAAGAGGATTTCCTATTATAGGATCATCCTAGTGAAGTTTCATCTTAATCCATACAGCAGCCAATGCTAATTTTAGTTTGATTTAGGACTTAAAATATAGCCCTATCCTTGGCCCAGTAATTATTTTCAGTCGCCTTGGCTGAATAGAAATATGCACATGCACACCCACTACTTCTGACTTTGGGGTGCATATGAAATAAAGTATTTCTTACAGGGCCCCACTCTAGCATAGCCCTTAGTAGGGGAATTTCTCATGCAAATTGTATATAAAGAGCCAAAATATCACAAAATATGTCCATCTGGGGGCATTGTGAATGAAAAAAAATCCACCTTGGCCTTATTTAAATAATATTTTTTGGGTAATTACTAGGGCTGCGTACCGGTTTCCGATATAAATCGAATACCGGTATTTTGTGTTCGATCGATACATCGTATCGAAAGTGCCCGTATGGGTCAAAAAATCGATCAACAAAAATGTACATGTAAATCAATAAAATACCCATTTTCAATCAATTTTTCCGTCGTCTATTTGTTTCGTCTCAAAATGGTCAGGTCGTCGAAGTAGTTTATGTCCGAGTGAATCTAATTTTCAAACAAGAATCTGCTATGTAAACCACTTGCGCAATTTAAAAAATATACAAATAGGTTGTTTATCACATCTCAGGCCTGGCTTAATTGTGTTAAACCCCTACATCTCGTAAGTATGCACATGCATATTTACAGTATTTAGATGTTTTATTGCCAAAATAATATATCATATGATATATCAAATGTCGCTCATTTTGTATCGATACAAATATCGTATCGATCATTCTAACTGATACGCAGCCCTAGTAATTACATGTATATGACCAATACCCACCTAGTTTTTGACTCCACATGACCCAGTTTCGAACTTGACCCAGATTTCATAGAGACAAACAATGAAGATTGGGTCATAACTGTCACGAGTAACTGTGGCCTCTAGTGTGTTCACAAGCAATTGTGGACAGACGGATGATGAGTGATCACAAAAATTAACCCTTTCACTATGTGACAGTAGACAGATAAGCTGTCTGCAAGTGGCTGCTTTAAATTCTGATGGTCCTGCCACTACAGACAGACGCCAAGTACGCCAAAGCACGGTCGGAGTTTGGGCACGCATATTATGCACACTTTCAGCTCTTAAAAAATATATGAAAACGTCTAACCTACATGAAATATATAGCCTTTCCACGAAGAATGAACCTTATTAACCGATAGACACTGATAATATTTAAAAAATGCACAGCAACGTGTCCATCCGATAAATTAAACACGGCTACATCGCAATTATGACCTCAATTTCAGCCATCGTTCTTGTTGTTGTTGTCTGCGTCAAACGTCATTCGCTTATCAACCAATCAGAATACTCAGGCATTGGCGCGCTCGATTTCTAACAAACAGACACAGTAAAAAAAATAATCAAACCAAACCTTAAAATGAGCTCGCTTAAAGCTAACAAACAGAAAATTAAACATTTGTAGTGGAATTAAGATGATTTTGCTAGAAAACGACAAACAAACAAAAAACGCGATGAGTGATAGCTTTTTAGGCTCGTTTTAACGATTCAAATTATGTTCCGGTCGAATCCGGTCAGTACGGATAGTGGTCTTTAAACTTGTACCTTACATGCCATGTTTCGCAGACCCCTTTGCGTGAGATTGGTGATGGAAATGCAGGAGATTTTATTAAAAGGCAGGAGATTTTTCTTGCTGAAACTTTAGACTTAAAAGTATTTAAGTTTATATGCTGTTTTCATAGATCTTAATTTGATGACAATACCATGAATGCTTCATGTAGCAATTTAAACTAATATTTGTCATCATTTGCATAATGTAAACAAAAATGTCAGATTCTAGTTTGTCTATGAAATGCGTGAGATTTGATAAATTGGCCTCTGATCATGCAGGAGTAGAGTCTCAAATGCAAGAGACTCATGCATGATGCAGGAGATCTGGCATGTATGTTGTCCTGTTTACGTGAGATTAACGGATACGGACCAGTGCACGCTGGTTTATTTAATAATTTATTGTTTTCCTGATTATAACGGCCAATATTAAAAGGTATTCAATGGGTTTTGTGTTTTTTTATTGTATAGAACATGTACAGAGCCAAAAAAATGCCAGAATTTAGCGTTAAATTTATGCAAATATCATGAAAATTTAAAATGCACTGGATTTTTGGCACTTATGGTTTCGACACTTATACAGGCATCCCTGTATAGATTGCGTCGAAATGGTTTGACTATATGTGACAGGTGAACTCAAAATAGTGATACTGTTTATTTTCATTTATAGGCTATTTGAAATGGTACAATCAGATCTTTTCGGAGAGGCGTTTGATCAGACTTTGTTTTCCTGATTATAACGGCCAATATTAAAAGGTATTCGACGGGTTTTGTGTTTTTATATTGTATTGAACATGTACAGAGCCAAAAAAATGCCAGAATTTAGCGTTAAATTTATGCAAATTTCATGAAAATTGAAAAAGCACTGGATTTTTGGCACTTATGGTTTCGACACTTATACAGGCATCCCTGTATAGATTGCGTCGAAATGGTTTGACTATATGTGACAGGTGAACTCAAAATAGTGATACTGTTTATTTTCATTTATAGGCTATTTGAAATGGTACAATCTGTTATCAGATCATTTCGGAGAGGCGTTTGATCAGACTTTGTGACAGTTTTTGTGTCCTTCTAAATTTTGTAAACAGATAACTCATGCTGGATGTATATTTTGCAGTTTTTTTATTCACAGAAACAGTTTTATTAAAT
The DNA here is from genome assembly GCA_947247005.1 of Spisula solida. NCBI lineage: Eukaryota > Metazoa > Mollusca > Bivalvia > Venerida > Mactridae > Spisula > Spisula solida. Next base: position 45,683,947 of record OX365948.1, on the reverse strand, counting down.
TTCTGTCCAGTAATATTTCGTCTTCTACGCCCGCGAATCAGCAGGTACGAAACTTTTTGAGTACGAAAATTTTTGAAATATTATGCTGCCAAACACAAAACGAAGTCAAATTACATTAAAAAATAATTTTCAAATACATGAAAGTATTCCAATACAATACAATTATACCATTGGAATGATCCTTTGCTCCAGTGAAGCCAAAAATGCCAACCAGCATGCACAGAATGAAAGCCTCCATGTTTGTTTACGTTTACAGCATTAGCAATGCACAAAGGCAATGGCTAAATTATTTGGTTTAGATCTTTCAAATAAATATTAAATATACATTTAGAGGAACAAAAATATATAATAGAGCAAAACAGTATGAGTATTTATTTTTTATTTAATGAAAAACGAAAATCGGATATATTATTGTGCATTGTTTGCTTTCGTTTCACGTGTTGCGCTGACTTCCGGTCAAAATGGCAGACGCTTTTGGCGATGATCTTTTTAATGTTTTTGATGAAGATGCTGAGTCAAACCGTCCTGTGCCATCTAAAGATGATGACATAGGCGAAGGACCTTCATCTAAAGCTAATGACGACGATACTCGCAGGTACAATTTTGCATTTATAAGAATTTTATGAAGCTTTGAAGTGTTCTCTAAAGGCATTTTTAAATTTTACTGTTTTATGCAGTTACACAGTATTACATCCAATAAGACGAACCACTATGTTACCATATTAGAATAAACTATTTATAGAATTATCATTGATATTATACAGAGGCTGCCAATCCCAAGGTCCCTGGTTTGAATCACTGCCGGGCACTGAAATTTCAAAAACCTTTTTTGTAGTTATTCCCAACCAACTAAAGATGAACTGGTTGGAAACCCGAATGTAGTCACGCATGTATCTGTGCTATACACAGGGCATTTTAAGGAACCAAGGGGTCTATTCAGAAAGAGCTAGGGCAGTGCACCGGATATTCCTTGTTTCAACTTTCTGTCCCTTCCCTCGAAGCCAGAGGTTATTGACCAACTAGGCAGGGATGAGAGTTATTAAGACCATTCACTAGGACTGCCTATATTGACCCCCAACCCCCATAAAAGGATGCATGGTGGTCAAGTGGATATGTTCTTTACTACGGATCAAGAGGACCCTTGTTCAATTCCCAGCAGAGCAATGTTCTTTCATGAATCACTTTTCTGTGTTTCAAACAAATAGAATAAGAGATGAACTGTTTGGTTACTCTGACTGACAAGTAGTCCCATGTGTATCCACACTATGTCAGACTTTATCCAATTTAATGACGTTATTTTGGATTCACACTTGGCTCAGGATATTGATTCAGGGGCTTTGTATACTAAGCGCCTTGAATTAGGCGCTTTGTTACCATGTGTGCTAGCCTAGTTGCTGGTTATTGAATTTGGCACACTGCACGCTATAAATATTCAATGTTGGCTAGAATCTCAGGCAATTGCATGAGATTACTATGGTAGGATTGAGTTTCCTTTGCAATTTCATCTGTATACAGTCTAAACTGTAAATACAAATTCCTGTCACATGTTTAAAATATTGCAGAGCTGAAGATTTATTGCAAAGCATTGCAAGTAAGAGACAGGTCAATAGTGACAATGAAGAAAATGAAGATCAACAGACGAAGAAACAAAAAATTGAAGGCACTGGGTAAGAGCTGTAGCTATTTGATTGGAACTTTGGCATTGAACCATTTTTTTTGGTCATTGTTCAACTACAAATTGTATGTGGCAAATTAACAATTTAACATTCTTTGTTCTCCTCTGCGAAAAAGACATGTAGATATGTCCGATGCTAATGCCAAAAATTAACATAATTTGCCCAAACTGGGCATGGAACACAAAAAAAGAGGTTATGGAATGTCTGTCTTATCTAAAACTATACTTTGTATGTACATGTCATAAAAATGTTCAACTCATTTAGGGGTTCCATTTGAGCCTTTGTTAAATTTGACCGTAGGATTTTAACTGAAGGGTCATATTTTCTTTAAATGATCAGTATTTTTGCGATCTATATGGAAAGTAAAATCCAGTACATAATTATCAAAATGGCTCATGAGAATCAGGCCCTAGCTGAATCCTTTCTCATTGATGATTAAATGTCTCTTTCAGGAGCCACCTTGAGGTGATGCAGAGAATACAAATTCACACTGTAGAAACTGTTGAAGCATGTCTACATGAGGTAAGATAAGTAGTAATGTCTTTCTTGCAGCCAATTGTGCAATTTTGGAAATTGCCTATATACAGATATTCGTAAATTTTCAATATTATCTATTAAAATTATGGTGGAAACAAACAATATTTTATTTTAGGCCTCAGGGTCTAGTACCCAGCAAAAATAATGTCGTGCCTGACAAAGCAGTTGAATATAATATATTATTTACAAGAGGTTAGACTTATGTATAATTACAGTACAGGCCATGAAGAAACTGACTAAGTATTCAGATTTTATTATGTTTTTCAGGTAGCCATTCCTCCAGAACATGAGTTTGTTCCACTAACTCAATCATCCAGGGAACCTGCACAGAAATACCCCTTCATTCTTGATCCATTTCAAAAAGAAGCTCTGCTTTGTTTGGAAAACAACCAGTCAGTTCTTGTATCTGCTCATACCTCCGCTGGAAAAACGGTTGTTGCTGTGTAAGTTTACCTTTAGTATCACTCCTGTTCGTCGGTTATTATTGGCAAATAGAGTTTCTTGCAAATTCATAAATCCCCGTTGAGGTACTTTTATGACATGAAAACCTTTTGTCGAACGTTTAATCGTGAATTCATAAATCCACGAAATAGTCTTTTACCAAAATTGTTAATCACTTTATATTTGTGAATCTTTATTTCCCGAATTTAAATGTAGTGACAACTAAACGAGTTTCAATCCTGCTTAAATGTAATAAAAAATAAAACAGAATGCTACATATTGATAATTCCATACTTTCAGTTATGCTATTGCTATGTCATTGCGAGACAAACAACGTGTCATCTACACCACACCAATTAAAGCTTTGAGTAACCAGAAGTATCGTGAGTTGTTTGAAGAGTTCCAGGATGTTGGTCTAATGACAGGTGATGTCACAATCAATCCTACAGCTAGTTGTCTCGTTATGACAACAGAGGTGAGCTACTAATCCACCATTTTTTCCTTCTTTGACTGGCACCTATAAAAGTACCCATTCACAATTGAAGAAACGTTTATTTTTTTCCAATTCAAAATTAAAGTATTCAATACTATGAAAATGATATTAAATGTTCTTGACTAATGAACCTCTGTTTCATTGTTCGTTATTGAACTGTTTTTGTCCCAGACCCTTTCCCAAAATGTCAAAATAAATCACATACTAATACAATCCTATCGGGGTTACTGCTGGTTTCTATTATGAAGTATCTATTTGCACACAATGCCTGATGTGTGTTGGTATTAGATTTTTTGCAGTCCTCAAACTAAGTAATAATCGTCTTTGTTGTTATTCAAGTTTTTACTGTGCATATTAGCTCAGTCATCTGATTCTACTGAATGTCAAGATAAATCGATGAGGTAATTAATCGTTTGTTATTTGTTGATGATACTTTATTTTAGATTCTACGTAGTATGTTGTACAGAGGTTCAGAAATCATGAGAGAAGTAGGTTGGGTCATATTTGACGAAATACATTACATGAGAGATAAAGGTAAGGAATTAATAAAACCTGTAATGCCAAAAAAATTACCAATAGGGCTATTAGCAACTATTGCATTCTCAACTGTGGCAGGCACTGATGACTGTTTCAATTGAACGCAGCCAAACAAACAACTGAATTTAAATTTTGAATACTATTTAATTTAGGTAAATTTATGAAAAAATTTACTGCTGAGAGCAATTTGCATCATTTTCTTTGCAGTTTTTTCCTGTTTCATGATCGTCAACTCAAAAGTTGGTGCCAATGTTAATGGCTAAATATTGTTGATAAGTCTGATAGCCATGGTCAATGCCGTCTAATATTACTTTAAACATATGTTATTGCCAAAAATACAGCAATGGCAAATGTGTAGAGCCATAACTTTCAAAACTTAGTTACGGCTCGCCACTTGCCTTCATTGCTTATGGTCCTTGAATAATGGAAAATTGTCATAAATTTAACATTGGCTGCTCTATCAACATCACTTACACCTTTTAACTTGTTTAGTTAGTGACAATTTATGACACTGTTGTTTTGTAAATGCATTGTAGAACGAGGAGTTGTCTGGGAAGAAACCATCATACTGTTACCAGATAATGTACATTATGTATTTCTGTCGGCTACCATTCCTAATGCCAGGCAGTTTGCTGAGTGGATCTGTCATCTCCATAAACAGGTGAGAATTCTCACATCATATTGATTCTGTGCTGGATGGATGTCACAAAGTTTTTCAGCTTTTGTTCTCTAAACCATTGGTCGGATATCATTGAAACTTCATATATGCATAATTGGTACCAGACATAGTGTCAGGATGCGATGTTTGTGATATTGAGTCATCCAAACAGTTTATTATATCCTGGCTTTGAAAACAACCCATTTGTCTACAAAAAGGCGAAAAATTAAAACAAATGCAAGCAATGGATTGCCCTAGTTACTATTACACATTGTTAGCAGATACAGCAAGCCATTAGGAATCAGGAATTTAGAGAGTATGGTATTAAGATAATTTTATACCTTGAATTAACAAGAGAAAAAATAGTATGGTTATCTGAGAAGTACTCACTTCGTACTAAATTTTAAGGTCTTATTTCAAGCGTACATACTGATGTTTTATTGAATGAATTGTTTCTATCTACAGCCGTGTCATGTTGTATATACAGACTACAGACCTACACCGTTACAACATTATATCTTCCCTGCTGGAGGGGATGGTATACATCTTGTGGTAGATGAAAATGTAAGTATATCTACTCATATGATGAATACAAGTGCTTAAGTTGGCAACATGGAAATATTTGAGAATTTCACAAATTTGCTAAATTTGTTAATGTTTCATCTAGCATGAATGTCTTTCAGAACAGAACTCGACTATGAAATTAAAAATCGCTAATGTTTCGGCATGCCAGAAGTTTGAAATTCAGGATTTGTTGACCTGTGGAAATAATCCACTTAATATACACAGTAGTTCCAATATATTTCTATGATACTGACCCCTTTACATGAATACTAGCAAATATGGTTGATAGTACAAGAAATCAGAAACCTTTCAATCCTTGAATTTTTAAAACCATTTTAACATATTTGTTTGAAGTTTGATTTGTGATGTGTACATATTATTACAGGGTGACTTTAGAGAAGAGAATTTTAATACAGCAATGTCTGTACTGAAAGATGCTGGTGATGCTGCCAAGGGAGATCAGCGAGGGAGGAAGGGAGGATTTAAACGTGAGTTGTTACTACACTTTATTCTTTCAAGACTTTGCCCTTAGTACATTATCTCTGTTAGATTACTGGTACTTGTGACATCAAGTAACGAGTTATGTCTTCCACATACAAAATTATTGCTGAAAATTCTATGAAAAGTCAGGGTATTCTCTGACCAATGTCGTCAAAATTGGAGAACATGATTCCAATTTCCTTTGTCTTGCTTTGCTCCCTATACCAATTCAACCCTTCCATGAAAATTTGACAACCATATTGATTTTCTTCCACATGTGGAGAAGTTGCTAGTTCCTTGTCCAAGTATGAATTAGTTTTGACCAGTATACAGTCCTGGAAAACTGGGTTGGTGAGTCTACCACTGTATAAAACTAAAATTGTGGAGAAATGGCTTTAAACACACACTGCTCCTTGAAGATACTTTTTGTGTATTCCTACCTCTCATTTGTCTTTCAGAACCAGAAAATAACTGCTTTAAGATTGTAAAGATGATATTGGAGAGACAGTTTGCTCCTGTGATTGTGTTCAGTTTCAGCAAGAAAGATTGTGAAGCTTATGCTTTACACATGACTAAATTAGACTTCAATACTGGTGAGTACACTCCCTTCACAGATTTTAGTAAAATACACACATACCTGTGCTAGTAGTAACCCGAATTTAGCATGTGCCCCATGATTATAAAACTTTTCAAGCGCAGCTGAATTCTGTGCTCAAACTTCAAATGGTTCCAACAGTAATGACTCTTGTGTTTTACTGAAACATTTATATTAGGGAGATAGACTTAAAGAAAGCAGTATACATTTCCTGATAAAAAGGATAATTTAATTGTTGCACTAAAAAGGAGCTAATCAAGTTTCATGCTCAAGTTGAGTTGAGATGTACTGACCCAATATCAAATTTGTATTTTTAGATGAAGAAAAGGAACTTGTGCAAGAAGTGTTCAATAATGCAATAGATGCTCTCTCGGATGAAGATAAAAAGTTACCACAGGTTTGGGCTCCCATATTACTACAACATTTCTCTAACATGACGTATCTTGCTATATATGGTGCCTTATGATTTATGTCTCCCATTGTGGGAGAATGTGGAAGATATGTTTTTCTGTCAAAAACCCATGCAGTTTACTCCGAAATTCTATAATGACTAAATAATACAAATAAACTCATAAAATCAAACTCGACCAGCAAATGGTAGACACCAGCATACCATATCACCCTGGAAAATAGGGCTTCCAAATCATGCCCAACAAATCTCACAGATCAATGCTAAACACTCCTTTAATATACAGCGTACACTTTGGCCCCAACCTTTTACTAAAAGCTTGTTGATATAACACCATGTATGTGTTGCAAATATCTTCAAAATACTGTAAACCAACTTATTTTCGTGTATACAAAATTTCACGTTTTTCCGATTGCCGCCATATTCCCGGCTACAAATGTTTGCGTTTTAAGTCTACCATAAACCAGACATTTTCGTGTTTTTCATGCCTTGAACATAGTCACGGATATTTAATTTTGCGAATTCGTACCACTTAAATCATGTGAAATAATTTTTTTGTTTACAGTATATTTGTTTTAATACAGTTGTTAAAGTTAACAGGAATGTTTTATCGATCAGCATTTAAAGCTGTACTTAATGATTTTGCTGGAATCGAGTTATGCTGACTCGTGTTCCTAGTTAGATAATCTGACTTTCACGAAATTTCCATGCCTCTTGTTTATGAAGAACTATGTGGCAATATAAATGGTAGCAGCTGCATATGTGTTTGTAGGTGGAGCATGTGTTACCTTTATTGAAGAAAGGAATCGGAATACATCATGGTGGACTCCTACCTTTACTGAAAGAAACCATTGAAATTCTCTTCTCAGAAGGATTAATCAAGGTGATACAAATATTTCATTTACTTCCACATCATACTGTGGTACTACACTTCCGGAATAATTCAAAAATCTGGGTTTGCTAGGCTAGAAAGAATGAACGTTTATGCAGAAATTAAAAGTTATTTGATGTAAAGTATTGACTAAGTTATGGTTCTTTGAAATACGTATCTTAAGCAAAATTTAATGATAGAACAGTGTTAGATGCAGGGATGTGATTCAGTAGGACCCCTGATTATAACCTTAAAATGTTTGCATTTAATTTACGTCTTATATTCCTCTCTTTTTATCTGCAATTACGAATAAGATTTGGCTGAGCTAGCTACCTGAGGAGAAACAGAAGCCAAAGCGAAAAAACAGAGCTAAATGGAGAAATTTTGGGATTAGGATAAGTAAGCTACTATATGAATACTATACTAGATGGATTGTGTACATAAACTTACTTATAATTTCTTTTGTTTTGCATATTTTAGGCACTCTTTGCTACAGAAACTTTTGCTATGGGACTGAACATGCCTGCAAGAACAGTTTTATTCACCAGTGCCAGAAAATTTGATGGAAAAGATTTCAGATGGGTATTTATGTATTGTAGATTTTCGTTGTAAAGTTTAGTTAAATTCTAAAATAAATTTCTGGGATTTTCTGTTACCTGATAGGCATATAAGACAGTTTGCTCCAACAAAAAGTTCTTGAATTGTTTCGAAGGAAATAGTAAATTTCAGTGTTATAATGATTGTGTTGATTTTGTTATTGTTATGTTACTAGGTGACATCTGGAGAATATATACAGATGAGTGGACGAGCTGGTAGACGTGGATTGGATGATCGAGGTATTGTTATATTAATGATAGATGAGAAGATGCCTCCTGCTGCTGGTAAACTGGTTCTAAAGGTAATATCCTTAGCACACATGTTGCATTCTAAATGATTAGTGAAATGGCACTTTCAAGATTCCGTAGTATACAGCCTAAATGCGTGAATTTGGATATGTCAATACCATGGTAACACATGCATCCTTGACTAAACTTAAATGATATAATGTGATTAAGATCTTGCATAAGATAAGTAGGCCTATATGCCCATTTCAAAGAATACTTTAAACGTAGGTTTGCCGAAACAGAAATTACTGGTTATACCACTCATAGCAGGTCTCTGTGGAATAGCTTTGGAATTTGACACCAAAATGTTTTTATTTTTTCCAAAGAAGAATTATAATGGTAGACAACTTTAGGGGTTGGGGCCAATGCTCTAAATTGGCCCAAAATAAGGCCTGCTTTCATAAAAAAGAAGTGATTCATGCTAGGGTCACTGTCATATCATCATGTCCGGTGACCTTCAGCTACAAAGACTATATATTCAACTATGTTCACTTTTACATCACGTTTACTATTTGGATATATCAATTTTATCTGAGTCTCAGTGTCTCAAGTTAATATTGTCTATGGGACAGAATCTAAAGACCTTATGAATATTAAGAAAAACCATAAATGCTGTCAGGTGTCCTAAGGTTATGTATTTGTTGTTTTTTAGGGTGCACCAGATCCATTGAACAGTGCGTTTCATCTGACATACAACATGGTGTTAAATCTGTTGAGAGTGGAAGAGATCAACCCAGAGTACATGTTGGAACGATCCTTCTACCAGTTCCAGAATTATGCTGCCATACCAGATCTCATAGAGAGTAAGATATTTATTTGATGTACTCACAATGTTTTGTTGTGCTTTTGATCTGTAACCATTGGTCAGATTTCAATGAAACTTGGCAGGGATAGTTGGTACCAAGCCTAGTTATACTGGCAAAGGTCAACAAGAGAAATCATTTTAAGTTGCCAACTTGGTTCACAATAGATGTATAAAAACTTGAGTGCAAACATAACAAAATGTTCGAATATGGCATGAAGTTCTTATTGTCCGTTTATTTCAGAGTTGAAGAAAACAGAAGATGAGTATAACCAATGTGAAGTTCCGAATGAAGACCAAGTCTCGTCATATTATAAAATCAGACAGCAGTTAGATCACTTAAGTAAGGAGTTGATGACATATGTACAGAAGCCACAGTATATAATACCATTCCTACAGCCAGGTCGACTGGTTCATGTCAAGAATGGTGAGGATGATTACCATTGGGGAATGGTTGTGAACTTCCAGAAGAAAGCAAATCAGAGTAAAGTATGTAGAAGCGAAATTGTTCTTTTTGTCTTTTTTTGTATTAAAGTAAAGTACCAAGTTTAGGTAAATTTTGGGGCATGCATCCTTTCAACCCACTGTACATTTACTGTACTCTCAGTCTTTGAGTTGCAAGTCGTCTGTTCTTCTGTGCGGATGGCAACCACGGCAGTCTGCCCATTCATTCACAAGGATAAAGTGGAGTATTGTGGGTTATTCATGCTCACAGAAATTTAGCAGTTGTACAGATTGGTATCAAACATGTAACCTCTTGATCCCTAAGCACATGTCCATTCTCTAGCCCACTGCTCCCCTGAATATATAAATACAGGTATGCACAATTTAATTTGATGTGTATTTTATCCAAATTAATCTTTTCACAGTTATTGTATCCTGTTGCTGAACATTTTTTTCTGATAACCTATTTTTTTGTGTTTGACTGAGACTGTCATAGTGCATGGCCCTTGGGTTTCAACCGTGTCTAATTGGCCAATGACCTCTGGCTTTGAGGGAAGAGATTAAAAGTTAGTGTTATACAAGGAATCTGCAGATCTATGAATACTCTAGATCTTTGCAAATAGACTAGGTATAGCACCGATACCCTTGAGACTACTTCTGGGTTTCCAACCAGTTCATCTCTAGTTGAGTGGGTAACCCTGAGAAGCCTGTCTGAAGTTTCTAGTGCTCCAGCCAAGATTTGAACCAGGGACCTCCTGGTTGATAGTCAAGAGCGCTAACCACTCGGCCAACGTTCCACCCTTCTATTGTCCCATGACAGGCCTCAATAAATCTACTCGTCCGCTCATCCTGCAAATTGTTTTTGTTCTTTATTTATATAGCAGGACGAGTAAGATTTTGCACAATTGTGTCTTGTGCAATTTTGTACATCTTCAATGTGTTATACTTATTCTTATATTTCCTTACAGACGTCAGATTCTGGTCCAGTTTATGTTGCTGAAGTGCTGGTTAACCTTACCAAAGAATCAGCCAAGTTACGCAACTCTGCCATGGTTAAACCTAGTCCACCTAATGTACTTGGTGAAATGCAGGTTAGTTTTCTTGTTTCAAGACCAGTGTTTGTCCACACCCCTTGTGTTGTAGAAGTTACAGTGATAACTCACTTTCTTACAAAAACTTCCACAAACTTATGCTATAACATAAAACAATTTTACTACCTGTTAAAATATTTTGTTTAACTTTCAAGTTTTTGAAAAACATGTTTTTATGCCTCTGATAGGTATTTGAAATAATAATATAAGATATTAGGGATGGACAAGTCTATAGAGTGATCCTTTATTAAGTTGCACCACAGTCGTGGTTAGTGCACTGGATTTGTAACCCCGCAATCTGGGTTTAATCCCAAAGCTGCAGTCATACCTTTTTATGTCAATGTCTATTTTCCACCACATGTGGAAAAGTTGCTGGTTCCATGTGAAAGGTAAATTAGTACTGGTTAAGATACAGTCCAGGAAAACTTGTAAGGTAAATTAGCCATGGTATATAACTAAAAAACTGTTTAGAAAAGGTATTTAACCCAAATAAACAAATTTATTAAGTTGATTTACACATTTCTTTATGTATTTGTTTGATATACATGTCTTGTTTTTTCATTAAAGGTTATACCTGTTATGTTCCATCTCATACAAGAGATAAGTGCTGTCAGATTATATTTACCTAAAGATCTCAGACCCCTCGATAACAGACAAAGTGTGGGCAAATCTATACAGGTATACATTACAAGTTGTTTGAATGTTATGTTTAGTATTGATTCATCAGATTTTGATTAATGCACTAACTCTCATTTAATTATACCTCCCATAACACGTTGTACAAGGGTATACTGGATTCAGCTTGTCTGTCTGTCCCTCCATAGACATATTCTTGTGGATGCAACTTCTCTTACAAGTTTTGGCAGGATGTCCTTCAGATTTTCACAGATGAAGAACCTTAACATGTAGATGTGCATAAAGGCATAGCCCTTGTTCTTTTATTCACTATACAGTATAGTGAAAAATTCTTGCATGATTAGAGATTTCACTGTACAGTCAAACCTGTGTTGGTGGTCACCTAAAATAAGCAACTTCTACTACAGTCAATATCATTAAAAACCAACTGGTCATTCTCTCACATAAAGTGGGGTAAGACATATTGTTTTCATGCTGTAAGTCTGGATGTCTGTCTGACTGTGTCTGGATGTAACAAAGCTCATTCACGATTGTTCTCCTTAAACCTGGATGGATTTCAATGAAACTTGTTATCAAGTCTAGTTGTGCAGAATGGAATTCTATGTTAGTGGATTACTGTCAGAGTAATGGTACTTTGTGGGAGATATACATTTCATGCTAAAAAGCCTTTTAGTGTTTGTATTGATGTACAGGGTGTTTGTTCTCCAAATTTAAATTCATACTAAATTTTATCTGAGCCATGTGCGCAGTGTTAATTTCTTATTTCTTACTTTTGATTCATTTAATACCAGAAAGATAAGCACAAAGGTAGAACCCTCTGGAGTTTAACCTGAAAATTGAACATTCTTTTCAGGTCAGAAAAATACATTATTGAAACTCAAATATTGAGAACGAGTTTTTTAACACTCTGTATAGGTTTATATGTATTCATTGGATGTTTGTTTAAGCTATGGTTTGACTGTATATTATATACATATGTATGTTTTCATTGTCAGGAGGTACAAAAAAGATTTCCAGATGGGTTACCGTTGTTAGATCCCGTTGAAGATATGGGCATCAAAGATAAATCTATGAAAGATGTAGTTAAGGTAACATTCCATATAGAAAAGTTTTATTAATTAGCAACATGTTTGAGAATTGTTTGCATGGGAGGCTATAGTATCTGTATCTAACTTCAAATACTCATCATATAGCCTCAAGTTCTAAAAGCGTGTATTCCATTCCAAAACCATAAATCAATATGGTGACAAACTATGTCAGTAAATCTGTTACTTAGGACGGCTGCATTAAAACCACACAAAAATTACTTACAAAATGTTTGCAGTACTCAGGCATGGTTAATGTTTTGTTTTTCATCTAATAAATTAATATACTCTCAAATTCTCTTTTAAGAAATGATTTTCATTATTTTTTTCCAGAAAATTGAAGCATTTGAGCACAGATTGTTTTCACACTCGTTGAATAAAGAGCCCAAGTTACAAGAATGGTATGGTCTTTATGAGCACAAAGTTCAGGTAAATAATTGTAAAACAACTTTGGTCCTAGCTTGTTAAAATTGAGATCATTCTACATGCACTTAACTTGGTTTTTATGCCCCCGTATCGATAGATCGGGAGGCATATAGTGATTCACCTGTCTGTTCGTTTGTCCATTCGTTCGTTCGTTCGTTCGTCCGTCCGTCCGTCCTGGTTAACCCAAATTGATCGTTTCTTCTAGCATTAATATGGCTTGCTACAAAGCTTTCATACTTGCATGGATGTTGTATATGAACACTCTCCACACGCCTGTATCACCTGACCCCATTTTGACCTTCACCTTGACCTAATTTTGGACTTAGTCTTATTTATAGACAAGGCTTCCACAGGGGGCATAAGCGTTTATTGAACGCAGTCTTGTTTATTCTCAAATTGTTTCATTTAATACAATTAACGCAGAACACTACTATTTACGATAAGCCCTCTAGACCTGATGTAAAACATGGTCTTAATATCATGTTGCAAACTATCCCAGATATGGTCTAAATAGATCTGGATATTGGTAGCACATTATGCTTGGCACTATTTCTATGAAACCATTGGTCAGAATTATATTTTCTTCAATTTTGTCTGTACTGATTCTTTGCAATTGGTGGTATTTCAATGAAATTTCACTTGACTATGTAGCTAATATTGTCTTTTAATTGCATTAGGTTTCCAAACTTCAGGCAAGAAAATTTAATGTTGATGTACAGTTTTGCATATCTTTCTTCTGATTTAGTATATTGTCTTTATTTGAACTGTACATTTCAGATAGCTAATGAGATTAAAGCAATAAAAGCAGAATTAAAGAAAAAGAAATCACTGTTACAAATGGATGAACTGAAATGTAGGAAACGAGTACTGAGACGTCTTGGTTACTGTACAGCTTCCGATGTGATAGAACTGAAAGGAAGAGTAGCCTGTGAAATGAGCAGGTACGTAACTGTGATATATACAATACAGCCTTTATTTGCCAGTCAGCTTTCTGCTGAAATATGGCAGACGTATGAGTGCCTCCACCCGTATTTGAGCCTCAGTTGCAAGCATGCTAACCATTGAGCTACGGAACCAAAAATAGTATACAGTCAACTCTCGTTATCTCGAACTCGCTTATATCGAATTTTCCGTTTTGTCGAAGTTTTTTTCAAGTCCCGATTTTTCTCCTTCTTTGTCTATATGAAATCTCGAGACCCATCTCTTATTTTAATAATAAAAATTTATATTCCTTTCAGTGGTGATGAATTGATGATTACTGAGTTATTATTTAATGGTGCATTTAATGATCTCACTCCACAACAAGCGTGTGCGTTATTGAGTTGTTTTGTCTTCGAGGAGGGAGGTAAAGATGTTCCCAAATTGGTGGAAAATCTGGCCGGTCCTCTAAGATTGTTACAGGTATTGTATGATATTATAAATCTATCATTTATAGTTTGTGTCTTTGTCTTGTTTGAGAAAAATGGATTGTTTACCAGGTTTTATATTGGAATAAGTGCTGATTGGAATGCTGAATTCAGCTGGTATTTATGTCTCCAACAGAAACTATTTCATCCAAAAACATGAAATAAAATGTTTTTTCCTTCAACGCACATACTGGGCTCAGTACTAGCCCATGCCAAGGTTATGTACAACTTAGTATGAATCTATTAGTAAATAAGTCATTGTAAATTATGTCAGAACACCAATATTATACATTTCTCGACAGCCTTGTGGTAGAGTGCTGGAGGTTCTGGGTTCGATCCTAAACAGTGTCATACCAAAGACGAAATAACAATGGTTCCAGTAATTTCCTTGCTATGAAACTCGGCATAAAAGGGAAGCTGGCTCTCATACACTTGTGGTGATGGATGTCAAAAGTGATTAATATAAGTTGGAAAATTTTGTTTCACAATCAACCTAAAATGAATAAGTATCTAATAAAATTCTTAACCATTATTTAGGACACAGCCAGAAGAATTGCTCGAGTAAGTAAGGAAGCTAAGCTGGATATTGATGAAGAAGAATATGTAGCACAATTTAAACCCACAATGATGGACGTGGTTCATGCCTGGTGCAATGGTGCTAGCTTCTTTGAGATCTGCAAAATGACGGAAATATTTGAAGGTAAGGACAATTATTTTTTGTCTTTGTCAGTAAAGCTGAAAATTAAAGTTATTGATACGAGGATGAATAAGAACACTTCATAAACCAGGAATACTTGTTACATGTATTATTATTGGCAAATTATGTCTCCCACGTATAGTGCGGGAGACATATTGCTATTTGCTGGATGTCTATGTGGATGAAAGGATTTATCACATAAATACCGTGTTCTTCCATGTGAAAAAAAAGAGGGAACAATGTTCTCCTACAAGTGTGATAACAAATGCGTGCCGTCACCAGCTTTTTGTCTGTTTAAATTCGTTATTTCGGACAATGTTTTGACTTGTAACAAAAACAAATTATCAAGCTCGCCAAAGGCTGGCTTAATAACCCATGTTTTCTAGACTCGTTAAAAAAATGTTAATCTCCAAAGACATCTCTTAACCAATTGTCGGATTTCAATGAAACTTCACTTGAATACTTGGCAGCAAGCCTAGTTGTGCATATTGGCAGGAATGTTTGATCAGATAATTAATGCCCTTAGTGGGAGACATACATTTTTGTGTCAAAAACCTTTCTAGTTTATTATCGTACATGCTTCAATAGCTCTTCACAGTTGAGGTAAATATATCCATCTCTCCATAAACAGGTAGTATTATCCGCTGTATGAGAAGACTAGAGGAGACATTGAGGCAGATGGTACAGTGTGCTAAAGCTATCGGAAACACAGAACTAGAAAACAAATTTAATGAAGGTATTGTCATAGAAATAATAAGTTTGTGAATAAATTATGAATGCCTGATCGGGCAAAAAATTGTCAATTTATAACTATATCAGAGGTCAAACACTAGGATTACATCATGTTATGAGTTAATACCTGACCTCAAAACAAAACTATACCGCTGTATAGATGCATTTATTCACAGAATCCACTTAGAAGCTACCATCCACCCTGAAAATCTGTATGCATAAAAAATACAAAGCACTCATTTGTTTCCTGTTGATTAGTCTTGGCAAAATAAACAAACTTTAGAATTTAGTTTGGAAGAATACAGGGTTAACGAGAATAATTGGTCTCTTGCTTGCCACTTTGTGTATTGGTAAACATCTTGGTATAATGTATAAACAAATAGTGCCTCAAACAGTTTTGGCTCAAACACTTGTGAAACCTCGAACAGGCTCTTCAGTACTGGCACAATAATGATGTACGAGTATACAGTAAAAACAGGTAGGTGGCTCAAACTATGTCCCAGTCCGAAACGAGTTTGAGGCATCTAAGTTATACAGTACTGTAAACAAATAACTAAGAGCTTTACAAGTGATGTAACTTGTTGATCAAATTCATTGTTTGTATGTTGACATGTTGTCTTGCAGGGATACGAAGTATGAAGAGAGACATTGTGTTTGCTGCCAGTTTGTACTTATAGTAGATACATATACCCAGATCTGACAACATACATTCATTGTGAACTGTGCTTACTTTATGTGGGTTGGCCATCAACCATTGGTAAAGATGAGGTGGTCATCTGTGGATGTTTGTAAATACTTGCCACCAAGTATTGATTATACAGAACTGCTTCAATAGGATCTTCCTACAATAACTTGCTGACCTACTACTTTGCAGCAGTGGTCCTGATTTCAGACAATTGTTTTCAAGACAAAAAACCTATGTAATAGGTTTAAGGCTTTGTTTTTCATCTAAAATGATCATGTAATCTTAGTTGGTACTTTAGATGAAGAAATCTTTTCCCATGCAAGTTGATTTTGCCATAACATCTTGCACAGATTGATCACTTATGAGTGGTAGAAGTATAATTATCTTCTCACAATCAAAAATTGGGTTCAGTGTTCATATTCTACTGTTGACCTTTTTCTGTTTTTCTGTCTCCCACACATAGTGGGGGGGGGGGGGGTAGGGGCATATTCGTTTTGTGTTGGATATCTGGATAGATGCCACAAAGTTTATCTGTGCTGGTCCTTATCGATGGGTCGGATTTAATTTGAAACTTCAAATGAGTACTTGGTACCAAATCTTAACTGTGCATATTGTCAAAAAGTTTAGGTCGGATGAATATTGCCAGAATTACGTCCCTTTGTAGGAGACATATGTTTTTATCAAAACCCTTTCAGTTGTATAAGTTTTCTTCTTGTGAAGATGTAGAAGTTTTTGATGAAAGAGGACCTTTCTCATTGTATTATATGCATCTGTGTAATTCTTGTATATAACATCATTTCATACTCTAATCATGATTAAACATTTTTTATCGTATCTCTTTTGTTGTTTTAATGCATTTGTTTGTTGTTAAATCAACAGAGCACAACATACTTCAGGTAAGCTTTTAAAATCTTGAAGTATCAGCCAATTGGGTACTGCTTTATCAAAGCACTTATGAAAATCTTAAAATTACTCTCAAATTTGATTAAATCTTTATGAAATAAAATCAAGACAAAGTTCAAGACAAAGTTCAAGACTGCGTTGAAAAATCAAAGTAAAACCTTGTTTACACTATTTTACTTCTCCTTTATGGATCACAATGTACGTCTGTATAATACACTGGCCAAGTTTGAACTATCCAAGCATCAAGTTTGAACCATCCAAGCATCATGATCAAGTTTGAAATATCCAAGCATCAAGTTTTGTACAATTTTGCTTAGCCCTTTAGGAGGAATGTGTTGTTTCAATCAAAGTGTTCAGTAGTGAATGCATGATTCTAATATACAACAAAAGTCTGGTTGTCAATGAATTGTAGCAGATGGACACAAGATGATCACAAATAGCTCACCATCAGCACATTGAGCTTGGGTGAGTCCACAAAAATGAATTAACAACAGAAACAACATTAAGTGTTTAAACAATTGGACTGAAGAACACCAGTTTATTTGATAATCAAACAAGTGTACATAATTATGTATATGTTTATTACTGTTATAACTGATACAAAACAGACACAATGACTTACAATGTAAATATGGAAAATCAACTGGAACATTAAAAAAGCAATCTGGAATTGAAAACCAAGTTTATGATTTCCAAAGTGTTGGATTATTCTCATGGTTTTATTTCCAAATTACTATATTTTGTAAACATTGTATGTAATTAAAGGGACTGCCTCACATATTGGTGTATTGAAAAAATAAAATTGTCAAATATCCGCGTAATTTGGTATAGTTGCCTGTATATCCCATAAACAACCACACTGACATAAAAAATAACTTGAGAAACTTCGGCATTTAGTAGTTATTTAGTCTTTTTACATCAAAAATTCTATAGGGTATTAATACCCTGTAGAATTACCCCTACTATTACTCAAATTGCCTTAAATTTGTTTGCATTTGATGAAAACAAATCGAAAAACGAACCAAATACCTCACTGATGTTTATGCTGTAGTTAGTTGATGTAACAGTTCGATCATGTGTGAATTACATAATTCACAAAGCATGTTGAAAGAAAACTTAGCGTTTTTTTTCCAAGAAAAAAATACCCAGTGGGTGTTATCGAGAGTGGTTAAAATTGCTTATTTGCACCAAATCTTTTATAAAGCAACCGTCAGTGGCTTTCTATTACATCAATACTTGGTTAGGTTTGAAAATCACGATATACAAAAATTTTAGCCCAATCTGTGAGGCAGCACTTTTAACATATGATTTTGATAAGGTAAAGTCCCTTACAGAAATCTAGAGCTCTAGTTAAAGTAGATGTGTCTCCATATTATTAATATCATAGTGAACTGAAGTACATGTAAAAGAGGAAATACCAATACAGCGTACAAAACTAATTTATAATAAGAAAATTGTTTTCAAAACAGTTGACCCACAACTACTTGGTGCCACAGGTGTGTTGATGAACTTCAAAACTATTCAAAATACTTTAATAGACACAAAGATCTAAAAATAATGTTAAACAACACAATTAATTATTTTTTTAAAACCTGCATGACACCTCAGCTTTAACTTATGGTTGCTAGAGTTCTATGCTAATTGCTTCCAATGTGTTGGCCAGTACAAGTTTTTCCAATCCAAATGTTTCATAATCTAAATTATGTAGCCGAAATTGAGCAAAAGTGTTTTATTAAATTTGTAGTGTACACTGCCCTCCAAAAGTTCCTTCACAGCCCTCAAATTTTAATTCAAAACCTTTGAAAATGATTGCTTTTTTATCTGATGATTTTCTTATTTTGTTGGTATTATGTTATTTGACACCAAGAACATTTGTAAATTTTACACAGGTGTTAGTCAATTGAAGTAAATCATATAATTTGAAGAGTGTGCAGGAACTTTTGGAGGGCAGTGTATATAGGGTTGAGAAAATGACGGAGAAATATGGAAGTAAGCTCTCTAGGTAGGTAGCCTTGCCATGATTTATCCATTAGGGCGAATATTGTTGCATCTCCCAGTTAATGTTCTCTCTGGCGTTCTGTTTGATGAAGCGTATAAGAAACATCCCATTTCTTGGCATGCCCGAACCAGCACTACCTGAAACTGTTAAAAAATGTTCACACTGATAAATGAATAAAGAAACATGGTTATCAAACGGCACATATAACTTTCAGACGATAATTCTGGCCTTGTGTGTACTAAGATAACCACTATACGGTTGGCTGTCCGCTTGTTTCAATTGTTTTGTGAATGATAATGTTGCCTTAAAATTATTATGCACAAATCACTGGCTTTGAATTAGAAGGTCTTAAGTACATAAATATTTTGAGAAAACAAGTAAAAACTGTCTGAAAACTACTCTTTACTTATGGAAAAACAAGCTTTTTAAACTTCAGTCACTTATGATGTTCATGAAAATAGTCTCATAAGAAGCGCCTTGAAATGCAGATTTCAAATATGCACGAGTATTATAAGGTCGTAAGTACGACCTTCTAATTTTAAGCCAGCGAAATATCGACATCGGAAGTGCATTAATTTTGTCACTATTTGTAAATAAGGCAAGTACTGTTATCGTCTGCATTAGTCAGGGGAAGCAACCCAAACACTTAATTCGAGTATTCATATTCATGATTGCCTCCCTTTATGGCCATTTCGATAAATATAAAGCAAACAACTTCAAATGCGGGGTCCTAAAAAGTCTGAATAATCCGGATAATTTTCACTGGAAAGAATGAACTTTCAGAGGAAAGTAAGTTATCTGACAAAAAGCATTGGATAAGTTGTGGTCAATGATATTCTTATTTCATAGAACAATCTTTTAAAACAGAGTTTAGGGTTAGAGATGTGTGCAAATGCCACCCGAAACAGATTTGCGTCTTATTTTCGTGAGTGGGTATTATACTTCGATCAGTATGATCCCTTAACGTTATTGACAGTTCCTGCTGACGTGAAGGCTTATAAAACAATATAATATGTTTACCACCCATTGATGATGCGGATGCTGATGATGTATAGTTGTTACTGCTGGGGAATAGTATTGTACCAGGGTTATAGAATCCGGTCCCTGTGTTAGCTAAACCACCAGGATATACTGAAACACACAAACATTTTCTACTTGATAGACCCGTACGTGTATCGTCTTTAGGCGCATGTGGGTATACGGACACGCTGGCTGGATGACAACCTTGCATACGAATTCTTGATTCGACAATATTGCGGGTGGACGTGGAAACTGTGACGACTGACTGTAACTATAATCACCATCTGGCATATGTCTAGAATACTATTCCATAGAGAAGTACAAACTGACTATAATGTAATGGACTTTACTAATATTTGTATTCAGTTGTATTTTCGCCAATGTGATGTAGCTTCGGTGCTAAGATGTCTAGTCGAACGTCTGTATTTTACAATTGTGAGCATTACATTTCATAACATCCGTGTCAGTATAAATACTATTATATTTAGTTATGACCCGAACTATATTATTAGCGTCATGTACGCTTTAAATGTCCGTCAATTTTGGCACAAAATAAGTAAGTGACTTAGTGACTTATCAACTTATTCGTATACTAGTACCACAATGATTTAAGCTGTGCACATAAACTGTTTACAAATGAGCATAGGCCTATATAGTCCACGGATATACACAAATGTATTTCCGTGTATAGTCTTAGATAACTGGTTACAGTCTCTGGGACCAGTAGACCTTATAGTACACGAATCGGAAGTACACCAGGGTTCAACTTACTTTCAGGGACCGGGCTACTGGCCCTACTACCCCCTCAAAATGGAGAACAACAAATGCAAGCATTGACATGAGCTTAAACGAGGACCAAATGATCGGGCTTTTTCTAAACTGACTCGGAATCTGATTTGAGCCGAGTTTAGCATTATTCGGGTACTGTTTTATCAAAGCAATTTTACAACTACAAAGTGTAACTAGGGGATCTGCAATATCAAAAATAATTCAGTTCAATGAATTCATTTAAACCACATATCGCTGGCTTAGAATTAGAAGGTCGTAAGTAGGTTGTACGTAGACCATAATTATTATAAGACTCATGCATATTTGAAATCTTCTTATGAGCTTATTCTCATAAAAATCAGAAGTGGTCATGTTGACCCAACTAAAGTTTAAAAAGCTTTTTTTTCATAAGTAAAGAGTAGACCTACTTTTCAGACAATTTTTTCTTGTTTTCTCAAAATATTGATTTTGTACTTACGCCCTTCTAATTCTAAGCCAGGATATGTCCCCAATTGACAGCAGTTGTTTTACTTGAACGTAATTAAAGATTGTCCTAAGTACTTTGTTAGCACAATTTACATGATGTACTTTAAGCATAATGTACTGTATACTCACGTGTTTGTATGGTGTATGTTGCTTTAATGGCGTTGTCCCAACCAACATACGACAATACACATTCCGCTCCTCGTCCATTCATAGAAGCATCCAGATTCAAGGGCAGATAACTCGCAACATCACCGTATCCTAGCAACAGAAAATTGATATACATGTAAATCCACGTTCTACGATTAAATTTTAGATTCTTAGACGACCGAGAATTATACTACCAAAAAAATGTATATATATATATATATATATGCGTACACAGGTGCTTCATGAATATTACGCTGGTTTAACAAGAAGTTGTGTGCGTGTAAAACAGGGTAACTTACAAAATTATACAAAAGAAATACATTACGATGAGGTCCGAACTTGCACCTTTTCTGACTATAATGGTTCTAATGTCCAGTGGTTTGCTGTCATAAATTTATACGAATTGCTTTTAGTTGCCATATATTCCAACCTTTATCGAATAATTGTTAAAGCCATACAATTATTACTGTCACGACTATATGTCATGCTCGAAATTAAACAAGTATAGTTATGCATATTTGCTTTTGCTAATTCATATTTTTTACGTACTCATGTTTGTAGATAATGCATAATCGTTTGTAATATTCAACTTTTCATAGATTTTCCTGATAAAATTTGGGGAAAAAAATAAAAAGTTTGACCCTGACGTGATTCGAACACGCAACCTTCTGATCTGGAGTCAGACGCGCTACCGTTGCGCCACAGAGTCAGTTGCAAATTGATAGCTCAAATAAATAGGTTATTAAACGTACATGTAGTATAAAGCCTATAGCCTAAACGTACTTTATCTATGCTTTATCTATAACGATTGTCAGTAGACTTGTAACTTGGTTATAAAGTAAAACCTATACATGTATAATAATATTAGATCTACCCTGGGGTTGCTTGATGTATACGTACTATTTATGAACCTATTTAGAATCTATATGATTATCTTTGTCGCGTTAGAATATAACCTACATTATAAGCCAATGAAAACGCCGCATTTTCGCGGTTAAATGAAAATTTAATCATTAACATTTTCTCTTAACAGACTTGACGTCTTGCGTTGGCGCTAATTTCTATCGGCCAATCAGAATGCAGAATGTTATATTCTAAGTTAGGTAGAACATATTAAGTAAATTTTAATGACTAAAAAGGCCTCGCTTCGCTTCGCTCGCTCCGCCCTTTTAATCATTAAAATTTACTTAATATGTTCTAACTATAACATAGTAAGTGCAATATACTAACGTACTTAGTTAAAAGACGCTTGGAATATCTATATATGTGCATGAATTATATATGATTGAATTCAATAACGTCTGCCAGGGGCGTAACTGGAGCATATTTGATTGTACTCCTAATGCTAGGGGGGTCTGGGGGCATGCCCCCCCCAGAATTTTTTTTTGCAGGGAAACGATTTCCTGGCATTTGAGAGTGTGAGGACTATATTTTTACGCCGTGCTTTAAGACAGAAAATAACTAAAAACTAACTTATATACATGTTTTTTTTTCGTTTTATTTTTTACACGTAGGCCTACATGTAATATAGGCCTAACTACGATTTTTCAAAAGGTGGTGCGGAATCAGGTCGTGAAGAGGTGACGGGGGATGTTTGGATAAGGAGGGTGTGTAGAGCTGTTTCTCTTTGACGGAGGTTGTGGCTCAATGCACAGAACATTCATTGGACAAGCGAAGCGTGCTAGAACAAAAATGCATTCCGTTTTCTAACCTGCATGAAACACAAACTCGTTCTATATTTGATGTTATTCCAAGAAGCGAAGAAGAAGAAAATTGCATTGTTTATCTGACCACACAAACCCTTTCTCTACTTTATATAAGTTTTCACTGTAAAAACAAACAGTGAGAAGAAAATTCCACTGCATCTGACTGATGCATACCACACAAACTCTTTTTAACTATTTACTGTTAACATTAATGAGCGAGCGAAGCAAAATGGAAAAATGGCTTTGTTGATCTAAACAGCATGTCAAGTAGAAGAAAAACGCATTCTTCATCATATCAGTGTACCAGACAAACTTGTGCTCTAATTGAAAATGGTCCATAATCAAGTAATTGAGCGAGCGAAGCGAGTTAGAAAAAATGCAAATTGTTTATCTGAACAGCGTGTCACAGGCTCGTTCTTAACACGGACCTTCAAGAAGTGTTATCTAATTCCCTGCTCTAAATTTGTAGACATTTACTGAAAAAAGTTATTTTGCGAGCCAAATATCATACAAGCATTGCTTATCTGAACAGCTGGTCACAGACTCGTTCTAAATTTGAAGATATTGACTGAAGCGAGCGAAGTGATCTTGAAAAAATGCAAAGCCTTTTATAATTTTCATCCACTAAAATGCATTGTTGATTGAACAGCATACCAGCTAGACGAAAATGCATTCTTATCCCTTGCAGCACACCAGACACACTTGTACTCTACTTGAAAACTGTAATATGATAGTTATTTAGCGAGCGAAGCGAGCTAGAAAAAATGCATTGTTTATCTGAACAGCGTGTCACAGACAAGCTTGAAGATATTTATTGAAAAAGTAAACTTGCGAGCGAAGCGAGCTTTACAAAAAGCAAAGTTTATAAATTTCACCAAATTAAAAGAATAAATATACCTGAGAAATGATGGATCTTTATAATGGATATTATAAAGTGAATTGTTTGTTCACACATTGTATCTACATGCCCCTCACCCCCCTTAGACTCTGATTTTTATTAGTGAATTCGAGTTTTCATTTTTTTTAAATTTATTTTGTCCAGATTCGAATTGTACGCAGGGGCGTAGCTAGAGGTATTTGAATGTGTACGCAAGTAGGCTAGGGGGTGTGGGGGCATGCTTCCCCGAAAAAAATGTGTTCGCTAGAACGTCTCTGTTGCGTTCTAGCGTGATTTTTACATCGTCTTTAACATTATCTTACTGATAAAACAAGTTGTTTTTGTTTCTATGAAGCTTTTAATATTGTTTCTAAGAAATGCTGAAAATAATAAAGGCTTAACCCTTTTAGGGCTAAGGCATCAGTTTTTATTGAATTTTTCGGTCATTGATCTTTTCACTTTTTAATAAGCATGACCTAGCATGTGTACGCAGCTGCGTATTCTGCGTACAGGTAGCTACGCGCCTGTAATTTATAGTTAGTAGTATCTCAGAGCCATATAAAACATCTATACCGTAAATATAATTTTATGCAGACAGGGGCGTAACTAGGCGTACTCCTGTACGCCCGTGCGTACAATTCGAATCTGGACAAAATAAATTTTATGCAGTCTGCGTGCTCGAAAAAAAGCTTTGTCTATCTAAGAAGAATGCATACAAACCTGTTTTTTAACTGAAAATATTGATTTTAACCGATTTAGGGCGAGTGAACCGAGCTAGAAATCAAAGCACTGAGAGTGCTGCTGAGAGGCGATCTGGTTGCTGCTACTAAAGCTTAAAGCGACTTTACACGTTTAATGTTCGTTTTCTTACTGTCGATCTTGTCTTGAATGTCAAAATAGGCATATGTGACTATAAAGGCATGTTGGGTATCTAAATAATTGGAAATAGGGGCATATTAATTTATATGTAATACGTGTATTGAATACGTATATCAAAAGTTGCTTAAAAATAATACTACGCGCCTATTTATCAGATGCTACAGTATCTTCTTGTAATCACTAGCCGCTTTCTATAGATGTCTCACGCTGTGAGGGGCCCTTTTGACAACTATAGAAAGCGGCTAGTATATAGCCATACCATATGATTACATTACAGTACTTCGTAGACGATATACGATTCATTGATAAAACCATCACGTGACCCGGGTCTGAAGTTTCTAAAAATAGCTATACAGCCGGGACATTTTATGAACACGTCATTTTCATATTATGAAACAAGTCCGATATGGCCTCGGCGGAGTGATTTTCTGCAAACATGTTATAGTTAGAACATATTAAGTAAATTTTAATGATTAAAAAGGTCGGAGCGAGCGAAGCGAAGCGAGGCCTTTTTAGTCATTAAAATTTACTTAATATGTTCTAACTAACTTAGAATATAACATTCTGCATTCTGATTGGCCGATAGAAATTAGCGCTAACGCATGACGTCAAGTCTGTGAAGAGAAAATTTTAATGATTAAATTTTCATTTAACCGCGAAAATGCGGCGTTTTCATTGGCTCATAATGTAGGTTATATTCTAAATCGATTTAACGAACAGTTTCACAATAATTGTTGATCTTAGAATAAACAAATGTTGCTGATTGAATTAAATCAGTTTAAAAATTTGGAGGAACATATGAAGCAGTATTAGGAATGTTGACAGTTTCTGGAACTCCTTGAATGCGGATTCACATAGCAGCCTAAAGGCGATTCAGATTGTATTAATAAATGGGCAATGGTAGTAAAGAGAGGCTATCGCCTCTCAAAAACTGTTTGCTACATAAACTCATTCCGTACTTGCTAATTTTCACGGGGTTGAGGGGTGGATAAATTGTAAATAGGTCTGAGGCCGTGCTCCCTTAGTTGTTTTGAAACAGTAGATCTATCTGGTGCGATGTGAAGTACCTTTTTGGTATTGGAAAGGACAAGGCTTTATTGCAAAATGAAGCCAATCATAGTTCTTATTTATGGGTTATAAAATTATTAATATTGCGCATGCATATCGGTTTTTCTAAATCTGATTTCTGAGCATTTTATGAGGAGGGGTTTATGTTATAGTTAGAACATATTAAGTAAATTTTAATGATTAAAAAGGGCGGAGCGAGCGAAGCAAAGCGAGTCCTTTTTAGTCATTAAAATTTACTTAATATGTTCTAACTAACTTAGAATATAACATTCTGCATTCTGATTGGCCGATAGAAATTAGCGCCAACGCAAGACGTCAAGTCTGTTAAGAGAAAATTTTAATGATTAAATTTTCATTTAACCGCGAAAATGCGGCGTTTTTATTGGCTCATAATGTAGGTTATATTCTAAAGCAAATTAAGAGTTATAGTAGATTTTTATCTGAGCCAGTTCAATTCGCTCTTTAGAGCATAGATGTTTTCCAACAGCTACTTAATACAATATTTTGAGTGATAAACGTTATTTTGCGAGCGCGAAAAATGCATACTTTATGTTGTTTTCACGTAGAAAAAAGACAAAATACCCATGCTCCGTGGGCGTGCAAGCACACATGTCCTATTTCAACAGTTATGCAAAGTATTAAAACAGTATATGCCTATGAACTCTGAAGAGATTATACGTGGGGTGATCAAAAAGAAATGAGATACATGCTGTAATGACAATGACTAGTACAATTATAGTAAGAAACTAAGAATACACGTAGTTGTACATCCATTAAACAATATACCCTCTCTCCGTTTGCAGAGTTTCTTAGATACCCATCCATTATTTATAAAGATACCCGCAGTTCCGCAACCTGGAATAGCATACAGCGACTCGCTGCACACAAATGACCATAACAATAGTAATAACGAAAGGGATTCGGTACATGTTCACACAATTTATGTATGAATAGTTGATAAATGAAACTTATCCGTACAAAGCATGTATATAGCCTGCGGGAACCTTTACATCCCACAATATAACGAACGCCCCTCATACAAAGTGTAGATTCATATTGAAAACGTAATAGATCGATCGAACTGAGTTCAGACTATTTATACGTTGATTCCTAATGTGAATGCTTAAGCAATGTGCGATGGGTTGCGTCGGACTTCCACTACAGAAACAAGCAAAGTTTCAAAACAAAATTCGGAACTGGTAACCGTACACTACCATGGCTACATAAGAAAATTATGAATTGTTAACAGGATTACACGTAGATATTAAACTTTCAAATTTCAATCATAACTTTCAACAGTTTTTCTAAGACATTGCTTAACGATGGAGATGAACAGAAAAGTGTTAACGCTTGCCACATCGGTCGCGTTTATTTTCGTGTTTGTTTGGTTTGTCGTGTTGGTGGATGCTTCTTGTCGCAAGGTGCAAGCTTACAATGACAACTCGCTTGATGACTACGTCTTTAACACTTTCCTCTTGGATGAAGTCACTGGTACAGAAACATTGTCACAGTGTACTGTTAAGTGTCAGAGGGAGACAGATTGTGTGAGCTTCTGTTATCACCAGGGGGAAGGAAAGTGTCGCTTACATAACACAGGATTCCATACAACAACTGATGGTGCTGTTGCAGAGGGATGGAAATGCTATTTGCATAGTGATGGAAACTGTCCCCTGACAGATGGCTTCGTACATTTCCGAAGTTCCAATCTATGTATTCATCTGTACGCTGGTACATACGTTTACACACAAGCCCACGCGTACTGCGAGAACAACAATGCCAGCCTGATTTCATTACAAACCACAACCAAACTACAGGCATTTGTAAACCTTCTTGATACCGTTTTTGACGGACACATTGATCGATTACATTACGGACTGGGAAAGGTAAATTCGGTTTGGAAATGGGAAGACGGGTCTCCGCTTGGAGCAGAGGCGAGTTGGCTTCCTGGTCAACCGTTATGTGATAGCCCTTACTCGAATATATGTGACTGCGTTGATGCTAGAAAACCCAAAAACTGGGAATGGAACGATAATGATTGTATTAGCCAAAACATTAGCGTGGTTTGCGAGACAATATTACAGTAATGCCATTTTAGATGATTCGCATGTGCTTTGTCTAGCGGTACAAGAGGTATCAAATAATTATATAATTTATGAAGACAATATTATTAATCTTGTGGAAATAATAATAATAATAAAGACTTTATTTTACGAGGAAACCCATTTGAAAATTAAATTAAATGGCAATCTTCCATGAGATCCTCAACAATAAATTGTCTTAACAGTTTTGCTCGGCTACTTGTAAAGATAGATATATTTGAGGAAACCATAAAAAGCTTGCATATATAACAGAAACAGACTTCTAAAAGCATAATATTGGTATACAAGAAAATGTGCAGGTATGAAATCTCAATGTGTAGGTTATGTTGGATTGGGAAAATTATTTGTATTTTTGACGTTTTCTTTTTGAAATATACAAAATTTCTTTTTTGACAAAAAGCAGTGTACCAAAAAAACCCTGATTAAACAGCATAGGCCTAATGTTTACTTGAATGCAATAAGTAGACCATCACTTACATTAAATGAAATTCATCCAAAATAGCATTTCAATTGCTCCGATAGATATTCTATTATTATCATTATGGTACCCAAAGAAAGCTACATGTAATTCTAATACGGGGCGTGGGTAACAAAATATAAGAAATTATTAGACTCCAATGATACAAATAAAGTTTATCATTGCTAATGGGTTCAGGCTACTATGACAATGGCATTGCTATGTGTTATTAGTACATGTATCACCATTTGTTTCTTTCTGTTATCATCTATATATATGTTTAAAGGTGGTACGCGCGCCTTTTATCTAACGATCGAGCTTTCTCCGAAACTTCTTAAAATGACAGAAAAATAATCTAAAACAACATTGAAATCATAAAAATGATACGTCACCAGCCTCGTTTTCGACATACATGACTTTTTGATGACCGACCATTGTGTTTTGTTCATTTTATCTATTTCTTGCATAATTATATGACACCTTTATGTATATTTTAAGATTCTAAGATTTTTATTATATCAACTCACTTTTAAACAATGCATGATATCTGTGTGTTCAATGGCTATTCCTATTGACATTAGTCACAATTCCGGCTGCCTGGTGAATACATTCAGTATGTGTGAATGATAAATAGTTACCCTACCCACTTGCAAAAACGAGTGATTTCAATTGACCGTCAAAAAATATCTAACGATCGAAAATATTTAAAATTGATTTAAGAATCATAAAGAACACCAGTTTAGTCTAATAAAAATTAGTGAACACCAGCCTTTTTTGGGAGCTATTCACCAAAAAGTACTCATTTTGAATAAATTTGCATAAATTAACCTAATTTGCATATTGGAATGAAAGTGTAGCTACTAATTCATATAACTAAATCATGCACTACATATTTTATATAAGCATAATTATGCATTTGAACAATTGTAATTGACTTATTGTACACCCATAGTAGCCTACTTCACAATTTTGCCGTTCCCACCCACTTTTCATACATGCAAAAAATAAAAAGTTACAATATATCTATTTTGTGCACTACTATTATGTTTATCGTCATTAATTAATTAACACTGATTGATATGCGATCATTGAAACTAAATTTCATGTTTGCTCTTATCTAATACGAATATGAAATTTCGGGCATACGCACAAAGTAGCTCTGACCTCCTTAACGTTCATATACATTTGTCTGACTGTATATTGCGAGTATAGAGCATTGTCGCCATCGTACTGTCGCGTTGTCGCCATCGCACCATCGCATTGTCGCCATCGCACCATCGCACCGTCGCCATCGCACCATCGCATTGTCGCCCTCTGGATTTAAATGTGTAACCACGATGGCCCTAACGGTATTCCGTACCTATAAAATATGGTCGTGAGTCTACATGGTCATTACTATAGGGTGTTGAAGAACATATTGCTTATAAACAACTTTTACATTTGTTATTGATTATTTATTTCTAGAATATGTTTTAGCTTCTCTACGAAAAAATCCTATGCTTATAATTGTATGAATAGTACATTCTGAAATAAATGCATTGCAAATTAAATACATTGGTTGTGTTATATGTTGTATATTTTCAGCCATTCGCAGGTCATTTGCTAGACCGTTAGTAACTAAGACCAGTCTATTTCATATCCTTTCCGCTACCATTTTTGGGGGCTAGGAGAAATCCATATGGTCCATATACCCCGTCCCTGAGACATTATTGACTTGCAGCACTGATAAAAACTCGTAACATCCGGATGCTACACAACTGGCCGAAAGTGAAAGTAGGCAACATTGTCAACATTTCGACTAAAAGTCACCGGAAATGACGACGTGACAGTGACCCCTGCGTGAAAAATTGGTAGGCCTAATTTTGGCTCCTTTAGGGCACCGATCCCGACCCCTTTGTCTAGCCTTATATTCCTTCTATAGAAAAATAAAAACTTTTTGGCGCTAAATGTTAATGCAATTCCACATGGATGCGTACCGCTATGGTGGGTATGACCAGTAATTTCAGTTTTGGAAAACCTATGTTCAAAGCCCTCTTTAAACGGGACCAGCGGCCCCAAAAACCTGTGCACGACTTTGAACATTTAATATCCTTTAGTCTGGGATGCATGTGTACAGCAAAAGTCTCGAATTTGGGCATTGAGGTCGTAAACTACAGAAGGTCGAAATGGCCAACCCGGCCAGTCTGCATTATTACGCTATGGTATCGGAAAGGATATACGGGCAACTACGAAGGCTGATCACCCGCTCTGAAATATTTGTTACGTGACCAACATTGCTGAAACTAGATAAGATAATAGATTGGCGTATTACAGATACATAACTTTAAAAACTTAAAATACCATGAAACTTTTGATGAAACAACATAGAAACCGCTATGTCACTATGGCTACACCGCTCATCCAACGTCATCATGACGTCATTACACATAACATGATACATATTCGTTCATGGCATAACTCATGGTGTATGAGGCGTTAAATTATTCTCAAAAACTAGCCATACATCAAGTTACACATCACACGTCTGTTATCCTTAAGTTATACATGTATCAAAATTTGCCTCTGCAACATACATGCAAATTATACGATATTGCTTCTGAAGTGTATTATTATTCACGTCATAATTTGACGTTTGTGACGTCGTATGGTCCATTCTCATGTCGACAATGATCTGCCGATCCTAGGACTAGAGATGAAGATAGAGTCCTTCAGGTATCGGCGTATGAGAGACTATGCATTACACACACATGTTTTTCATATTGTTTTATATTTGTTGCATTTT
Organism: Spisula solida; assembly: GCA_947247005.1. NCBI lineage: Eukaryota > Metazoa > Mollusca > Bivalvia > Venerida > Mactridae > Spisula > Spisula solida. The sequence goes on along the minus strand of OX365948.1, from coordinate 45,652,607 downwards.
TCAACATTGACATTGGTATTTTGTGACATTCCATTCAAAACACAACTTTTATATAATAAGCTATGCATCCATGCTATATAGCTAAACAATGTGAATAAAATTAAAGTGTTGCATTCTCCTGAAGAAGACCTTGTTAGGTCGAAATATTGAGCAAATAGAGTGAACTTTCTACAACTTTTCGTCGCATATTTCTGTATGTACCTCATATTCATACAACGACTTCGACGAAAAAGCTCTAAATGGAATATCCACGTCAAAATGTTGCTTTAAAATAAGGGAGGTAAAGTTATATAATTGCATATTCAAACACCACCATTTAGAAAATCATAACTTATTACAAACGTACGGCTGACAAGTCATGTTTACTACGTGCAACTTTGGATAATGTGAAAAAATAGACCGCATGACGTCGAGAGACGTTGCCATAGGTAACCGCGTTCGTTCGTGAAATTATTAAAAGTTAGAATAACAAACAACAAATATATAGCTGACAACTAAACGTATGAGCTCTTAGCTAACAATTTATTGATTTACCTTTCACATGGGTCCCATCGAAAGGATCGGAAAATATTTATATTACTAGTTTCCTAATCTATAACTTGCATCATTGGTGTCTACAAGATCTCATATAATTATTTATAAAATCGTTGAACAAAGGTTTGGAGTATTGACGCGTAGTATCACGCACGTTAATCAAATGTATATTAACGTAAGTAAAAGGGCTAAACATAGTGTCGACCACTTACTTGTATCGGTAATCGATCGGCCGATTAACAATGCAACAAAACGCACGAGTCAAGTTCTACCCTGCTGTATATAAGATTATTATAAGCCACCTGGCTAAAACATCTATACATTGTTATATTCACTGAACCATCTGCATATACAATGCAACTCAACTCTTATACTGTAACATTGATTCCATCTTATTGTTATCTTTTCTAACCACATGGATTCCACTCTATTGTTACCTATTTTTCAACCACACAGTCTTGTCATATGTGTATATGTACTTTGTAATCATTTTTGCACCTCATATCACATGTACTATGTGCTGAGAGTATCAAATAAACTGTAAAACTGTACATAAGACCTCATAATTTTCGTATGTAGCATCCGATTTTAAATATTTAAAGCTTGTAATGAAGCAGAGATAAATATGTCCATCTTTTAATGCACCATTTAATGCACTATACCTCAATAATTAAAGCCACGACGACGAGTAAGAATCCGTTTCGCATAAAAGTAACATTAAAATCTTCAGTAAATCAACTACTAATTTAATTTTCGATCGATTTTGTTCATTAAAGCTTGTTTTAAAGCTAATATATTTGTACTTTAAAGATTTAAAGTTTTTAAAGCATTTACGAATTGCTGGCCGCCAACGAAATAAAACAGAATGGACGTATACGTATTCATGATAATGCGTGATGTAAATTACGCCGACCATTGGTCATCTTTGGAGGCGATTTTATGCCCCCGTATTGATAAATGGGAGGCATATAGTGATTCACCCGTCCGTCCGTCCGTCCGTCCGTCCGAATGCACCGGTAGTTGTGGTGTGGAACAATAGGCTATTTTTAGATTCCATTCATTCCGTCACTTGTGGGGTGCAAAATGCTACTTGTGGGTTGCAACCAAACAAAAGAAAGAACAATAGAAAACCCCACAAATACCGTCTCATGAGTACGTCCGTCCGTCCGTCCGTACGAATGCACCGGTAGTTGTGGGGTGTGGAACAATAGGCTATTTTTAGATTCCATTCATTCCGTCACTTGTGGGGTGCAAAATGCTACTTGTGGGTTGCAACCAAACAAAAGAAAGAACAAAAGAAAACCCCACAAATACCGTCTCATGAGTCCGTGCGTGCGTGCGTGCGTGCGTGCGTGCGTGCGTGCGTGCGTGCGTGCGTTCGTTCGTTCGTTCGTTCGTTCGTTCGTTCGTTCGTTCGTTCGTTCGTTCGTTCGTTCGTTCGTTCGTTCGTTCGTTCGTTCGTTCGTTCGTTCGTTCGTTCGTTCGTTCGTTCGTTCGTTCGTTCGTTCGTTCGTTCGTTCGCTCGCTCGCTCGCTCGCTCGCTCGCTCGCTCGCTCGCTCGTTCGTTCGTTCGTTCGCTCTGCATGGATGTTGTATATGAACGCTCTTCACGCGCCTGTATTACCTGACCCCATTTTGACCTTCACCTTGACCTAATTTTGGACTTATTGAAGGGCCAAATTATTGGTTAACCCAAATTGACCGTTTCTTCTAGCATTAATATGGCTTGCTACAAAGCTTTCATACTTGCAATGATGTTGTATATGAACACTTTCCACACGCCTGTATCACCTAACCCCATTTTGACCTTCACCTTGACCTAATTTTGGACTTAGACTTATTAAGCGTCCAATTCTTGTTAACCCAAATTTAGTCTTACTTCAAGACGTTGCCTTCAAACTTAACATACTTGTTTACCATCACCCCATACATTATCAAAGCCATGTGACACTAGCCAACAGAACTGTGGCCCCTGAATGACTTAGCTTTTTTATGGACAAGGCTTCCATGGGGGCATTAGCGTTTATTGAACGCAGTCTTGTTTCAAAAGCTATCATCATGGTTCGTAATTTAATGTAACCAACCCCTCACAAAATGCATTTAATAGTAGGTTATATTGAAAATAATCGCCATTTTGGGGTTCAGCACCAAAGTCCCCCACCAAATACGTCCCTGCGACCCCTCATTCGTGATGATGGCCGAACAGAAGCCAGTGTCCTTTTTGCATGCTGAGGGTTCATTCTTGCAATAGAACGCCGGGAGATAAACGGAAATAGACAAGCTTTCACGATTGGCTGAGGGTTACGCAGTGGAAACAAGAGTAGGACTACCATCATCTGCCCTTTTGGTACGACGCGGCCATGGACACAGTACGCTCGGAAAAGGAAGTGGACGCTCAATCATAGAGCTATCGAGACGCTCATTTTCGTGGATCCTTGATTTACAATTTTATAGCTATATGAATGTATATAATATATACAAGTAGGCCTAAGTTTAAAGGAACGTTGGCACTTGTATGTCAAATAAAAGTCTGACTCGTGAACATTAAAAAACAAAGAAACAAATAGAAATCAAACTTCATTTAGATTGTCTCCCTTTGTCTTAAATCTATATATAAGGGGCAATCTAATAACAATAAAATATCACTGACTTTGATGGATAGTCTCAGGTACCCAGTGAAATAAGTATCAGAGATTCAAATTAAGATGCACGTGTCATTTAGTTTAGGTTTGTCACTTAACACACCGTACAACCCTATCATGCGTAGTATTGTTTAAGGGGAAACGTGAAATATATGGTCTCCAGCAACTTGGGGTCCAGTGGCTTTCTCCCCCGGGACATTCTTTTAAAACATTGAATTCGTCTGCTACATTCTGAGATACATTATTTCAAGTTAAACGACAAGGACGCGTTTATTACAAAATCAAACCAACTGTATTCATGATTTTCTGAATTGTTGAACATTTTTAATGTGCACGAATGATGAGCAAAGCGAGCAAAAAAATCATATCAATATTGTTTTTTCATCCAAAATATGATCCAAAAGGCTCCGCCGATTTTAGGGGGTGGGATGCGCCCACTCTAAATCTGCTAGTGTGTTTCACATAGAACAAAATGACAAAGACAAAATTTCCATGCTCCGACGATTTTAGGGGGGCGTACGCCCTCTTCCGCCTCTTAAACCGCCCTTGTTGTGGTTAAATAAAAACATGTTAGATTTATGTATAAAAAAGATAAATATTTCAACAAAATGTTTGACCCTGACGTGATTCGAACACGCAACCTTCTGATCTGGAGTCAGACGCGCTACCGTTGCGCCACAGAGTCCTACGTAAACCATTACACTCCGTGACATATATATTGTAAATAAACTATTATAGTGCTTAAATTTAATCTTGTGTGATGTAATATAGACTATAAAAGGTGCAATAATACTGAAGTTTATCACCCCCTTATGTTCCATATTCGTTTCACCGCTCCAACCTTGTTTATGACCGATAGTCTATTCAACTGTTCCAAATAAATTCATAGAAAGGATCTCAGTTGTAATAGAAACCAGAAATGATACACACACATAATATTCCAGTATTATGCACGTTTTGGATGCTAACCTAGCTTTTATTTTTCAATAACATAAACCATGAATATATTCATATGCAAAACGCCCACCGGCAATCTATTAAAAACTTGTCATTCACCAATGTCTAGCTGGTGGGCACTTTTACATATGAATACCTCTGTATACAAACATGATCTCCATGTATAGATGTGTTTTGTTGTCGGGAATAATCAATAATGACAGCAATGTGATTCATCATTTATTTCATCATTAATTTTGTTTAAGTATTGCGTCAGGGATTCATTCAGGTTTTGGTAAAAATACATGCACAAACAATCATGATAATGATCTAGATGTAAAACTTGATTATGCAGTTGGCGGGTGTCTTAACAAACCATGAATATATTATTCTATCTTATAGACTAGATCTTAAGTAAAATCATTAATGATCGTGTGGGATTAAATTTCGTGGAAAACACACTTGACCAAAAACAAATCTCCGCCGCGGATGACTCGCCCTCCTAAATTCGTACCCACATAATTTATTTCTACTTTCACGTCCTTGAATTCACGAACATACGAATCATTAAAAATTCACGAACATACGACTCATTAACAATACACGAACATACGACTCATTAACAATACACGAACATACGACTCATTAACAATACACGAACATACGACTCATTAACAATACACGAATATACGACTCATTAACAATACACGAACGTACGACTCATTAACAATACACGAACATACGACTCATTAACAATACACGAACGTACGACTCATTAACAATACACGAACATACGACTCATTAACAATACACGAATATACGACTCATTAACAATACACGAACGTACGACTCATTAACAATACACGAACATACGACTCATTAACAATACACGAACGTACGACTCATTAACAATACACGAACATACGACTCATTAACAATACACGAACGTACGACTCATTAACAATACACGAATATACGACTCATTTGTCAGTATTACTTACATTCAAGAAATCTTATTTCTACGTAAATGAATGGTTTTACTGTACCCATGATAGACATGTTTTATATCTTTGTTATGACATGATTTATACCAGATATATGTACATATTTACACGATAAACAAGTAAACAAACCGACGTTTATACTGATAAGGAAAGCTTATTAAGGTATTAATTACAGGTGTTAGGACAGCTTGATATTTAGATCGTTTGTATTGTCTAATGTTGGTGTAGTTATAATGTATTATTAAGTCCCCTTTTGCCTCGATATCCATAAAACAGACCACTTTGCTCAGCATGTTCGTGAAGTTGGCAGGCTAGCGGCCTAGCAGCCTAGCCGCCTAGCAGCGTGAAGTTGGCAGCATAGCAGCCCATTTGCTCAGCGGTAGAATTAAAGGTTAAAGGTGCCTGGCGTTTGGTCACAAAACTATTTTTCATCTATACAAAATACTTCAATAAACAACTATTTATGCAAGAAAGATAAATCATATTTTAAGGAGGGGTGGGTAAATATAGTCAAATACCCCAGACTTTTTTATCCGTTTTTTTTCGTCAGCATCTGAATCTACACAAGTGGTGGAAATGTCGCGTTTTAAGTTTAAACATGGTATTATAAGGTATGCCTAATACGTAGGGTATTTGTTCTGTAAGTTTAAACTTATGCCTTTGGATTATTATAAAACTTCAGCTTTGTTATCATTGTTCCCCGTTCCGTGATTAAATAAAAACATATGGTACATGTATATGAAAATAATAATGGAACAAAAAGTTTGACCCTGACGTGATTCGAACACGCAACCTTCTGATCTGGAGTCAGACGCGCTACCGTTGCGCCACAGAGTCCTGCGTGTCTGAATGTTTGCCTCGTATAGTAGGTACTTTTAATTATTGAAAGTTTATTTTATGAAATTCATTAACTTTGTGATATATATTGCATAACTATATTAACATGTGTACATTAAAGTTAATTAACGAATAAAAATATCGAACGTAAATTGGTGGGGATTCAAAGGCCCACGAACTGTATTTTATTGTTTGATTCATAATTTAAGTTCGTCGGCACCAGCCGTTAGAATAGGAAATTGGGGGAGTATAATAATAATAATAATAATAATAATAATAATAATAATAATAATAATAATAATAATAATAATAATAATTACAAAGACTTTATTTTACGAGGAAACTTATTTGACAATACATATCAATCTTCCATAAGATCCTCAACAATTAACAATAACTAGAAAACTAACTATGCATGAAGAATATTAGTATCGCGCTTCGATCCAGAGCAGGGATATCCAACTGACTGTTCCTTTCCGTAACAAAATATCAATATTTCACTAGTTTGTTGTAATTATAGACTTAACGTGTATTCCTAACTTAGCTTGATAAGCTGATGTTCTGATCCACATAAAATATGTGATACATGGTGCCGAAATGAAGACCCAGGCGTTATTATGGTGAGCACACAGGATGCGCCCATAGAGTCGCCACGTTCCACCATCATCATGATCAGTTGCTGTATAACTGCACCAGCATACGCATAACACCGTGTATATCGTATATAAGGCCACACTTAAACTGACATCGTGTATATCGTATATAAGGCCACACTTAAACTGACATCGTGTATATCGTATATAAGGCCACACTTAAACTGACATCGTGTATATCGTATACATAAGGACACACTTAAACCACAGGAACTTGCATTTATAATTTGAAAAAAAATGTAAAAAAAATTTGAAAAACTATTTTTTTTCACTTGGCCTACGGTACAATGTACTATTAAAATATAATTTTTTTTTCAATATATGAATTTAAATTTTGGAACAAAAGTATGACCCTGACGTGATTCGAACACGCAACCTTCTGATCTATCAGATTGGGGAGTATCGCGCATCGATCCAGATTAGGAACATGCATCTGACCACGGATATACACAGAATGTATTTCCGTGATCTGACTGTTTCTTTCCGTAACGAAATATCAATATTTCACTTATTTGTTGTAATTATAGATCCAATGTGTACTTAGTATAGTCCAATCCCGAAAGATAATTTTTTCAGCCTATAGAATCTCAAATTCTTCATTATCCAAAGATTCGTCACACATAGATATTAACAGTGAAAATAAAGTCTGCAATAAAGCCAGGAGAGCAAACAATACCGACCGGAGCCTGTTTGGTGGATAAGGCGGGTTCCACTTAATGCAAAAAGAACATGAAAATGATGAGGCTATTATTGGGCCCTTGGTGTCGCTTTGATTGTGGTGATGAAGATCTAAAAGGGTGAAATTGACCTTCAAAATTGTCGCGGATTTCAATTTTGAGGTGGTCTTTTTGTCTAAGTGGTATATTTATATCAGCGAGGTTTTGCTGTATTTAAGTATATGGTAAGTTTTTACCGTTGGCTGACATTGAAGTATTTTCCATGATGGCAGTGTTGGTCATGTCCACGCCATTGATTAGCCAGCGTATAGTTGGTGTAGGTAGTCCGTTAATAGCTCTACATGTCAAATTATGCGTCTCTCCATTATTCGGTGTTCCTACCATTTCTATGGTAACGTTCTCCGGTAGATCTGAAGAATAAAGAGTTATAAACTTATAATCAATGTCTATGCCTAACTATTATTTTACTGTTAATAACAAGTCGTGGACGTGCACGGTCAAGTGGTTAATGCACTGTCTATGTAACCCGACGAACAGTGTTCGATTCCCGGACGCAGCAGGACATACCCTTCCATGAAAATTTGACAAATATATATACGGTACTAGATTTATGTATGATATCATGCTTACATAAACCTGCTATAATGACATTATGTAATTACTGCATTTAACAAGGTTTTAAAAAAGCTTTCAAATCAGAAAAAATGACATATCTATAGATTCAATGTTAAGTCATTTATCCATATATTACTATATCTTAGCTTTAAAATCTCTTATGAATTATATCAAAATCACATACTTCGTTGCTATGGTGACCAATGCCAGAAATGTACTCTGATTGAGAAAAACGAGGAGTTAATTGTTTAAAACATCATTAGTCTTTCTCTGAATACAAACACTTCTGATTTTGATACGTATTTTAAAAATTAAAACATAATTCTAGCACATGATACTATTTTAAACAATGTGTGTCAAGAAATGATCAAATGGTGTAATCATGAAACTCTTGTTACAGTGACGTCGATTAACGTTCCAATGACGTTTGCGACGTCACACAAAAAACAGCAAAAATTTCTTTTGCATTTTGCTTTATTAACATTATCCTTAACAGCTATTGAAAATCTCAAATTCAATATTTTTGTCAAAATAGCAGGTTTTCCTGGAGACTGGCTCATATATAAACAACTTTCATTTTCAATGAAATGTATAAAAAAGTTTTTTTTCTTACCAACAACGGTAAGAGTGGCATCATAATCAACACCACCCGCGGTGCACTGATACAGTCCAGCATCATCCGGTTGTATGTTATGCACGGTGAGATTGTATGTCCACTGTATGCCATACTTTGTTGGGTTGGACAGAACATTCTCGTTAAACGTGAGCGCATTAAACGCATCACTGCCGACAGGTTTCTGAAAAAGTATAGATTTCAGAAATTAAGGCATATATAATACCCATGCTCTGGTTCATGTTAAAAGCAATTACTCAAAAAATATTATTTATTTATTTCCATTCCTGGCATCATATAATAATCTGCGTCACTATCTGTGCACCGGAACTGACAAACTACTTCCTGTTGTTGGTTATGCACAGTAAGGTCACGACTCTACTTTAAACTATTGTTCTTCAAATTCGTTTTATTACAAAAAGTAAAATGTTGTATGTATCTTTAAAAATAATTATGCAACTCCGGTCGCTTAAGTTTAACCAAACTTATAGGAGTATATTTAGATGCGTAAAACGGCCACAGGCAGTGTTGAGACAATTTCATTTTCAAGAAGTTATGATTACGTTTCAAACTATTATTTATTATTATTACATGTATTTATTATTATTACATGTATTTATTATTATTACATGTACGTACATGCTTCCATTGAACACTTTCTGTTGAAGTCTTGTCGGTTACGATACAAGCTAGTGTAACATTCTTCCCTATCTCCCTGGCTGTATCTGCCGGCGGTAAAATCACTTTGACCGATACACATCCTTAAATAATAAATTACATAATAAATACATAATTGTGTGCCTAATATAAGTTATAAATATAACCGGAGTAAAATACGTTGAAATATATCTTTGCAATCAAGCTGTTGTTTATGAACCCTCACCTGGTGGGTTGGATTCTAACTCATGACCCCAATGGAGACAGCGCCTAGCACTGACGTGACCGCGACCATACCGACTGCGCCACCGAAGTAACTCCAAACTGTTATTTAAAAGTTTTTGTCTTTTAGTGAGTATGCTCGTTTTTGAAGGCCGTATGAAAATAATCTACATATTTGTTTAAGTTTAATGTATCATTGATACTATTTATGCCTTCAATATGTCACTTTCCAAAAATAAACGTTTTATTATTGATATTAAATCAGTGTAATGGCAACCTGAATTCAGCGAGCCATATAGGTGCAATGATTACTATAGGAAAACATGGAGTATTCTTCAAATTGCGAGAGAGCACGTGAAGCACAATGTTTTTTATCTTAAATAGTTTACTGGCTTTGAAGAATAAGGTCGTACTTGCGACTTTATAAGACCCATCAATATTTGGAATCTGTATCGTAAAGAACATCTTTTGAATCTATTGTAATAAAAGTAGAATAGAAAAAATGTTATGCTGACCAAACTGAAGTAGACAAAAGCAGTTTTACGCAAAGAAAATATTAATTTTCAGACATTTTATCTAGATTTCTAAAAACGGTCAAACAAAAGTTTACACTAACGACCTTATTCTTCTAAGCCACCGATCTAAGTTTTCCACATAAATGCCTCATAAATGTCCTTACCGAATGCCAGCCCTGACTTAAATAGTATGTAATGCCGACAAATTATTAAATATTTTTTCCGAAACTCATGGAATGGCATAGCCAAAAATAATGGTTTACCTTGTACTATGAACGCCAAAATCGCCAATTGCTTCACACCCATATTGCAATGTTTGACTTGAACAAAATCTAATAATCCTAGTTATATATCATGGACTTTGAGCATGCGCACCAAATATATTTTGGATATGATAGACTTTGTGACCAATTTGAAAATTTAAATTTAATTTCAGTCTCATCTATAGTCTCACGAGTAATGACATTAAACGTACTTCACAATCCACGAAACACATGTAAATAACAATATTTTACACTCATTAAAGTATTGATGTAAATGTACGTATTAATTAATGTTGTTTCTTATTTTTGACAGCCAATAAGTAAGCCACATGGCGGATAATGCATTGACCTTTAACTCTATTTTAGGCACGTGCCCCACATATTTGTAAATTTATTGAAATATAGAACTTGTATTGCACAATGTTGGCGAACTAAACAAAGTGTTTACTCAATAATAACTCTAAACTATATAATTAGGCATAAATATCGGAATAAATAAACAAACAGTTAAATTAGAATTATTGTGATTCCAAACATAAATAGTAACTGTTTATTCCAATCAAAAGTCCACATGCTTAATGCAAGTGTATTAAAACACGCAAACATTATAAGCTAATTAGAGACAAGGCTAAGGCATCCTAGTCAACATAATTTCTAAAAGTATCGTAATAATGAAGGTTTATTCGTTATAAGTACAAAATCTTGTTAATTTACACCACGTGTTCACTAGAAATGTAAATAAACATGTTTGTGATACACAGTCCTGTCGCCATCACCTCACCATAGTAACCATGGTGACCACGTTATGATGGCCCCGAATCCAAACCATACAAAATGACAAGGAGGACCCTGTGTGGAATCATAACCACACTTCATACCGACCACACCACATCGGGAACGAAGGCAGATAGGAATAATGTTTCAGTATTTGGCTTTCCTGGCTTTGGCCTTTCAAGGTAAGATGTTCTGTTCATAATTTGTGTTATATTTTATAAGTCATCTTTAAATTTTTTTAAACCATTCGTCGCATGGGTTTTCATAAGGTTCTAAGCAAAACATGAGGGATATATGATTAAGCCTTTCTGACATTTTATTACCGAACAGTTTCAAAGTTATGGATACTCAAAACTTTGAAAAGCATTTCTCATATTTGTCGAATTTTGGACTTTGATTTTGGAAATCATATGATATATTGCCCAACTAGTAAATGAGATTTTATTATTACTCACGTTCACATTAATTTTTTTATTATTCTTTAACAACTACATATTGGGAGACATACACTGATTTGAAGGAGTTTTTTAACTGAAACATTGTAAGTATTGCCAAAATGTGTAGTTGTCAAGAATGATAGATCATTTAGTTTTGTCATAGTAGATCTAGCTTGAACATTTCTGTCTATAAATGCTTTGATAAAACCGTACTCATCTGATGGTCATGCAACTATTACTAATATCCAAGTCTCATAACTATATGGCGAGTGGTATTTTTCTCGAAAGTCGTGATTTTGCCAGGAATTCATCGACTTTTTTCTGTATTTTTAATGCTATTACTGAAAATGAAAATTTAATGTGAGTCTAGCACCTTCGTATAAATATTGGCATATTGCTTTTTTGTTTCGACCGAATATTAAACTGCATGTACATAATTACAAGAACTTCGCACAACAATCTCGCTTATCCGATTAGCGCAAAATCGCTCAAAATGGCCATCGTCGATAATATATATCACTAATTTATTGAATTTCATAAATCAACTTTCAATATTTAAAACTATCTACTATAAGGCGCAAAGTTTTAGGCACGTATGACTCTGTGGCGCAACGGTAGCGCGTCTGACTCCAGATCAGAAGCTTGCGTGTTCGAATCACGTCAGGGTCAAACATTTTGTTCAAATATTATTTTCATATACCTTATATTTAGTTTTAGGGAAGTGTTATTTCGTTTAGAAGACAAATAACAAAACTGACCAGATTTCGAAAATAAATCTGACAAAGTTCTCCGAATGTGCTGTACGGTGTTTTATTTAATAAATGAATACACATTTTCTGAAGTTCATCGGTGTTTGAACTGTTGGTAAATCATGTATAATTTGAATAAACGCCATAGGCCTATACACAGTTAGAATGAAAATTCATCCTTAAAATATATTTGAATGATAAAATAATAACATGTCGCGACCTCTCTAAACTACTCTTCATTCGATGAGGATGTATTTTAATCAATTTCCTTGGTGAACGCAAATACACAATTAATTCCCATATTTCTTTAATTTTTATTAAGAAATCATTTTTTCACTGAATGTAACGAGATTTCAACCACATGAATATGCCTGCATTTGAGCTTATGATACTTTTGCTAGCCTTATTTGTCATTACATTTTGATGTTTGATTAATTTGCTAGTAACTCAGATTTGAGGAATAGTTTGGAATTGTTTATATGTTGGTCCCAAATCACCCGGAAGTCGGACAATGTCCGTGTAGTCGATGTGTAACCGATGTCTAGGCATCATGTGGACACCGGTCGATAGGTAGCAACGCATGTTTCAAAACAGTCTTGAAATTACTCCTCCTGCCGCCCGATCACCGGTCGATGTTCGTCAGCCATTAAGTACGCCACCCGTTCACCGGTCGATGTTCGCTGGGCATTAAGTACCCCACCCGATCACCGGGCATTAAGTACGCCACCCGATCACCGGTCGATGTTCGTCAGCCATTAAGTACGCCACCCGTTCACCGGTCGATGTTCGCCGGGCATTAAGTACCCCACCCGATCACCGGGCATTAAGTACGCCACCCGATCACCGGGCATTAAGTACGCCGCCCGATGGTCGCATGGCGATCAGATTGGATTTGTAACCGAGGTATTAATGGTAAAACATGCTATTACAGTTTGCAGTGGTTTGACAGTTACACAGAAGCCGCAGAACACGGCGGTAGAGATTGGACAGAATGTAACAATAGCTTGCCTAGTGACTGGTGTGGCTACCGGAGAGAATATACAATGGAAACACGTAAGTGATGTTATACTAGTATACAAATGTAGCCTGTTTGTTTATATGTAAGACTGTAGTGATTCAGCGACAATGCGGCCGTTTTCGGTATGATAAAGGTATTTGTGGTTCATTAACATTGGCTATTATGGTGGCCGGTGTTCGTTAAATACGTGTTTAATAAGTATAATAATTATAATATAATATTATTTGTGAATTATTTAAATTAGCTGTTAAACGCCACATTATCTCTCCCAAGACCTTTTTTCCGATTATCCAGTAAATATACTTATTACAAGGAATTGGAATATTTTTCACAAATGACCAATAATTGACGACATAATGTTAAATGAATCTGTCGAAATAATACGCCAAACAGCACATTTAGTAAAATTTATGGATGACGAAATACTTATTTCGCAAGAGTTGCCTTCCTTAGATTATAAATTGTCCATGTTTTGTTTACAATGCATTATTTTGTGAAACAAACCAGCTGGAGGTTTTATTTTGTTTTCTTTCAGTCTTATTGTGCTTTCCACCTTTGTGACGCAACTAAAGTGCTCAAAATAAACAGCTCTTCAAATAAGTTATTGCTTTTTGAAAATAGCCGTTTAATGCCTAATGTGGCCAGTTGTCGTTTTCTTAAGATGAAATCAGTATTATGTTGTTCTTTTTTATTCATTCAAATTGACTGTTTAAGGTCAGTGATTCTTCGTCTAAAGGTGGTTGGTTCCCGAAGATGACTTTTAGTTTTACTGTAAAAACATGGTTAGCTTTAAAAAGCTATAAAGTTCGTTCTTTTTTATCAAAGAGATGACTGCAAAAACAAAACGGCTCTGAGTGTACTGTGTATTGGTTCATTAGAAATGTTTCATAATGTCGTGTTTATTTATACAATATTTTACAGAGGGCCAATGGAAGTACAACATTCAACGCTATTACATTCAATGCCAATGTGTTAGGAGATGCAAAGAAATATGCCGTCATCAGCACGTACAACCTGACCGTGATAAATGCCGCTACTACGGACGAGGGAACGTACCGATGTACAGCCGGAACAACCGACTATGATGCAACTTTGATTGTCGCAGGTAGGCTTAAACAAATAATCATTGTGTTTCTGGTAACATGCTGAAAATATAGGACAGGTTGATACTGGGAAAAACATTTTATTCTTAAGCATTACTTTATTCATTTTATGCGCTGGAAAATCAACTATTCTGCGGTGACTTCCAGCGAAATGCTAATAAACTGTTTAGGGTAGGGGCGAAAATAGGGTATGTAGAGTTACCAGAACCGCACTATTGTGGGGATGTTGAAAAATACTCGCAAAATATTTTCATTTTATCATACGTTATGGCGAGAGTTTATGGTTACGTTCATTTCCTGAAACCGATTCATAAAATAATGTTAATTGTTATTGACCGAATTAGGTTCCTATGGCAACGTCACCAATCAGCTTTTCTTATATTTATTTTCTTAATCCAGTATAATTGGCATTGCAAAATTCTATAATGGCTTAACTTTTTTGTTTATCCGCAATCGTGTTTTGCGAACAGACTAAACATTCCATTTATTTCATTGTGAAATTCAATATTGCTGTTTGATTTATCAAATACAGTAAAACTTTGTTACGACAGACATCGATATTACGAGCAACCGGTCTATGTAGAAAAAATGTCCCGGCGAAATTGCTCTATGTTCTATGTTGTTTATTAATTTGCACCTTCATCATGCGCATTACGAGCACCCGGTCTATGTCCAGCCCATTTACGTAATATCACTAATATGAACCATGTTTTCCCTCAGATTTGCCAACATCTGTAGCCATCAGTTGGGGAGGTAAACCAGATGCCGGGAACATTGTGAACCTGACCTGTACAGCAACCAATGGACGTCCAACCCCTAACCTACGCTGGTTGATCAATGGTGTGGATAAGACAGACACTGCATACTTGGAAACCAACTCTGTCACATCCAGTGGTGAGTGTTTTACTGATTTTTATACTTACCAGTCCATAGTGCGAACATATTATCGTGATCCTCAACCTTTATTATTGCGTGAATATATTACATATAGCTTGGGCAGAATATATCAATTTCCGCGTGAGACTATTGTCTTAATTAATTGTCGTTTATTTGGTTATTAGTACTTAGACTCCCCGGTAATGAAAACAAAGACCGAAGTTAAATAACAGACAAGGAATCAACTGTATTAGTAAGGTAATAGAAAGTTCGAGGACAATGTTAAACTGTTTGCACTATACACTATTACAGACTTCTTGCAACTTTAACATTCGAACTAAGAGAGGCTTGGCATCTGCCAGACCGAACACATATCGATCGACTGATAGATCTCTAGATAGAAACTTATAGTTCCTAATATTATGCATTCTGAAACAAAGAATACGCATATTTAGGAGCATAATTATCAATCACGTGTTTTCAATGACATCATCTTTCTTCAAAAAGCTAAATTATCAGACACCCTTTTATACGATGGTCATGGGTTCTATACAATGCTTCCTTTATTCACAAATTATTCACACTGTATTCAACAATTTATTCACATTGTTTCTACAAATTATTCACACTGTATTCAACAATTTATCCTCACTGTATTCACGCATTATTCACACTGTATTAACAATTTGTTAGTCTACGTACAATCTGCTGCTTTTTAGTTTTGAACAGATTGACATATTAATAGTTTTCGTTACATATCTCGTTCTGAATTCAAAATGGCCTTCATGTGGAGAGTGTGATGTCACTACTTACGTCAGTGAAAATAGATTTAGACATTAGGGACTTAAACATTCCGTTGCATGACATTCATCCTTAAAAGTAAAGACGACGATAATATCAGGAATAAGGTGTAGAGAATGATCAATAATAATGATTTACAAGTAATACATGTACACATTTTATTTTGAAGGATATGGAAACAGTGTGAGCAACTTGCCCCTCAACCTGAACACTGACATGAACGATAAGTTGGCTATATGTTACGTTGCTTACGATGGATGGAACGATGCTAAGAATGCTACATACGTCTTACAAATCAGTAAGTAGAATTATACTTGTAATCTGCTGTTCTGAACTTCTGATTCCGAGATTTGCTCGCCGGTTTTTCACAATGGTTCGGTATTCTCAAAATACATGTACTCCTAATTTCTATCTAAAATGGGTTGAAGTTGGATTTCCATTGGAATAAAGCAGGAATATGTTTGTTTGGGGACCAATTTTTTTAAGATCTTATTTTACATAAATCAGGTTTTCTCAGAGTTTGGGTTTCTCAGATCGTACTGTACATAGACTATATTAGCCAGGCATTTATTAATTGTTAGATTAAACCCCAGTTCCATTCACTATGTTTTCATGGCACGTCGACCTTTATTTATCTCTTTTACAATTGAAAGTCTGTTAAAAGGATTACAGTTTTAATGCAAACGGTCATATGTATCATATATATCATGTAAATACTTCTAAACGTTAAAAAGTATTTTTCCATTTAATGAAAACTGATTATTAGCTAGCAATTCATTACATCTAATTTATTTTCAATTGCCAAGTATAAGCCTAGTACGTAGTACTACGTACACAACGTCCTTAAAAACCAAGTTTTTCGACGAGTTAACCGTATCTCAACATATTTATGGTGTCATTTGGCGAACTCTGTCCCCACTGTGAACGTACATACCTTACTCAACAAAACTTACTATTCCTTGGCTAGATACATGCCACTCCCCGAGTCCATGAAAGCTCGCAAGTTTGCGATTTTTTTCTAAGGATGTCATAATAGCACCGTTGACAATCTCCTTCAGCTACTAGCACCAACTTGGTTCGTTATTTTTTCTGAATGTTGCTTATGGCACCTACAAATAAGTGCTGTGAACACTGGTCAGTACATGAAACTTGTGTACCTGTATAATAATTAGCTTACCCTTATCAAAGTAAGTACTGTTTTGTTTTAGATGGAAGCCCAAGTTTGAAAATGTCCGGTATGATAATGGCAGTTCTCGTCGCCGTTCTCGCAGTCATGTGATCAAAGAAACGAAATTTGACATTCAGAACGAGATGTGAATTCGGAGCGGATGGCAGCCATGATGGTTTCGGATGATGAAGCAAGATTTATTTGGATTTTTCGAATTCTGCAAACATCGCAGAATTACATTTTCGACATGTCTAAACAAACTTGAGCGTTTTTTCTCGAACGGATGATTGGCTATAATTTATTTATTTTTTAAATTACTATTTCTAATAATTTTAGTGAATTATTCAAGTTTCTTTCTGTTTCATTTTTGTACAATATTGTTCTGCGTTTAACTGTATAGTGATATTAGTGATCGATCAAAGATCATGAGCGGCGACGCCATTTCTACAACAAATGTTCATTTATTTGAGACATACTTGATTTTCAACATTTGAAACGAATCGTTTGTTAGAAGTATGCAGCTATGATTATTTTTTAGATTTAATGTATATATAATGTTCGTGTTTTTATATGTACACTGTTATTTATTTGATTTTCAATAAAATAATATAACTTCAACCATGTACTCATGTTGCTTTTACCCAATGACATACATGTATCTATAAAAACTGATATTGATAAAAAGTATAATATTCCACACTTTCACCACAGAAATAAAAACAAGATTATGAAGTTTTAACAGCAACGTTATAACAAAAGTGCTGCATGGAAGTGAATGCTTGAAAGTCGACATTAAATCATTACAAGGCTCCTACCATCATGACCTCGGAATGCCACACCAACATAGCTCTTGGAAGGACCGCATTTCGAGTCTTCAAACTTTTAAAAATGAACGACGGTTGATGCCTAGTTGTACCAGAAGAATTTTGTGTTTTAAATACCCTTTCAAAAGATAATATTAAGTCAGACAGGGAAGGCAGCACTCAGCTTAACCAGCCGAGCACAGAAAACATAAAACACACACAAGGCGCAATGCCCACCTGAACCAGCCGAGCACAGAAAACATAAAAACATACAAGGCACGTAGTATGTGACGTATTTTTTTGGCTAAGAATGCAAGTATGTCAACGAAAATTTAAAAACAACCTTAAGTATTTTAATCGTTGACCGATTTTAAAGAGACTTCTTCGACGCTCAAGTCGGGGATGAGTATTATTCATGCAACTTTTTGTGTGCTATATAAGTCACATATTTCGTTTTAACATATTACTAAAAGTTGCATAGAAAGTAGGTACCCGTTCTTCGGTTTGAGCGTCGAGGACGTCTCGTCAATATCTGTCAAAGAATGAAATACGTATAGACTGTTTTTAACTTTATGTTGACAGAATTTTACTTGCGTTTTAGCCACACATTACGTCACATACTCCATGATATGTGCACCATGTCATTTCCTGGAGTATGACTCTTCTTATTGTTGCTTGTGACATTATTTGGTAGCTCTGTACAACCCCTCTAGAGGGATATCCATTGGGAAACACCAGGGGTGTCAACAGAGCCAAATTCAAAATCATATGCTGCCTACCATTTTTGTCAAACAAGAGGCCTTCAACAACATTGTTTCCATATTATAGCATAAAAACGGTGATTTTGCCCATACGTTAACGGGACGAAAACCATGCGTAAACATAAAGATTCACGCGCTGTTAACGTCCAGTCTTACGTATGCTCATTTCAGGGCCGCACCGGCGACTATAAAGGTTGTACAGCTTCATATGAACAGCTATTCCCATTTTATTTCTAAGAACTAATAAGTGCTAATTAGTTTTCGATAATATTTACAGGCGCGTAGCTATGTGTACGCAAAATACGCAGCTGCGTACACATGCTTCTCAAAAAGTGAAAAAATAAATGATCTAAAATGCTATAAAAACTGATGCCTAAGCCCTAAGGGGGTAAGCCTTTAGTATTTTCAGCATTTCTTAGAAACACTTTTAAAAAGCTCTATACAAACAAAAAAACCTGGTTTTATCAGTAAAAATATAAAAGATGATGCAAAAAAAACACGCCAGAACGCACCAGAGACGTTCTAGCGAACAAAATTTGCCGGGGGAGCATGCCCCCGACCCCCCTAGTCTTCTTGCGTACACATTCAAAAACCTCTAGCTACGCCCCTGATTTAAATTATACATTTAAACAAACCCGCAATATCCATGTTTTCTTGGTATTTGCCGAAACCGGAAGTCGACGTGCATAACAATAACTGGTATGACGTTACGTTTGTTTTCGCGACGTCGTCACAAAATCTCTCTCCTAAATATCATTATTTTGAAATACAAACGCATTAATTGATGTTTTGTATGTTATAATAGCGTTTACGCATGTTTTTTCGCTTTATAACATATGCAGAGTCCCTCGGGAGCGTTGGTGCCCTCGCCCTAGCGGGCTTGGGCACCAACCGTCCCTCGGGACATTGCAGATGTTATAGCCCGAAAAAGCATGCGTTAACCCTACATTAAACTCCGGTTTTATTGAGTAAAAATCCTTCCAAGCAGATTAAATTGACCATAACTTTGTCATTTTTTGAGATATTTTCATCAAACAAATTTCATTTTGTTCAGAACGCACAGCTCTTTCAGGTTAGATAATCCAGAATTCCGGATTAATCAGGGATATTGACATCCCTGAACCACACAGTAAAGAGGTTCTTACTCGTATGCGGTAAAATGTAGTGGTTATGGTTACTTCTTGAACAAAATGATTATATGTTGCCAACGTGAGCGTGTTACATGGAGGGCCACTCTAGAGAGGTTGTCCTGTAGTACATATAATTATAGATTTTATAGATCTACTTGTAAAGCGTAAAGAACGGAGTGATTTTTCCTACATCAAAATGTAATGGAAAAATAACCATATAAAAACAAGCAATGCTATTTACCGACAAGTTACGCATCACACATACAATCGTACTAATTACTTCTCTGAATAGCAGGGAATTTGAGTTTTAACTTTTAGTGTGACGTTCTTTGGGGACTTTAAAGAAGATGAAAAGGGTATGCCAACTTTATAGTGAATATTACATACGTGCAAATAGGTTTGTACGAATACTTTAATACATAATGCATTCATGTTCAATGATTTCAATTGATTTTATTTATGACGTTGAAAACCGATTTGTGATTTGAGTATTTTAGGCGTAAATAGACATTATCGGAACATTATACAATTATAGAATGGATTATTCGTACAAATCTAGACACATTTAACACTTATATACAAGTTTACCTTCTCGTGGCTTTGTGTACTTTATTTAGACAAACAAACAAAACAAACAAATCATACAATACAACTTAAACAAGTTATGAAATGTAAACACCGGAATAATACGAAGGTTAATTTGCTGAATAAATTAATTACATATCACAGAAATTGAGTACCAGTGGCATACGATTTTCCCCTGCCAAATTGCCCAAAGACTTCCAACTTGGAGGGGAGAGACAATTGTGTGATACCATGAATCCACGTGGTGCGATACCCTAGCTCTTTCCCAATATTGTGCTTGGCTCTTTGGTGTGTCGTGTGTGTAACACTGATACACGTGAGACTACCACTGGCAACCAACCAGTTCATCTCTAGTTGGCGGGAAACACTGAAAAGCGTTTCAGGAACGATCAAGTGTCTTAACCAAGATTCGAACCAGGGTATGTAGTCAGCAGTATTATCCAGTCCATACCATGTCACCGTTAATGACGACATGATAAATGAGTATCAAATATCCAATTAAATATATGCGATGTTTCCTTAAATATCACAATGTTCAACATATTATACAGTTTACTGAATAGTTTAGGTTTACAAATGTACCTATTTTACAACAGAAACTGTTGACTAATCCGACACAAAGTTTGTTTGAAAACAACACATTATTCGTAGTCATCCCTCTATGATAATAAGTGTTGCAAAACAAATTGCTCAATACACCACATCGCAAGCAGTAAAGCTATACAATTGCATTGTAGACACAATTAGTTACTGTACCCGCTTTCATAAAGACAATGTCTTTATCTCCTCCAGAGTTATCTCCTCAGCCATCGAAAGGTTTTTGTCCTTTTGCAATTGTATAATTCAGGTTCAAAACACATGTTCATTATACAACTTCATTGGTATTCGAGTTATGAACAATTATTCACGGTTCGTTTCTTTTTGCCCTTTCATACATAGGGTGACAAGAACACCACATCGCTGGTATTAGAGCCATACAATAACGGTACATGCAGTCACAATTAGTCAGTCGCTCTGGTCTTTTTATAGAGACGATGACAACGTTGTCTCTTCAACTGCTAAAAAGTTTTTACCCGTCGCGCCAGACTGATTATCAGCGTTACTGTTTTCTCCGGTCCCTTTCTGTCCCATTATTACCATCGGTATTTCAGCTACTATTTCTATATGACTACGAGACAGTGATAACTCTGGGGTAGCACAACTAGGCGTGCTAGCGAAATCTTCATCCTCTTCTTGAAGTTCCTGCAAGGCAGGATTCGAAGGGTTCATGAATAACAAAGAAGCTCCAGCTTTTCCTAATGCGTCTGATGCACTTTTCCGTCGATTCTTCATTCTAGATGGCAAAACACCGGGAACATTGGCTTTGCTCATTAGGTTTTGTTTTTTCTTATTTCGTTTAAGAAAACCTTTTCGCTTTGACTTGTTTGTTCTGCTGCAGAGTGCAAGCGTGCTGAAGTCTTCACTTTGTAACGCACGTTCCAAATCCAGTAGTCTCATTCGTTCTTCATATCTCTGAATATTTTCAGAATGTTTATCCATCTCTTTCAGCATTTGCATTTTATATCCTTCAAGTTTTAGATGTTTCTCTTTTTTGAGATATCTATTAACAGCATCATCTTGCTGCTTGAAATCACTGTTAGATCGAGTATATCGTCGAAAACGACTTACAAAAATACAGCCAACCCCACCGACGGAATATACGATGATTGTGCAGACGATGAACTGCATTGCTCCTGTGTCGTCATATGGTTTGGCTTTAGGCGTCGTCTGCTGTAGACTACTGTGATGGCCGAGACCTCTTCCTACATATGAAAGATTGCTTCCGTTTCCGATAGATACCGGGGAATCGAATCGGCGAAGCGCCGGCTCTACTGTGGGTGGCATTTTTTTTAATTTATCCCATTCCTAGCAAAAGGTATTACCATTAAATACCCTTATTTATTCCTTCTGCTTAATAATTACGGCAATTCGTGTGCAAACCAACGTGTCTGATTTCATTTCCTTTGTTAATAATGTGTCTAAACAATACATTTAGCGTATATCCAAAGCATATGTAATTTAGGTCACAAATCCAGCCTAAGTTTGCATTTTTTCAGTATCTTATGTCTGCAAAACATATGAAATCAAAATGATCACTTGTACCACCGTACTTGCACACTATTCAAAAGACGTTTGAACCTGAAGAAGCCGAAATGTCCAACAGAAACTAATTTTATGAAAATCCAAACGAATGTCAATAATAAAAGAAACCTTTCTTTAAAATTCAAACCCGTGTTAATGAATTGCTCGTTACGGTTGGTTTGACCTTAGTTATAAACGTGTAATTGAATACGTTCCTTTAATGTCAGTCTGTATGTAAGGGTATGTATGTCATTGGCGCCATGTATTTGGCAATTATGCCTTGATTATAAAGAAAGTAATATTTTGCTTAAACTCAGTGGGTATTCGATAACATTAAGTATTTACTCATAGTATCAAATAGAATGATTGATTGTATTTTGATTCAATCTCTAGTGTGAAACATTGAAATGAAGTATGGTTATATTACAATCATGAGTTACAAATGTAATTCTCCCCTGTAAGTTTTGTACTATTAAATTGTATGATCTTATGCACGAGCATTGATCGTAGGTCATTACCGATATTCAAACAAGTGTTTATAACAGCATATAAAGGGGTTGAAAGACTAGCAAATGAATCAAGTTTTAATACTGTATAAGCCGATATTTTCGCGGGTAAAACAGTTAGCGATTTTTTTTCTGACATTTACATTAATATCATCGTGCAGAAATATTAGCGAATTTTGTCTTTGTGTTGCGTTCTTTGAAAGCCGAAATTTCCGCTAGAGTGAATATAATTTTGATTCCCATGTATGGATAGTGATATGGACATGTTATACATGTATATCGAATAAACCATTAAATGTTAGCTTTCCATTGACATAAATCGTATGGCAATGTCATATAAGGTCAAGCATTTTCTCCTGGCATTCGTTTGTAAAGGTAACACAAACTATGGGACACCCTGTACAATATGTCCACGTCGTAAACTCAATCACTTATACAGTAAAAGACGAGCTTCTGTAAGTAAAGCCTATGTCCCACTGAGGAATTCCACATTGGCGATGTTCTCCCGGTTTCTTCAGACACCACATGATTCATCAAAATTCCTTCCGATATCACAAACTGTCTCATGACTTCCCCCAAAGCTTCCCATAGACCACGAGGAACCTGTTCCCGATGATACTAGTAGCTCATTAATTTCCATCGGGACTACATCGCCGAGGAAATAAACTGCTCAGTGGGACCTATGCTTGAATTGTGATGATGCACATAAGAGTAATGCACGAACAGAAACTTTTAAATTACACGCACAAATAGGTATTTGAATAATTACGGGAAAGTTTAGTTCCGACACTCACGGTGCACATTACTGTGCACTCTGAATGAAAAATGCCCGAGTATTGTACAGTAGATACATTAGATAGGGGCTATCTTTTCGGAAGGTCAAAAGGAGATAGTTAGGAGATATACGATCTGCCTTTGATGTTCAAAGTGATATTTTGAAGTGTTTTCCCTATAATGTCTTGCTATGGCAATTAAAGTATCGATTTAAAACGGCCACCGTCTACATTTGAACCAAATTCATGTTTTGCTAACCTAGAACTAGGATGCATATACCAGTCACCGGTTACTTCCCTTTGCATATATGTACCGCTAGGAGAGATCGGTGCTTTAAATAGGATAATTACAATTCAACTAGCTTTACACTTTTCCAAAACATGATTCGACCGTAGGCCATCAGCGGACCATAACTCAATAAGATAGTAATCCAATCCCAGACAATCACGTGCTTAGTACAAGGTGGAGATATAACCGACATGTCACAAGTAAAACATGTTTCAATTAGACTCTCGTATCAGTTTTCTTACTTGGCAAAACGTTGAATACTATGGTCGTCTCAAATGTCAGAACCCGTCAGGAAGTACCAGCTTTGAGAATTCTTTGTAGGGGGCTTAATTATGGGGTCACGTGTCCACGCTGAGCATGTCCTCTCGTGATCCGGCATTATGAGCTTTAGTCTCATTGGAACTCCTGGCATTTAATAATATTGATGAATTTAATATAACATACCTTTTTACTTGACACATTTTAGTGTCATTCATATCAGCAGGCATTATTATACAAGTTATTCCAATCTATATTGACTATTTTCAGGTCAATGGCTCTTTAACTCTTACACATACGAAACAATCTTGTCTCGCACAAATGCGAAATCAAAACTATGGGAAAGACGCTCAGAGAAATTGAAAAGATTGTGAAAAACAGAAAACGATGGAGAACTCTGGTCTCGGCCTAATGTACCGCCCGGCATGGAGAGGATAGGTAAGTACAAATATAAGTTCATTTAGGTGGGGTTGGTGTTTAGTAGGCGTGTACAGTCATTCACCAAAATCGACGAATTTCAAAATTAATGAGTGTATAAATTAGAAACTGACGATTGTATCGTTCGTGCTACCTTCGTGTCTACGTGCGTAAAGTATCAAGCCCACATAACCAAAGAAATTGCACTAAGTTACTTAAGCATCAAATTTCAGTTTTATTTGTAAACTATGTAACAATATTAATACGGTTAATAGTCCGTTTGTAGGTACTTCGCATCCATAATAAAGAGGAGAACATAGACTGCATTGTAATCGATCCGTGGTTGAGCAAAATATAGAATATTCAAAATTGGTATATCAGTTTCATTTACATGCATCATGTATGAATGTTAATGTTGTTGAAGAGTAGGATTATTGCGGCGTTGTCGTCATGATCGTTTCGTTTTGCGGTCAAAACATGATTCGAGTTTTTGTACATTTTAGTCGCTTGGCGCCTGTTTGCACTTCTTTGATGTTAGTCACAGAGTGTCATGAAATTTGTTTTTAAATGGTAAATAGATCTTGGATGAAACAGAACAACTTGTGTGTTAAGGTATTGTAGTATTACATAATAATATTAGTTATATAACAGAATATGATTTTATATAACTCGTTGACTTAATTGTCTATAGTTTTATTTATTATGTTATATTGTTTTCATGTCTCGTATTTTGTTGACGCCCCATTTCATAATTTATACAAATGAAGTTGATTTAAATTAATGTTTTTCGAACCCAGAAGTGGTTTCAATAGTGTTAATTAATGTTGGCGAACTAGTTTGATATATTTGGAATGAAAATTCGATAGTCAATTATGTCATCTACAGAAAATAAGCCGTTATTACTCTTTTTTCTTGGGGTTTAAAAGGCATGCGCATGAACATACATTGACAAAACAAAATGTTGTGGATTATAACAATTATTTAAATACATGTATTCATATAACTTAGGATTATCCGTCATTCCGGCTGGCGTAAGTGCAATGGCCACTTCACATTATAATCATAGCATGCAACTTTTTCTTTTTTTCTGTTATTTTCGGGCTCATTGCCATTGTAACTAAAACATATTCCTCTACAAATCTAAATAACTTCCAGATTTTACATCTATATTTATTACCTAGCACTCTATATAACGAGTAATTCGTTAGTTTTGACTGTTTCATGTCTTAATGTTTATTTTTAGACTCGGGTATGAAACCGTTCATTGCCGGGAGGACAACAGTTTTGACTGTTCCACCCCGGGATGAACTGTTACCTGCGCACTACGATGCGCAATATAAATTCCTGCAAAAACACCCAACTAGATCTTTAGCGTATTTATAAATTAAATTTGTCACTTTCACATGCTACTTTTAGAAATAGTGTCAATTTCAACAGTCAAATCAATAGCGTAGGTAATGTTTCCCGGATAATGGCGCCGACCGTGATGCCGAACTTTTCACGAAACCGGATGACGTATTTGTCAAAATAATTGTTTTATTAGTAGAAGTTTGCTGTAGTTATATAGAGTGTTAGGTAATAAAACAGTTATTTCATGTCTGTTTTTGGTTAACAGTCAAAACTATTGTCCCTTGGTATCCGGGAAGACATTTTGAACTGTCGGCCTCGTGCAACAGTTCAAAAGTCTTCCCCGATACCCCGGGACAATAGTTTTGAGTGTTAACCAAACAGACATGAAATAATTGTATAATGTTTTGCTCTGAATAAAACAAAATAGTTTTTGGTCTAAACAGTTTTGCTTTATCGGCTTTACTCTATGGAATAAGTATAGCAACACCGTCTACCTCATTTATTGAATATTCAGTAATTTAGCAAAGACTTAAAGAATTTCACATCAATATTTCATATGCATATTCAAATGTACACTTTTATACAATAATTGCTATAGAGACCAACTATTATAATACATTATATATATCCACAATTAATGTCACAGTTCCCATATTGTGTTTGTTTATGGGAGTAGGTTCATGAAAACGATATAAAAATGTGCAGTAATTCAATTCTGCTTAAAATGAAACGTGCTGAATTTCATATACATATATGTATTTGGTTATCATAACTGGATTATATATAAACATTCAAAATATACCAATGACGGCGTGTTGCCGCACATGAATTTCATCATCATAACAATGTTCTTTCATACATTATGATACAATCAGACGCTACATGACAACTGTCTGTTGTCTGCTACTGAATTTTCAGAATTTCAAACAATGCAGATTTGTGACAAAAAATACGCTGCCCGTAGCAATGCATTTTTCCTACAAGTTACGCCGAAAGTCAACTTAGAAAGAAACACCAAGATACACATGGCGACGACAAAGGCTCGTGTATAATTATGTAGTATTAGTTTTAAAGGGGTGGCGGTGATCGAATCAATGTCAGCAGAGGACCGGAAGACTGATATGTGGTAGCTCCGACAAGAACACCAAGTGTGTTTCTGACCGTTGTGTGTAGAGTAAGATTTTCTTGTGGGACTCTCCAGATGGCACTTAGAAATGATTTTTAAATACAGATAGCGAGTGTCGGTTGGATTGGACATCTTTAAAGGACAAGTAAATGGCTGCATGAATTCAGGAGTCTAAACGAATACCGGGATTAAATTTTCAGGCGGAGTTAGTGCCACGAAATATACGTCATTATGACGTCGTTGACGCCTGGCTTGCGGCGATGTCCGTTAGTTTGCATCATGTATATGCTAATATACCAATAACTGTTCAGGGCATAAAACTTGGCTATCACATTCAATTAAATTCATGTAACTTTGTGTACAATTTTCTGACATTGTGGCGACTTAACAGCAACAGTGGCATTACTTTTGGATATACCCTCGTAATAGTTCTTCAATTGTCTTTTAATGATGCTTTTATAAACAGTGATTGTTGGCTTATGCTTTATTTGACAAACTGTAGTGATATAAACTCGAACAAATTAACGTGGTCCTCGACCTTAATGCGTGAATATAAATAATTACAATCTATGCCGTGCCTTGTCGGAGATTAAACCAGTGTTTGTCGCAGTACATTTCGTACCTACGTATTTGTAATGATACACATCTCTTATGAAAACAAAGGCACATATTAAATTACATGTACGAGTATAGACAATAATTTCACTGTTATATTATGTCAGTAGAAGGTTCGAATAGCGCGTGAATATGTTCGCACTTATAACACACGTTAAGATTTCATTGTAAGAACCATCACCAGATGGAGCCACACGCTGTCTCTTGCACGCATTTCACGAAGATGCATGGTCTACTTGCACGTGCGCAGTGACATCAAATTACTTCTTAAAGCCGAGCCATTATTTTGATGTTTTTAGTTATCCTCGTGGTTGGGGAACCATATTGGCGACGGTCCGCAGAAGAGTTTAAGTAGCACTTACGGCCTTATGGTTCTAAGGCAGCGATGTATTAATGTTCTGTTTTAATATGAAACTAATGTTATGTAACTGATATATTAAATTGGACTTGAGCTAACAAAAGGAAGGGATGCTCAAATGGTAATTAGAGATTTGTCTGAGGAATATGATATCATATAATTGCTATCAAGTTCTGCAACCACAGGTGCAAACTACTTAATAAAAACACGTTTGTATTCTTAGTTTAAGCGGTCTATTGTAACTACAATGTATGTTGAATTAAATTTGAATGGTGTATATTTGTTATTTTAGATGCTATGTAGCAATGACACTTACTAATGTTACATTTCGTCGCGGGTTGTATAAGCAATATGAAGATACAGTAAACTCCCTCAAAACCGGACTCCCTCAAACCCAGAATCTCCATCAAATCGGGCGATTTCTTAGGTCCCATATTTTCTTCATATTAAGTCAACTCAAAAAGCTTTCGCAATACCGGACTCCCAGAATTCCGAATTGCGGACGGCATTGTTGGGTCCGCTGACAAAATATTCAACTATAAATACTAACTATCAGCGCAAACAATTTCTACACTTAAAACTATACTATCTTGTTGGACAGGAAAAGCAGCACGTACTTAACAGAAACAACAGGGTACAAAAGAACACACCAAAATGAAAAGACACTGGCCACGTGAAAGCTACAGGGACATCGACAAAAACGAACATGAAAAAATGAAACTGTACATTCACAAAAACACACATCCCTCTCCGACAGCACATGTCAATCAAAAACACCCGATGCAGGTCTTTAGAGCCAACAGACAGAAACGAAGCGCAAGGACTATCCACAAAGCAACAACCAGCAGATACAGTGTATACATAATTATATACATGCGTACTAATTTTACCTAATTTGCCAAGCCTGAAAATTGAACCCTGATTTCTTCTGGATTTCTCTATTAAATTGTAAAACACCCTGAATAACTAGATCTAGTAAATTTAAATATCTAACTATTTACCTTTCTTTCAGACGTTTTTGCTTTTATTCTTTGCTCTGCAATAAACCACGTTTGTTTTTTCTTTAGGTAACTTATACTTGAAAACGGAAAAGAAAAATGCAAGTTTACGGGCTTTATTCTATTCTCGTATTGTCAAGTACTGGTAAGATAATACTCGTTATCTGCGCGATTATTTCAAATTTGTACAATGTTTATGCAGACTTGGGTTTTTTGTTCAAAATCTTATAACTTTTTTGTTCAAAATCTTATAACTTTATTACCATATAAGGAAGCAATCATTTTAATATTTATTACTTCAGTAACACGCATGCGTTCCTGTTTTATGACATTGTTTGTATACATTCGACTAAGATAGTTTTACGTGCGTGGTCATTCAAAGGTTTCCATGCTACTTTGGTCAATCACCTCCAACTTCGGGGGAAGAGACAGTTGTGTGATACAAGGACTTCGGGTGCGCTACCCCAGTTGGTTTTTTAACGTCCCCGATGTACGGCATCGATACACACGATACTAACTGAGTACCAACCTGACCATCTCAATGTGGATTGGGTGGGAAAACTGAAAAGTCCCGGCCGAGAATAGAACTATAGATCTAACGAACCATAGTCAATAAATACCAAATTGACCATGCTCAAAGCCATCCGGTCATTATTTAATTTGCTTGATAGCGTGCACTTCTTCTGCCATTTAGTTCAAGTAAAAATCAAACATATTACACACATTTAAGTGACCTAAATCAGAAGTCCACGCATCCTGATCCGACAACTTAGCGACACTATCTACAAGTTCCATGCCAGACTCAATAATTTAGTATTTAGCACTGTACTGTGTTATGGCTGTAGATCGCTATATATACACAGCGACTATGCATTTTTAGCCATTGATAGAGCCTTCTAAAAATATGACGCTCAAATTGAGAACGTTCTCAATTTCTTATGATCCCTGATTTCTAACACTACTTCAAATGATTATAATTGAGGGACAAAAAATAGATTTGGAAGGTTAGTCTAAAATGCGGCCTAGTCATTGGTAAAGGTCCCGTCTGACACACACAGACAAATATATTAAACGAAATATGACGAATAGAGTACTTTTGTGATTTTTAACGAATTCTGACCGAAACTGATTGAAAATGTGTTGGTTTAATTAAGCATGTAACGAAAGGTAAACTTAAGGCAGATTTTTGCTGCGAATTATTTACATAGTGTGACGAACAGTTTCGGTTTTTCGCGTTGGGTGTCGCACATACTATTCGTGCTTTCCCTAACAATATGCATGACCCATTTGGCTATGTAAGAAATGCATGCAATCTTTTAACGAACAAGAACGCATGCATTTTCAAGTGGTAGTTCGGTTGTGATTTCGTATTTCTAAATGCTTGATGTTCTAGGAAAGTAACTTTTTAAAATTAAAAATGTTCCTGACATTTAACATCATACTGTGTTCGTCACCCGAAGTTTACACATACAAATGTATCACTTGTTTTATCCATTTTCAGTGTTCATTGTTTCTGGACAAGAATGCACTGATAACTGTATAGAAACATGTACAGATGGTATCGGTGCGTGCTCTGAATGTAAAGAGGGGTTTTGGGGACCTGTCTGTGAGTATGCATGTGGTCCTAATTGTATGGATGGATGTGATAGAAACACATCCACCTGTACCAACTGTGTGGTTAGACATTATGGCGCACAATGTGACGCTATTTGTGAACGAGGGTCATGTAATGAGTCTACTTGCGATAGAGAGCTTGGAATGGTTTGCAGTACTTGTAAACGTGGTTTCTTTGGTGATTTGTGTGACAGGAGATGTTCCAGAGATTGCTCCGCTTGTGATAAAATCAATGGGACGTGTATTCAGTGCACCATGGGGTATTGGGGAGATGGGTGTTGGACAGCGTGTGACGTAAACTGTGTGTCATGTGACATGCAGACAGGACAATGTTTGGAATGCGTACCGGGACATATGGGTTACCGTTGCCAGGAACAATGTTATGCTTATTGTGAAACATGCGACATCACCCTCGGGACATGTACCTCTTGCTATGACGGACTCCGGGGAGACAACTGTACCATGTACTGTTCCGGTAATTGCTCCGAAGGTAAATGTGAAAAGGACACCGGCTTTTGTTTAGGTTGCGTACCTGGATATAGAGGCGAATATTGTGAATATGACTGTAGCTCAGTAAACTGTTTACATTATGTATGCCCACAATACGGAGAAGGAGGTGAGTGCTATGAGTGTGACGAAGGATTCTGGGGATCTGACTGTGATGAGAATTGTGATTCAAACTGCTCTATGGGTTGTACTAGGGATGTTGGAGTATGTAACAAATGCGTTACGGGCAGATGGGGATACCTGTGTGATAAAACCTGTCCTGACCAATGTGTTGATGGTACTTGTGATCAAGTAAGTGGCGCATGTAAAGTGTGTCTCGAAGGCTTCTGGGGACCTGACTGTTCTAGTTCTTATATATGTCCCATATTATGTGTGGATGGTTGTGACGACACCGGTAGATGTGTTAGATGTCAGGATACTGTTTACGGCGAACACTGTGAACTAGACTGTCCACATGGGTGTGATGTATGTAACCAGACTACAGGTGAATGTGAGGGATGTTCTGTTGATTATTGGGGCGATTACTGCACTACACCATGCAATTCAACATGCGGGGATCAAGGATGTTTCCGTCACTCTGGATACTGCATTAATTGCTCTCCCGGATTATATGGTACGCATTGTGACACAGAGTGCCATGACAATTGTTCTGAACGATGCGACCGCATAACTGGGTCTTGTGAAACTTGTCCTGTGGGTCACTTTGGCCACTTCTGCCAATATAGCTGCTCCCGTTTTTGTAATGGTGGATTATGCAACCAGATCAGTGGAGAATGTGACAAATGTGTTCCAGAGTATTGGGGACGTTGGTGTAACAATGTATGCCACTATAATTGCCAATGTAACAAGTTTAGCGGAAGATGTGAAACATGTGTCTCCGGGCTATGGGGCACGAGATGCAAGTATCAATGCCCTGATACATGTTTGTCCGAATGCAGTATCCTGGACGGTGCATGCTTTAATTGTGCTCCTGGATATTGGGGTCCTAAGTGTGCTAATGTATGCCCACCAGGGTGTCAGAAATGTAACTACTTGTCTGGAATCTGTTCTGAATGCCTCAGTGGATTATGGGGATACAATTGCTCAAGAGTCTGTGAACATTATACAGCCCATGACTGCCTGGAGACAACATGCGATAAGGACGTAGGACCAACATGTGTACAATGTCCAAGTGGTCACTGGGGAGTAGAATGTCATGAAACATGTGACGTCAGAAATTGTGACGTCAATAACTGCAATAAGCACAATGGCTTATGTTCCAACTGCCGAGATGGATATTGGGGTACTCTATGTGAACAACCGTGCGAAGAAAGGAATTGTACCAAATGTTCTCAATCTACCGGTGATTGTTTAGAATGCGTGGTAGGACAGTTTGGTGAAAGCTGTAATGAAACATGTTCGCACGAATTCTGTGAGACAGGAAATTGTGAGAGGTTTAGTGGACAGTGTGGTAGGTGTGTATCCGGACATTGGGGAGCAATGTGTGAAGAAACGTGTAACAAAACATGCAAGACGTGTTTACAATATACCGGACAGTGTGCTGATTGTTTCCCTGATTTATGGGGAACCCAATGTGAGCATGAATGCCCACCTGAGTGTCTTGGAGGATGTAACAAAATAACTGGGGTATGTAATGCTTGTAGTGGAGAACATTGGGGATTGTACTGTAATCTAACCTGCCAGAATAAAAACTGTAATGAATGTGATCAGATGAGAGGACATTGTATCAACTGTAAGCAAGGTCACTGGGGTGTTATGTGTCAGAGTGTTTGTCCTGGTGGAGACTGTGTGTCATGTGGTCGGTTAGATGGTCTGTGTGCCGAATGTATGCCTGGTAAATGGGGAAATAACTGTGACCGACACTGTGACGATAGTTGTGAATGTTGTGATATACTCGATGGCTCATGTACTGCCTGTGCTTGGAAAAAATTCGAAGGTGAGATATAATTTATATACGAATACGAAAACATAATACAATGCTTATAACAAATGAATACAAATAACAGAGATGGAAAACATGAATTTTATATTCATATAATTAATATACGTATACATTAAATGAAATTGTTCATACTATCTCATGTATAGTCAGTTTTGCACGTTGATATCTGGTTACAAAGATGTGTCCACAACTGTGGTACCTAGTCAGCAAACTTACACAAAGCCATGTATTTCAGCCGAGTTAAGGTCAGCAATTACATGGCCATAAACTTACTGAATATACTATGTACGCTACACCTCCTTGGGCAAGATAAACAAATGAATTACCACTCATAGATACTCATAGAAGTTGTCGTATAGTCTGTAAAAACAAGGTTGTTGCCTACCGCTGTGTCTGTGACGCCATGCTCAGTTACGTAAAGCATTACGAACATGAGTAGTGTACAATTTTGCGCTTATCATTTTATTAGTATAATCACAGGAACTTGCATTTATAAATTGAAAAAAAAACACTTTGTAAACCTACTGTACAGGCCTGTATTAAAATATAGAGGCTATACAGTAGGCCCAGTGAAAAAATCATAAATGCAAGTTCCTGTGGTATAATTGATGAAACATGTAAGATACACTCTTTACAACAAATTATGTTTTTGGTCTGAAAAAATACAATGACGGACTAGCAAAAACCGTACTGTCAATGACGTCACATCCATATCCATACTGTTTCAGGGGAATATGATGTTGATTACACGACTATTGCATACGCTGTTGGGTTTGCTGTTGTTGTTGTTGTTCTGGGGACAGTGTTGATCTGCATAATTAGGTGTATCTGCGCGAAACTGTAAGTATGATTGTAGTAAGAACGTTTTTCTACTAATAAAGTTGGAGCAGATAAGTACATTTTGAAGTAATAATACATTATAACGTTTCTGGTGCAGTCTTTGGTTACTAAAAACCGGAATGGAGCACGGTAAGGCACAAAAACTATATATTAGCTAAAACCCGGAACGGAACACGATATCGTACTTAATCTGGTTGCGTCCCTAATCTTACAGTAGTTTGGGTCTGACTTCAGCTAGTTAAAATGGATGACTCCACTAGCTGGTCAATCCAGATGGCGGATATACGTTAGATTTAATAGGCAATTTTAAATAATCTCCCTAAAACCTGTGTTATTTTGGTGTCGTTTCGGCGAGACGTTGTATATCACTGCACAAATGTATGGTTCAAAAACTATAAATTTGCTAAAACCCGTAACGGAAAAAAATGCAAACACACGTAACATTATTATGTTGAACGTATCACATGAAAGCTATATAGACTTTTAAAAACTGAACATGACATGCAATCGCCACCTGTTGTTTAGTTTTATTTCTATCATATTACCTTTTGTACAAATACTAGATCTGTTTCGCATAATTTAGGCATTAATATCAGTTGTCAAAATATATGACACACATTGCACAATACTTTGGTTTATAAAGAACTATTTGGATTTTATTGCACAATTGTTTCTTGTGTCTAGATGTATATGATGCATTGGTTTGTTTTGTCAATACAGTGTAACCCTTCCACACGGTGACCATATCATGACCCTTCTACATCTACTATAGTCTGGCCCTCACATTGCGACCATCTCTTGTCCCTTGCACACTGACTCTGGTTGTTGTGAGCGCTAATTTAGGCTAGCCCGGCCCGAACATGTAAAAGTAAAAGACACATGAGACATGGCCAAGGTTTTATGTATATTCAACTGTTTTAGATCGATAAAGAGAGCAAATGCTGGACGAAAAGATCGCCGCCTCCCAACAATACAATCTTTGAACAAGCATTTACGTCGATTTACAAGCATCATCGTCCGGGAACCCGAGAAGAACGAGGAGATCGTGTCAGGAGGAGAAAATGGCTATGCTCGCGTAACACGTGACCAACAAGAACATGCTAATGACACGGAACATGATAATGGTGATAGACTGTATATGAATCTGCCAGCATCGAGTGAACAAAGTAAGTGATTAGCTAATCATATATCACTCCTCTCTTTAAAGCTTTTCATATTTTATGTAATTCTAACATGTATTTAGTGTGGTTGTACTTGGTAGTAGTAATTGGTAGGGCCTTAAATTTTACATGTCTTTGTTTTTAATCTACAAAACAGAAGTGCTGTGCACATTTTCCAGTTTTGGCGGCCATCTTGAATGTTTTAAAATGCTCAATGATGACAAAGTTGCATCATTCATTTTCTGGTAAGACATGTGTCAGAGGACCACTTAATGGAAACACAGTTTGTGTGTAATGTTTGGAACTTGGACTGGCATACCGACTATTGATGCATTTTACATTGAAGTGTACCCAATCACAGGTAAATGTATCATTGATAAAGAGTAAACAAACAAAACATTTTTTTTTATAAAAAAATTATAATATCTTAGATAACCTAAATTAAATTTTAAGTTGTTACTCTTTATCAATGATACAGTTACCTGTGTACCTAATAGGGCCTGCTGATTGGTTTT
This sequence comes from Spisula solida, assembly GCA_947247005.1. NCBI lineage: Eukaryota > Metazoa > Mollusca > Bivalvia > Venerida > Mactridae > Spisula > Spisula solida. The sequence goes on along the minus strand of OX365948.1, from coordinate 45,616,845 downwards.
TCAAAAACATATACATTGTACCTGCAGTACAGTGGCGTTGTCATGCTCAGTGAAACCTGCGTGAGTCAACTTAACTAAGCAACTTCATTCTAGTATCTTAAACAGCCAATACATGTATATTATTAAATTTCAATGTGCAATTCTATGTAAATAACCAAAATCTGTATTAAGCAGTCACCTGCGTTTAACAGTTACATTGTACGTAATACTATGGAAGGGCTGTTAAGACTAGCGACACTTATATAGCAAGTAGCCCTTCAAACTTTACAATATGGGTCTCGTATGGGCTATTTCTGGACAAGCCCATATCGGTTTTCCACAATGGACCCATATGGAACCTATATGGGTAAAAAGATACTGAAAAATTGGACTTGGAAGGGAGCACTCAGCTGAAACATATATAGTCCATGTTTCAGCTTTCAAAAGCAAAAAGTCCAAGCTGAAGATATCAGTTCTGTAGAATATGTAATATAGTCTAATATGTTCTACATGTAGATGAGAACAGGTCATGTAATGATGCTAACGATGACACTGATACGGACGATGGATATGTGTCACCCAAGAACATCAAACCATCAAAAGGTTAGTATGATATAGTTCAACTTTTACATGTAATATGTCTAGTTAAATAACGTGACCATTTGTTTTCGTGGCTACAGTCAAACAGTTGAACAATACAACCACACATAGTTTTGAATGGAATATAACTTAAATCAATCACGGGTTCCACTAGCTTCTGAATCGGAAGGGTCATTCTGATACTGTTGACTAATATATGAGCACAATTCCGATGCCTTTAAGAGAAAATGACCCTTCAAAACAAACGCTTGGGGTCAAAATGTGGCTTTTTGGAAATTTCAAGGGTTAATACCCCTATTTCCGAGTCAAATGGAACCCGTGCTTAAACATTGCTTAATACTTTAAACGTCTGTAAGCCATACTTTCCAATACAGAATTGCGGAGAATGACACCATATTAAATGCTCGGGATTTATAAAAAGATAAAGATGTATGATGCTCTAGATTCGAGAGGTTAATAAATCGATAATTGATAAAAAATGGTATTTCTTTAAAATAATATATGGATGCTATGCTATACGTTATTCCTTATAATAATAATAATAAAAAAAAATAATACTAGTAATCAATACTTTTTAACGAGGAAACTTTGTTGACAATATAAATGACAATCTTCCATACGATCCTTATGCATTGTAGTTCCAACTATGCGGCGCTCCTTTGATACTTTGAATCAACGTTTTGTTGTATTGATATGTATTTATCTCCACATCAGGTGACATGAAGTTGACTGTACCAACTTCAGAAACACAAGATATTGTCATATCCGGGTACTTTGAACCATGCGAAGTAATGAACACTTTAAAAAAGACCGACTCCCAATTAAAGAATGGGACGGAGATAGCAACCAGTACGTATAGAAGTTATAATGACATGAATAAACATCCTAGCTCATTTTAATCATGTCTCTGTTCGCAGTAGGAACTAAATAGTACGGAGATATTGATATGATCCTAAACTTTATGTATGAATATATTACAAGGTTCTTGTGTTGAATATATCAATTTCCGCGAGCAAACCGTGCAATATCGCTCCTTAAGATTTATGTATGCATTACACATCGAGCGTCTTTGAGATAGTCCCCGCTTGAAAAATTACAACGAGGGTTATAGATATAGTCGAGTTATCAGCTGTTAAATTATGCCGTAATAGAAGGTAGAGGATCAGGTAAAATTACCCGTGCCATACATATTTTTGGATATAGAAGCCTATAGATGGAATGTGCTAATGTTCATGAAATTGGCGGTCGACTGGTGTCGTCATTTCGTTGGTATTGCTTGTAATTTAAGATATAATTATGCTAGGTAATACCATGAAACGTTGAAGCCTTGCATGACTGTGACACAACTAAATGTTCTTCAAGCATTGTAACCTTTTTAAATAGTGGATACATTTTCCTATGCATGTATTACAGAGGAGCAGACAACCGATATAGATCGTGAAAGTAGTTCGGTGAAGTCCAAAGGAAGTGACAAAAGACAGCGTCCCGGAGCGTACACGAACGTAGAAATAAACAGAACGAACTCAGGTATTCAAATTAATGCTCTTCACACAATTATAATTAAAATGTTATGATGAAATTATTTGAAACAAAATATTCAGAATAAAAGTAAAGTAATCCATATAAGAGGACCAATGTAGTATTATTGGCTGATTCCAGTTCCAAATCATAAATAAATTTAGTTACTACGAACTCGCACGTTAATTAAATGTTTGATTAAACTTCGTGCTACGAAGATTGTAAATATTATCGTAAAGACTATTTAGTTTTAGAGAGTAGCAAGGAGAGATAATTCACTTATGTTTCAAATAACTACTTTTCAAATGAAATCGAAATAATAACTTCAACAAGGCGGAATACCAGAGACTATGGATAACATGTTATCTACAATCTCTGCGAGTACCAAACGTAACATTTTATGTCAGTGGTTCGACTGCATTTCCGGTTTATGAGAATTCAAAACAAGCGCTTTGATTTTAAAACGTGTTCATTCTCTCATACCTTTTAAGATCGACCGGTTGTCATGGATACAAGTCAAGCACAAACACAAGAGACGTACACGAATGTATCACCGGTAACTTCCGTTTCCGGTAGCAACCAAACGCATGCGCCGCATGCTTACGAAGAACTGGAGTTTGGCTCAAGTCCCATATACACGGAAATGGATGGAAATTTTGATTTTGATTCTAAGTGAAGAATAATTATATTATTATGTGTCGGACTATAGTGGATATTTGAGATTTAAATCGACCTTAATAGCGGTCCTACTTGGTCTGAAAATTAAACATTGGGACCAGAAACTTGCATAGGCAAGAAGTGGCTTTATTGGTGGAACTTACTGTGTCTTGGATCCCAGTCACGATTTAAATGAAGCCCGAAATATGTGTCCCAATTTTATGCATCTGGTGTTGCAGGCAGTACTGTTATGGTCATTGTTAAAAAGGCCCACACGGGGCCTTAATTTACACGATACCCGTAGGCAGACCGATCAGTGATCAGCCGAATTTCCTGAACATTAGTCGTTTTTCGGCCGACGTCCTGTATACTTACCGGGAACTTCTGATCGGCTATATATGCTTAATCGTGACTGGAGTATTAATGTTAATAAACTATATACTAGTAAATGTCACATAATTTTATAATAATTCTATTTTTATGCCATGTATGGCATACATGTTGTTTAATTGTGTGAAAAATCAAATGCAGTAGTATACTGTTGTGTGTTGTTTGTATCATAGCATATTAAATCTGAAGCACATTTCATACCGCCTAACAAGGGAGCTGATATTTTCAAGTATACACGCTATTAATAAACGCTAGGCTAAAATTAATTTATATGTTGCTATATTTTTATTGACAGTCCTTTGGTAATTAGATCTGTGAATTTTGCGAGCGGTTTTGGTGTTTACAGTATGAAATGCTTGTACATTTTATAGTTCTTCGCCTTCTTATTGTGTTGTTGTTGTCTTCCTTTATCGCATGTTCATTTGCTACAAAACCCCCAAGTTTTTGACATGTTGTTACGTCGCACATCAGTAGTTTATATATACATGTACATGTATGCATATATGATGGTATTTAAGTGGATCGGTTACTACCGGGTATGCTATTTCATGGATCCAATTTCTATGCACAAGTTCAACATCGCTAAAATGACACAACCCTTGCAGCAATGCTTATTTTGATGTGCATCATTAACATTTTAAAACAACGTTTGTATTTTAGTTTTTATTGTTATAGTTATTATGTTAAGGAAATGAGACCACCCATCATTGGGACCCATGAAAACTGATCTGCTTGATTTCATTTGGTCTAGTTATGGAGATGGTCAATGTTATTTAGGTGTTTTTTTAGTAAGGTTTAACTGTGCTATAATGATACTGACTGTTGCGTCATTACATGTGAATCTTATTGCATTGTTATTATTGTACTTTATTCATCAATGATGTTTTATCCGTGTTTGTATTCATGAATTAAATATTTAGCCTTACAAACCGTCTAATTGCTTGTTGATTTAAGTGACCCTTCATTAAGGTATAATCTGTATACTAATATGAAGCAATATAAGGCGAACTGTCAAAACACTCCTTTGAGTGCGAACCCATGCCAATGACTGTAACTGAAATATTCCTGTATGTGAGTGAGACATGGACATGCAAGAGACGCAATGCACGCAAGACACGCACGTAAACCATTTCAATATATTATGTACCCGCAGACTACTCAATATAAGGTGGCAGGAAAAGATACCAGACCAGACGTTCAGTCTCAAGGGAACCTCACTTCTGTGTACGTCATCCTGTAACGATCACAGGTCCTCTGGATAGGCCACATACTCTAGAAGCTCCGCCTTGGCTCTACATGAGGCCATATGAAAAGGTTCAAAGTTTCACTGAAGACACTCTGCAATCCAACTCCTGGGTGAAGATCATTTGGTCTGGCGCAGTAGTATCACTAAAGGCGCTATACAGTCACACAGTCGAAGGCAGCACATAATTATGAAGAAGGGCATACATGGCACTTGCGTGTATTGGCCTGACAAGTTATTTCCGGACACATCAAGTCAAACAAGGCATAATTTTCCAACAGAAGGATGACTATAAATGACTTTTTTTAATGTTGGTGGAGAAATCATATATTATTGTTATAAAATACTAGTATATCTATGTATGTGGAAAATACGAAAGTTAATTACAAAGACATAGCGTACTTGCATTATTATAAATAAGTTTGACTGTAAATATATGTATGTTGAGGAACGTCTCAGCCAATCAAATGCTGAACGACGCCTGTCAACGTCCAATCAGAAGTCACTTTACATCCGTCACAGCGGAGACGTTTCGTCCAATCAAGTTCCACTCCATGTTTCCAAAGGCGACTTCTCGTCCAATCAGACGTCAGATGACGTATCAAACTCACCCGAACGTCTCGACCAATCATATTTCGACGACGTCCTATTGTCGTTGCTACAGTCAACGTAACGTCTTAAGATGTCACTGCGGTATGAGTTATCTCAAATAAACAGATGAAACAATTACACACACATGAATAGACAGGACTAATATGGATAAAGGTAATCCTAAACAAATTAGGCACACACATGTGTTAGATGGCGAATATAATAAGGTAAATGCGCAAATGTTTGGAACTGATAAGCAGAAAGGGGAGGCTGGAGTGGAAAACGTTGATTTATCTGTTCCCAAATTATCAGGGGACTCTGGTAAAACTGACATCCGTCGGTTTAGATCAACTACATGCGATGGACTTCAAGATGCTGATGATCTGCTAAATGATTTAGATGATATGTTTCAAGGCCGTTCTAAACGTTTCACCAAACGTTCAACATCTGAGAGAAGTATGAATGATAAATTGCCCAACAAAGGTAAGAAAGAAGCAAGAAAGGTAAATGCTTCTGATGACTGGAGCGATGCTGATGATCTGCTAAATGATATAGATGATATGTTTCAAGGCCGTTCTAAACGTTTCACCAAACGTTCAACATCTGAGAGAAGTATGAATGATAAATTGCCCAACAAAGGCAAGAAGGAAGCAAGAAAGGTAAATGCTTCTGATGACTGGAGCGATGCTGATGATCTGCTTAATGATATAGATGATATGTTACAAGGCCGTTCTAAATGTATCACCAAACGTTCAACATCTGATATCGCTTTTGAAAAGGACAGTGCAGTAAACGAAGCGGTTGGCAATGACGGCCTGCGAAAGGCCGAGAGAAGAACGAATGATAAATTGCCTAACAAAGGCAAGAAGGAAGCACGAAATGTAAATGCTTCAAAACCAAAACTCAAAAAAGAAAATGCTGGTCGAACGGCCACAGGAATGACACTGAAAACAGCAGATAACTGGAGCGATGCTGATGATCTGCTTAATGATTTAGATGATATCTTACTAGGCCCTTCTAATCGTATCACCAAACGTTCAACATCTGATGTCGCTTTTAATATGGACACGGTATCAAACGAAGTGGTAAAATTGTCTAACAATGGAAAAAAGAAAGCAAGAAAGTTAAATTCTTCAAATACAAAGCAAATCCGATTACAACCAAAGCTACAAAAAGAATATGCTGGTCAAACGGACACAGGAATGGCATTGAAAACAACAGATAAATGGTGGAGCGATGATGACGATCTGCTTAATGATATAGATGATATGTTACTAGGCCCTTCTAAATGTATAACCAAACGCTCAACATCTGATGGCGCTTTTGAAAAGGACACGGCATCAAACACAGCGGTTCACAATGACTACCTTCGAAATATTGAGAAAAGTGCGAGTGAAAAATCGTCAAACAAAGGCAAGAAGAAAGCCAGAAAGGTATATGATTCTACTACTAAGAGAAAAAGATCAAAACAAAAGCGAGACATTGCTGGCCAAATGGACACAGGAAAAACACTAGAAATAGCTGATAACTGGAGCGAGACCCCTCATTGCGTCGCTCAAACATATTTGACTCATCCTCAACGGTCCCAAGTACAACCCACCATCCCTCAAGATTGTACCAAGAAACCATATGATGTTTATGGTCCAATTGAAGAGTATATTGCGACGGTTGATCTTACCGAGGTTCTACATGCTGTTAGATATACCAACTTCAACGATGATTCAATGTTGACGGAAACAAGTACAGAAAACAATGTAAGAAAGTCTGCATCAATTGTCATCAACCTCCCCTCTGTTGTTATGGTAACACCCATAAATCAAGATGACGCTTCAGCATTACCAGTTGAAATGGTTGAATCATCAGAAAGAAGTAACATGCAGACAAGTGCCGCTAAATATAATACAGCAGCAATAGATAATGACGATGTTGGTGCTATTAAAATAAAGAAACGTGAGAAGAAAAGGGAAAAGATGGGAAAGAATGAAGCTGAATTAGAACCCGGTAATCACGATGACGCTCCAGTATTACCAGTTGAAATGGTTGAATCATTAGAACGCTCTAACGTGCAGGGATACGCGGTTAAATATAACACAGTAAAAGATAATAAGGGTGCTAGAGCTACTAAAATAAAGAAAGGGAAGAAGAAAAAGGAAAAAGTTGATAAAATTGAAGTTGAATTGGAATCAGAATTTGATGAAATGAGGCATGTAGTGGAAGACATAACGCATGCGAAGACAAGGAATAGAACCAGGCTGCAGAGATTTCAATCATGTTTCTGTTGTTGTGATAGTAAAAAGTCTCAAATGAATGAATCTGAAGACGAATTGGAACCCGCACTTGATGTGGTGAGTCACACAGAAGAAGATACAACACATGTGAAGAAAATGTCAAGACTACAGAGGGTTCAGGCACGTTTTTGCTGTTGTGTTATTAAGAAGTCTCAAAAGAATGAAACTGAAGATGGATTGGAACCCGCACTCGATGTGGTGAGTCACACAGAGGAAGATACAACACGTGTGAAGAAAAAGAAGAGGTCGAGACTGCAGATGCTTCAGGCACGTTTTTGTTGTTGGAAAAAGGCTGTCGATCCAAATGCAAATGAATTAGAACTTGCCTCGGATGTAGCGAGTGACGCAGAGGAAGATATCATGAGATCGGCCAATACAGTAAATGTTTTTGACAAATTTGAAGATGTTGAGGAAAGAGCAAAACATGAATATGTCTGCCTCAACTTTGAATCATATGGCGAGAGAAGAGAGAGAGGGGATAGCCGCTTTAGAAGATTCTGGAAAAGGGTCAGAGGATCCGGGTGAAGGAATGAGAGACATTTGAATAATTGTACGTAGTAATTTATCAAACAATGTTAGGTTGATGGATTGGTCTATATTTATTGGTTGTGGTTTGCTTGCTAGTTTGACCATTGTTTGATTTGCCCAGTTGAACGGAAGGCAAATATGTCTAATTATTCATATTGAATAAAAGTGAAATATGTGTTTGTGTCTGTGCTGTATTACATTTGATATTTTACTTAGTAGTAAGTTAGCTTATGGGCGAACTTAAATAAAATGAAAGACAGTTTATTAACAATTCCTCTGGAACATATACATGAAATAAAAATTTAAAAAAATGAATATTTACACAATTATGGAATACATTTTCACGTAACACAAAGTTACACGAACACAGAAAGCTCTTAAAAGGAATTGATACGACCATGTATACAAACATTGATATCAGGAGTGCTATAAACAAAGCATCTTAGTAGAAAACTTGAAGTTTTTTTGAAATCTTGAAATTTTCTTACTGAGTGTATCAGTTGAGCGAGATAAGCAACAAGATTAATAATTTTCACATGGTTTTCTAGCATTATATGCAAAGTGCTAATATATAATCACTATAAAACATGGGTTATGCTTCAAGTTACGGGGAATATGAGAGGCCCATACTTTTAATTTAAGTCAACAAATTTAAGTTTTCTTAAGTTCAAGATGCTTTGTGAACACATGCCCTGATATTTATCGTCATTCGATATCAACAGCATTATTACAGTTACGGAACCCATTATTTTCTCCTTGAATTGATGAACGACCTTTCATGACTTGCTCTCTGCAGGTAGTTGACATTTTCTGTAGGTGTTGAGGACATTGCCCCCGACCTCCTTAAGCATTCTAACTAGAAATCTTAGCTCAAATTGAGAGCCTGAATTTGAGATAAATCTGAAGTTCGAGCACTTAAAATTTTATTGTTATCAACTCACAATAATGTTTCTGTTTTGTGATGCCAAATTTGAGTCTATCTGGTCCAAAACTATAGGACCTAGTTATTTAAGCTTTTGTGCGTGGCATTGTCTAGAATTATCGTACCAAATAGGCATTTTAAAACATGTTTATTTCTGGTATCCCAACAAACTGTGGATAAGACACATTTTTGAAACGATGTACCTTCTAAGCATTAAAGGATTTAGTGATTGTGTTATATGTAAAACGTATTCCCAGTCTCTGCGTAGTGACAATAACATAAATGGGAGATAAATCATCTGGGAATATTTTATTCCCGGTAAACAACAAGCAGTTTCCTCCCCTGAACGCCATATTCCAGGAGCCGTCATATTTGGTGGTTAGTTTTGTCTAATAATTTACTCGTATACGAGTGACAATAACAGTGCCCCGTGTAGCAATAGCACGTGACTTTAGGCTACAAATCCAAGACGAAATTTGCTTCACTCCGAAAAGAAATAATAGCCGTAAGTATTTTATTTCTATACCGATTTCTATGAAACATAGGCAAGTATAAGGAAATAGTTAAGTGTAGGCTTTCAACGAACTGTAGGATTCCTATCAGCAGCTGGGCCGTTTTGCCTAGCACTCCTAGTGAAACCTTGGGGGGAAAGGCTTGAAATAGTAGTCTGACAGGGTGTTGGAAAAAAACTGCACAGCTGCTGAAAAAGATCCTACATTTCGTAAAAAGCATAATACTTAGACTGGTGAAGGTATATTAGACATCGATAAAGAAATACTATACTTGTGGCTATTCAGTTTGTGTTTGAAGCGACGCAAATTTCGTCTTGAATCTGTCACGTGGTATTGCTACACTGGTGCTGAATATTGCCATTTGAGAATGTTTTATTCAAGATCTATAACATGCAGGTTCCTTACCTTAATTTACTACATGTAGTGGTTAGTCCGGTTACGTTGCGATGTCGATTTATATGCTTTTATGTATCCTCGCCACTGGAAAGCCATATGGGCGAGGCCCCAAGAGGAGATTAGTCACTTAAGATTTTGGGGATAGTGCATGATACAGAAGATGCCCCAGTTCCAGAAGCATCTCTGGTTCTTTTACGTGTCGATGTAAAGCATCATACACGGGACGTCGCTTAACGTCTAGTCCGAAAGACTGTAGGTAATTTTAGTTATATTAGGTGGGAAACACTAAAAAAGCTTTTCTGTTTTTGATCCGGCTGAAGGAGGGATCGAACACACAACCTTCGGATCAGCAGTCAGCAGCTTTTACCACTGGACCACTTGTCCACCCTGTTGCGCTGCAAAAACCAACTTGTTCATTTTATACATGTGCGTATACTTTCCCGTTATTATTGGCGACTGGTATGTGTATATAGTTAGGTCTGATCAATTGATGATTGAAAAAATCCAGAATAATTTAGTCCGATGATGATCCAAGCTTGTTACATAGGCGGTAGCTATATTCAGACACATTAGTGTCAGCACGGAATTAAATCACGTGAGGTATAATTCCATGGTGTCAGCTCTATTGAGCCGCCCACTGGACGCCTGATTTTCCAATAAACACAATAATACAATAATATGAACTAATTACCTATTTTTTCCTTTTATTCTTCTAACGATTTAATCCATTAAAACATACACAACTAATGGCGATGTAAATCAGTATATAATTTGGGAAATGAATGTCTATTTATGGGCATCGAATGGTATGCGTATAGAAATATAAACACATTACATAAATTAGCATTTAGAAGCATTCATTTTCACAGTCATTAATGCCTTAAACATATGATAATTAGTGTTATATTTAGGCACGCTCATTAGTCAGTAGGCGACAAAATTACTGATAAATCTTCAATTGAAATCAATTTACAGAAGGCAAAACGTACTAAATACAAAAATAGTTATATTCTGACGAAAGATGCTACCCCCAGCAGCTCATGCCACCTTAAAGGGACATGCCCTGGAACTGACGTGTCTCGAATAGCAACCAAATTGGTATCTTTTTAATACCAAAGTCAAATAAAGAAAACCCTGTAAAAAGTTACAAAATACCCCGCTATTTAAAAAACATCGTGGTAGCGGAAAGGATATAGGCGTAGCGACCAAGTGCCGCGGGAACTAGATATATCTACAAATGTATATGAAGTTAGGATAAAGTGAGAGTGACGTTTTTCATGTCCTGAGCACAGAAAAGTGCAATCATTGTATGAACAGGAAAACGAATATCTGTATAAGCAAAGATATAAAAATACTTAGATCTTTGATATAAGCCGTTATAATTGGTTTTACATCGTAATATTTATTGGACTCAACCAATCAGTCACTCTAGTATTAGCCTAACCGGACCGTAGTTCTTTAGCCAAATCTAACCATCCAGAACTCGGAACCTCTTTTAACGCGTCCGACACTCTAGAAAACATTTGAGAGGTCCCGGAATCGATCCAAATCTGTCACACGGCTTAATTTCTCTGATCAAGAATAGCCAACATTGTCCACTTTACCCAGGTACACGAATGGGTACCGGAAAGGACCAAAACACTTGCGTTATGGCTGCTTGTGTTACCAATTGTCACAGCCGACAGTACATTAACGTCCCTATCATTGAGTCACAAGTCGGCTGTGAATGGACGCATGTCTGAAAATAAACATTAATTTAGCTTTTTGATTCAACTACACCAAGGCTCAGATATGTATAGGTTATCGATCATATATTAGAATAATAAACGAATTAAGTACAAGTGAGCGAAGCGAACGCCGTACTTAATTCGTTTATTATTCTAATATGTGATCTATAACCGGCTTATAGTTTATCCGCCCACTTTTTGGTGTCATTTCCAATGCTTTTGTTTGCAAACAATAGCATGCCCATTGATGGAGTAATGAGGGTAAAATAAGGCAATATTGTATGTACGAGGGATGATCAACAAATACGCGGGAAAATACTTTAAAATCTTTATAACATTGACCAATACTTAAAATAATTGGTCATTTAAAAGATTGACGTATTACGAATACACAATGTACATAACTATAAAACATTAAACTCAAGGTAATATTTTTTGGAAAAAAAACCACATTGAAACTGTAACGTAACTATGGTTACACTGGCCCAATGTCATCGCGGAGTTTGTACATAATTATAACAGTATACATACTCATTTGTGGCACAATTCATAATGTATAATGCAGTAAAACATTCTCAAAAATAGCTGTACAACTAGATACTCTTCATAGACATATAAACCGAAAATTTCTGTATCGCACTCATTTTCTGACAACAACTTTGATGCAAATAGTTCTTAACGGAATTTGACATTAAATCTTGTTTTTGAAATCATGAATGTAATATTATATCATTACATAATACATATTCATAAACCATCCTTTAGAAAATTACAAAAAAATGAATGCACCAATGATACGTCATCGTTTGCTACGTTCAACGTTGCAAACTATCAACATTTGGGCTGCATAACGTCGAGTGCTGTTGCCATAGGAAATCGCATCCGTTCTGACTTTGGTTAATATTGATGATCATCGGTGAATCAATTTGAAATACATTTATCTTCATGTATTGAAAATTTCATCCAATTACAATGACAAATAACGAAATTAGGGCTTTTTTCCTTATATTTGTTGATCACCCCTCGTATATAAGCTGGTAATATGCTGATATAGGAATAACAGTACAATTTAGAGAGAAGGCGGGTCTAGTTTTCCATATATGGAAACAGCCAAATTGTCCTAATAAATGGATTTACTTCATGAACCACTTACTAGATATTGTGCCAATTGCACTAATAAATGGATAAGAGGTCCAAAAATTTGAAAATCCCTGGCTTTTGATTGGACAAAGAAGTAGGGTAAACTATAAGGTCTAGTAACAAATATATTCTTTAAAATTCTGTAAAATTATCACCACTAACGAATACCAAAAACTGAGGCACGAAATTCAGAAAGAGCTAAGACGACAGAGAAGATAAATCCGGTAAAAACGTGTTTGATAGTTTTATCTTCAAAAAAACTGTGTCGTTAACCTTTTGAATAGAATAAATGTCACTGTATATTGTCATGTCGTTGATTTAGTGATGACATTAGAATCAACTCGATCGTTTGACATTAGTCGGTCGGACATCTAAAACTGTGTATATGGCCCTCGGAATTGAGTAAATGTCACTACATTCCGGATAAGTTGGTTTATAGTGATGACATTAGAATAGAATTAGGTTGATCGTTTGAAGCCAGTCAGTCAGCTAAAACGGTGTCTATAACCTTTTGAATAAAATAAATGTCATTGTAATGTATGTACTTTTTTGTTGTTTAGTGACGGCATTATTGAAACATGTTTTGATCGGTCAGTGCTCTTCAGTAACACAAATGAAACAAAAATCGATGTTGGTTATAACTGGTTTCTGGTAAACAGGTTGATCACAAGCAAATGTTCTGTATGGATGTTGACTTCCAATTTGGCTTATCACAATACAAACAAAGAACAGACAATAACAATAACAACAACACTATGTATCTCATGTAATTTTGCGGCTTCTATAATAATAGGGCTTTGGCCGATTGATACAATTAAATCAATAAAGTAAATAACTTTATTATATCATAGTTCTATACACTTTCGTTCGGCTGATAGCAGTTACTAGTCGTTTTGTTAGTAGATAATTAATCGATACGTATAAGATTGATAGTCACATGATACGTCGATCCAGTATCACACGGCCCGTCATCACGTGACTTATTAAGCAAAAACACATTTTTTCGAGATTTTCAAGTTTAATTATTTTAATTACACGTACGCATTATTTTGTGAAATGACACTGATTCTAATCAGTATTATTACCTTTTTTCAGTGATTTTAATTGTGATAAGCAGGCCTTGATATACCGATGTTTAAGTAGAAAAATTGAAATTTAAGGTTTAAGACAAAATTAATCTGAAGTTAGGGCCTTTGACAGCATTCTGTAATAAACTCAGTACAATGTTTCTGATTCGTGAAACTGATTTTCTCAGGACAGTGAAGGTCTTAAATGATAACAATTCAGGATAATGTTTGTTTTGAGATTAAGCTCATAGAGAGATATTTCGGTAGATTATGGAGCTGACCATGTCTGCGAATTGCAAACTTGTACATATTTTACATACAACTGATTATGGTGAGCGGTGGCCGAGAGGTAGGGGCGCGCTTTTGGATCGAGATATCCCGGGTTCGATCCCCGTCCGCGCCGCTTTAATTTCTCTGAGCAAGAATAACCCACATGCTCCACTCGACCAAAGTATAAATTGGTACATGTGAGGGCGGTGTCTGTACTTGTTCGATATTTCTTGGCGCCGTACCTCGATGGGTGACTCTAAACGCACGTTTCCTTAGGTAGCGCAATGACGAGGGGAAGTTAAACTGTCAAAGGGTGGCTGAATGGCGGAAAGTGGCCCTCGAAAACTGGTAACCATTTTATATTGTACAGTCATGGTATTTTACAACCATTCGTTAGCACCAAACTTCTCACACGAACACTGGGATATTCCACGTGTAGTATAATAATAATAATAATAGCTTTATTTAAAGAAGATGACACATTAAGATCATACAAATTATACAAAATGATTATCTTTTTTACAATGAGGTCTTCTATCTGAAATAACGAAATACATTCAAATACATTCAAATAAATCATTCATACATATAAATAGACATTCATACATGCAATAGCACTTATTACATTATATAATAGACAGACACACCCATCTCAACAGTAATTAAAATAGAATGATTATAATAGTAAAATGAATATTTTGACTAATTTTTTGACATCAGATATTTCTTATATTTATGTTTAAAAGCTTGTGTTAATCGTCAAACACCGACACCGAATGAGTGGGACGGGTAAGTTCAGTTAACAGAGTGCAGATGTAAATCATAATTTTGAGAAGCGCGTCATAAAAAACTATTTCAGTAGCTTTGCTCTTAGATAAATGGCTGATAAATCCATAAATTGACATATTACATCGCGCAGGGTACGTTATGACGTCAATGATTAGCCGTACTCAATCGGACATCATTGGCACTGTTCGTGGACAGAGTGGTAGAGATGTCCCGAGTCGAATGACGTTAGTAAATCCCACTTACAATTGGTAAAACTCGGAAGGAATCATTTTAATGATATCCTTAATAAAAGTTAATTCCTATTGTAGTACATTCGTACATATCAAACACTTCAAATTTCTATTAAATGTTCAATAACCCATTTTAAACTGAAAAGTTCATCGTATACTTCATGTCTAGATCTATTTGCGTGTTATTTCATAAATCCTTCACGTTGATTAATTACACACCATTATGTTTACCGTCACAGAATTACGGGAACTTATTTTAACATGAATGAAAAATCTAGTCCTAATTAAAATGAGTTTGCCACGCGGGGGTAGAATTTTATCAATTAGAGAATATCAGGCCGTCGATGTCTTTCAATTAAATACGGGTTAACTTTATGTTAACTATGAAAGGTAAATAGAAAATAGTTTCGTAAGTATAATCATGACAATCGTGGACAGAAGGAAAACATTTTCTATTGGTTTTCGGATTTCAGGAGACTCTTAGCAAAGCGTACATTATCACTAAAGCGTCAAAATGAAGTGTAACTATATTAGTGTAAACCAAACCAGGAACGGTTTCCTCAAAGAATAAAAAGGGACCAAAATATGTCTTATCTTAATTTCTTAATTAATATAGAGCTCAAGGTCACACGTATAATGGCGGAAGATTGTATATGCATGTTTGGTTGGTGTAAGGGCAACCAGTTGATGGACAACCAGTGGATATGCTGTGTGGTGTTCAGGATCCATAATCTACAGGTATACGTATGTGTATGTACGCAAAGTTTTTTAATACAATGAAAGACATGTCCCATGAGTTTACAGTGTACGTGTTCTTCCGCAAGCAACTATAACAGCTTCTCCCCATAATTATGTAGTAACTTCTCGACATGATGTGGAGCACATGACCGTAGCCAATGTCACACAAGAAAGTAACCTACTTATCCCGGGATCGCTCAGATGATAATCCAGTGTTCTTTCCATTCAGTTGGCTTATACTCAAAGTGATAACGACGTAACTATATGCTACTCGTAAGGAAATGATTTACGGAATGTCGGTTGATCTACCCCCATCGTTCTCAGAATCCTTGAAAACTGTCGCTCATTCAGTCCCGAGTGACAAATATCCATTCGGGTTGATCCAAAAAAAATGTTGAACGAAAGCGAACTTTCAGTCTTTGTACTTGTTCGGATGGACCCGTTTCGCGGAGCCTGTATTCTACAAGTCTACAAACTTACTGGCAACCGTTGAGTTGGCCTGATTATATTATAGGTCACTTAAGAAACAGCTGAAATGGTAAATGCTTACAAAATCACATGCTGAACATGCAACTGCCATTCATTATATCAGCACATTTTAACACGTATATAATTCATACAAAGTTGACATTTACTATCATGTCATGTAAAATTCATTCAGTCGGCTAATTTACCCCCAAAATATAATAGGATATCAGACAGGGAAGGCAGCACTCACAACTTATTTGTTCTTAACTCAAATTTTCTTTTTAACAAAACACAACATATTACGCGACATTACCTCTTATCTGGGTAACCAGCCGATGAATCTCTACTAGGTAGGGAAACACTAAAAAGAATTTCAGAAATGATCAAGTGCCCCCGCCCATTTGGCTCAAAAACATAATATATCATTATTGATTCATCAAAAGTACGTCTACTTAGCATGGGGCGAAATGTCACCAAACGTGGTAGGACGTCAATGATATACAAATCTGTTAAATATATATTTAGTGTATGCCCGCATAATTCATGATATTTCAATAATGTATTTGTAATAGTCCTACTTGACATTTCTCATAAATAAAATATTTATTTGCGCTGCCAAATAATATGATATGATATTTATATAATGACTTAAACAACACCATTGGAAAGACTGACGTCAAACTTACTTGTCATGGACTATGCCTGCTCATGGTCCAATAACTTCTGTCTCAACTGACAATTTCAATATTATTTTATAACCCACGGACAGGATCACAAGTCAGATTTAGTAGGTACATCTAGTTGTTGGAGGTACCACCATATTCCAATGGAGTTATCTACTTATTATTTAGATGGCATACATATTAATTACGGCTTTTGACCCCCTTCCTCTGTACAGCGATTGGTTGTTGTAGTTATATATTGAGTTGAGTAGGTGCAAAATAATTGCACTAATAGTTCTACATGTTTGTAGGAGACGCTTTTTCTTTTATCCGGTATATTCCAAAGCATATTTCACGGGAAATTAATAAAGCTGATGATATGATATTTTCTTTGTTATACCTTCGTACATATTTTTGTATAATTTCATTAGCTTTCTGAATTTTAAGAAATGCTTTGGACGGACAGACGGACGGACGTACAAACATTGCTTAGTGACGGACGAATGAAAAAACCAATACGAGTACTACTAATGAATAAATGGAACTTATAATTTCGACACAACCTGCTTTTGAAAAAAAAACGTAGAAAATAACACGTCCTTACAAAGTCAACATTAGTACTTAATGTCCCATGAACTTGCGTACAATATACACTCATTGCCAGAAGTCCGCCACACTCCCACAATGAACGTTTATTGGGTACAAAGTGTTAGTGGTCATTGAATATGACTGCAAGTTTATGTAAATATTTTTCTGGACACCAACGATAATTCTCACGTTTAATTCAACATAATCGCAATAAAAGATAATATTTGGCATGAACAGGATGTAAGTGAGCTGATCCTTGATAATATAACTACTAAAACCATTTAAATGTCTTTGATAGTACTTGCTAGTACGACCCCAACAAAGAAATATATTATTATTCTACACAAATAGTTGTGGTAACCAGAAAGTTGTATACGTACATATTCTTTTATCTAGGTGAGAAAACGTTCCAGGATATGTATTCGACAAACAAGTTGTATTAGTCAGCGCTGGGAGTTATATAGTATACGTGCGTGGTCATTCGAGTTTTCCCTGCCATGTAGGCCAATTACCTCCGTTGTGTGATACAAGGAATCCTGATGCAATATCAAACTCAGTCTTAATATACTTTTTGTATTTTAACGTACCCGATGTACCACATCGATAACGCGATACTACCTCTGGGTTACCAACCAGTTCATCTCTAGTTGGGTGGAAAACACTGTAATGCGTTTCAGAACTAACTAGGTGCCCCGGTTCTGAGGAACCCCTTGCTAAAATGGGTCGCAATGGTGATTGGCTGTTCGTTTTTCGTTTGTACAAAACGGATAGTAAATACACGGATCAGATTCAGCCATGCAGCGGATAATTCGGGTTGAGAGCAACCAATCACGCTGTGCGACACTAGGGCAATTGTACCAATCAGAGAGCACCTCTTAGAGGCACTTTAGACAGGACAAACAATCCTTCTTGTGATTAAACTGAAATGTATACTGGTCACTCTTTGTTTTCTGTAAGACGTTCTGTATAGGGGTTGATTATCTTTATTAAACTATTATGATGACGTCACCGAGAAGAAGCCAACAACATGGCTGACGCTATCTGTTGACTAGTGTACACGTGATCGCTTTGAAGAGTGAGTGTTTGGTTGTAAATATCGTGTGTAAATCAAAGATACCCGTCTTATTAGGCATCAATGTGTATCAATGACCACAAGGTTTTTGTTCTGACCGGGTCACCCACATAAACGAAAGTTTAATTGCCATAATTTATACGGTTAATTTGGTCATTCTAGTACTTACATGGGGGCGTTATTACGGCAATAAATTGCTCTTGTGAATATAAATGAATTTATGATACAAAGTTTACAAACTGACCGATTTCAGGCACGTTTTTACAGAAACGTGCCCATTAATTTATGAGTATAGTTTAGAGCCGTTGGATTTGTTTATCATTTTAAGTGGCGCTTCATAGAACGAACACTATCAATATTTTTACCTGACGTCTGGACGAGAAGTTCAAAGTACCTACCGTTGACCGAAAACACAACCAAATGACCAACTTTTCAACAGGAAAGGAACCTAGTCACATTCCAGCCATATACAGTCTTGAACTCATCTATAATAGCTATGATGTTAATGGTACATTTGAGTGTCCCTCTTCTGTTTGGGAACTCTAAAGTCTCTTCTAGGCCCACTTGATATTTGGAAGAGGTTGGATGAGCGAAGCAGATATTACAAACACACTGGCGACGTCCAGCTAGTGTAGACATGGTGCCTTCGATTGTCAACTGCTTCCGTTAAGTAGTGAAAATACCCTCGGCAGAGACAAAACGAACCGGCCATGTTGGTCGATCGAATAATCGCAAGTCTACCGTTTAAATAATAAATACTCGCATGTATCTGCCTTTTACTGTATATTTAAGTATGACCATGAGTTCAGATGCATAGAAATTAAATAAAAATTTGGAGAAACATATATAGCAGTAATGGGAATGTTGATAGTTTCTGGAACTACGTGAATGCGGATTCACATTGTTTAGCCTTAAGGCGTTCCGGTTACATTAAGAAATGGGCAATGATCGTATTGAGAGGCTAATGCCCCCCAAAACGAGTGCGTCCGAACGAGTGACTATATACTTTATTATAGATAAATGCGATTATAAATTAATTATTTCGATTCTCATACATGTATAGCAAATATTGTATACTTGGCAGGCAGCACAGTGCGCAGCACTACAGTCTGGAACACTCGTTTTCTTTTTGTGTATGTATTAGTTAATCAAGTATAATTACCAAAATTAAGAAGGAAATGAATTGTCAATACCACTCACATGTAAAGAAATAACTAATGAATAATATGTGGAAGAATTTCTGGAAAATTATGCGTAGTGTTGAAATTATCTGTATACATGTATACTTTGTTGTATTGATTGTACTTGTAAAACTATTAACTTTATGAATGCATGGCACTTTTCTCTTACCGTATTATATGTTTGTGTGCGTGTGTGTGCGTGCGTGTGTGTGTGTGTGTGTGCATGCGCGCGTGCGTGCATGTAAGTGTATATATGTGCATGTATATATGTTATCTAAACAAATGTTATGTGATGCATTCATTGTATGAAAATGACAATTAGCATTATATGTCGTAAAAGTTTAGTCTGTCACAATTACACTAGGTGAGGCTAGTCTACTTTCGCTTTCGTTATTGAACCGATTAGCCACACATGGTCAGTGTAATAAAACGACAACATTTTAATTTCTACCATTTCAAAATGCTCTCGTGTAATAGAAAACTTAAATATTTTCAAACCTTAACATTAATTTTCTCTTTGATTATATGAATTATTTCATTTTTAGTAACTTCTTTTAAATATTCCAAAACGCCGTTTATGGTCGTATACCCAGTGTCACTGTGACAGCTAAATTGCTATTGTAAATGTGTTATGCATATGTATCCTGTATTTTACAGGACTCTGCAAAAATGAAATAAACTGAAACTGAAACTGAAATGGGAGACAAAGTTTGCGACTTTTGTGGACAACCGTTGTGTTAGATTTTGTCGCAATGGGCATAATTATACTATATATTATAACCATTGAAAT
This sequence comes from Spisula solida, assembly GCA_947247005.1. Lineage (NCBI taxonomy): Eukaryota > Metazoa > Mollusca > Bivalvia > Venerida > Mactridae > Spisula > Spisula solida. The sequence goes on along the minus strand of OX365948.1, from coordinate 45,596,499 downwards.
ACGATCCGACTTCAACACGTGACACCAAGACAGACAGTTGTTTGTCATATCATATATCATTATTGACCTTTAAGATATCGATTTCTGGTACATATCGAATTTTATTTGCTTTTTAAACATTTGAACTATGTTTGGGTTTCGGTGTGAAATATTCTCTGTCAAAGTTATCATGTTCATTATTGTATACATTTATAAAGAATGTAACATGGCCTTCTGAAAGTGATATTAAGTAAACTATATAAGCTACTTGCAGTTCGTAGCTTAAGGAGAAAGAAAGTACAACAATAAACTGTGTTGAGCCTTCCTGTTTGCACATGTTCTCATTTTCAAACTGCATTTGTGCTTTTCTGTTCTTTTCTGTGTAATTTTCATCTGCCGTTCTGGTTGGTTTCAGACCTAAAATATCAATCGGGACACCTCGGTTAATTCTTACGAATGTTCGGCATCGACGGAAAGACCCGATTAGTTACAATTGTCCTGATATCCTTAAAAGGATATCTGGCACAACTTACGGCCATTTCTTTTGAAAGACACATGATCCCTAGATTCTGTCAACTAGATGTAACATGGACTTTCAGCAAGTAGATAAACTGTATATATCCGAATAATTAACACATTTCGAAAGCGAAATCAGATAAAATGTAAACTGCACCTAAAGGTCACCGGAAACTGCGATATGTCAGTGAACCCTGCACTAGCAAGATTTTTTATGAAAGCATGCCTAATTGTGGGCATATTTAGAGCATTGTCCGAACTCCTTTGTCTATCTTTATAACATCATTCTTTGGAAAATAATTTTGCCCCAAATGCAAACCTATTTCCACACGGACTGACACCGCTAGGGGTGGTTTATCCGCTAGTTTCTATTTTGTCAAACCTACATGAGCGTGCACAAATATGTGTACTAGACCTTGGTCACGTGATGTCCTTTAGTTTGGGATGCACGCGTCCATTGTACATGTACCGATAGTGACATATCCGAATTTGGACAATTATGTCGTAAAAAGAATGTTGCCATCTTCTCGCTGCTAGGCTGCAAGGCTGTCAACTTCACATACATTATAAAACGAGTGTATAAAAGTCATCGACCTTTAGAGTCCTTTGAATATTAGTGTTATAATAATTTTGTCGCTCAATATTCAATTATGAACAATAATCTATGAATTAAAACCGAAACACGGTGATCAGTTAATCACAATGGGTCTAGTATTAAATGTAAGTAATGTAATAACAGCATGCACCATATAGTTATAATGCATGCCCGATTGTATAGAGATTAAAACAAACATGATATTAATTCAATGAATATTTTATTATTGTAAACATTTAACCTTAAATCAAATCTCTAATAAAAGAACAATAGCTTTTGCAAGGATTAACATAACGTGTACATGTACGTTTAACATTATACAATACGCGATGTTGGCTACTAACCAGAATGGTACAGAATGTATTCACCGACTTCTATTCAAACGTAAACACGAGATTGCGAAGATAAAAAAGTTAACTAGTCGTTTCTCGATCTCCTTTGGTGATTTCAAGGACGAACTGTTTTGATCTGAGCAAAACATTTTTGTGAATAAAAAAATTACAATCGGACGTGTATTTCAGGCGTATAAAGTTGATACATGTGATTTAAATAATCGTGTTTTGTATTTAAAAGTGAAACTAAGGACAATGGTTCATCTAGATTACGTATTTAACATTTAAAACATTTACATTAAGTGAGTTTACGGGTTAATCTGACTGATCGAACTGTGATCGTCTGTGATTGACAATATACAACGAGTATAATTGATTATATAATTATGCGAACAATTCGGACATGCTTTTTATTCGACTAGACAATTGTGTCGAAATTTGAAAGGAGGTGTTCATTAAGGTTTGAAATATTATGATTACCCATACAAGCTCATTGAACTGTGTAATTAGTCCTTGAAACGTAATATATTTTGAACTAAAGAAATCGAATTATCGTTTAACCTTCGTATCAAGTCGGTGCTATGTTTTGTTTCTATATTATGACTATTAAGTGAAAAATGAGTCGCGGTTTTCCATGTTACTGTTCGTTCTGATTTCTAACTGACTTACTTTCAATTGTGCGTTCTTGATACATACAACTGCGTCGTTTTTTGTGGGCAATTCACTGAAGAACATGAATAATTCAAACTCAAATTGTGTTTGAAACTATTTTGTTTACTTAAAACAGGAGCACGGAAGAATGAACGAATATCGATTATCTATACGTAATTTGTAAAATCACAAAAGTTGGTTAACCTGAAAATTGCTCAGTTACTAGCTACACGGACCCGTGTTATGAAGATAAAGGACTTAAGTTATGAATATAGATTTGGAAAGACAAATTGATTAATAAAACTTCACGAGAGATACTGTAAAAGTACATCGGATTTGTTAATGTTAGTTGGAGTATCGTCAACAACTGTGGTAACATTGTGATTATAGCATAACCGACAATAGGCCATGAAACAAAGGATATGGCCTACCTAAAATGAGCTGATATGTTACAATACTAACCGGGACTTTTAACTTATTAGTCATATTAGTGAAAGGATAATTAAATAAGCGACATAATGATCCGCGCAAAAATGTCTGATGACGACCTAAGCGAAAGTAGCAGTGAGAGCATATTTAGCAGCTCTTCCGGAAACAGGTGCTTGTTGGTGAGTGGGGGTGGGTCGGACTTGTTCCGGTCTGTCCTGGAAGATTACGCTCATGAAGCCGACACAAAGATTAGTAAGTCGGAATTCAATCGGTATAAGTCTAAACAAATGAACAAGGGAAAATGTGATAAAGCTCATTCAACGTCAAGACGCTGTGAAAGTTGCCAAACAGTTATGGCGTTTTGTAAATGTGAACAGTACCATGGACGTACACGGGAATTCGGACACAGAGTTCATTGGGCAGACGAAGTGTGGGAAAGGCCATTAAAAACTTTCTTTGAAGAAAGGGATTCATCTGAACTCTGTTTGGACAATCAGTGTTCTGAAAATCTCGCAGAAACACTTCCGAAACCAATTCTAAAACACAAAGCCAATTGTATAGTAATAATTTCTGAATAAAACGGTTATCATCAGAAACTGGTCAACTTCTATAATATTCCGAATTACTAAACGCATATGTAAGGATTGGTCACGTGTGAATTCAAGACTGTCATTTAGCATAATATATATTGAAAGGTACATTTCTAACGGCATTTATGCCAGCCAATGGCCAAACAATATGGTATGGGGTAACATATGAGAAATATGATATTTTGACAATGTGCGGGACGTTGGTGATTCTCCCAGCAAGCCTCCATAGAAGAAAGTGAGAGGGGTCAGTATTTTCCAGGCGATATTTTTGGTGAAATGTTCAGTCATGGTGAACACTGTGCGTTTAAACATTTTTATCCTCAGTTAAATGCTTTGAAACATAGACTAAGTGAACGGATAACTGCTAATTTCCGCCACTATTTGATGTCAGCAGATTCAACCAGTATCCGTACTGACCAAATGAATTGTGTATGCCTACGTGTGTAGCCTAGCGTCTAGGAGTATACCTGCTGCATTTTATGTTGACAAATGGGACAATGTGTGAGTTTTCGAAACTATGTTTTGTTCAAATGATTCAGGTTCCAGTGAATTCCAATTACGGAGGTTCAATTGTGGTTTGCTCTTCTGCATTTCATCTTCTATGGCCATCTTTGGCTTCTACGCTGACTTGAATGTCATATTTAAACGGGCCACAAGATGGTGTAATACACGGAATCCTAAAAGTGGCTAACATTTTTGTATCTCACTTGTTCACATATACATGTATTAGCAAACGTATTGTTTCCTAAAGTAGTTCAATTGCAAGGGAACGGGTGATACTTAACTTTATAGGTTAACTAATTCAACAGACACTTTAAGAGTGTGAGATATTTTGTCTATGAAATCTAGTTTGACAAATTCGATTTCTCCGTGAGGAATCGTGAACATATGTTTATAAGTTTAGGATTGATGTGTTACCTACGCAAGCGTTTTAGATAAACGAGTTTGCAATCTTTTAATCCCGAATTTGTGTATATGGCTTTGAAACTGCTTATCTTGATTTGTCTTGGGTATTTGTAAGTAGGTTTTGTAAATGTCGATCTGAATAACGCTACTGCTTGTTATTTATTGATGCTAAATCATTATAAATTAATGGCTAGATAATCACTATTGTTCCTAAAAAGGGTTATACATAATAGGGGAGGAGTTATACATGTAAATAGATGATACATTATGATTTCAATTTCTGTTTTATTAGTTTTAACGAACCAAAAAGAGCGGGAATACAAGATCAATGAGGGAGGGAATTGTAAGAATTTAGAAATTAGTTTATTTTTTATCTTAGCTGAACATTCACGGTGACGAATGCCGTAATAATGTTTGAACTATTTACCTAAACCCAATGAATATTCGTGCTTATCCGTTGTCCTATTAACTTTGTTATTTTGATTAAACAGTCAAAATATTATTACGGTATAATAACGAAAGCACACGAGGTTTTATTAGTATCAGTGTACATGTAATAGTTTTGAACAATACTAAATTTTGTATATTGTATTTACTTTAGTTGTTGATATTTCATTGCATGCATAAAATGTGTTCATATTTATATGAATTTATTGAATATGAATGTCATCAACACTACTATGTTCAATCATTAAACTATAAAAACATCAAAAGTGTTTTATCACTCAAATGCCCATTTCTCAAACGTGTAAAGGCCGATAGGCCCTCTGTAAAATCCGTCATGTTAGATTGCTTGAGAGCTTCCTTGGTGCTCTGTACCACAAAACATTTACATATCATGTTTCGGCGAGATTTTTAATTGTACAGTAAACTTGATCCACTTCACGAGATCCTTTGATGCTTTGCATCAATGTATTGTAGTTCAGTCATTTGTTATATATGGTAAAATATCCTGCAAACAACTCCAGTGTGGATTTATCCATATCACATGGTCGGCCTGTGTGACGTAGTTCTTTGGCTATGAGCACAAACAAACAATAAACAAACAGTTAAAAACAACCGTTAACTTAAATATTCTCGTCTTTGGCCGTCTTCAACGAGTCATTCTCGACGCTCAATGCCTTAGGTTGTTTTTTACTTTTTGTTGACAGAGAGTTCGTAGCCAAATGTTACGTCACATACCACGTGGTCTGTCCACATCAAACTCGGTGTCTTCTACCCCAGTCACACAATAGTCCAGTCAGGTTAAAAATCCAGTGACGCAGCGGTCGAGTCCACTATAACGGTGTAAAACCAATTCTTAAGGATTATTCTTTATACTATATACAAACAACTATAATTTAAATGCTTAACTAACGTACTTAACTTCGCTCTACCTGTTTAGACAATGGTTGTGATTTTTGCGTACACATAAACTGCAACGTCACTCTCACAATATCCTAACTTGACTATATCTAGAAGCATAATGAGCCGGTGTGCTGTTGGATCGTTTTAAATTAGTGGTATAATCCTGATAATTCAGAAGATGTTCTAAACATTCAGCTTGCATACTGGGGTGGTATTCCCCCAAAAAACTAAGCTTTTTTTAAAGTGTTTCAGCTTAACAGAAAAACCAAAATGATCCACCTTTACATTGCTTAGAAGTATTATGTAAAGGGCTACAATAATCACAAAGAAAACATGGCTTAGGCTTAGTTTCTTGGGAAATATTTGCAGCTCATTTTTTAAAAAAATATTTAAGTTTTCTCTCGCGATGCTTTATGAATACCATCCCTGATTTGTTTTATGGTGGCCGCTCCAAATGCTCAAAGCGTTGGAGATGCCGTTGAGGTTAAGAAATATCAAACAGTGTGTGGAGTATAATAAAACTGCATTTTGACTTAAGTTTTAACAATCTTCAAGTTACAAATACATGTGTTTGGAGAGGAGTGTGTTGATGTTCGGATTCTCCTTTGAATGCAATCAATAAGCCCGAAATGTCCTGTCGATAAATGCTGTCAGGCTGTCGCAGGATTATTTAAAATTTACCTATATGATGTAATACATGTACAAATACTGTACGTTGTTTCTTCATTTCGATCGCTTCTTGATAGTTTTGAACGCAAGCAAAATATTCTTAGTGGCTACACTATACTAGAATAAGGAATGCTTCCAAATGCAGACATTCTTCATTAGAATGTACTTCGAATATATTGTTAGGTATATACCACGAATGTTCATGTTCGTCTAATTCATCATCTAGTGTGATTGGACCTATATACTCAGGTTGCACAAGTCGGTTCGGTGCGCATTCAAAGTATCAATCGAACGGCACTTCAGCAATTTTAATCTCTGTAAGAACTTTTCCCGAATGTGTCCCGATTTTGTTTATCTTATTTTTATTCTGGCTGGTTCTGTTTCATTTCTGCTGAATCGGGATTCGTGTGACAGGGGTATTATTAAGTTAATGCCAAACTAACTATAAATATAGACAAAAATCTGAAGACTGGTCCAAAATAACAAAAGCTCTTCTTGTACCGAACGCACTATGGAAAAATTGGCATACAAGACACGCGTCTACAGATGGCATATTTATAAATAGTTGGCAACAATAGTGCTAGTGCGTGAATTATCACACGAAGGCGAATGTGAAACACGTGGTCAGAGACAACTAAGTCCCTTGTTTTCTAGTCAATACCATGCCATTGAAGTCTAAATGTATGACATTATCAGCCATCGGTAGACATCTATTTTTAGCAACAGTGTTACTAAAAATAGTTTCAGCGATAGATTAAATCGGTAAAACAAAACATATCAAATGTTTGTTATGTCCAAACGATAAAATCACATTCAGAATACAATAAAGCAGTCTAGCATTGATATTGATTCAAAACTATTGAAAATTCAATATTGTCAATTGATATAAATCTGTATCTGTGTATGGACGAGTGGCAAGTATAACAGAAATTTACGATTTGTGAATGATCTAGCTATCCGTATCGTCAAATCTCATAGGGTATCAAATTTCAGGAAACTAAAGTACCTGCTTTATAAGTGAAAAACAAGTTAAAGAACAGAAACAAATATTTAGACTTGAGTTATAACGTTTTTCTGTATAGTTACATGTGTTTTTAATGAAGCGCTATAATTTTATGAGGATCGTCCGGATATTAAATGAACGACCCTCGTGTATAAATATCCATGAAAAGTGAAGAGGAAATGATACATGAAAAATGTTTCTCTTTTTTTGGTATGACCTAGTGAGAATCTATTAGAAAAAATATAAAACTCAAACAGAAAATATCGCTTAGTAAGAATTAAGGTTGATGTAACGGTGTAATGAGTTGGGCATTTATCGGGCGATATCGGTACTAATCGTTTAAGTCATTCGGTAAATATCGACAGTGTACGGTGTGGCTCGGAAAAAAACACTATTAGTTGGGTTTTGGCACTTAGGCTCAAGTGGTAATCATAGTTCACTAGAGACTACGAAAATCTCCATAGGTAAAACAAACTAAATCGCGTTCATTCTGGTTAAGTATGCGTCATCTTGAAACTGCTCGAACGCAAATACGGGTTCCTGCGACTAGAGAAGCCTGACATGCGGAGATTATCAAACCAAACCAGTTAGCGCGAAAACCTAGCCATCATAAAACAGTTTATTTTCAAATGATTCATATTGCTACATACAATCTACCTGAAACAGCACGTTTAAATGTACTTTATTAATTTATGATGGCATTGCTTTAAAGGGACTGCCTCACATATTGGTGTAATTGCAAAAATAAAATAAAATTGTCAAATATCCGCGTAATTTTGGTATAGTTGCCCGTATATCCAATAAACAACCACACTGACATATAAAATATCTTGATAAACTTCGGCATTTAGTAGTTACTTAGTATTTTTACATAAAAAAATTCTATCAACAATTAACACTACTATTACTTTAATTGCCTTAAATGTTTTCGCATTTGATAAAAACGAATCGATAAACAAACCAAATACCTCTGTGATGTTTACGCTGTAGTTTGTTAATGTTACAAGTTGATCATGTGTGAATAACATAATTCACAAAGCATGTTGGAAGGAAACTGAGCGGTTTTTTTTCAAGAAAAAATACTCAGTGGGCGATATCGAGAGTGGTTAAAATTGCTTTTTTGCACCACATATTTCATAAAGTAACCGTCAGTGGGTTTCTATTACATCAATACTTGGTTAGGTTGGAAAATCACGATATACAAAAATTTTAGCCAAATCTGTGAGGCAGCACCTTTAAATGTTCGTGCTACAGGCCTACTAGTATAGTCCAGTTAGGATATTTTGACAGTGACGTTGCAGTTTATGTGTACGCAAAAAATCACAACCATTATCTAAACAGGTAGAGCGAAGGTTAGTATGTTAGTTTAGCATTAAAATTATAGTTGTTTGTACAGTATACGCTCGTAAGCCTATATAATTGGTTTTACACCGTTATAGTGGACTCGACCGCTGCGTCACTGGATTTTTATCCTGACTGTACTATAGTACATTTATTTATAATTTATATTTACATTGATCGGGTAACAGCCTATACCTACATCTGACTCATTCCGTCGTTACAAATCAATACCCACCCAAAAACTGGAAAAAAAACGATGTTCGATCGTGACTAAATTCGCCCAATATATAATAATTATTGCCTTCATGTATGTAATTATATCGGTAGAAATCTCTTGATTGATCATGAGGGCGTTGGCATTTTCACTGATTTCCTGACTGCTAATCGTGTGCTATTGGTGTATGGAGCTAAATGTGCTTGTCTTTCAGTTATTGTGAAACATAATATTCCTGATGAATAAGAGTTAGGCTCGTATGAAAGTACACATAACCTGGTGATTAGATAATGAAAGCAGTCGTGAAATTTCAAGGATAGATCTACGTAATCGAGTCGATTGTGACACTTTTATGACTAATTTGTAGGTCTATGATAGTTATGGCATTAAATACTAGTTAGTAGTGCAGTAACTGATATATTGCACTGGGAAAGAATGCGATAAGTGCAATATTGCACTGGAAAAGAGTGCGATAACTACAATACTGTGCAGGAAAAGAGTGCCATATCTGCAATACAGCACTGGGTGTGTTGTAGCAGTACCGGAAACACGACACTACTTCACACCATGTTAAACGTTTCTTAAAATACAACGGCACTCAATACTAATTATACCGGACTTTGGTCATTGCATATACACGTAAACTGTATTAATACGTGTACATATTGGATACTGACAAAATCCCCACTGCTCATTTTTAAAAATCACCATCGTGGACAAAATTCCTTTCACTCGTTTGGCAAGGTGTGTACAATTCCCATCGTTAATGCGAGCTGCGTGTCAGTCTAGTAGGTTACTTTAGAAAAAGGCTAACTGGTTACTTGAGTTAATGTTGTATACGAGGGGCGTTCAATATATAATGTCCATGTCCTTTGCATTTTGCTATGACAGTATTTAGAAGAATTCTACGAATACTGTCTGAAAGGTGTTTGTTACTGTTCTATATCTGAAAAATTACATAGCCTTTCGTCAATAATTAAGTAATTTATTGAACTTAGAAGAGGGTCTACTCGAGTATACTAGCCTTGTTGTCATTTTAAGCCAAATATGTGTTATCTTTGCAGTAGTGGTTTAGAAAAGTAAATGGCAGTATTCATTTAATTGCAACATACCAATCTATAACTTCCTTATGTTTCCACCAGAACAAAAAATGAACTTGAAAGTATGTTTTGTCTACGAGTAAGGTGGTCATATACAAGGGAGACTACTCTTATTTATACAAAATGATCATGCTTGTTGGTTCACACTCCAATAACTTCATATCACTTCTATTTTGTTCGCAATTTCTTCCCAGAAATTATTGTTGAAGGTCTACGGCGTACGTCAATGTATAATATGTCAAATTCCAACCAATAAAACTAATTTAAAATATGAATTGAAAAATAGCATGCTTTCTGAACTTATTTTGACACCTATTTTCGCGACTTTCAAATGATCTTATTTTGTATAAAATTGGCAATCAAGTACAGGAAATCATGTTTTTATGGAAGGCATTTATATTATACACGGAATAGTGGTTGTGGAATAAGATTATTTCCCGAAATGAAATTTTAATTGACAATTATTCTCAAAAAGACGCAGTGTCTATTACTGACCCTTAAAAAAGACACCAGAAACAACAATCCGGGAATTAAATTTTATTGAAATTTTCACGAAATATTGCGGAATAGTTGATGGTTCCAGAAATGTAAAATGATTTCCAGATATCAATGAATGTTAAAATTTGAGACCAAAAAGACATTATATATTGAACGCCCCTCGTATATAGCACCTCTGCAAACCCTTGAGTAATAAACTACGTCTAGCCCTACTATACTAAAAAATTGCATTAGGCAGACTGACATGCACAATGTAAAATCAACGATTGGGATTCTGTCCACATTGCACAATAAATGATGAAGATTTTGTCCACCTTGCCAAGTCAATGCAGTCGATTTTGTCCACCTTGCAAAGTCAATGAAGTCGATTTTGTCCACCTTACAAAATCAATGAAGTCGATTTTGTCCACCTTACAAAGTCAATGAAGTCGATTTTGTCCACCTTACAAAATCAATGAAGTCGATTTTGTCCACCTTGCAAAGTCAATAAAGTCGATTTTGTCCACCTTACAAAGTCAATGAAGTCGATTTTGTCCACCTTGCAAAGTCAATAAAGTCGATTTTGTCCACCTTACAAAGTCAATGAAGTCGATTTTGTCCACCTTACAAAGTCAATGAAGTCGATTTTGTCCACCTTGCAAAGTCAATGAAGTCGATTTTGTCCACCTTGCAAAGTCAATAAAGTCGATTTTGTCCACCTTGCAAAGTCAATGAAGTCGATTTTGTCCACCTTGCAAAGTCAATGAAGTCGATTTTGTCCACCTTGCAAAGTCAATAAAGTCGATTTTGTCCACCTTGCAAAGTCAATGAAGTCGATTTTGTCCACCTTGCAAAGTCAATGAAGTCGATTTTGTCCACCTTGCAAAGTCAATAAAGTCGATTTTGTCCACCTTGCAAAGTCAATGAAGTCGATTTTGTCCACCTTGCAAAGTCAATGAAGTCGATTTTGTCGTCGATTTTGTCCACCTTGCAAAGTCAATGAAGTCGATTTTGTCCACCTTGCAGTCATTGATGCTTTTAAAAAACTGAGCAGTAGGAATTTTGTCCGTTGTGGATTTTGTCCGGAGGGTATTTTGTCCGGTGGGTATGGTATTTTGTCCTACACTTTATACATGTATAATTCCAGCACGACAGTCTGCAATCACTTAAATTTGTAATCGCATCTAATCTGTTTTCAATATTAAAATACAGGACAAAAGTCACCAGAATTTGGTAATACCACAGCATGTCATCCTAATTGTTATGTAATGCATGATAATAATTAGTTCGTATATAAATACGTATAAAAATCAGTAATATGGTCGAATTTAGCCGATGGACAGACGAAGGTTTTAAAATAATTACGTATTAAATATAAACTGGTCTTTTATAAAACATAATATTGTCTAGATAGTGTTTGTAAATACAAAGAACAATGATATAACATGATGCAACGATATACCATATTGTAATTGGCGTCACTGTAATACGTTAATGGCCATGTACGTGATGTCATACTGATGACGTAACAATCTTAGGAAGTGCGGATTAACAAACCGGATAAAATGGTAATGTACTTGAAAATATAGAAACGCATTAGGAATTTAGGACCCCTGATATTTTATGAAGCAATATTTTTATGAATATGGGAAGATCGTTTTCAAGATTGGCGTGCTATTTCGAGGTACATTGTGCATTTTTCATGGATAGGTAATTTACAAAATTAGACGCTTTAAAATTTGAGAAAATAGCGATATTTTTATTAGTTTCAACAAAATTTGACGAAATCCTGATAATAATTATAAATATATTATATTTAGGACCTGATATATTTTATGTTCAGAAAACACTCACTCAATGGCAAATTTAGCGATATGTCTCGAAAACGAAGGATATTTTGTATCATTAATCGCAGACAGTTAAAATTCTGTTAAAATGGGAGTAAATTTATGGTGAGGAAACCAGCATAAAATGCAATTTATTTGTTAAAAATCATGAAACGAAACTAATTTTGTGCAGCATGATTGTGCTGATGGGTTACCATGGATGGCTGTGGTTAGGTTCTTCGAAATATCAATGTGTCAAGCGAAAACTACAAAACTAGCAAACCGCTCCCCGCCCTCACCCTGCATACTAGTAACACGTTATACCCCACATGTGCTTCGGTATTTCAAAATTATGGTACGAATTTGTAAATGACATACTATTATCTATAAATACTCAAACGAGTCATAAATTAAATTATTGATGTATACACGAGTCGTACATAATGCCATATAAATGAACACTATATAGTGCTAATGGTAAACCGCAATAACAGGATACGTACACAAACAGTACAGGGTTGGTATTCACAAAGCATCTTAGTAGAAAACTTAGATTTTTCTTAAAAACACCAACATTTCTAAAGTATGTCAGCCTAACATGACAATCACGATTATTGAATTTTTGCATAGGGTTAAATCATTATGTAAAGAGCTATTATAATCACTAAGAAAACATGGGTTAATCTTCAATTTGTGCACGATATAATATATATTATGCAATACTAATTTTTAACTTAAGTCAAAATATTTAAGTTTTCAACTAAGATGCTTTGTGAATACCAGCCCAGTTCTTTATTTAGGTCAGGCACTATAATTATATATAGTCTTGTATTCAAATATTGTAATTTCAACACACAATGTTTGTATATTTTGAACATCCGTTAATTGAAAAAAGGCCGGAGAGAGAAAATCAAAAACTTATTCACTTGAGCCGCATCCTTTTTATACATGTTCATTAAATAAAAGAATAAATATGAGAAATGGCGATGTTTGTGTACACCATGGCTTCTTTATGAGTATTCCCGATGAAGACTTGTATTGAGAATAAAGACGTAACGTCAAAAGGTGAGGCACAAAAGTGTTACGCTTTTAACGTCAAACAGCGTTATGTTAACAACCGTCAGCGCCAGTACTTAATGCGATGTATGAGGGTCTACATTAAAGTAAAACATCAAGTGTTGATTTTTTATAAATAAATACAGGACACACAATATGTTATTATTTTTCTTACTCAAGAAAGTATACGAGTAAATGTATAAGGAAACTATGACCGGAACAACCGTCGACGTCGTAATTTGTGGTCACGGGACATTTATGTATATGCAAGAGAAAAGTTAATATATTTTTTATTTATCATTCAGTCTACTTGAAATTCGCTGAATAATTCTAGAGTGTGTCTTGTTTTTTTTTATTAATATGTTGTATATACATGTACATGACTGACCTATGTAAACCAGTTATATAACATACTTGAACTGGAATGGCATATACTTTTTAATGCGTGTTGGCCGCAGACAGTGCATATAGGTCAATAAATAGTTTAACTATTTTTAATACAATTTAAGGTACTTGATATTGAAAAAAGCTGATCTTGCGATTGACGATACCATTCGTAACAAATCATAAACTGGTTTATAAATAAGAGATTTTATTATTTCAATTAACTAGTGTTGTGCAGTACTGGACTTATTTATATCAATAATTTCTTGGTTTTAGTGCAATACGATTAGATGCAATAATCCGTTAGTAAAGAGCTTCAATGGATTAAAATTTGATATTTTCGGACAAATAATAATACGTCACAATGTCTTAGATTTGTAAATGCTTGTCACTCGATTTTGACCTTTTCGGTGCCTGGGACAGAACAAGTCTATGCATGATATGGTCAATACATCTCCTTTCACGCGTAAATCTTGAGTGGTTAAAACGACCCATTTAGTTGAAATATTAGAATCCCGATAGGGTATCATGCCCTTTATTTTGAGGCACTGGAGACAAGGCAAGGGTTTGTACATAAGGAAATCCAAAGAAATGTATCAAATCTTTGGAAGAAAAAACTACATGGCTATCAATAAATTAAAGATATTTGGTCTAGAACGTTTTACTTTACACAAGCCATAATAACTCAAACATCACAATTACAATCCAACAAACTGTAAACATGAACACTCACAGTGATTCAAAGACACCAAAGTAGGATTTAGGCGCTTGTGCAAAGCTGATTCTGGTAGGTACCTCAGCACAATCTGCCGCTGTTTAGAACCTGGGTTCCATGCGGATAATCTTGTCTGTTTGAGAAAGCCGGGTGAGAAGACACTAATGCATGAAGGTGTCAGGCTGTCGGGGTGGGTTATGAAGGTGTCAGGCTGTCGGGGTGGGTTATGAAGGTATCAGGCTGTCGGGGTGGGTTATGAAGGTGTCAGGCTGTCGGGGTGGGTTATGATGGTGTCAGGTTGTCGGGGTGGGTTATGAAGGTGTCAGGCTGTCGGGGTGGGTTATGAAGGTGTCAGGCTGTCGGGGTGGGTTATGAAGGTGTCAGGCTGTCGGGGTGGGTTATGAAGGTGTCAGGCTGTCAGGGTGGGTTGTTGTGTTTTGTAACTGTTCTGTATTTCGTATTTTGCTGTCTCTGATGAGTGCTGTCTTCCCTGTGTCTCTGATGTGTGCTGCCTTCCCTGTGTCTCTGATGACTGCTGCCTTCCCTTTGTCTCTGATGAGTGCTGCCTTCCCCGTGTCTCTGATGAGTGCGTGCTGCCTTCCCTGTGTCTCTGATGACTGCTGCCTTCCCTGTATCTCTGATGTGTGCTGCCTTCCCTGTGTCTCTGATGAGTGCTGCCTTCCCTGAACGATTATTAGTATTTTTGTTTCACTAATGCTCATCCAAAGTGCATGTTTTATATATAATTGTAAATTGTCTCAACGTATAAATACTTGCAAGTACATTTTGTATATCTTTAACAGCTACAAAATGTGGATAGGTATAGGTTATTACACAGGGCCGATGGGTTGACACACTAGATTATTATTACACAGGGCCGATGGGTTGGCACACTAGATTATTATTGGCTAGGGCCGATGGGTTGGCACACTAGATTATTATTGGATCGAATATTTTCTCCGGCCATTGTATATTGCTAATTACGCCAGCATTTTCTCGTGTAAAGGGTTTAGACTCGATATGTTGGCACACCGGAAGAGGGTCAGATATCGATATTTGATACAATGGGTTCACATCACCATGCGTATCGGCCGCATCTGTTCATATCGGTTAAAATACAGTGCATTGTTTGTTACTATATATATATATACTTATTATTATTCGATAAACGGACTCCTACAAACCATATCTGTTCCCAATATGTAGATTTCAAAGAATAATTAAGAATTTAAATTTGAGTGTAAGCTTAATACTGCCGTAAGTGCTTTGATAAAACAGTACCCAGCTGGTCAGCAAGTTAACATAGTCAGTGCTCCTAGGTCACCAACCGACCATAACATATGTGGTCCTCTGTCAGCTAGATCGAATTATATTATCATAGTTTATAACATTGCATAAAAATGACAAAAGACAAACTTGAATGTGATAGTGACCTTAATTTATTAGTTAACCTTTTTTCGCTGACTGACCGAAATATCAGTGTAATAAAATCAGGTTTTATTTCAAGACCATAAATTAAACATAGACTGGGTTATAGGTACTTTGTTATGTTTTTGTATCTTAAGTTGTAAATTTATTTCTGTTTTATTGTCCTTGTATGGCTGGTAAATGGTCTGTGAATTGTGACACTCCGCACGACACAGTAAAATTTATGTTGTCTTCAAGTGTCCTTACATATAAATAAACTTAATCATTGTCATGTGCATTACCAATTAGTAGCTAAATACAGTTTTAAGGTACGCATATATATAGGCGAAGGTCTATCCTTTTACTGAAGAAGTAATTTTGTTTCATATAGATAGTTTGTAAATCAAGTTATATCTTACAATTTCTTATTGGTATCCATCGCCATAATGACATGACAAGAGAGAAGCTATTTTGCCTTTTAATTGCTTGCTGAGCGCCAAACTGCATTCTCACATCTTCCCGCACTGATAGAGTTAACATCCAGACTTCTCCCACCATCCCGCATTGAGCCAACATCACCAACACCCTGTCAAACCCCCGCACTCTGAAAGTTCGCGCCCTCTCCAGGACCTGGTGTGCTTGCATCAATATTGTCATGTGGTCATAACGAAGACAAAAGGAGAAATTATCCAATCCCGAACGCAATGAAAACCTACCGCATTCCAGTCACTGTGCCCGTTGTCAACATGACGTTGTTTGTAAAAATACGTATCAAGAATCTAATGAATGTAACAATCTAGAAAGATTAACTTTAAACGGCAACAAGGCTACTCACTTCAGGTATAGAACATGTAACGCATATTTTTCTGCATATTTTTTAGGAAAAAACAAATACAAAAAATGTACGCAAATAAGGCCCAAACAAATGAACGATGTGGTTCTGGTAAGATATACTGGTAACATACTAGTAGGTTAGGAGCTCGTTCACCAGAGTATTCTTCACCTGTGATAGTCTGGAAACTTGACTTACCACTGATTAGATGTATGAGGATGAGGTTACGGTAGATAGGTAGGAAAGCATATCTATTTAATTGTTATACTGGTTCAATGTACTGGAAAACCAACGTTCTGTGGAAAACTGCCAATAAAATGTTTCGGATGGGGGCATAAATATAGGGTAGACTGGGGCATAAATATAGGGTAGATGTGATAACCAGAACCAGAAATTTGTTTTGGTCATATCAGTATTTCTAGAAGCTGAAAAGCTAAAGTACACGTCTGGTGATTACCAGTGATCTACATTTCATGAAGCAACTTGTCGTTTTGTTAAGCGCGTTGTAATGTCAATAAGCCGACATGCTGTGCTGATAAGTAAGAGTGCAAGGATGTGTTTTTTGTTTTATTGACAGTTAAGATTAGCTTACACCATTTTGTCTTAACCTTGATTGACTGATACACAAAATCTCGGTCAATACAGTTAAATCGTGAACAACTAATGGGACAGCGAGCCACTTTCAATAAACTGTCCACTATTTCTAACCGTTGTCTCAGTATGTTCAAGTTGTTGACTTTAAAGTTGTGCCGCGATAAAAGTTGTTTACTCAAAATAATTACAATGGTCGTAGACCTACTTTTCATGTGATGACTACTAGTCATACGTTCGTGTCGATGAAACTATCAACTTTAGACAAGAGGGAAGTGTTGAGAGGGGTTTTAAAACATTAATGGTGTGGAACTTGCTACACAAACCAAAATCACGATTGATCTAACACACATTAGAATAAAGTTAAACTAATAAAAGAGTTTCGAAGTATACCGTGGCGTATACCGAGCATTGGGTGTTACTGATACCCCATGGGTACCAATATAAATAAGGTTTTCACGTGGCGGGAGTGGAAACTCGATGTCAACTGGTAAACTGTTGGTAACCAATACCATGTGCCTAGCTGCCTAGCTATAGTAAATTGTTCAGACAATTTGCCTTATGAAAAAATTTACTTTCCGACTTCTTTATTGCTTGACACCAGACAGGAATGCACGTGAATGGTTATCATTATTTAAGCACACGCAAGCAAATCATCCGAACGGACACTGGTCGAGATTCGAACCTCTGATATCCCGCTCTCAATGCCGATATCTAGTAAAATGCCTGACAAATAGTGTGAAATTCAATATAGATCTATATGCATTTCACCTACCACTGCATAGACTTAACATACATTTACTGTAGAGTTATAGGTGGGTTCTACTCATTTATGTCCTAGAATTTCGCATTGTCCCTTGATGCGCGGCGTAATAAACCGCTTTCGTTTCATGCCTTATCTCTACAGGTAAACACAATGCTTGGTTTTTAAAATGCAATCATAAATTTCACTTATCAAAGTCATGATAAAACACGGTCCAGTTTGTACTTTATCCTTACCTGAAGAGTTTAAAAGCCGTGCCAATCCGACCTAGTACCGTAAATCAAGTATGTAATAATTATCGCTTGCAAGTATTTGCTTATAGGCGTTGTGTCAACAAAGCTTCCCTATACACAGACGTCATATCCTTCACACCTCTCTATTTGTCTGCCATTCTGTCTATCCAGTATTTGTGGACGGTGTTAAAGCCTTTTCAATTAGAACATGTAGTCTAATGCTGAAGAGGACGATAGGTGTCAAACAAGGGAACGGGCTAATACATTTACACAATACACTAATTAGGACCTAAATAAATGTTTCTTCAATAAGTTAGACGACAGTGTTCGGTTTTACAACTTACGCCCACGTGTAGTTCGAGTCCAACCTTATGTTACGTGAATCCTAAATTAATGTGAATACATGTAAATATAACTTGTTATTTAGTGGTCATTATGTTGGTCACACATGTACTTCTACTGCGTTCAATCTACTATGACCGTTTTTATATTCAGATCGGATTTGGTGATAAACTATATTGTTTTCTGTAGTCGGTGACATGCAACTCCTCGCAGCTTGGTCTCGAATGACGTGTCTCGGGGGGGGGGGGGGGGTCTTGTGACAGTTCACTTGCGGGTTCAAAGAGGCCAACAGTGCTGCTAGGACTGATCTTTTTCTTGTTCACTGTTACACGGTCATTCAAATTGCAAGGATAAACTTCGTTGTCTGCATGAGGTCTTCCACATCACCATGTAGCTTATGATGAAGTGTTGTCTCAGTGGGCCAAGTTGCAGGTCTTCTACAGGTAGTGTATATTGCAGTATTGGAGCTCATGTTCTTAGGTTTGATTGTCTTCGCCGCTGGTGGTATTTATTGCTTTTTGTGCGCATGCGCATTCAGCCGGTTATCTTGTGCCCTGTTCTCAGTCTTGCTTCACCATTATAACTTGTTCCGGGTGACACAAGGTCATCCGGCTAGATCTTTCAGATTTTTTGTTGCTGAAACCGGGCCTTTCAACGTTTTAATACTGTTACTTAACTTGTGAGGCTAAAGGCAGCTAGAACTTTGTAGTTCAGCAGTTTTACTGTTGTAACTAGGTCATTCAGCGTAGGCATTTCGCCTTTTTTTGCTGAAACTTTTCTATTCAGCTTTTAACAGTTGGGACAAGGGCTGATTAATTTTCTTGGTTGGCAGTGTGTTGGGCACTTCTTCGTTTTATGATTCCTGACTGCTAAAACTAGGCATTATATTCGTTTTGCTGTGGAAACTAGGTCATTCAGCTAGTAATAATTTATTATACTTTTCGACAGCTTGGACTTGGTCGGATCTTTGCTTGTTTAGTTGGGCATTGTTCCTTGTATGTGTTTTATGTTCCTGTGCTCGGTTGGTTCAGTTGGGCATCGTGATTTGTGTGTTTTAATGTTTTCTGTGCTCGACTGGTTAGGTTGAGTGCTGCCTTCCCTGTCTGACTTAATATAATCTTTTTAATACAAATTGGGTCAAAAGTGTGCCCTCTACCTTTAGTATTAACAAAAATATTGTGAACGTCGAGCATTCTAAACGATCTTAAAATGTCACTTTGTGCTCGTTTCATCGAGTCGGGAACAAAAAAATGACGTTTAATTTGATGTTTCATAAAACAACGACGTAACATGACGCAGTAGGCTACTAGAATTTCCGCACCTACGATTATATTATATACGTTAGAGAAACTAATATCGCTACTAAAATACGTTGTTTAAATGAAATCAATTTTAATCGATCAAAAGCTATTTCATTATCAAAGATATTGTTTGTTTAACATTATAGGCATGAAAACACAAAAGAAAACATGCATGAACAGTCATTGAGAAGCAGTGGCTGTACGCAGACACGCATAAACATGCGTCAAATGTTGGCGTTATGCAAATACTGTCGAACATATTTGGAGTGTTTTTGTGTTTACCAAAACATAAGAATCGCAAGTGAACGATACTTGAGCCAGATAAAACATTCAATGTGCAGTCTTATGACTTATCTGATATGTGTAATAAATATACATTAGAATGATTGAGAGGGTTGACTTATTTACATATGCGCGCTATGTAAACAAACGGCAATGCTATATTCGTATTTTTCAGTCTTGTTCAGAAATCGGTTAATTGATTATCAATCATAAAGTTTTATTTGAATGAGTGTTCCAAAACAGTCCAATAAAGTGATTCAGAATACAAGACGCGGTACATATACTATAGTGATAAGCATTATAGGATTGTTCAACGACATAATTAAAATGTCGACCTTTCTCCACACATGGAGAAGTTGCTGGTACCTTATGAAAGCCGGTAAGTTAATACTGGTAAAGATATACACCCCAGGGAAATTGGTTAGGTGAACCATTGTCGTACATAACAGAAAAATTGCTGAGAGTAACACGGCGTTAAATCCGAATATACAATCAAACAGGCATTACTGATATATATATATATATGAGCCAGTCTCCAGGAAAACCTGCTATATTGACAAAATATTTGATTTTGAGATTTTTTTATCATTTGTAAGAGTTATCTTAATGAAGCAAAATGCAAAAGAAATTTTGTTAGTATCTTGATTTGTAAGGAAGTTACAGCTATTTTGTTGAGGCCCTATTCAGACCCTTTTTGCGTGACGTCGCAAACGTCATTCAAACGTTATTCGACGTCGTTGTAACTTTATACTTTATAGGTACTGCATTTGATCAATTCTTGACATAAACTGGTCAAAATGGTATCAACTATTAGATAATGTTTTAAAATTTAAAATGTACATCCAAATTGTAAATGTTCACATTTAGAGAAAAGCTACTACGGTTTCAAATTACTAACTCCTCGTTTTTCTAAATCAGAGTACTTTTCTGAAAATGGTCAAGTAAATGATTTCGACAT
This sequence comes from Spisula solida, assembly GCA_947247005.1. Classification (NCBI taxonomy): domain Eukaryota; kingdom Metazoa; phylum Mollusca; class Bivalvia; order Venerida; family Mactridae; genus Spisula; species Spisula solida. Next base: position 45,575,660 of record OX365948.1, on the reverse strand, counting down.
AGTTTGTAAGAAATTTTAAAGCTAAGATATAGTAATATATGGATAAATGACTTAAAATTGAATCTATAGATATGCCATTTTTTCTTATTTGAAAGCTTTTTTAAAACCTTGTTTCATGCAGTAATTACATAATGTCATTATAGCAGGTTTTCCTGGAGACTGGCTCATATATATAAGTTTTCATTCAAAAAACAAAAATAAGTTTGGTAAATTGGCTTCACGAATAAAGATAGCAAGAATAAATGCACTGTAGAATAATATCGACTCTCGCTTTGTACAAAGAGCTTAAATTAGATGTACAGATAATCACAAAGTGAGACCATTACGACTTTTCAAAGCAGGTAGTTGTTTAATATAGGTATTTCTAATACAAAATTTAGGCTATTCAAGACAGGTGGATTTCACTATCGCTATCACTGCTAGACTTGACATAATATTATAGTCATATACTTGGGATATAGTCATACCCTAAGTGATGACATTGATTTGTTGAAACTACAACTCATTCAGACAACTCCCTACACCATACCAATGTCAGACAGCCCTAAAGCACTGTCACAATCCCACGCCATGTCATTCACTGAAGGTTTGTCATTCTCCGAAAGCACAGGTTGTGACCAGCCCGAGATTGAAGGAGACAAGCACAGTAGTGGACTTCCGGTAATGGTGGCCCTTGTATCATGAAATATATTTCCGCTGTGTCATCAAGTACTGGATTCTTGCTGTGGCGACAAGATACCCTATCAGCAGCAAGACAAATAATACACTCCGGTGGTACAATTCATGAAGTCCATTATAACTGTCACTGACATGCTCTCATGCACGATGTCGGGAAATGAGACGAGTGGTATTAGTCTAATAACATCAGAACTCGCACACTAAATAGCTCCATACGTTTGGGTACATTGCAATTGGTTGGTATAGCTTCAATTAAACACATTGGTTTTTACAGCTGTAATATATACCCAAGACGAGTCCGTGTTTGGATTACCAAAGTTAAAAATATACCTATACATAATACAACTCGTTTATTTAGGCCATTCATCATAACATAGCGAACATTGCAGTTGCTCTTATTAATTTCTTAGTAGTGCTTAATGGTGCTCGAGTATTCATGAGTATGCGGCTTAGTGGATGAGCTTTTGATATTCTGTCTGTGTTTTAAGCCGATTAAAATATTGAAAACAATAAAACGCTATGTTTGAATAAACATAGCCTGTATACAAGTGACAGACCTAAACAAGAACTATCACTGGAGTGATGAATCATACCCCCGCAGCACTGCTTGACACATGAATATTATTCAAATTTATACTTATAAACCGATTTCGATAACATGGATTTCTTGGTTCAGCGCATTCAAAGCGTTTAGGGGAGTATGTTTTGTTATCGGATTAGAGCAAATTGCATCAATTTACTGGATAAAATCAGTATAACAACGTGTCATATTCAATAGCCTCTGTGGCTAAGTGGATATGTACGTGCGTGGACCTAATTATATTTGTCGTTTGAAATCGTTGGTTTTGAGTTCAAGCCCAGCAGAGGTCGTCTTTTTTACTTTGCATAATTTATCATATTATTTTTTATTCGATATACAAATGTAGTATTATATGGATCAATATCAATATACATTGTGTATAAACTTTTTCGTCTGGTACGATGTTGGTACGAACATTTTGCCTGTATGTATTTTACATTTTTTATTGGAGTTTCGATTTCCTGAGTTAACTTTCTTCTTGCCAAGAATTTAAGTTCATATATTTTATCAGCCTGATACCATTAAACAAAACAAAACAACAATTATAAGCAATTAATTATTTATATGCGTTTTTTAAAATAAAAATAGAGACAGTGTGGGGGTTGAACTTAAAATGTTATTCCATTGGTATTTGAAACTTTCTGCTCTGCCAACTGCGCTATGGTTGCAATTGAAAAATGTGTGCTTTGTATAGCCTAATAAAGAGTTTATATGCACGTTATCAAGGCTGGATCACCCGTATTATGTTTATGTTATAGTCTTCGTATATAAACAAACGGTCAGATTATCGAAATCGGTCTATACTTTTATCTTTTACAATCGAGTACGGGAACACCACATGCATGACTATATAACCTTTGACCTCTAAGTGACACTGACCTTTAAAATTTGAAAAAAACTACAAACAAAAAAAATCGAAAAAAAAGTGTTTTTTTTTAAATGAAAAAATCCAAGAAATTTTGAAAAACACGAAAAGAAATTGGAAAAAATTTGACTTTTGAGCTAGGGACCTAGGTCTTTCGCATGACACACCGTCTTGATGTGGTACACGTTTGTACCAAGCAATGTTGAAATCCAGAAAGAAACAACAAAGTTACAGAGTAGATACGACCTGATGACTATAAACTTTGACCTCAATGCGAGACCTTGACCTTTGAGCTAGGGACCTGGGTCTGGCGCATGACACATCGCATTGAAGTGGTGAACATATTTACCAAGTCTTATAAATATCCAATAAGAAATGACAATTGTACAGAGCGGACACAAATCACATGCCTATTCGATCATTGTAACATTTGATCTCTAAGTGGGACCTTGACCTTTAAGCTAGGGACCTGGGTCTTGCGCATGACACATTGTCTTGAACTGATGAACATTTGTACTAAGTATCATAAATGTCCAATAAGAATTGACAAAGTTACAGAGCGGACACGATTTTGTGGCTTTTAACCTTTTGACCTCCAAGTGTGACATTGACCTTTGAGCAAGGGACCTGGGTCTTGCGCATGACACACCCTCTATATGTGGTGAACATTTGTACCAAGCCATTTTAAAATCCAGCAAGAAACGACAAAGTTACAGAGCGGACACGACTTGCATGACTATATGACCTTTGACCTCTATGTGTGACCTTGACCTTTGACCAAGGGACCTGCGTCTTTCGCATGACACATCGTCTTGATATAGTGAACATTTGTACCAAGCCATATTAAAATCCAGCAAGAAACGACAAAGTTACAGAGCGGACACGATTTTGCTAACAGACCAACAGACCGACCGACCGACCGCCCACCGACCGACCAACATGATGACTCCAGTATACCCCCTTCAAACTTTGTTTGCGGGGGTATAATAAATGAACTGTATCTTTGGTTATCAACAGTTGATGTATATGTACTACATGTATGATAGAGTACTCACACATAAATGATACTAAACACATTTGAGTAAATTACGTGAGATTTTTTATTTGACCATTTATAATAGCAAAAGCTTCCCAGTTCATGTAAATTGCTAGTTTGTATAAAAATGTTTTACTCTTAGCAGACATATTATTAATGTACTCGTCCTAACTAGACCATGATATATTTCCCAAATATTTCTTTTTAATCCCACTGTGAAAAGGACAGTGTGATTTCAACGCTTCAAATGTGATGCATATTCAATATCCATGCCGTTTTTTGTATTTTTATAACTATTGAATCTAGTATACGAATATGATGCTTTTAAGATTATTTTCGAAGTACCAAATGGCTCTAATAATCATCTATATGCCTGCGTTGAATAGTTATTAATTTACATACTAGTATTTAATTATTGGTACAATAATATAATATATATACGTGTTTAATATTATATAGCAGTGTAATACCAATATCCGTTATTAGATTTATTGATGTCACGTTTCTGTCGTTTCAATGTCAAGTATGTTCCCTCTATAAATAAATTATTTATTAATTCTTTATTATTATTATCCAATATTACGCAGTGTACCTGATTTATTACACTAACTGGTCACACTATTATCGATGACCGATAAACTATCGACTAAAATGCTAATTCTTGTTTCCTTATAAACAAATATGTAACAAAACAATGTCAACGTATTAGTAAACCAGTAACTCGAGAATGTTATGTTTAGCAGCCAATATTCATTGTCACAAATAACAGCCAGTACGCAACGTAAAATTTCTTGTCGTTTAGCCAAATATGATGAAATAGGTTCGTACAATTTCTATATCGTAAGGGGAGTCCCTGATTAGTGAATTGGTATAGGTGGGTTTACTCCAGTCCTTAATAATATCATATGAGCTCAGTATTTACTTAATGATCTCAGTCCTAAGTTATTTATCTTTTAGTATTTCGTACATGTACAATTAGACCTCTACAAAAATAGCAAGTATAACCATTTAAACCTCATCTAAAGGCCACATCGAAATAAAGACTACAAGAGTCGCATACTATTCGGCAAGGACCTGGTTTCATTTATTTTCATACTCTGGCCCGTTCGGAAAATGATATTCATGACTTCTCAACCAAGATTGACCGTGTAACACGCACAATAGTCTTCTATGTATACCATTACCTGATTAAAACAGTACTAATTCGAAGTAGAGAACATGTGCGGATGTGACTTTGATATGACGCGAGGAGACACTCCATGAAAATCATTCCCATCGATGACCCTATCATGATATATACATGTATATATATGCACAGGTTATGGCAGTCCCTTTGCCGTGCCTTATTGCGTTAAAATAGTCAATAAGGAAGGTTTTACCACAAATAGTCATGTAATAGTTATACCATGGTACAAGTGGTGTAGATATTTCATTATCTATACATTGAATGACATGTGATTAAAACTGACACAGACTAATTTAGGAGTGGAAAGCAAGATATAATTGCATCACAAAATTGTAAAGAGTACCAAAGACCGCCCCCTTTAGACCGCCGCTCCTCTTCTTAACTTTCATCAGATGAAATATCGTGTCCGTCTTGCGCCCATAATGCGAAGTGATATTCAATGTCAAATATGTTTGTTTAATATCGTAAATGAATTGCATCATATACGCAAGTTTATGATAGTTATATAAAATACATTATGTAAAATACTTGTATAATTGATAGGTCTGTGAAGTTTGCAGTTAGCTGTTAGATGTTAACTCAGAAGTTAACTAAAAAAATTCTCGAGTGAACTTCTAGCAGAAGTTAACTCAGATGTTGACTCAAAAAATTTTTTTCGAGTGAACTTCTCGCAGAACTTTTTTGAGTTAACATCTGAGTTAACATCTGAGTAAACTTTTGTCAGAAGTTCACTCGAAAAAGATTTTTTGAGTTAACATCTGAGATAACATCTGAATTAACTTCTACTAGAAGTTAACCCGAAAACTATTTTTTGAGTTAACTTCTGAGTTAACATCTGAGTTAACTTCTGCCAGAAGTTCACTCGAAAACTATTTTTTTAGTTAACATCTGAGTTAACTTCTGCCAGAAGTTCACCCGAAAAATATTTTTTGAGTTAACTTTTGAGTTAACATCTAAGTTAACTTCTACCAGAAGTCCACTCGAAAATTAATTTGAAATTATATTTTGAGTTAACATCTGATTTAACATCTTAGTTTTAACTTCTGCCAGAAGTTCACTTGAAAACATTTATTTAGTTAACTTTTGAGTTAATATCTGAGTTAACTTCTGCCAGAAATTCACTCGAAAAATAATTTTTTAGTTAACTTCTGAGTTAACATGTGAGTTAACGTCTGCCAGTAGTTCACTCAAAAATATATTTTGAGTTAACTTCTGCTAGAAGTTCACTCGAAAAATATTTTTGAGTTAACTTCTGAGTTAACATCTAACAGCTAACTGCCAACTTCACAGACCTATAATAGATTAATCTACATGAAAAGAAAACATTACGTCGTAACGTTCGACATGTATAGGCCTATACATATCTACTACGTCTTGTGGAAATATCGAATAAAAAAGTCAAAAACTAGTGTAGATAAATTACGCTTAAATCGAAGGCGTGTCACGAAATGGCTTTTAGCCAATAAAGTCGATCGTAAACAAATACGGTTCGGTATAAAAACCGTCTCTCTGAGATAAGCCGTTCAATAACAAATTTTACCACGGAAGACACACAACAGCTTAGCAAAATACTACAAATTTACTACAGTTTTAAAAACTCGTATTGGAAAACATATTACGTGATACAGAGTGGCAGTTTTCTGTACATTAAGGACTAGGCTGTGGTATTGTGTAGGCTATAAAATCGAACATATATCAAAGAACGGTGAAAAAATCGCAGTTTATGTCAATATGCTAGATTATCAGGAGGACAATTCTTCAAGTGTGGAATTCGGTACTTCGCCACCAAACCGTCCATTCGTAGCAGAAAGTTCCGATTTATTCCGAACAGTTATGGAAGATTTCCGTCAGGATTCGGACTCCAGACTTACTCGTGCAATTGTCGACAATATGATAAAAAAGAAATGTGATGGAGACAATAACACGAATATAACAAGAACAACTAATTGTTATTTGTGTAAACGATGTCTCAATGATAAATCCTTGTGCCGATGTTACGGTACTCGTTCAAAGAACGCTATCAACAGGGTGCAATGGATCGACCAAATTTACGACAAGCCTCTGGCAATAGAGCAATCAGTCAGAGACGTACAAGAAGAGGGGAGGTGCTCACCATTAACTAGACAAACGGACAATGTCAAACCAATTTTAAAACATAAAGCCACCTGCATAGTAATCATTTCGGAATGAATTATAGCCAAACAGAACGGACTACCCTATAAAGACTATCCGGAAATTTGGACAAAAGTTGTGGTGTTCGACGGTGATTAAATCACTAGAACGGTTTCGTTACAAATGACCAGACTATTTCGTTAAAAATGACCAATTCGTGATTTACATTACTGCATTGGGATTTTATCGGCATGGTTATTCGGAGGATACCATAGTTATCGCAATACGTATTCTACTTCAGACGGCTCAAGTCATTGAATAATTTGTGCAATAATCTTGTATTTACATCGCATTTTATTTCATTTCTTTCTATCATGTTCATACTTCATGATGAAATTTAATGTGTACAACACCGATTTTTTTCTTTTCCGCGCGGAATATTTTATTCGTGTATATAATTCCATGTATTTATTTAGCGAACGATCATGTTACAATATAGCATATGTCGTTGATTTCGCCAAACTGACCGGTAACAAAAACGCAGCATCAATATTGACTTCAAAGTATGTTGTCGAAACTTCATGAAAAATAATAGCAACATATGGTAACCTTAAAAAAGGAATTATTACCCCTTTATATGTCTCATATCAACTTAACGATTGACAGTATGGTGCTATATTTTTGAAGCAATCCGCGCTGGTGTATATCATAGACTAATGGCTATATCATGTACATGTATAATGAAAGTCTGCGTTTCTGGTATCGTTGAGAAAAATAATGTGTTATGAAATATTTATTATATGACTGCATTTATTGAAACTTGTGTAGGCTATGTGTTCCGGGCAGGTGCTAACATTATTCATATCTCATCACTTGTCTTGCATTCTTTTAAACATACAAACGCCTAGTGCTTACTAGAGCCCTGGATTTGTATCACACGACCGCGGATTCGGGTTCGACTCTCGGCGCAGCAGGTCATACCCTTCCGACGTGGCCTGATAAGTTGCTGGTTCCTTGCGGAAGGGTTAGTTAGTACTGGTTAAGAATAAGAATACAGTCCAGGAAAACTGGTTAAATGAATTGGTCGATGTATAGTTGTATACTAGTAAAACGCGGAAAAATGCTGAGATACGGCGTTAACCCCGGATAAAACAAACATGCTACGAGAAGTATAGGCATGTTCTTTACGGAATTTTAACATTAACCTGCCATGGACCGTTCAGTCCGACCTAAGCATTATCGCAATTGTCAAAGATATATGTTTTTGTAAATTACTTTTAAAGTTGACACTCAACGTAGTTATCTCATTTACATCGTGTTTTAATTATAAACTGCTTTCAAATGCGAAGCAATATCTGGCATTCGCATGCTTACTATTTGAATTGGAAGTACATAGGACCAATTTATTAACCGTGTCGTGGCATTCTCGTTGATTGCCCCGGCCTTTATGCACTGCAATAGAAGAAAACAAGAGAAACCGATGTTTTATTAATGTAATCGTCAATTTGTATAAAATATGTATTTTACGAATACAATGTAATTATTTATTCACAACCTATAACTGTAATGCTAATTATGAAAGCATTTTGTATAGAAGTGTCATTCGCATTACTAAATGATTTTATTTCATGCGCTATATTATATTATATGATAATGTATATTAAAAGAATGAAAAACCGACAAATGAGTTTATTTTAACCTGACTTTGTTATTACAGCCAAACACGTCCTAAACAGCTAGAGAGGGTTATGTCCATTGTAACCGTTTTATTGAGGTGGTTGTTCAACAGAGATATATTTATTCAGTATACTTTTATTACCGATTGGTATTTCAAAATACTGGCTGATTAAGACAGGTGAATGTTTACTTGAGGCGATCACTGACGTGTTTGACTGTAATTTAAACTAGAAAAACACCGAAACATTTGCTGTTAAAACCATTTGGAGTTGAGCATGAAATACGTTTAATAATCATGAGGCATGTGGTGGCAATATGTATATATCATACAACAAGAAAGCTTTTGGTGCTTCTAACAAGTAGTCTTTACTCGCACCTACGTACTTCAGCGTTTGTGGTGTAAGCAATTCAACCTCGAAAGATTTGAACCAACTATGTTCAAAGCCACTACCTAGAGCTCATTACGCTGGTTTTTTTAGAAACAGTATACATTGAAAGATTTTACAGTTACACCTTGATTTTTCGACTACTTGAATAATCGAAGCCTCCATATTTCAATCTCGGATAGTTTATTTCCAAAACATTCCATACGACATTCAAAATATCGAATGTCGTCCAGCTCGACATTGGACGACATTCAAAAAATCATCGAATGTCGTCCAGCTCGACATTGGACGACATTAAAAAAATCATCGAATGTCGTCCAGCTCGACATTGGACGACATCCAAAAAATCATCAAAAATCGAATGTCGTCCAGCTCGACATCGGACGACATTCAAAAAATCATCAAAAATCGAATGTCGTCAAGCTCGACATTGGACAACATTAAAAAATCATCGAATGTCGTCCAGCTCGACATTGGACGACATTCAAAAAATCATCAAAAATCGAATTTCGTCCAGCTCGACATAATTTTTGTATTTGATAATTTTGAAGCTCAAATCTATTCTTTTACACTAATTTGTTGCACGACATTAGATGATTTTTTGAATGTCGTCCAATGTTGAGCTGGACGACATTCAAATTTTTGTGAAGATTTTTTGAATGTCGTCCAATGTCGAGCTGGACGACATTCGATTTTTGATGATTTTTTTAATGTCGTCCAATGTCGTCCAATGTCGAGCTGGACAACATTCGATTTTTGTTGATTTTTTGAATGTCGTCCAATGTCGAGCTGGACGACATTCGATTTAAGACGATTTTTTGAATGTCGTCCAATGTCGAGCTGGACGACATTCGATTTTAGACGATTTTTTTAATGTCGTCCAATGTCGTCCAATGTCGAGCTGGCCGACATTCGATTTGTTATGATTTTTTGAATGTCGTCCAATGTCGTCCAATGTCGAGCTGGACGACATTCGATTTGTTATGATTTTTTGAATGTCATCCAATGTCGTATGTCGAGCTGGACGACATTCGATTTTTGAATGTCGTCCAATGTCGTATGTCGAGCTGGACGACATTCGATTTTTTGAATGTCGTATGTTGAGCCAACTTCACACAGCTCAAAACATTAGGCATTTTGCCAATGACCAACAGTACAACCCTTATTATTAGAACGAATAGTTTGCAGTGTGACAGAGTTAAAAGATCTTTGGTCTAGAGGGGTCTCACTGAACACATCACTTTAATCAACATTTTCTAATATTATACACAAGAGATGATCCAGATATAGAACTTCGCTCATAACATAGCGGAAAGTCGGAACATTTGATACACAGAAGATGTGCTGCTGAATAAGTGCAATTATTTCAGGATCAACCCTCGAACATGTATATTGTTTTTTAAATATCATTTTTCATTCGGCCTACATTCGCTTGTACAATGTACTAAACAGTCACGCGTTTCAACAGCTATATGTAGAATACCCGATTACTGCCGGCTAAAGTCGATACAGTCAAGGACCACGTTTGGTGCCATATGTCACAGGGTAAGTAGCAATTTGCAGTTTGACAGTAGCTCGAACCAGAGACCGTTCGCTTATAAGGCGAATCCTTCACCGACTGAGATATCCTGCCGCCTGCACACCCACTTGCCCATATTGTGAACAGGACATGTTTCTACCGTGACACCAACGACGTTCGTTCCATGTATTTAAATTGGTTACCCAGAACGTCAACACGTCCATTTGGGGCAACACAGTTGTACTTTACTATAACATACAGTACAGTGAGACACAACCTTGTTATGTCTCAAGGACGAATTATGTCCTTTGTTCTCTACCGCCTTAATAATAGTATAGTATATTTGATGTCCCGATGCATGTATCCATATGATGACACGAACATTATCTCCTATTTCAGCACAAGGCATGATTTTCCGTAAAATCTGTCACGGATTATTCATAAATTATTTCGTTACCGGTATATGATCCTGGATTACTGTTTCTTCTGTGCCATTACATATTCAATATATCTCCTGCTTGAAGAGTCTAGCTGCGTATGCGAAAGTTTGATACTTTGGACTATAATAAAGTAAAGGTAAACAACGGAGACTTTTGCGGACATTCCTCGTATTTGTTAAATCTGAGTTATACAAAGCACACAAATATTTTAAAATCGTCTCCAGATAAGTACATAAGACACTTTAGCAGGCTACAAAAGTACAGATGTCAATGACAAAAACACAATCGTTTATTTTATCAATTACGCCGTTTATGTTCATAGTCATACTATTTACTTGATATTGCGGTAAATTTAAATAGTTATAAATCGCCCATTAATCATACATTTCAAAATATTACATTAAAATATTTCTTTGGTATCGCCAGCAGTCCGTTGAAAGAAACGTCAGCACCTTACATAAAGCTTCTCTATCTTATTATGTTTTGTAAATTTGACTTTTCATCTATCATTTCACACTCGCGATGAATACAGCAAATGTAGTTTGACTTTTCAGCTACTAAATGCGATGCTTACAACCTTTCAAGTTAAATATATTTTCATAACCCCCGACGGCTTCGGTATCCTACATTTCATCAATACCTACTTTATAATACCCATTAGTTTGGTGAATTGGCTAAAAGTACGTAGAGAAATCCCTGTGTGGGACGGGTAGACTTAAGCAAACAAGATTTTAAGAAGTCATTAGAAATTAAATTACGTCTAAGACAGAACTCAAGTTTCCGTTTGATGTGTATATACAATACACTAGGATTTTTCAAGTAAACCAGGCCATGGATTGAGAAAGACATATACACAAATAAGTTTTTCTCTTTAAGTGTTTTAAAAAACAAAGACAAATTTTCTTCTTAATGTACAAATTCGGATAACGTCGGATTAACTTCATACGCTCATGGAAGCGGCGATCATCTGCATGTGGGATTTAAAACTAACGTAAATCGTACTAAACCAAATTATACCAAAACACATATACTCGTAGTTTATAACTACGCAATTCCATTAGGGCCATCGCCTTATTTGAGGAGGATTGTTCTGGAGAGGTGGCACTGTATTGTCAATTTTATAGTTGCATAATTATTGTTTATGTTTTACATTGGATTCTTAGATTCACAGAACCAAAGAATTAAGACGTGTGTATGATCTTTGACAGAACCTTCTAAGTGATAAATTAAAACTGTGACCCAAAAATTCTAAACCAAGCTGATAACTTTGAAGTAGTTGATCAAGTCGACCTAGATTAAAACTGGTATTTATAACCAAATGATTGCGAGACCCGATCATTGCTCAAACTAATACCAAAATGTCATTGGACGTCACATCTGATAAACACCATCCCACCGGTTATAACCGAATCATTCCAATCATGACTGCTGTAGAAAAGTGACGATGACCTATTTTGACGATAACTTTGTATTATACACAGTATTAATGTCTAACCGACTTCTCCCACAAATAACACACCGTTAGGTTGGCTGCCTGATAAGGACCGGACATTTTGACTCTTTGCCAATGATTTTGTAACCCAATTTACACAAACAGTGCTGTTGTCTTTTTCAAGAATATGTCTGAAACATATACGAAGTGTATATCTATACCGTACGGGTGGCACGGTGGTTGAGACTCCAGCCTACGGACCGAAAGCACCCTTGTTCGAATCTCGGTCCTGGCACATGGGTCATTTCTGAAACGCTATTTAACGTTTCCAACCCAACTAGAGATGAACTGGTTGGTCGCGTGTGTATCGGGCTATACACCAGGCATGATCAAGGACCAAATGAGTCTTTTCAGAAAAAGCTAAACTATTACACCAGGGTTCCTTGTATCACACAAAGTTTGTCAGTTTTCAAAAAATTTCAGCTAGTGCATCGGTGACCAGTGCAGTCGATATGCCAATGCGTACAGGTTATTTGAGAGTTGAGAATACCCGATTACTGGGTTTGGTCAATATTTGGCATCTTCTAATACCACCAGGGATGTCACTAATCTAAAGTGGAGAGTCAAAATGACTCCGGACTCTCAATTTTAAGGAGTCGTTTAAATATTGCAAGTCGATTAGTATACTACACAAACTTACTAAGAGTCAAGAAATCAATTTTGATGTATGTCTTATGTTAACTGAACAATCCCGATTCAGAAAAGGTTGTGCAATTATAAAAATCTCATCTTATCTGCTGCTAAATTTCGATAAATTCATATCTTGCTTTTGCACCTTTTCTGCCCGTCGTTGCTTGCAAGGCAAGGGAGATCAATCTGTAGGATTTTGTTCAAGTATTGACATTGAGTAGCCTCCCTTTAAGTAGAAGTTATCTCGTGCCAATACAATATACACCAACATCTCAATAATAAGACCATCATTGGGTCCTTTGTCTCAAGACCGAGATCGAAAGAAGGTCGTCGTGTTACAGGATAGCAATACCACGTGGCTTTTGGCTACAGTTACAAGTAGAAATTTGTAAACATTGGAACACAAATATAGCCATAAGTATTTTATTTCTTCATCGATTTCTATAAAATAAACCGTTAAGGTTCACTCTAATGGGCGAAAATGTGTATTTTTCTTCAGTGAATTAAATACCCTTTTGGCATAAAAACATGGTAGTCTCATATATCATTTTGTAGCTTTAAGTTAAGTTGTTATATTCACTTGTTATAAAAAATGTATTTATAAAAAGTTAATTACAAAATAGGTAACATTTTTCAAAATGTCAGTCTCATTTATTGGGTAACAAAATGCTAGAAAAATTAGAAATTGTGGTTGTCAAATATTTGATCAAGGTCATGCCTGCCCATTTATTTAAATAAAAGCAGTCAAAATGCATTAATTTTGAACAATAAAATACATCAACATGAATTAAAATATATTACGTGTGTATGGGTGAAGGCCTACTTTTAAAAAATCCTAAATAGTTCAGGGTACGGTGGGCCTGACGGACCATATAGTTGTTGGTTTGTCAATAGCCGATTTTATCGGGTTTATAAGACTCAAAACTTGATTATTTGTACAAGTTTTAAGTACCCTCGAAAGAACTGAAACAGGTTTATGGAAAATTAATTAAAGCTTTAGTATTTCTTTCAATTATAAACATATTTAGTTAGATATTCCTTTCCACTGTATTTTATTTGTTTATATACCAAAGAAATTGCTAATTTATCTTTAGTCGTACTGGTCCCTGATAACGTTTGTTCCGTCCGATAGCCCGTTTCTTTTAACATGAAAAAATGCTGTATTTGGTCAGTTTCTGTGTTAAAATGGTTAAATATTACTCAAAAACGATAATATAGCATGGCAGTAACCTCACACCATACATTAACTTACCGAGCACATTTGCACGGACTATTCGTGTGGATTGAAATATTTTGACAGCTACATGTAATGACCGATTTTACACAAACTGTACGTGATCGAGGAACGATCTAGACAATCGAGTTACAAAACTGTGTTTGCAATGATTGTACGAGCATAAATAACATAAGGATTATTTAAAAACGCATAGTACTTTTGTAATTTAGCTAAAATAAAGTTTGACAGACAGCCTCGTAACACATATCAGATTATCAATTCGCTAACATGTGCAGCATGTGTTGAGATAGGAAAATGCTGATATTGATGTTTCATTGGGACTTTTATTAAACCGTAAGTATCATATTGTATTCGATGTCATCATTCGTTATGAACGGCACATTATGAACAGCGCATTATAATGGTTGCGTCGATAAACTGTCGCACTACTTTTGTCGCATGAATATAAATTTGCTACACAGCGCGAAATTCGTAAACAAACGAGATGAAAACAATAATAAATATTTGGAGTTCATTGTTATTATCGTAGGATCGTTCGTAATGTTGATAAATTATGAATGCAATAACTTTCATTATTCGATCTGGCTATCAATTATGGTGATTACTTTGTTTGAAAATCATGTTGCTGTACGTTTACTGTGGAGACAGGAGGGAGCAAACATGGCGACTTCCTTGTCGAAATTACACATCAACATGAAGGTGTTGTCTCGTAAACAAAACACCAGCAGCTAATTTCAAGCCTGGCATGCCCTTGCGACGATTGGTTATAAAGTATATTCAATGAGTTCGTATTATAAAATACAATAATGATAACGTTTGACATTTTGAAAAAAATGCTGTATTTTTCAGTCAAAAATCGCCTTTATTTTAGTGTTAGCATTTGAATAAGGCGACTATATGGCACTTTTCACATCACACGCAAGTGCTACAATGGTTTCCTATAATATATGATAAAATCAGATGGCATACGCTGTTTGAAATAGTTTTTTTCAAGTGTATGTTTTTCAAGCATTTTCAAGGGGTAGGATCTACCTTAAACGCCACGCTAAGGAGAAAGGTATTTGCTTTCCGTGAAATATAATATCTTATTAAGCAGTTTTACCGATTTTTCCATTACCCTGTGAAACCTTCACTATTCATTGATTCACAAGGTAATGGACAAAACGGCACAGCCACTGAAAGAGTTTATATTTGATGAAAAGCAAATAATTGTCCCCTTAGCGTGGCGTATATTTCATAGAAATCGATGAAGAAATAAAATACTTATGGCTTTTTTATTTTCCAATGTTAACAAATTTCTTCTTGTAACTGTAGTCAAAAGTCACGTGGTATTGCTACACTAGCTGGTTCGAGGTAACTGATTAGCAATATTTGCAGGACCCAAAGTGGCAAGCATAACATGGGAATTTCTTGTCCCGTTTTTATTTGCATATCCGGAGTAAGACCCAAAATGCCAAGAAATGGACAACAATTTGTTATTACAGAAGCTTGAATGCAACCCGAATGTTTTTATGGGGTTGGGCTTATCAGCACTTAGACATTAAACTTTGAAGTAATCTTTATTTGTTTGCAATATTGCAAATGTTCATTATGTTTCTGAAATCAGTCTTATTCAATTTGAAATATTTTCAAATAGAAAATTTCTTGACCCTTATCAAATTTTGAGTAGTATATTTAAGTACACAAGAAGTACCTTCGACTCTTAAGACCACGTTTTTATAGTCCTTTATCACTGTTTTGCTCTTCTTTCGATCTCGGTATCTTGAGACAAAGGACCCAATGATGGTTGTATGATTGAGATGTTGGTGTATATTGTATGGCACCCGATAACTTCTGGTTAAAGGGAGGCTACTCAATCTAATACTTGAACAAAGTGCTACATAGTGATCTCCCTTGCCGCCCTACAAGAAACAACGGGCGTAAATGTTTTGGAACTCATATTTGAATTCTAACAGCGCTATGGTAAATTGGTTAATCACTTAACAGACCAACTTTACAATCATAATAATAGTAATATTGTATTGGCATAGTGTCACAGTTCGATTTATCTATGTTGATCCAGATCACAAATTAATAGCAATGATTAAGAGTTTATTCAAGTATTAGAGTGAGTTGTCTCCCTTACCTACAAGTTAAAACATTACATGCGCGGTATCACAGGTGAAAAATGACACAACTTTTGTAAATTATCAGCCGAAACAAGGCATTACTCCAGCAAAAATCATCCAACCTACAATTCTTGACACTATGCACAAGTAGACTTGGTACCAAGTATTCATGTGAAATTTCATTGTAATCACATCAATGGTTAAGGAGAACTAGCGCAAACTGTGTCATCCATCTAGCACAGAATCAATATGGTATCCCGCACTGTATGTGGGAGATGGTATCCCGCACTGTATGTGGGAGATGGTATCCCCCACTGTATGTGGGAGATGGTATCCCGCACTGTATGTGGGAGATGGTATCCCGCACTGTATGTGGGAGATGGTATCCCGCACTGTATGTGGGAGATGGTATCCCGCGCTGTTTGTTGGAGATGGTATCCCGCACTGTATGTGGGAGATGGTATCCCGCGCTGTTTGTTGGAGATGGTATCCCGCACTGTATGTGGGAGATGGTATCCCGCACTGTATGTGAGAGATGGTATCCCGCACTGTATGTGGGAGATGGTATCCCACACTGTATGTGGGAGATAATCACTCTATAAATAGACATCACAGGGTCATCTTACTTATTGTAATGGATTGCCCTTTTGATATTGAACAATTATTCCAAGTTTGAAATGAATACATTTGATTTTTTTTTAAATTGGACACCAACAAAAAACTTCACATCCCCATTGTCACAACAGCTCTTTTTTCCATCCAAGTAGAAAATTCAAATTAGATAGAGTAGTCTCCCTTTAACAAGAACTGCCACCAAGTGACCAATAATACCCCCACATACTGCTTTGTCACACACATATGGCAAACCGCATTCATAAAAGCTGTCTCACGTGTTGGACAATAATTGTACAGGTATTGTTAAATTCAACAATATATGACCAAGTTATGGTCCAGACAACATAAATTATGGTTTCTTCTGACTTTTGAACTCCAAAAAGTGTGACTTTGACCTTTGAGATAGGACATAATTGTTTCGCACGAGGCACCATCTGCTAGAAGTGAACATTTGTGCCATATTATTTACAAATCCCACAAAAATGACTTAAGTTATGCTCTGGACAAGCTATATTATGACAATTTTTGTCCCTTGAATGCAAAGTGTGACCTTGACCTTTGAGATAGTGACGTAATTGTTTCGCACAACACACCTCGTGTTGGTGAACAAATATGCCAAGTCATTAAAAAGTCCTTCAATGTATGGAGAAGTTACAGCCTGTACAAATTTTGGGACAGACAGAAAGACTGCAGACCCACTGACAAAGTGACTCCTACATAGCCCCCCTCCCACTACCAATGGTTACTAAAGTCATTTTGTGCAGTCTGTAAAGTGTATGGTAACATCACATCTTCAATGTAAAATACAACAACAACGATAAAAGTATGAAGCACTTTTACTGCTGAACACAATAAAGATATCTGATTTTGATTGAAAGTTCTACAAATTAAATCAATGGTTGCTGACCTGTGTCTATCATAGATCTGAAAATTTTCGAGATTTTCCCTGAATACTATCGCAGTCACATATTCTCACACACAAAATTATTAGTGAAAAAATAAATACGAATGCACAACATAATATATATATAAAGAATGTAAATGATGATGATCACTGAAAAAGTGGCATGATAGTAATTCTCAAAAGACTGTTTTAGACATAATATTAGAAGGCAAGGTAGCAGAATTTTGGCCACAGCTAAACATCAAGAATTGTAGTATTATTACACTTGCCGGCATAATTAAGATCAAATTGAATAGGTTCATAATAAAAGAGCATATATGTTTAAGTTATAAAATCACCAAAATTTTTTAAGTTGAATGGAGTCAAAATTTGTTGACAGTAAGGTGATAATCGCTTCATAGAAGAGAATATAATGAGAAAATCGTCCAGATAAAATAATTCACATAAGTACAATCTCATAATTTCACGAGGTCAAAATTTCGGGAATATGATATTCTGAAAGAGTTCGCAAGATTAAATGTGTTTTCTGCCGTTTTTAAAGTTCATGAGCATTACATTTTGCCAGCTTATCTGATTCCGAATGTTTGCAAGCCACAAATTTACGACCGTACAAACTAAATTTTCACAAAAATTCACAAAATTTAATGCCATTGAAAATCATAGATTTTACAGACTTGGAATTTAACAACATTCATAAACTGGTTTAAAACTTCTGTAGAGACAATTAAACTCGGTATATTACGAGATATCCTATTCTGGTGTTGTCTGTGTAAGGTGCTCTCCATTTATCTGGACAATTGTTCTGCAAGCTGACTCGATCATGACGAAGATGATGATGTTGCTTTAAGGTCTTAGCCTTATTATGGCTTACCTTTGATACCTAGGACTTCTACGTCAAAGACGAGTGTAGAATTTGGTGGGATAGTAACTAATGTTAAGGCAAACAATACAAACCAACAAACTGATCAAACATGTCAGCAGTAAATACTATTAGGGCTGAGGACACACAATTACCCAGTATTAAAATTGTTACTATTGCTAGCCACAGCCGTGGTCCAGTTGGTTAGTGCGCTGGATGTGTAACCAGGCGATACCAGTTGGATTCCTGATAAACTTCCATGAAATTTTGAAAACAATGTTGATTTTCAAGTACATGTGGAAATTGCCCCTATGTTCCTTGTGAAAGGTCAAAAAATGTACAGACCAGGAAAACTTGTCAGGTGCTATCAGCCACCATACGCTATATAACTGAATAAGTAATTAAGAATTGCAAGCAATACAGAAGTCCCTTACTGGTTTTAAGCCATTTTCAATGTTTCCGTTGCCATAGCAACCACAATTTTGTTGGAATCAAAATATGATTGAACGTGCATTATCCCCTTATTGCCCCCTATCCACATACCAAGTTTCATAAACCTAGCTTGGAAACTGATTGAGTTATGTCAGGATCCAGATTTTTTGACGGAATGACGGATGGATGGAGGGCGAACCTACAGTCTCCTCCAGTCAAAAACCGGTTGGGGACTAATAAGAGCACTACCTACAATTGCAGGACACTCGACTTTCTCGTACTTTCTTGCTCATCTTTGAGTAAAAAAGTGTTAAAAGGGCAATAACTCAGAGGCATCCCTATGATTAAAGTGTGTTGAATATGAAGTAAAAACCTCTGACAGATAATGAGAAATTATTAACAAACAAAAATTAAGTGAAAATTATGATAGAGTGTTAACAGTCCAATTGTTGACGGCGCCGTCAGATGACAGGGTGATCACAATAGCTCACCTTGAGCACTACATGCTCAGGTGAGCTAAAAATTCAAAGTCAGAAAAGGGTAATAACTCTTATAAAATGCTGGATAGATTTGTTTCCTCTTGCAAGTAGATGTAGGTCATCATATTTCAATAGTGTATTGGCTTTTAAGTGTTTGTGAGAAAATTCAGTTTATGTGAAAAATTTGACACTATTTCTATGTACAAAGTCAAAACAAGTTTCATAAAGATAAGGCCAGTATTGTGACCTCAAGTGATACAAGGTTTTTCTATGATTTGACCTTGTGACCTATTTTTTACCCTGGATGACCCAATATAGAACTTGTCCTCGACTTTGCTGAGATCATAATTGTGACCAAATTTCGTAACGATTAGGCCGTCCTTAAAAAATTGTTTGTTTGCGGTAACGCAACCCAAGATTTTTAAGGTGGGTAGGAAGGTCGAATTATGGGCTGAAAAATAATTGACTAGGGGGGCCATTTCGATGGGAAGGTAGCGTTACTGCAAACAAACATCTTTTTAAGGACAGTCTGAGGACAAAATTGTGACCTCTAGTGACTAAACATGTTTTTCTAAGATTTGCTTTAGTGACCTAAGTATTTGGTCATGAAACATTTTGTTGAGATGATCATTGTGACCAAATTTCATAAAGATTAAGCCAAAATTGTGACTTCTAGCGACTACACAAGCAAATTGTTGACAAACAGACAGACAGACGATGAAGAGTGATCACAAAAGCGTCACCTGTCTTTTGTGACAGAAGTGCTAAAAAAAATTTCCAGCATGACCTTCATTTCTTTATACAATAGGGCCATCACCTTAAACAAGTAAGCTAAAAAGTATATATATAATTGCACAAAGGATATACAGGCGGATGACCTCTCGCACCATAACCATAGTCGGGTGTGATGGTCAATATAGCTCTTTCTCCAACTTTCATCTGAAAATGTGACACTTAAGTATAGTCAGCAAATTGAACAGTGTAAAAATTATTTTTCATGGGGGATCAATTTTTTGTTAATTTCAAGAATGAGCTAGATCACAAAATTAAATCCCCTCGAATAACAGATAACTCAAACAAGATATATACTCAACAACAAGAGGGCCCAAAGGGCCCTTGGCCGCTTACCTGTCGTAATAGTTCATGAAGGCCCACAAGGTGACATTTAAGAAATAATTTACAACTTCAAAGAATCAAGTAAATGCAGCCTCAGTTGCATGTACAAGGTTGTCATATAGTCCTACCGACCTTGTTATTTACAGACAACACATATTGATAGATTAGACCAAAATTGTGACCTCTAGTGCCTATACAAAGTTTTTCTTTGATTTGACCTATTTTTGACCCCAGTTGACCCAATATCGCATTTGACCTAGATTTTATAGAGATAAAAAATTCGACAAAGTTTCATGAAGGTTGGGCCATAACTGTTGCCTCTAGTGTGTTAACAAGCTCTTTATAAGATTTGACCTAGTGACCTAGTTTATGACCCTACATGACCAAATTTTGCACTTGATCTAGATTTCATAGAGAAAAACATTGTGACCAAGTTTCATGAAGATTATGCCATAATAGCTTTCTCTAATGTGTTCACAAGCTCTTTCTAAGATTTGACCTTATGACCCAGTTTTTGACCCCACATGACTCAGTTTCGAACTTGACCTAGATTTTATTAAGACAAACACTCAGACCAAGTTCCATGAAAATTGGGTCATAACTGTGACCTCTAGTGTGTTCACAAGCAATTGTGGATGGACGGACGAATAGTGATCACAAAAGCTCACCATGTCACTATGTGACAGATGAGCTAAAAACAGGTAAAAGGTTAAATGTTCAAGCATCATACCACACAAACCAGTTAGTTATGTATTGGTAATTGATCTATACATTATCATATTGAATAAAGACAAACCAATATACTATTTTATAGCAATGTATAAAAGACGGCTTCTACAGGGCTCGAACCCAAAACAGTATATTTCAAATGAAGAATGCACTTATCCACTTAGCCATGGATGCTATTGATTTTAATACCTTGCTATACTGATTTAATTCAGTAAATGGGTGCAATTTGGCTCTAATCTGATAACAAAACATGTTCCGCTAAACATTTTGAATGCATTGGACCAAGAAATCCATGTTATCGAAACCGGTTTATAAGTATAACTCCAACGCGATAATCTGCAATGTCAATATAAACAGAAATCACCGACCATTATAGTCCGTGCAGGATAATGTGGCAGTCACATGACACAATGTTTTCTGCTTTGGACAATGTCAATTCATTGAATTAGGTAAACCATGGTTAAGGTTTGTGATTATAAATCATTTAAACCATCCACCAATTAAAACATACTTCATAGCCGAGTGGTTTAGTGCGTAGATACTTCCTAACGATATCGATATTTTTGGCCGCGAGTTCGAAACCTTGTCAAGTTGTATGTATTTTTTATTTCTTTTTCTCATCTTTATAAATTTAAAAGCTAAGAGTTATACAGAAAATGGCTTAAATAATCAATTCTATCCAATAGTGATACAAACATGTAATTAAAGCTATTTAGGCTATTATTAAAGAGTGTATAGTCCGTGCATGATAATGTGACAGTCGCGTGACATAATGTGAACAATGTCAATTGATTGAATTAGGTAAACCATGATTAAGGTTGGTGATTATAAATCATTCTAACCATCCACCAATTCAAACATACTTCATAGCCGAGTGGTTTAGTGCGTAGATACTTCCTGACGAGTTCGATATTTTTGGCCGCGAGTTCGAAACCTTGTCAAGTTATATGTATTTTTTTAATTTCTTTTTCTCATCTTTATAAATTTAAAAGCTAAGAGTTTTACAGAAAAATGGCTTAAATAATCAGTTCTTTCCAATAGTGATACAAACCTGTAATTAAAGTTATTAAGTCTATTATTAAAGAGTGTATAGCCTAAATATACATGTACACAATCAACGTGTTGTGTACACGTATTATAATTAAAGCACAAGAATTTTGATTGCTAGTAACTACAGATACATTATCTCAGTGTGACTGTAACTCAGACCATGATACAGCAGATGAAGTGATCTAAAATTCTTTTGTATTGTAATGATTGTGTGTTTTTGTCATAAAAGTTTAATTGAATTAAAAATAATTTTATCATGACCATAACAAAACAAGAAAAATATATAATTAACAAATTATAAACTCTCTCGAAAAGAATATGAAAATAACATTAAAAATATTGTGATGAATTCAAAAAATACTAAAGACTTCTTTGATGGGTTGAACTTGAATCGCTCAGTTACAATTCCTGTGCGTTACCACCTGAGCTATTACAGCATACATAACTACTTGCAATTATTTAGTGCTTAAATTGCATTGTAATTAGTCAAGCATGACGATAAGGCCAAGCAAATTAACTGCCTGGATAACTGTCTATGTTAAATGTTAAATTTCGTCGTTGAATGGATGGTAAAGGATTAGCTGCACAAGGCAGTCATACTGGTCTGAAAGGTAAACAAACACTAGTCCATATTAAGTCTGTATTTAAACAGTTACCACTTACATAGTATTTTATGAAACGGACAAACAACAAACAATTACATTCTTTTAAAGTTATCTGTAATCCATATCATGTATTTCCTGTCGTGAAATAGACTCGACTGCCACATTATCTAGCACAAACTATACATTGATTTAGGTAGAACAGATGTTTGTCTTTTGCATTTAAAAACATTCACCAGCCCAAGTTTGTATCCATTGGTTAGTGTAAAGGATATGATCCTTGCCTACAAACTCAGCGACCCGCGTTTGATTCCTGCAAGCGCCGTTATTTTTTTTATTGTTTTGGTATCATGTGTAAATATATATAAGCACATTCCTTTTATTTCTTGTTTCACAATTTTCTCGTGCTCTTTAAAATAACTAATAGCATTATAAAAGGTTTGTGTAAGTTTACATTCTTTGCCATTCGTATTTTCACTCTCAACATACATTTATTAGTAAAGTTAGCTATGGAGAATTCGAAGACTAAATCTATCATCAGAAATGTCGTTGAGGTTAAAATAATATGTTTTTAATGATGATCTCACATTGTCTTATTTCGGAGTCATGTTTTGCAGTTACTATCGTATGCATGTTTTAGTTTTAAGTAAAATTGTTTTTTAAATGTTTGAGGCATGCAGGGAAGAAAAGAGGGCCGGTGGATTGCTTGTTCCCCTCGACAACACTCTTGGCAGGGCGGCAAAATACACTGGATGCGATGTGACGACCAGTTGGCGAGCTACTGTTACGGATCCCAAGACAGAGAGGAAGAAGCGGTCCGACAGGTATGAAGAGCTTCGACAGGGATGTCATACGACGCACGGTACAGGGAAGGTGTGTTCCAACAGCTAGAGGCATATTGGAAGCTGTCAGAGAGAAGATATACTTTCCTGGCAAACTGACGTTTCTCAGGAGGCTGCTGAAGGAGATAGGCTTTAGGTGGTCGAGATGTTCATCGAACAGGTCTGTGTTGATGGAGAGGTCAGATATCATGGTACGTATCAGCATTTCTTTATTCGTTTTAATATTTTGATATACATGTTTTTAAGAGGTGCCTATGCCAGATCATAGCTGCATATGAACATAAGCATTTCGATGTGGACACAATGATGCCGAGTTAAAGAAAAAGATGATACTCGGACTGGGAAGGTAGCACTCAGTAATAGCAGAGATTGAACGCTGAACAGTCATATTAGCACGACATTCCAATTGAAGCTTCCTTGGAAACGATACTTAATTATGCGAAATAATGTTATTCTTCTGTTTCAGGTTGCAAGGGTGAATTATCTTCGCCAAATTCAGAAGTATCGCGAGGAGGGTAGGCCGATCATCTATACTGATGAGACGTATGTGCACACGAACCACAGTGCTAAGAAGTGTTGGCAGTCGGAGGATATATCTACCAAGATACCGTTTTCCAAGGGAGAACGTTTAATTGTGCTGCATGCTGGATCTGATAATGGTTTCATTAAAGGTGCCAGTCTATTGTTTAAGGCAGGTACCTCTACTTGGGATTATCATGACTCAATGAATAACCAGAATTTTATCAAGTGGACTAATGACCGACTGATACCAAACTTACCAGCTGACTCTGTTCTGGTAGTAGACAATGCTGCATATCATAATGTGCAGTGTGACAAGTGTCCGACTTCCACGACGAGGAAAGCTGACATCCAGTCGTGGCTTGACAGACATCACATCAGATACACACCGACTATGTTGAAGGCAGAGCTATTGGAACTTTGTAAGCAATCCCAGTCCAAACCGTCCTATGTGCTCGATAATATTCTTCAGCAAAATGGTCACGTATGTCTACGCCTCCCACAATACCATGCTGAACTGAATGCTATCAAGCTCATTTGGGCGAATATCAAGGGGAAAATAGCTGCTGCCAATGTGACGTACAAGTACAAGGACGTTATGAAACTGACACTGTGACCGAAAGTGACTGGAAATCCTGCTGTAGACATGTGAGAGATGTTGAACAGAGGTTTCGACAGACGAACGTTTGTATCGATAATGTCATGGAGGACATTATTAAAGAGGTTGATGGAGAAGAGACAGACACTGCGACTGAGATCGACTCTGATACAGATACGGCTTCCGGGGAAGCTAGTGACTATTCTGACACAGACACTGCATTTGAAGTGTAGAATTAAATACCACTCTGTTGTTGTTGTTGTTATTATTGTTGCTGTTTTTGTTGTTGTTGATGATGATGTTCTTGTTGAACTGTTTGCATTGAATTATTGTTATGTTTTGTATTTCGAATGTGCAATTGATGTGTAATAATATTATTAAATATCCAAAAATGCAAACAATTATGTAAAATAATAAGAATACAAATTTAAAAAAAAAACACTTATAATTATAAAAATAACGTTTGATTTCCGTTTTGCATACACTCATATGAAATATGATAAAAAAAATAGAACGCTTCGGAGGTTCGATCCCGGTACTGTTTCTTCATTGAAAGTATTGCCCACTACTAACCCACTACACTATTTTGTCAGATGGGAACAATCACAATTTTTATCCCATAAGTAACGTGAAGCATAGTACATGTTTGTAAAGGTAATCCTTTTTCCAATATCTTTATACATATATACCTGGCCCTCCTGTTTACATTTAGTGGGACAGGTCCTAATACCGCGTTGGAGTTATACTGTATTGTAAATCATAAACATTGGTGCGGGATTAAATTTGTTGATTTCGTGATGACCTCAACCATGAATTTAAATCCCCTATGATTAATTTTACTAAGAAATATGTCAAGTTTACAGTGGCTGCCATGCTTGCTTTCAAGTTCAGTCAGGTATAAGACAGGGTTTTTGGGAACTTTCCTTGCAAATATCAACATATAATAAAACTATTATATATTTTCAATTTTTGAAAGATTTCTGATAATTTGTGTGAATTTCGGCCATGCCATTTTCCCTGGAATCAAAAATACGAGGGGTGATCAATATATTCGTGAACTTTCCTTCTAACTTTTGTTATATTGATCCTAGAGTAATGAAATTACCAGGTCATGCAGATCTATTAATTATCTATTGTTTTAATTAATTTATTTTATTGTGACGTCACAATTTACATGATGACGTAACTTATCGTGACCCGTGTGCAGCACGCGCCGTCGAGCATGTCGGACAATACATAATCACAGAGCAACGGCATGTCAGTAAAAATTACGTCAATTTTGGAAAATCCTTGACCTTCTGATATCTCAAAGATGACATAACCAAAATGTAGGGGGATTCTTTGCGCCACATATTAAGGATCTACATATGATTATATCGTACATGCGATTGTAGGCACCCTGTCAAGCAGATACATTGATAAATTAAGGAAAAACGGAAGAATTATCACCATGGTAGGGACACTCTCCTCTATTTTCTGTGAAATGAGAGGCATATTTCTTAACCATGTATCACTGGTGAAAACTGCGATCAGTATTGACTGCGAATATATTAACCTTTGAATCCATGCAGCTACAAAGGGTTCTTTAGAAATTGCGCCCCAAACTTGCTAGGTTGTGCTTTTTTCTCCATCGGGATAAGACGACCGCGTTAAGCCAACCGACTTTGTAGAGTCTTATGTCCAAAAACGTATCAAAACTCTGTATTTTTCTATCTTACATTTGAGAGGTGATTTTTTATTATTTATTTCTGTCTTAAAAGTAAAACGATCGTCCATCTGGGACCAGATATGAGTCCAAAAAGGAGCTATGTACGCTTAAAACGGGAGCGCATAGAGTGGCGTCACGTGACGGCCTACGTCACGCGCTCATTGGGTGAATGCAAATGTGTCGAAAGGGTCTTACTCTAAATGATAATACATTGTTTTGGAGCCTAACTGGCAATATAAAATTGCTAGATGAAAAGTCCACGAATATATTGATCACCCCTCGTACATCACCATGAAATGGTCTTCTTCCTCAAAACCACGTAATTTAGTCCCATTAAACTTAAATGATTTTAAAGTATATTAGAAGTTGAGAGAATAAAATTGAACATACCTGTACTACACCTTCTTCCCATCCTGCAACAAACAATAAACATTCAATAATACATAATTATGTATTTGTTTTAGACAGGGTGGTCATAGAAAAGGAAGAATGAAATTTACGAAATTCACATTTTTCCTCACAAAGGGTTATTTTCAATGATCGTTTTTTTTTCGTGTTTGCAACTTAGATACAGCTGAAAAAATGCCCACAAGTAGTCATTTTTAACCAGAAACAATCAAAATACTCACCCTTTATAACCTGGCCTACACCAATTTGAAACTCAAAGGGCCTGTCTCTGGCACGAGAGCTGTCGAATACTTTTCCATTTTCAGTTTCTAATGTCCCTACAATATAAAAGGACATTTAAACACTGGTTTCTGTCTCAGATTCGTACAGAGGAAGCAAACCATTCAAGAGGAGCAGTAACATTGGCCTTTAGTCAGATCAGGGGTTTTCCTGCACCTTCTGTAGGTTCTAAAAACAAACCCATTTCCTAAAGCAATAGAACCCATTCCCAATTTGAAGTACATACATGTATCATCTATTTTTCCCAATTGTATGTTACATTTTTTAACATCATCTTCATCATCATCGTCACTGGCCTTTTTCCTTATAATCAAGCAGAGGCTTTATAAGACCTCTTCTCTGGTTGATTTTTTATGAATTTCTTAAAGATTTTTCAATTGGTTGGACGCACGGATGCATGCCGAACAAAGAGCGATCACAAAAGCTCACCTTGTCACAATGTGACAGGTCAGCTAAAAACTACATTTGTTGTAGACCGGTGATTCGGGTTAGATTCTCGGCAGGAAATAATCTTCCATGAAAATTTTACTGCACACATGGAGAAGTTGCTGGTTCATTGTCACTTTGTGGAAGGGTAAGTAAGTACTGGCTAGCATGTAGTCGAGTAAAATACAGAAAAACTGGTGAGATAAATCAGTCACCGTATACATAACCGATGAAGTTAAAGTAGAATAAACAAACACGCAATCTGCCAGTTACAAATACAATGTACTAGTATCTGGATATGGTGGACATGTCTGCTTCAAGTTGTCTTAAAATCTGCTTAAGATTCATCATATGGGCTGTTCCAAAAAAAATGGCTGGAATGGGTTTTTTGTCATAAAAAAGATACTGTATACTTTAGTATCATTTTCTTGTTTAGTAGAGGTGTTTCACCATGCCCTTTAACAATTTGTGAAGTTTCATTAAAATAGCACTGGTCAGTTGATAAACAAGAGGGCCCAAAGGGCCATAGGTCGCTCACCTGTCCTAGTCAATCATGCACCCCTAATGGTAGTCTCTATTACATGTACAAGGTTTTCATATTGTCTTATGCTTTATAATTTACATCACATTTAGACCCAATGACTTATTAAAGTGATTTGACCTTGTGACCTAGTTTTTTACCTCAGATGACCCAATATCGAACTTGACCTAGATTTAGTTAAGATGATTATTGTGACCAACTTTCATAAAAATAAGGCCGAAAATGTGACCTCTAGTGACTACATTAAGGTTTTTCTATAATTGGTCATTGTGACGTAGTTTTTGACCCCGGATGACCCAATATCGAACTTGACCTAGATTTTGTTGAGATGATCATTGTGACCAACTTTCATAAAGATTAGGCCAAAATTGTGACCTCTATTGACTACACAAGGTTTTTCTATTATTTGACCTTGTGACCTAGTTTTTGACCCCGGATGACTCAATATCGAACTTGACCTAGATTTTGTTGACATGATCATTGTGAATAAGTTTCATAAAGATTAGGCCAAAATTGTGACCTCTAGTGACTACACAAGGTTTTTCTATGATTTGACCTTGTGACCTAGTTTTTGACCCCGGATGACCCAATATCGAACTTGACCTAGATTTTGTTGAGATGATCATTGTAACCAAGTTTCATAAAGATTAAGCCAAAATTGTGACCTCTAGTGACTACACAAGGTTTTTCTATGATTTGACCTAGTGACCTAGATTTTGACCCCGAATGACCCAATATCAAACTTGACCTAGATTTTGTTGAGATGATCATTGTGACCAAGTTTCATAATGATTAAGCTAAAACTGTGACCTCTAGTGTCTACACAAGTAATTGTGGACGGACGGACGTACGACGGACGAAGAGTGATCACAAAAGCTCACTCTGTCACTTTGTGACAGGTGAAGTGACAGGTGAGCTAAAAAGTGTTCTAAAACAAGAGGGCCATGATGGCCCAATATCGCTCACCTGATTATACATGAAACCCTGCACAGTTTTCACCCAAGGGAATAATTTGAACATCTTGGTAGAAAAACACAAGATGATGCTACATACCAATTATCAAAGCTCTATGCAGTGTAGTTTTAGACAAGAAGATTTTTATATGTTTTCCCTTTATAAGTCTATGTAAAACGGTGACCCCGGGCGGGGCCAATTTTGACCCCAGGGGAATTATTTTAGCAATCTGGGTAGGGGACCACTAGATTATGCTTCATACCAAATATCAAAGCTCTAGGCATTGTAGTTTTTGACAAGAAGATTATTTATATGTTTTCTCCATATAAGTCAATGTAAAACTGGTGACCCCCGGGGCGGGGCCAATTTTCACCCCAGGGGCATAATTTGAGCAATCTTGGTAGGGGACCACTAGATGATGATTCATACCAAATATGAAGGTCAAAATGAGGTCAGGTGATACAGGCGGGTGGAGAGTGTTCATATACAACATCCATGCAAGTTTGGAAGCTTTGTAGCAAGCCATAATAATGCTAGAAGAAACGGTCAATTTGGGTGAACCAGGACGGACGGAAGAACGAACCAACGAACAGACGGACAGGTGAATCACTATATGCCTCCCCATCTATCGATAGGGGGGGCATAAAAACATGACAAAAATGTAACCATTCTTGCTTTATAGACTTGTAAGACTTTTAAAAGTAAATATACAGGAGCAATTTAAGGTATGTTATGTAGTTTACTGTCTCTAGATTCAATTAATCATTAATGTATAATAATCACCTCTATGGTTATTATATTTATCTTCAGCTCATTTTTGAAAATTATGGTTAAAATGGTCAGGAGTGTGACACCGGGCATATTTCACAATATTCTGTCAACATACCTCAAACATATGCAACATAACATTATTTTCATGGAAGTCTGTGTCATGCTTTAAATATGAAAGACAATTATTAAAGATTTTAGACAACTATTATTGGTGAAACTGCAAATATGTGTATGTCAGGAGTGTGACACATTTTCTTGTAATATAGTATCATTTTTCGATGGGACCGTTTTTGCTCAGTATAGCAGGAGCTCTTTGCTCAAATTATGATGATATATGAAAATGGAACACAAAATAAAGCATTGATTGTGCAGAATATGTAGATATAATTCTTAAGCATAGTATTAAATCTAACTAGAATTACCACAGAGTGACAAATAGAATACCCCCATAATACGACTTTGAAAAGAGCCTTTTTTACTCCACCAAAATCCTTGATACAGTTACCTCCTCTTGTCCACAGAGTAAAGCAATCACTGTGATTGATGAATTATGTGGAATTTCGTGTCAATACCTTTCTAGATATTGAGTCTAAAGTGAACATTCTATGATAGAAAAGGACAATATCTTCGTAAAAATTGATCTCATGGAAGCCTACTTTTGGCTACACAAAGTACTGGTAACAGAAAACAGAATGGGAGGGTCTCATCTCTGGTAATGATCTAGTATGTTGAGGTTCAAGTAAATCTTTTATACTCATTGATAAAGTTTGAAAATAAGAAGTCAATCATTAAAGATTGAACAAAGTGTAAGTTAAAATGGGGATAACTATGTTTAAGTGTTACAAAATATAATTTCAAGCAAACTTGAGTGCATTTTATTATGTTACACTTGGTATGAACTATATTTTAAATATGTCATGCCTTTCATTGGTTATTACCGGACAACATGAAATTGACTTAAAGACAAACTTTTTAGAACAAATCACTCCAATATATAATTATATGATATTCCCCAGATTTCATTCTGTGGGGGTGTAGAGTATAAATGTACCGATGCATGTATATATATAAATAGTAATTATTGTTTGTTTAGCACACAAATAAATATTCCTGTAGTTTGTATATTTTTGGGAAGATTTTGAATTGTAAAGCTACATAACTTTTTTATTTCTTAATATCTGAGTAGAACTCGATTGATTTTGATGACTGTAATGACTGTACAACATTATGAAACAACACATTTGGACTTTTCAATAATTTCAAATTTTAATGGTTTTTTACTTTTCCTGCCATTTTTTTTTGAATAGCCCATATGAATTTAACTTACCAGATTGAATTCAGCCACCCATTCATTAATTACTTTGTTTAGGCATTAGCTTTTATATTATATAATTTAATTAATAATCATGCTAATAATTATGTGTGAAACTTTTAACACTAAGCTTCACCACTCACTGTCACGGGGTTGACTATTAAAGAGTCCTCAAATTTCTTCAAAACAGTCAAGCAAAATGAAATAACTGTTGGTTAGTGTATGTTACCTGTATAATGCATGCTGAGATTATCTCTTGGTTTCACTTGTTGACCACCTGAAAAATACAACCAGTAGATATAAATCACAACAAGAGGGCCCAGAAGGCCCTGGATCGCTCACCTGAGTAATATTCGAGTGATGTTAAGTCGAGAAATGAACTTTTTCTACATAGAAGTTCATTTTTTTTAGTGCAGCTAATCCTGATTCTCGGATTATTCCGGAATAGTAGGATATGCCTCTATGATAATTATGTTTAAGGTTAATGACCTTATCTGTTTATTTAATGACCTCAAAAAACATTATAGGGGTCATCTATTGATGATAACCAACCTCAAAGCAAAGTTTGATGATCTTAGGCCAAACTGTTCTCGAGTTATTGATCTGAAACCATTTAGTGTACCAGACAGCTGACATGTAGAAAGCAATTTACCCCAAATATCTCAGGCTGACCTTAAAAAATTCTTTGTTTGGAGTTATACAGAAATGTTTAGGCGGGTAGGTAAGTAGGGAATGTTTTTAATTATTTTTTACGAACACTTAATAATCTCATTAAAGTAAAAAATGTCTCCTGAAGGCCAAATATGTTGCTGGGATTTTCGTGAGTAGATAGAGTAACTCCAACCAAAGAATTTATTAAGGTTAGCCTTAGATTGAGGGATATATTTGGTGGAAGAATATAAAACACAACTAACTTGTATGCAAATACGTACACTTTATGGGCATGATATTTCGTCTGGCTACCCATTATATAATATTTTATCAAATAAATCAACTTCTTCCATGTATAGCTACATTTTATTTTGGGCCTGATTATCTAGTCTTGTAATACCTGGCAGGCTCATGTAACCTGATATGCTAGCATAACTGTAAGGTGACATAACTGACCATTAACTAGCTGAACACACAATAAACTTCTCCTACTGACTGAACAAATGACCAGATGGTCTACACATGTTTGAATTCAGATACCAGAGTCAGGGTTTAGTATATCTCATTGAAAAGTCATTAATGTCAGCAAGAAAGAAATATCCAACATTATTTCTTATCTAAAGGTGAGGTCAGTGGGAGTCTGCATTGTGGTATAAGAGAAGATTTTCAAAGTTTTCTACAATAACATAGTGACTGGGGTAGGGGGCTATTTTAACCCCATGGGGGTAAAATTTGTACAATCTTGTTAGAGGACCCCAATAATTATGATGTTACATGCAAAATATCAAAGTTGTAGGTCTTGTGGTTTCAGAGGAAAAGATTTTCAAAGATTTCTCTCTATAACTCTATTGCAAAACAAGTGACCCCCGGGACCGGTGCAGGGGCAAAATTTTAACAATCTTTGTAGAGGATCTCATGATGAAGCTTCATGCAAAATATCAAAGCTGTAGGCCCTGTGGTTTCAGAGAAGAAGATTTTTTAAGTTTTCACTTTTAAAATCTATTTTTAGCTCCTGTGACCTAATTAATAAATTAACCAGAACCATTTGAACAACTTTGAAAGAGGACCACCCAAGGATCATTCCTGTGAAATTTGGTTAAATTCCATCAATTGGTTTAGGAGAAGAAGTCATTTAAAGGAATTGTTGACGGACGACGCCGGACGCCGGACAGCCACCTATCCTAAAAGCTCACCAGTGAGCACTTCGTGCTCAGGTGAGCTAAAAACAACTACAGTAAACTAATGGCTTGAAATATTTTATTACACTCATATAAATTTAAAATTTATATTTTAACTCCTTAGTTGCCTTGCAGACAGACATGCCACTTGGCTTTTAAGAATGTCTGGGACAGCAGCTATCCAGTCAGGGCTTTTTTTGGCTGAATTGCGAAGAGGCCCAAGCCCTTTTGTTTTGTGAAAATATAGTGCGAAAATTCTCAAAATTGTGAACAAGAGGGCCCAAAGGGCCATAGGTCGCTCACCTGTCCTAGTAGTTCATGCACCCCTAATGGTAGCCTCTAGTGCATGTATAAGGTTTTCATATTGTCTTATGCTTTATAATTTACATCACATTTAGACCCAATGACATATTGAAGTGATTTGACTCCGAATGACCCAATATGAAACTTGACCTAGATTTTGTTGAGATGATCATTGTGACCAAGTTTCATAAAGATTAGGCCAATATTGTGACCTCTAGTGACTACACAAAGTTTTCATATGATTTGACCCTGGGACCTAGTTTTTGACCCCAGATAAACTAATATCTTAATTGACCTAGATGTTGAAGAGATGATCATTGTGACCTAGTTTCGTAAAGATTAGGCCAATATTGTGACCTCTAGTGACTACACAAGGTTTTCATATGATTTGACCCTGGGACCTAGTTTTTGACCCCAGATAAACCAATATCTTAATTGACCTAGATGTTGAAGAGATGATCATTGTGACCTAGTTTCGTAAAGATCAGGCCAAAATTGTGACCTCTAGTGACTACACAAGGTTTTTCTATTATTTGACCTTGTGACCTAGTTTTTGACCCCAGAAGACCCAATATCGAACTTGATCTAGATTTTGTTAAGATGATCATTGTGTCCTAATTTCATCAAGATCAGGCCAAAACTGTTACCTCTAGTGACTACAAACTATTTTTCTATGATTTGACCTTGTGACCTAGTTTTTTACCCCAGAAGACCCAATATCGAACTTTACCTAGATTTTGTTGACATGATCATTGTGACCAAGTTTCAATAAGATTAGACTAAAATTGTGACCTCTAGTGTCTACACAAGCCAATTGTTGACGGACTGACGACGGACGAAGAGTGATCACAAAAGCTCACTCAGTCACTTTGTGACAGGTGGGCTAAATATTAGGCAAAAATTATGACCTCTAGCGACTACACAAGGTTTTTCTGTTATCTGACCTTGTGACCTAGTTTTTATATTTTATTGCACACATCAATTTAATTACAATATTATATGACGTGGTCCACTCTGTCCCAAAATGGTCCACTTTGATCCAATTCATGGTCCGCTCTGTCCCATGGTCCGCTTTGTCTCGCATTCATAATTGGCAGTGGGTGGCTAGCCGTCCGGCATCGGACGACTAGACAGCTTAATTTTAGTCGTCCGGCATCGGACGACTAGCAAACGCTACGTGCATTGGCTAGGGAACTGTCATTCTATTTCTATGCATTAGGCATCCAGAATTTCAGTTATTTTCTTGTGATAAGTATCACGTATGTTTCTACCTTCTAATAAACTACGATTTCGGCAAGACATGTTAGTACATTTATCTGCATCCATTTTGTGACCGGCCCTGTATCTCTGTATATTGCCCGCCATATTGGAAAACAAATTATGCATATTAATTTGCCGAGTTGTCACAAACATAGCTAATATGGCAATTAATTATTTTTCATTTGCAATTTTAATGGCACATATATACAAGAGGGCCCAAAGCGCCCTAGGTCGCTCACCTGTCAAACTTGACCTAGATTTTGTTCAGATGATCATGGTGACCAAGTTTCATACAGATTAGGCCAATATTGTGACCTCTAGTGAATACACAAGGTTTTTATATGATTTGACCTAATGACCTAGTTTTTGACCCCAGATAAACCAATATCGAACTTGACCTAGATTTTGTTGAGATGATCATTGTGACCAAGTTTCATACAGATTAGGCCAATATTGTGACCTCTAGTGACTACACAAAGTTTTTCTATTATTTGACCTTGTGACCTAGTTTTTGACCCCGGATGACCCAATATCTAAATTTACCTACATTTTGTTGAGATGATCATTGTGACTGAGTTTCATAAAGATTAGACCAACATTGTGACCTCTAGTGACTACACAAGGTTTTTCTATGATTTGACATTGTGACCTAGATTTTGACCCTGGATGACCCAATATCGAACTTGGCCTATATTTTATCGAGATGATCATTGTGACTGAGTTTCATAAAGATTAAATCAAAATTGTGACCTCCAGTGACTACACAATGTTTTGACCTGTGACCTAGTTTTTGACCCCGGATGACCCAATATCGAACTTGACCTAGATTTTGTACAGATGATCATTGTGACCAAGTTTCATAAAGATTAAGTAAAAATTGTGACCTCTAGTGACTACACAAGGTTTTTCTATGATTTGACCTTGTGACCTAGTTTTTGACCCCGGATAACCCAATATCGAACTTGACCTAGATTTTGTTGAGATGATCATTGTGACTGAGTTTCATTAAGACCAAGTCAAAATTGTGACCTCTAGTGACTACACAAGGTTTTTCTATCATTTGACCTAGTGACCTAGTTTTGAACCCCGGATGACCCATTATCGAACTTGACGTAGATTTTGTTGAGATGATCATTGAGACCAAGTGTCATAAATATTAAGTCAAAATTGTGACCTCTAGTGACTACACAAAGTTGTTCTATGATTTGACCTTGTGACCTAGTTTTTGACCCCGGATGACCCAATATATAACTTGACCTAGATTTTGTTGAGATGATCATTGTGACTGAGTTTCATAAAGATTAAGTAAAAATTGTGACCTCTAGCGACTACACAAGGTTTTTCTATGATTTGACCTTGTGACCTAGTTTTTGACCCCGAATGACCCAATATCGAACTTGACCTAGATTTTGTTCAGATGATCATTGCGACCAAGTTTCATAAAGATTAAGTCAAAATTGTGACCTCTAGTGACTACAAAAGGGTTTCTATTATTTGACCTAGTGACCTAGTTTTTGACCCCAAATGACCCAATATCAAACTTGGCCTAGATTTTGTTAAGATGATCATTGTGACCAAGTTTCATAAATATTAGGCTTAAATTGTGACCTCTAGTGTCTACACAAGCCATTTGTTGACGGACGACGGACGAAGAGTGATCACAACAGCTCACTCTGTCACTTTGTGACAGGTGGGCTAAAAAGTGTTCTAAAACAAGAGGGCCATGAGCTAACAAAACAATACAATTTACAATTGTAATTTTTTTTTTTTTTTTTTTAAATACAATATACAATAGGGCCTACCATGATAGATTCATAAACGGCAACATTGTTTTCACGCTATTATAAGCAGTGACATTCCAAACTGTCAATTACCTAACACAGCAATTTCATTTTTTCAGCATGAAGTATCGTACAAGTACCTGATCTCGAACCGCACCAATTCTCGAACCTTTTGTTAATTCGCGTGTTGTTTAGTTCAAAACACATGAATGACGTCATCACTTTGTGAGTTCCGGTGATCTGTCAATACACAAGACACTCACATGCGTCGAAGAAGAAAATGCGTTAAAAAACGGTCGAACAATGCATTTGTATTCTGATAATGGAAAAATATAATGAAATTGCTATTACTTTTACTCCCCTATCAATCCCGGTCTTTCTTTTACCAAGAATATGTCTTTTTTTAAAAAATAACATCTGTTTACCAATAGCCGATTTGACAGGTGTCAAAAAGTCACATGACAGTCATGTGACGTTTATTTATAACACAGTCACATATCTACAGTCCAGCTCATTTCTTACGTTCTACCAAATACGTTATGTGCATTTCGCGTTTACTTATAGTTTTCACAAAATTCTTGCCTACAAAGTTTTTGAATATTTTTTTCAGCCTAACCTAACCACAAGGGTCTTGAAGAACAGTAGTTTCTCACCTACTGACTGGTGAAGCTTATTTTTTTAAATTTTGTTTTGCCTAGATCATGGTATCAGACTTGGAGAAGAATTTGTATGTCCATGTCATGATAATAATTCACTTACTGGAGAATTGAAAATTAGCTGTTAGTCTTATTTGTTTTTGTTCATAATTTACTTTGTTAAAGAGCTTGGCTTTTATTTTTAATGCTGAAGAAAGATTTTGAATATACTGTAAGTGTATGAACTGAACTGTAAATTTGCAAGTGGTTCGAGATTACGTCATACAAATAAAAGATGGCGGGCATTGTTTGTGTATTGTGTTGTCTTTTATTTTGACGATTTGTGTAAATTGTTATTGATATTATGTAGTGAAACTTTTCAGAGGTGAGCAAAATTGACTTCTGAACAATCAGCACTTCATTTTATGTTCCATAGTTTCGTCAACACATAAAAACAAAGTTTAACTCAAAACCAAAGCCGAGTGCTTAGAGGTTTGAGAACCGGTACGTCGGCGCTTATATACTTTCCCCATCCTCATAATACTGTAATTGAAACACTCCACGTTCCCTTAATTACTACTTCTAGCTTCGATTTCCACATTCATTTGTACCAGTTTATACCATCCAATATGGCGGACAATATACGGAGATATAAGGCCGGTCAAAAAATGGATGCAGATAAATACACTGACATGTCTTGCCGAATTCGTAGTTTATTATAAGGTAGAAACATAGGGGCCTACGTGATACTTATAACAAAATTCCCAATACCCAGAGCTACAGATCAGCTGCATATTGGGGTAATTACCCAATTAATTTTCTTAAAAACCCAATTGATTTTGAGAGGAGGGAGTAAGAAAAAGCAAAGACAATCTGAAATACCCAAAAAGAAAAGTGTGTTATAGTGAAAAATAGTACATAAAAGCTTATTTACCCTTTGAGT
This sequence comes from Spisula solida, assembly GCA_947247005.1. NCBI lineage: Eukaryota > Metazoa > Mollusca > Bivalvia > Venerida > Mactridae > Spisula > Spisula solida. The sequence goes on along the minus strand of OX365948.1, from coordinate 45,537,819 downwards.
TTTATTGAATACCCAATGAAAATTTGTCAAAACCCAATGAAAATTGAAACTTGGGGGTAAAATACCCAATTGACTAAAACCTTATCTGTAGCTCTGCAATACCTAATGAAATAGAAATAGAATGACAGTTCCCTAGCCAATGCTCGTAGCGTTTGCTAGTCGTTCAATGCTGGACAACTAATTTCGCTGTCTAGTCGTCCAGTGCCGGACGGCTAGCCACTGCCTTCACAATTACTACCCGTATTTAACCTGTTGTCAAGGTGACAACTATGACGAGTATTCCAAAATGACTGTCTCAATTGATATCTACTATTTGTGTTAGCAGTTTTTTGGGTAAATTTACTATAACCAGGGGCGGATCCAGGATTTAGTGTTAGGGGGGCGTGAAATGAAAAATGAGCTGGGGGTCCAGGCTCGTTTTGGAGATGGCGCACACATCTTTGTTGTCATAAAATGCAGCGAATAGAGAATCAATGTGCAAAAAGAGCCATACATCAGAATCGCAAAGTTCGACCTGAATAACGGGGCGGCAGAGAGTATATGGAAGTGTCTGTGGTTAGTGGAAAATGTTAATTGCGCGCTGTGCCCGCAGAAAGCAGAACAAAAATGACTTTAAATATGTGATTTAGTGTGATACAATAAATGAATTGACTTTACTTTGGCGATTTTAGGGGGGGCGTACGCCGGGTCGCCCCCCCCCCCTGGAGCCGCCTTTGATAACAATGTAAAGCATGTGTTATCCAAGCACGGATTTCATGAGAAGACACGAAAATAAGAGACAAGAGGTATACTAATATGACACCAACGGGTTTTTTTTCAGATATTTTATGTTGATTGAACACTATTAAACATTTTTAAGCTTTCTGGATAGGTTGTAGAGTGGGTCACTGACAGCCAGTCACAGCCAACAAGCCAAATACCTGTGGTCCGTGCCGCCTCCCGGTGTCAGTGGCATTACAAGCGTAACGTGTCCGATACGGGTTTTGAGAAAGTAACATCCATATGCATGTCAGTTCTGGTCACAATAAAGTAAACATGGGCTATTTACCCTCGTTGATCTTAGTTTTCTCAACTTTGACTCCCATTTTGCTTTATCGATTCTAAACAACCGCGTGTGGCTTCCTTAGTCCTGAATCCAACGGACTGTTACGCATGCGCGCGGAGTTTACGGCAATCGTGAAAGCTCGGCCATTTCCGTTTGTCTCCGGCAAATAATTGCAATGCATAAAGACCGAGGTGATCAGAATGTGTTTACGGGTGTCTTACACTTAAGAACTGGCGCACAGTTCTTAAGAACTGGCGCTAGCGTTAAGAACTGACCCTATATTTCAAAAACCAAACACAAATATGACGTTTTTATGTTTTAAAATTATAAACAATAGTACTTCGGGTTTATAATGTGAATTTCAGTACAATCGGATCAAGAAAACAAAACTTATGACCAATTTTGGGATAAAATACATGTATTACCTCCCTTTCATTAAGAACTGGCGCTTAAAAATCGATAGAGATACGAAGAGAACTGGCGCTATAACTCAATAGAAATGCATACATAAGATTATATAAAGGTTTTAAATGATAAATAATAGTATTTCGGGCTTATTGTGTGAATTTCAGTACAATTAGAATGACAAAACATAACTTATGACCAATTTTGGAATAAAATACATGTATTACCTCCCTTTCAATAAAAGCTGGCTTAAACAGTCGATAGATACGAAGAGAACTAACTGGCGCTATAACTCAATAAAAACATTCATAAGATGATTTAAAGGCTTTAAATGGAAAATGATAATATTTCAAGCTTATTATGTGAATTTCAATACAATTGGAATGATAAAACATAACTTATGACCAATTTTGAGATAAATTACATGTATTGCCAACTGTGACATCTACATTTTACGTTGTACTGTCAGACTTGACCAGTGTACAATGGTGCGCAAGAAAACAAGTAAAGTGTAACAGAAAAACATGAGAGTGAAAGATAGAAGTGGTCCAGTAAAATGAGTGGTTATGCAAAAGAGAAAAGATAGACTGAAAGAAAAAAATAAGTTCAACTACTGCACTCGTCAGAGGGTTGGTGCGACCAAGGGTCGGATTGAAAGCTCCCTCTTGAAGAGTGCCAAGGAGGGAGCCTCAGCTATAGATGCTGTCAGCTTATTCCGTGTTGGTATAGTACGTGGAAAGAAGCTGTACTTGAAGGAGTCGGAGGATGCAGAATACTGGCGGTCCTTGAAAGAATGTGCAGCCCTAGTCCGGGAGGTAACTGGTGTTAGGTATAGGTGGAAACAACTTTTTATCAAATAATACAATGATCGAACATTACAAATGACGTGTCGATTAAACTGTGAAGATTTCTGGCGTCTTCCTTTGTATTATATAGTGGCGTATGAATACGATGTTATGGTAACTGAACATCTATAAATAGATATCACATGACACGATTTTGCATGTAACATAAAATGCACTAGTTCTATTATTTGTGTTAAATGGATAAAGTTCTATTTGTCTGCTTCTTCATTGTTTTTAAACTTAAACTTAAAAATGATTTCATTAACCGTCGTCTGTTCCATTTATGGATTAACTTAATTATTTTTTGTAAGTCCATTGTGCATTTCTTGCTTTACGGTTTATAGAAAGTTATATAATTTTATGAATTTTAATTAATTATTTTTTGAGAATTTTTAATAATTCAATTAAGTGTCTGTCCCAAAATTGGTCATAAGTTATGTTTTATTGATCCAATTGTACTGAAATTCATATAATAAATCCGAAATACTATTATTTATAATTTTAAAGCATAAAAATGTCTTATTTGTGTTTGGTTTTTGAGTTATAGGGTCAGTTCTTAACGCTAGCGCGAGTTCTTAAGTGTAAGACACCGGAGTTTACCGGTCACACTAAAAACCAACAAGAACCGACCGCATAAGGAACGATAAGAATGTTCTACGGATATATAATAAGTTTAATACAGACTCTAACGCACCTTATATGGACCAATGGTTGATCTTTTGTCTGCGGTGGTTGCTATAGCCTGCCAATCTTCCTCCATCCTCAGTTAGGCGCCTGCACATCATCGATATTTCGCCCCTTAGCCTAAGATATCTAGTTGCAGGTGGGGGCCACCGTTCTTACGCACTGATTTTCAATAACTAGGTCCAAATGGTAAGGAAAAAAACTAAAAATGCGACCTTCCCTTATTCAGTTTGAACTTACCTTAAAAGTTTGATATATCATCCAGTAACCATGCCCGAAAATCTTGAATGCAACACTTTCGTAGTTTTTATGTTATGATCATGCAAACACAGGTAGGTAGAAACCAATTCGAATACTTACAAAACCTCAGTTATCACAGCCCAATGTTGTTAATTGCACACTTAATTGAAATACTATATAAAAATATTGCTTAACTTACTGTAATCGCAATTATGATGTATAGCGATTCAAAATATGATCAGGTCTGAACGAAATTATCAAATAACAAGTTTGAATTCCTACCGATATATTTGCACTAATCGTTTGGCTGTAAACCAAATAAATATAAGTACTATGCTTGCTTTAACTTTCATTGAAACAGACAGTGCTTGATTGTGTGATCGCGCATCAACCAAAATGCAACTTGTTCATCGTATATAGAATTCAAGTGAACCATTATTCTCGATCCATCTACATATAATTCATAAAGTAGACCAAACATTAACAATCAACCAAATAATAACGAAGGTTTTGTGTTATAATGGATAAATACAAAAGAAGCAACATATTTGTAATCTAAAGAATTGTTTAATGTTCAGAACTAGGATGAACAATTACAACAATGAATAACATGCATTTACAATAAATATCTAGTGCTATCATATTAAAAAGTTGAAGAAAACTTATTTCAAAGTCATACCTGAAATGTCAGCAATTAATCAGAACAACACTTAAAAGTCAAACTGGCTAACGTATACAAACATAAAACACGTTTCTAGGATGTTTCTGATTTCAATTTACCACTAAACACGTTGTGATATCATTTTCAAAATGCAACATACTTATAACATGGAGACAGACGGTAAAATAACAATGATAACGAAGGTTTCCTGAGAATCAGAATATAACATGTAAGCAATTATTTTGGGAACATTGGTAAGTATCTGAGTTGTAAGTACATTAATAAGCATGCTGAAATGTACAAGAGACACTTGGTAACAAAACTTAAACATAATACCAAACAGGCTAATTGAAAATGTCAACACCAACAACCTGGCTGATAACGAAGGTTTAGTGACATCAGAACTTTTCAGTATACACCGCATATATAATACATGTTCAAAATACACTATCTGTCACTACCACTACTTTTTAACAATGACTTTGACTTTCGAGTAGCCCTTGGTGCATCTACTGTTATCAATATTTAACAACACGTCCGTCAAACTATGTCGTTATGTCTAGGTCAATAGAAAAACTGCGTATTTGTTTTCATAAAATTCACTTCATGCTTTTCATCGTCTTGATTAACAATGTTATCAATAAACTAGCTATCTTTGCACACAGCAGTAACATGATCACCAACTGCATATTTTGTTTCAACCACAATGCCGGTTTCCCTTTCTTCTTGTACATTGCTAACGTCTTCATATCTGTCATTTTCAGCTTTTTCTGTTTTGCTTGTTTCTCATTTTTCACCTTCTTTCTGGCAGTTTAGAGGAACGAACATAATAACGGCACATTCTCTCTCGTTCCAGTCATAGGTAGTCTTCATTGTTTTGCTCTTTCAGGAGCTTACAATATACCGTTTGGAGTTCAGCATTACTCTTAGTCATAGTAATAAAAACGCATATAATAAATAAAACTTTCGTTATCTTTATGAAACCTTCGTTATCGTAACTATAAACCAAATCGTAAGGCTGTAATTATATTAATGCACTATAAAACTTAACAAATGATATAAGCCTGTGGAATAGCAATACTTAGGTTGATATTGCGTGTGTATAATAGGATAACTGTTCTAACAATCACTTGCAGAACACGAAGACTATTATATATTTTACCGTAGCCCTGTTTGCTCTTCAACAAATAATAACAGAACACATTGCGAATTAGGTAATGGTTCCAATTTCATACCCATGTAACATACTTTTAAATGCAATGAAGTAAAATGTGTACATACACCTTATAATATAACTTTTCTCACCAAATGCAGTGATATAACCTTCGTTATCGCAGGATAACGAAGGTTTCATAGATTTAAACACAAATGTTATACAAAAAGGAAGCCGTATTCTCTTATGTAAATGTATGTCTTAGAAGAAACGTTACATTGTGCGAATAATATCATAGTTAGATACTTTCTCAGTCGATCTTATTGAAAAAATATTTTCGTTGGAAAGTAAGGTAAAAATACTCACAGCTCTATTTGGAAATACAAGCAAAGTTTTACATCTCTCGGAGATTTAGCATTCAAGTAAGTCTACACTTCAAATAGGACTGACAAAAAGTCATATAATTGTAGTCTTCTGCGTTTTTGGCGTTAGTTTCGAATTTTGGCAACGAAAGTTTGAATCACGAAGGTTTAAACTGTGTACAAAACTGAAATTAGTTTAATGTATAACACTGTATTAAACATACATTTCGTTTTTATTACACCATGATGATATATCTGGTTGTATAAATAGCCTATCAGGAGTCAGCTTTAGAATTAATGTGCATCTTTTATGATCACGAAAGTTTTACGCTATTACTTTTGAGTAAAGGTTAATATTTTATGATGCACGGTGTTCGGGATTTAATAAATAATGCGTATATGCCTGCGTTCCTATAGTCTTATTTAGTCTTTTGTGGTATACATAATGATGTTTCATTTGTCATAAACAAGTTGTTTCTTAGTTTGCTACACTATATTAATTGGCAATAACGAAGGTTTTTTAAAATTGAAAAAATTGGCGACACATGAAACGCATCAGTATTTGACACTATAGCTGGCAATGGACATCAGATTGCCTCATAAATTATTGAAAGGAAGGTTTGAGCTTGATGTTAAAACAAAAAATACCGGTTCCAATGAGTTACTCGTTAAAAGAAGACGTTGTTCAATTAGGTATTTTAAGTCGGCGACAATAACGAAGGTTTAAATTTTGATAGATGTTTTGAAAATTTGAACTTATTATGGACGATGGAAGAGACTATTTTATCGCAGTGTTTGGGCTGATGTAATAACCTTCTGTAGAGACATATTTGTTAGGTTTCTAGCGGTTTGTTTGTTAATAAAACAACGGAACATGGCATGGACCTAGTTATTGAAAATCAGTGACCGTGGTGTGGAGGTCGATAGCTTCCAGCTCTTATCCTCACGTCTAAGCCAAAGCCAGCTAGACGCACGTTCTGCAGTTTGACTTAGTCTCTGGATAAGTCTACGCCTATCCCTGCCAGTAGTTCCGATCGCTGTTATCAGACGGCACACAGATTGTGAACAAAAACCACGAGCGCCTACTTCAACAGGGAACAGCCGTGTACGCCAGCCTCTCTGTTTACATTGGTTGAGTAGCTCCGTGTACTGTGCGTTCTTCCTCTCGTCGGCCTCCTCGCATCTTGTTTCCCAAGGCACTGTTAGCTCTGTCATGATGAGTTTCTTCCCTGACTCTGACCACAGTACAATGTCTGGTCTCAAGTTAGTCTGGACAATGTTCGGGAAAACAAGCTTCTTTCCAAGGTCTGTCTCCAAGTTCCAACCAGTTGTTCCGTCTAGAATTGATGATTTCTGTGGCGACTGTGTCTTTGTAGTTTCACCCGGTTTCACGAAACTAATCTTTTGTAGCTGGGGGTTACTCCTGCGTTCTTTCCTCCTTTCACCTTCCAGCCAGTCGGCCACTTCCCTGAGTACTGTGTCGTGACGCCAGGTGTATCTTCCTTGTGTCAGTATTTTAATACAACAGTTTTGTCCTGTGATGTCGATATCGATATTCGAACCAGACAAACTTTGTGAGAGACATCCATCCATCATGTCCAGCACAAATACAATGTACGAATGATATACGAGGGTCATTCAATAAATTCGTAGACTGTGTTAATCGTTTGTTTTGGCCCCTTAAACACAAGACCACTGCATGCTGTATGCATGTTCTTCTTTCGCTCTCTGTAGCAGTGTTTGTGTGCCAGCCGTGGGGGACGGGGTCCAGGGGCAGGCTTCCCCAGGATTTTTAAAAAAACCAATGGATCAAGCTGGTGCATTCTATGCGTTCTAAGATAATTATTTGGTATTAAATAAGACATGTTTGTTACAAGATCAAGCAAAATTAAGTTATTTTCTGTAATCCTTCTTACTAATTATTGTACAAATGCCCGAATTCTGAGAGTTTTAAAAGGGGTTAAGTAAAGGCTATAACAAAGTTACATAGAAATGAAAAAGTAGCTCTTTCACACCTACGTGATACCATATTTGAATTGATAAAACTCATTTTGCGAGCCATGTGAGCGCAAACATTCACTTTTTGTACTTTTTAACCATGCAATAATAAAAGTCAAATTACCAATTACAAGACTACTTAATTTAGACGGAAAATTATGAATATGGTCTGAATATTGGGGGGGGGGGGGGGCAAATGATATGTTGGGCCCACTGGCATTCCTGACATTGGGGGACCTGTCCATGAATATATGCTTTACATTGTAATTTTACTTAAATTACCCCCAAAAAATCCTTATACAAATAGTCTGTATCATTTGAGGCAGTCATTTTTGACGACTTATCTTAATTATCACATTGACGAAGGTAAACACTACGGGTAGCAATTATTCCAGTTAGTATCCTGCAAATTGTTCATTCTCGTTCAACAGAGTATTCTTCGTCCGAAACATAGACTGGGAACTTGACTAACCACTGATGTATGAGGATGTAATTGTTTTGCATACCATATTCTGTAACCAAAAAAACCCGTAAAATGTGTTTTAATTTAAAAAATGGTTTGATTATTCCTTAATTTTAATATGAAAATGGAGATATCTGGTAATCACATAAAGTAAAGTAAAATGGTATAAATTTAGTATTTGCTGTTACAATGAGGCATGAATCCATATGTACATCCACATGTAAAACAAAAAGGAAGGAAACTGACCCTTCTAACTACCGACCAGTGTCTCTTACATGTGTAACTAGTATATACAAGTCAAATAGTTCCTGCGAGCAAATGATGTACCGACTTCATTTGACAGAGAATTGACAGGATCCTCGACCTTCTATCTGCATAATTCAACAGCTGATGTGTATAAAATTAAGCATGAACATCTCAAAATTGCGAGAGAAAAATAAGCGCGATAGGCCGGTAGCTTTCAAATTGGGAAAACTATATGTACGATAATTTGACAAGATGTGGAAATTCTGCGAAAACCAGATTTTCATATCAGCCAAGCATAATTTGGCAAGAATGGATACAATGTCATGCTGTTTTAACAGCTAGTGGCCTAACCCCACAATCCCACATATTCACTCACAAGCGGCGTTTTTCACACAAGCTACATACACAGCAATATCTCATTCATTATAAGCAAATTGAGCAGAATCAGTTTTTTTCAATTTTTAGTTTCAGTGACAAGTTGATACCCCTCCTAATGGCCCCACTTTCAATCCCATGTGTAGTCTTCACACAAGGTACTTGCATCAGAACATCTCATTCCCAACTACAATTATTTAGATCCGACTACTTTTTCCATTTTTAGTAAAGGTGACCTTGACCCCACCAGCTCCACCTTCAATCACAAGCAACTTTTCCACACAAGCTACTTACACACCAAGTTTCATCATGACATCTCATTGCCGACTTAAGTTATTAAGCATAGGCCGAACTGTTTTTTTTCTCTATTTCTATTAACGGTGACCTTGACCCATCAGCCCCACTTTCAATCCAAACCAGCATTTTGACATAGGCTATCTACCCAGCAAGTTTCATCATGATGCCATTGCCAACTAAGTTATTGAGTGGAAATGGTTTTTCTATTTTTAGTAACAGTGACCTTGACCCTACCGGCCCCACTTTCAGTCCCAAGCTGCCTTTTCACATAAGCTACATACCCAGCAAGTTTCATCATGATACATGCATCTTATTCTTAACTATTTAAAGTTTTCCAACGGAAACGAATTGGAGACTTACGCCTGCCCATAGCCAATATAATAACCAGGTTTTTCCGTTTGAAAATCTGGTTAATAAAATAACAAAGGGCTATAAATCTGGCAGAATTATCTCGACACAAATTCTTTCCTTCATGCACATCTACATGTTGAGGTTGTTCATACATGTATGAAATTTTGAGGGAAATCCTGCACAAACTGTAGGAGTTGCATTCACAAGAATGCACACTATATACACTGCTCAAAATAATTAAAGGAACACTTGCAATTATGCTACTTCTTTTAATATGTAAGGTCAAGGAAACAATCTAGTCACAAAACTAAAATGTTTATCTCATCTTTGTACGATTGTAAGGCTCTTGGTGGTTCCTGGGGAATTTGTTGGGCTCCATAACTTTATTAGTTATGCCACTCTATGTTATGGCTATTTTCTTTATTTACTGTGTTACAATTCAATAAAATGAATAATGCTAAAACTTAAACTTGAAAGTTAATTTTATACGTTTTCTTCTGTTTAGTGTTGTTATACTAACCATAGATGCCAGGTAGCACTTAGTGGCGGAGCAAATGGTAAAAATGGGTTATTACTACCAATTAGTATCATTAGTAGGCGAGACGTTTTAACTTGTAATGTCACGAAAGGAGAAATCACTATAAGGTTATTGGAATATCCATTTTAAGGAAGCTCTGTCAGGATAGAAAATGCTTCACAAATCTTATTCAATGTGGTCATATATATGAGACCCCTCACGTTGTCAATGCCTATGTCAACGTTAGTGATCCTCATTTACTTCATTAAATGAGCGACGAATTCGAATGTGTGTGCTGCTGGTAATTCAGTTTGAAAAAGTATTTAAAGGGCCTATATGATCGGAGAACCGCTGTACGTCCTATGTTGGCTACAAAACAATGCAAACTCTGTCTTGAAATTGCCCATGACAATGCAAATTGGGAAATGGCTGTCAGTGGAAACTTGACAAAGTGACCATGGAAGTGTATACGGTTGAATGGAAGTGTATACGGTTGAATGGAAGTGTATACGGTTGAAGCGATGCTTATGTTGAGAAAAGAAAGCATTGTTGTTATTGTGGCAGGTTTGTGTGTGTCATTTGACTGACTGAGTGACATTTATTAACGTATGGTCAGTGAAAACGTTGCCCGGGTAGCCATTTCTGTCGTTGCTATGGCATCAGTGGCATTTCGTAGGCTACGTCCTCACGCGTTCGATTCGTGTAACAAAATGTATTATGAATTGTTCTATTTAAATACCAAATTTACCAAAGTATTCGTTTAAATTCCCTCGAAACGGGCGGCTGATCACTCTCAAATATTGAACGTGATGTTTGAAATGTGTTTGGAATGCTTGTATTACCAATATATAAAGTTTTCTAATTGAGCATTCTTTGTGATGAGCCAAAATATGTTTAGTCCACATTTCAGTAAAATGACGAAAATACAACATAATAAAACGATGGTGCATCCCACGCGCTATTCACAAAACAATGGTGCATTTCACGCCGATATTTATTTTATTGCGGAATTGATTCGTACTGCTCATATAAATTGTACGTGTATAAAGACAACATGGCAGCACATGAAAATAACGCCAAAGGACGCCAAACGACCGACTAAGTTGTCAGAGAACCAGAGGCAATTGAAATTAGACATCCAAAGCAAGATAAAAACTATATCCTTGATCGGAATATTTAAGTCGTGCTTTGCCGATAATAAACCATCGCAATACGACACAACAAATAATACTGTTGGAGACACATTAAACGTGTAAAGTCGGTTTAAGCTTTAGTAGCAGCAATCAGATCGCCTCGCATCAGCACTCTCAAATCAAATACTGCAACAATCAAAGCACCGAGAGTACAGTTGGGAGGCGATCTGGTTGCTGCTACTAAAGCTTAAACCGACTTTACACGTTTAATGTTCGTTTTCTTACTGCCGATCTTGTCTTGAATGTCAAAATAGGCATATGTGACTATATAGGCATGTTGGGTATCTAAATAATTGTTAAAAGGTGCATATTAATTTATATGTAATACGTGTATTAAATTCGTATATCAAAAGTAGCTTTAAAATAATACTACGCGCCTATTTATCAGATTCTACAATACCGTCTTGTAATCACTTCCCTCACAGCGTGAGACAGTCTATAGAAAGCGGCTAGCTAGTACAGCGACACCATATGATTGCATAACAGTACTTTGCAGACCGTATACGATTCATTGATAAAACCATCACTTGACCGTAGTCTGAAGTTTCTAAAAATAACTTTACAGCCGGGACATTTGATGAACACGTCATTTTCGTACTGTGAAACAAGTTCGGTATCGGCCGGTGTAGTGATTTTTTTGCAAAAATATCGATTTAACGAACAGTTTCACTATAATTTTTGATCTTAGAATAAACAAATTTTGCTGATTGGCTTAAATCAGTAAAAACATTTGGGGAAACATATGTAGCAGTATTAGGAATGTTGACAGTTTCTGGAACTACTTGAATGCGGATTCACATAGCAGCCTAAAGGCGGTTAATTTTGTATTAAGAAATGGACAATGGTAGTAATGAGAGGCTTAAACGCCTCCCAAAAATTAAATGTAAGTTATGCGCATTTTCAATGTATGTGATCAACTGTGGCGATTGACATTAGCCTTGCTGAAAAATAGGCGACCACAACATCTGTACGGCGCCGCCCCATTGTGGCGCCTCTCGTGATCTCTTAGACCTGATGCGCTTCTAAACATTTTCCCACACACCCTGCATAGTCTGGCTGTTTCCATGTCTTCTATTCAGGAAATACTACAAATATTATAAACAATAATGTAGGTACAGTCACATACTAAGAAATACAGTTCCTGTGTATTATTTAGGCCTACTCATATATGCTCAAAACCTGCACGTTTTATTGTTGTTCCGTTGTAGAACATTCCGGTACAATATATTTAACATATCCATATAACAAATAAAAACACGTAACAGTTTACCTTTGTTCAAACAAAACAGTGCTAAAGAGAAATCAATTATGCGAAACCGATATAATAGAATCTTTAAATGACGTGGGATGCACCATCGTTTTATTCGGCGTGGGATGCACCAATTGATGTGAAATTGCCAAATCTCGTAAATATGATAAATAAGAGCAACTGACTTGTGCTGACATACATTATTAACTATTTCTATTAAGAATTTGCATTAAAGACTCCGCATAACTGCGAATTTGTCATAAAAACACTAAAATTGATCCATAGCGTGAAATACACCATCGCTTCTTGCGCTCGATTCAAAAGTTTGGTCTTAATGTTCTCAGAAAGTAAACATAGCAGACAAGCATACTATACACCGATGGAAAGCGCGTTTTGAGTACCATATGATGGGGTAAGTAAGATGTTTAAAATCCCTACTCACCTTGAACAAACAGCCAAAACACGCGAATTTCAGCGTCTACGCCGCCATCTTGTTTACAATTATGGTCACGTGTTTATCCCCCCTGTACAAACAAGATACTTTCTAAAACAGCTACAAGTAACTGTACCGAGTATTGGATTTTAGTGTACCGAGTATTGCCAAGTACCTCGTTTGTGTACGGAGTATTAAACAGCATTATGACTCATAGTCATTGTATGGTAACGAGTGTACGTCAAACGGAAGAACATTCCCAAGTGGTGTCATGGGAAAACATGGGTAGGTATGTGAGCTGTTTTTGATAGTTTCTTATGGCATATATTGGATAATGTTTATAAATCCGAGACTTAGAAACACAGTGCTGGCGTATTGTCATATCAAACTGTTTAACAGGGACTAAGAGTGCGTTTTTTCTGCAAACTTACCGATTAAAACTGGTCTTGTACCATCTATAGCCCACATGAAACATACATGGGAGGTAACTGATTTTAGTCTGAAGCACTATAATTGTGTAGTTACCTCCCATGAAAGTGAATTGGTAGTGAGTTACTCTATTCCACTCTACACACAGATTTGGGTATACTGTATAGGTTATAGGTTGTATTATTTAGGTGTCTATACAAATTTGAATCGTTCTAACATTCAGCACCCCTAACATTCTGACTATACAGATTGGAATAATTACATATTTCCTGATATACACGCATATGTACGAGTACTTGGTGTCTTTACAGATTTAATTGGTGTCTATACATATTTGAACCTCTGTCTATACGGAGTGGACATATGTCGAGTGTCTATACATATTTGATCCAGTGTCTATTCAGATTTGGACGTCTGTCTATACAGATTTGACCAGTGTCTATACAGATTTGACCCAGTGTCTTTACAGATTTGACCAAGTGTCTATACAGATTTGACCAAGTGTCTATACAGATTTGACCAGTGTCTATACAGATTTGACCAAGTGTCTATACAGAATCGACCAAGTATCTATACAGATTTGGTGTCTATACAGATTTGACCAAGTGTTTTTGAGTTGAATATATAAATTTCCGTGAGCAAATCGTGCAATATCGGTCCTTTAGATTTGTGTTTGTATTATAGCACGCATAATTTGACGTGATCCTGACCTTTATGCATGAATATATTACAAGGTTCTTGCGTTGAAGATATCAATTTCCGTAAGCAAACCGTGCAATATCGGTCCTTTATATTTGTGTTTGTATTACACCTCGAGCGTCTTCGTGATACTTCCCGCTAATGAAAGCATACAACCGGGGTTATAAATATAGACCATATATCAGCTGTTAAATTATGCTAATAGAAGGTCTAGAATCGTCTCAAAGTCTCTGGACTATACAGCTCGAGCGTCTTCGTGATATTTCCCGCTTATGAAAACACGTAACCGGAACAATACCAGGTATATCAGCTGTTAAATTATGCGAATAGAAGGTCGATAGTCGTGTCAAATTCTCCGGACGGTAATCTATATTAGGGTTAACACTTAACAGCATTTATTCATTTTGAATTTGTTGTAATAAAAATGATTCTTTATCTGAGTATAACTGTACACACGAAAGTCGGAAAGATATGTGTCTCATAAGTCAAATTGACTTGTCCTTTCAATAGGGGCGACATTGTAATATACAAAGCCTATAACAAAACGAGTTATATTTCAATTACGTCACCATCAAATAATACATATTTGACTGAATAATTCATAAACCATGATTTTTTATTAATACAATACACGCACGCTTCGATAATATCCGCCATCCCACGCCTTTATTCGTCTCTGAGCTGTAACCCAATCATGCGGAACTCGATAACACTCGGTTGAGTTCGGCAAATGTAAACATGTTGTGAACGACCCAACTTTTCATTTTACTATATTAAAGCTACTCTATAAGCGGAAGACCACGCTTCGGGGATACTATTCATCTCAGTTGATAGTGTTTTTCTTTCTACGATTTAAATTTGTGGAAGCATCGATACTGTAGTGAAAACTACTTGTTTCTGATATATTTTACTGTGGTATAGTTAGAAACATGGGAACGAGTTTTAAATTTGTGATTTGGATATTTTTGATATTACTTCATTATTCTGGTGAGTCATTATCATGTTTATTTATTTTAATTTGAGTTTCTGTAGAAACAAAACACATAAGATATGGAATTTCTTTGTATATTTATATCGTGTCTCCTTCATCACAGTTGACATTACATGTATAGAACAACCTCTCTAGAGCAACACCCTTTGGGAAACACAAAATTATTTTTGTTTGTTTTAGAGGTAAAATGTTGGTTTCAATGTACAATGTAATTGTTATTTCTCTTACAAAATGATAATGATGCTTAAGAGAGGTTGTTGGTAAAGGTGTTTCTTGAGATATAGTTACAGTCTTCAGTAGGTTTTGGATTTGTCAATGACCTCACTGAAAGTCAGTCTAGTTTTCATAGACCGGATTGATAGAATGTTTATTCTCACAAACATTATCTCGATACTTATCCCGCCTCTGAAAAGAGACCGACTTTCAGTGATGGTGTATAAGGCAAATATTCTATATTTTGCATTTTACTATATTTATAGTATACGTGAGGACACATGTACACTTTGGTTTCAATCAATACTTTCTATGATGTTTTTTTCAGACGTAGTGTATATTAAAGGCAAATATTTTATATGTTGTATTTTACTATCCTTATGTTGTACGTGAGAATACATGTACATGTATACCATACGTACATCTTACTTTAAATCAATACGCGTTTTTACCTTTAGTCAGATGTATCGTCTGCTTGCATGTCCGCGTGATACAGTTTATTGACTTCAATAATTAAACACATGACATAAGACGGTAGTTTTTATTTGAATATTGATCGAGAATCCGGTTATATTTTATGTCATACAAAATGTATTTTTTTGAAACCTAGCCCTAGGTCTTAAAACAATCCACACATCCTAGTCTGATTATTTAAACTATGTGTTCAGTATGCGAAGTAAAAATGTAAAGTGTTTGCTCATGGAATGTATACACAGCGTATAAACCACTGTATGACTTATTGGGAGACTATATACAATTCAACGTTTATGACTTATTGCGATTACCGATAATTGACTCGTTTATACACCGCGGTATTGTGTCTTCCTCCTATTGCAAGCTTACTGGACACCTAACTCGTTCCTGACCTCCTGATTCCTACCATGCAAAGCCAGACTCCAATCTCCCGAAAGCATCTCAAGTAGAAACCTCAGCTCAAAATGAGATTTTGCTCAAAAAAGAGTCTGAATTTGAGACAAATCTAAAGTTCGAGCTCTTGAAATTTTACTGTAATAAACTGTAGAGAAATATGTTTCTGTTATGTGATGCTAATGGACTAATAACTTAAAGACATATGGCAATATTTGAGTTAAGATTATGCTCAGGTTGTGATGCTTCAGGAGATCGGAGTCAGGAGTCAGCAGGGAGACATTCAGTAATCATTATTTAACTAGCTGACGGCTCACCTATCGGTCATATATCAGAACAAACCCCAGCCAGCCAGCCCGCTGCGACGATTTGAACCTTCGAGGTCTTAAATAGATAATGCCGAAAAATAGTGTAATTTGGTAAACTAAAGACACATTCTACTATTGCAAATATTTCAAATATTCTAATATTGCAAAAACGATTGTGGATTCGGCTGAAACTATTTAATTAAGTGATTCTATGAGAATTGTAGGCACTGAGTTTTAATGTCGCATTCTTTAATAGCTATAAAGAATAACTAAAAACCTAACTCACTATTTGCAGGGTAAAATTACTAGAATGTTCATGGAAAATGACATGTGTGAGACCTAACTAAGGACCATAAATCACAAGAGCTGTTGTACGCGCTTTCATCCACAAATTGAGTATTATTCAGCGTTCGCATTTCCATTAATTCGAGACAAATTTGGTATCAGATGTTTTTAGAACAGAATTATTGTACAAAGCCTTGTAGAAATGAAACAGGCACATTCGCTCATGGACATATAAAATATCGCACACATCTGTCTCGGCTAACAGAAGCTGTATGTCGTTTTTTGTTACACGATCAAGGTGTAATTGTCTGCTGTTCGTCTGTAAAATATGCTTCCATGCAACTTTAACAATCACGGCTGAAACCTCATGAATATTATTGTATAAACAGCATCGATTAGCCTACACGTCTAAAATGTTCAGAACAATAGACTTTGAGAAAACGTGTTGCAATGCTTCTCATGAAATTGTGAATGTTTTATTTGATATTTATTTTACTGACGCATTAAGCTTCATTCACAATAGCAATATAACATCCCGGATCATCCGGGGGTTTGCCTTTATGCTACACGTACAGTTAAACATCTGTTCAGCAGCCAGGAAATCAAAATCAAGAACACTGTTTAATAATGGTACTGTTAAGATAAAATCTGATTAGAATTACAGTACAGCCTGTGTAAGGGCATCACCATTTGGGAGGTGCATAAACTTGTCTTCGTTTAGAAGTTGTTGCTCTACAGAGGTTAAATGTATAGTAGATACATGTATCGGCTTAGGAACATTTTGAAGATTTTGTTACAGAGAGGCTGTTGCTCTAGAGAAGGCCGTTCTAGAGAGGTTGTACTGTACACACAAAATGTATAAAATTTATCCTGATGGAGGCGAAATGCAGACAAAAAAGTTCTATATATTTATATAAAAGAGTTGTTGTTGAATTATTGATAGACTGGTACTGGTTCGAGTAGTCAAAATTGTACCGTGGTGCCAATCTAAATTAACTGTTTCTAGCGATCAGCAGACTTATCAAAATTTAATAATGATCAGTGTGTTAAAAAGGGCGATTTTTTTTCATTGAATTTAATATCTCATATCGTATGTGGACCGTATGTTCTAGCTCTACATGTATGAGCCATGAGGTGTTCCAGGGATAACACTAGCAGCTAATCAGTATCAAGGGTCATTTAGATAATTTTGCACTGGAATTGACCATTTTATAGCAAATATCTAGATAAATATACATGTATATAGAAAATACTACCCTTCAGTAAAAATCCTTCGGGACAAAATATGATATTTTAGAATTTTTAGTGGCCAAAGGGACATTTTAGGCGTCAAACGGAACTCCTGGTAAATCGCGTCTTATTTATGCAAGCTATCGTATAATAACAATACTAAAGGTCACTATAAAAGATATTGTGAGCGATCAACTGTAACGAACGGACTTACGTGAAGGAAACGGGAACGGAACTGGCCGATGATCTTATAAGTAGGTCAGAATTGACTTTAAGTGAAACTAACGAAAACACTCATTTTCCTTTATCGTAAAATTCATATAATAAATAGCGACTCATGATCAAATTATTCGTTGTGTTCTTTGTTTTACGGCTATTTAACGAGTCTTGGCCCACTTGATTTTGATTTACGCAAACCTTATTTGTATTGCCATATAATGCATGCATCTATATTGCTGATGCAGTGTTTGCCAAAATGTATTACCCCGCCTATCATAAAATTAAACAAACATTGAACGCATGTTTATATTTGAACAGTGTATATACCAATAAAGTACAATGTACATGATGTATAAACCCGTGCTAAGATATTTGGACAGGACGAAATCATATACAAAATGTACAAACATAAACAAGATGCATTATCATAAGCAATGATAATAACAAATCGGACAGAGAAGACAGCACTTGGAGCATAAAGAGCAGAGCACGAAACAGAAGTGTGCACATTGCCCGCTCTGCATGAACGTGGCCCCTGTCAAAATAACGAGTTTAATGTTATAGGTCCGTTGAGACAGTTGAAACTGCGTGGTAATTCGGTTTTTATCCCTGTAGAATAGTCAATGCATCAATATGTATTACCTCCGACTTGGCAGGGATTGCCACGAGACTGTCAACAGGGTGACATGGTGGTCGAGTGGGTAACCATCTGGACAACTTATCGAGGGGTCCCAGGTTCGATTCTCTCTAAATCAACACTGGTCTATAAAATCATATTTAAATTGATGCTCTCAATTAAGAGGCGCTCTATAAGTATATACATATATAAGGTTATATAGTTACTTATGAACCTGACCTAAATTGTATGTACGGTAATGTTTGTATACATATTAAGATGCAAACTGTAACTGTACCAGGCAGCGAAGTATAACATTTTATATTGATGTGTTTCAAATTAAAAATTATAAACAGCAATCTCTGTGTATTTTAACGCCGCATACTTTAAGTCGCTAATTTGCATTTTGTGTGTATCATACTCCCAACTTCAAATGATACGCTTTGAAAATCAAATTACCTGGTTCTCTTTACTGCATGAAAAAATGGGCCACTGTGATCGAATTTGCATAATTGTGTTTTTACATCAGTTATTAGGTTCAACGCTCTGAATTACGCGCCTTTCGTTGATGAAAGGGGTTGACAATAAACGAACAGCATGTAGGCATAACGGCGAAAATCTAAGGATGTGGCAAGATTTGCTTTTGGCCACGTTCAGAAGGTTCCTTATAACTATGTAACCATTTCAGATTATAATCAAATGTCTGGTTAGTGAAAGTGTTCCGTTGATTCATCTGATATTTTAGATACTATTCGATATATTGATTGTTTGACTTTGATATATTGATACAAATAACTGAGATGGTGTTGCGGAAACTAGTGATATTTCACCAGTTTTCGCGACACGTTCTTGCTTATTTTGCTCATATCGCTATATCAAACAAAATTAATCTTGAAAAATGTGTTTAGAATACACTTCCTGTAAAGTCGTTAGTATTCATTCAATTTTTAAATGCTGCATTATAATGAACATATATTAAAGATCTAAATATGGGTGGGGACGGCTAAATTCCATATCTTAGAACAAGCAGCCCATTAGGGTATTAACTCATTGACTGATGTTTATTGGTTAAAATAATGATTACCGTAACAGACATAAATTATATACATACTGTTGCTGAAGTTAGTTGTTTCTTGTTGACGACATAGCCGCCCTGAAAATGTTTCTCATTAATTTGAAATTGATATTTAATGAACCTAGGTTTATGGACATTATTCGTATCGACTTTCAAAATCTGTCGTTTTGTTTTCTTCTCATTTATTTAATCAGTTAATAAATTCATTTTGGCTTGGCACTTTGCATAATCAAAGTGACCTTTGTGTAATTATGTATGTTACAGTACACCAACATGATAGTGGTAATAGTTTAGGTGTAACGGTAATTTATTCTCAAGTTAAATTGAACATTAATGTTGTAGAGCCTATAATGGGTACGGTTCTCGCTACATGTAGGCCTATAGTTGACTCTCCGAATAATGTTTACGTCGCATATATAATTATTATGGTTTGCTTTAACAACATGACCAACTCTAATGAAAATGCTTTATTGGTACTAGTTCCTGACCAGGGGTGGTATTCAATATTGATCAAATTTAATTGGAGAATAAGGATAGCCAATCATCTCGCCTGTTACTGACCAATATTTTAATATGGTTTGATCTGATTGGTTGTTCCTATCCGTAAGTCAAGTAAGATCAATATTGAATACCACCCCAGTGTAAAATAAATGGCATGTACATGTAGCTAAATGCGCCAACTACCATGCCTATATTTTACACCATCGTGTCCAATTTCTCATGGTATCACCTTCCATGCCCACCTTCCGCAGGGCTGCTTTATAGAATTGGTTGACTGTGTCACATTTTGCACGGTGTATACTTACTTATCTTCTTCATTCCCAATGGGACATTTCTCCTATAATTGTCTGCGGTTCTGGTGTTACTGTTGTTCCCCATGTTGTTCTTGGTCTGTCTCTTTTTCTTTTATCAGACGGTATCAGGGACAGTGTTACTTGTTGTTCGTTGTATGCGCGTTTATCAATCGTGAAAGCTCGGCCATTTCCGTTTGTCTCCGGTTAATAAAAAAACATAAAGGCCGAGGTGATCAGAATGCACAGTTTATATGTACACAATGTATATGTTTTTACAAAATTGCGATTTAAAGTTAACTACATTGCAGTATAATCCTGACAGTTTGCATTCTTACTTGGCGTGAAACTGTACGTACGATTAATCTTAAATTTCCCATATATTTTCCCAGTATTACTCATTGCCAAAATTAACCATTTTCACGGTGTTGTAACAGATTAAGTACACGAAGATGAATTTTAGATTGATATATTACCTGTTTGTGGATTTGTATCTTGTCGTAGCTGTAAACATAATTACATAGTGCATTTTGTAAGATGTCGTAACATGACCCGGGATTATCCAACTTTACATAATTTCAATAAAACTGGTTTGTTGCAGTTTTTGGCATGCAAACAGAATGCTAAATGAATCAGAATACGTCATGTAGATTTGAATTGAAATACAGCCCAATATAACTTACTTTTTTGCGAAGAACAAAATATGTATACCAACGTGTTTGTTTAGAAAATTTTAGCACAAACCACGACCGTCCTGCAGTTTATTGCATTTTGTCGTCTGCACTTTTTTCAAACTGTATTGAATCATTGAAATCGGTTAAGCGAGTTGAACCATTATAATGGACATGTTTCACGAATGGCTAAATTTGGCCCTGTGTGAAGAAAATTTGGATATGCATGTTTAATTTCTGACAGGAACAATAGTTATTAGAAATACATTACATATTTATAAGAATATGCGTGTTATTTGTATTTATTTTTTGGACAAGAAACATGGCCATATTCAGCCATTCGCGAACATTTTCCTTTTAGGCTATTTTTATAAACAGATAAGTTTTGTTAATTTCCTTATAAATGTGAGTCATTGACGTATCAAGTTAATAATTAAGGGTGTAGTTTAATATAGTAAATTGGTTCTTAAACATTATAAAAACACTTATTGAAGACGTGCACTTGGAATGACTAAATATCTCGTCTGTCGTGACTCATTATAACAAGCTCTGTTGATTGTATGATCAAAGCAATCTGCACATCATCTGAAGGTCGTGCAAATACGCCGGTAATTATCTGCATATATCCTCAATGATGGTATGATAAATTGCATGTGAATATAACTGTGCATTATTAACAAAACAGCGTTACGATGTACCCAGAGTAATTAGGGATTTCGTTGAGTGTAATTTAAGATCAGTTTCATATTTATTATTTAGGCATTTTTGTATAGAAACTTGAAAGACAACTTCAATGGTTTGTTTATGCGTAGATTTCAAATGACAAGAAGGACTATAATATGAAGAACATGAATTAATTGTTTTGTATTAGATTTTGAGGTGGGGTTCAACCAGGAAAGCCACCAAATTTGGTCCCCAGCATGATTTCAACATTCGCATTTGTTTTGTCTGGGCTATACATGTACATGTAGTTGGTTGGTTCGTTGTGGGCTTTAACTACGGCATGCGTGCTTCAATTGCCTCTCTAATTGGTAATTAGTATAGTATTATTCGAAAAGACTACTTGAAATGTATCCGCCACAAGACGAAAGTAACCACCCAAAAGTCAAGTTGTTTCCTCGTTAGAAAGCCAATCAAAAAAAAACTCTTAGGCCGTAACAAATTAATACTGGGTTTCTGGTATCATGCTGAAAAAATGGTAGGTGTAAAATCAACATTAATTGCGCGTTAATTTCCTGCAAACTGCCAATAGTATGTTCAGGATAGAGGCCAAAAATAGGGAAGATGGGGTAACCAGAATCTCAATATCATTTGGGTTTCAGCCTTACTATTGATTGCATATCGCGAGCCGTAAAGTTTGTCGATTTGACTATAGATATTTCGTGAGCGGGTATATTTTGCGATTTTCCAAAATAGCCGGTACATCTAGCTGGTATGAGTAATTCTTACTTACTGACTAAGTAGGTAAGATTGCTGGACATAACATAGTCTACTCGAAGCCGGATCGTATCTGGCAGGCGTCAAATGCTTTTAGCTCACCTGTCACATAGTGACAGGGTGAACTTTTGTTATCACTCTTCGTCAGTCGTCCGTCGTCCGTCCACATTTGCTTGTGAACACACTAGAGGTCACAGTTATGACACAATCTTCATGAAACTTGGTCAGAATGTTTGCCTCTATGAAATCGAGGTCAAGTTTGAAACTGGGCCATGTTGGGTTAAAAACTAGGTCACTAGGTCAAATCTTAGAAAACGTTTGTAAACACACTAGAGGCCACAGTTATGGCCCAATCTTCTTGAAACTTCGTCAGAATGATTGTCTGTATGAAATCTGGGTCAAGTGGGATATTGGGTCAACTGTGGTCAAAAATCGGTCATTAGGTCAAATCAAAGAAAAACTTTGTATAGGCACTAGACGGCACAATTTTGGTCTAATCTATCAATATGGGTTATCAGATGTAAATAACAAGTCCGCTGGTTAGGACAATATGATAACCTTGTACATGCAACTGAGGCTGGATTACCTTGATTCTTTGAAGTTGTAAATGATTTCCTACGTCACCATGTGGGCCATCGTGGAATTTTAAGACAGGTGAGCGACCTAGGGCCCTTTGTGTCCTCTTGTCTTAAAAATACGGGAAATTTCTGGATACGATAAAACCCGTACCATGAATTCGACTGGAGGAAATAATAACCAAAATGGCTCTCGAACTTTTCTCGAATTTTAATAACTTCGAAGTAATGTACACGATTCTGAAAAATACTAAAATAACGAGGGTTGACTGTACATGTATATAATGTACAATGTATTATGTAATTGTATTTTATAACCTCTCAACTCAGCATAATCTCATCTCGATCTTCACCACTTCACTATCATCTTAACACTGGGATTATTTGCATCCGGAAAAAAGTAAAGAAACGTGAAAACAAGGAAAATACTTTATCTGCTGCGTGCAGAGTTCATACTACTCATCAAGACTGTTTGATGTCATGTCACCCCAAATCTGTCTCGCTTAAGTGTTGTACAATTCGTAACAATGCAATTGTATAATACTGTAAACCGATTTACTCTTTCGTGTTTTGCCGATCGTCGGTATATTCGCGACTACAAAGTTTTGCGTATTTAAGTTTCCCGCAATGTCCATAATAATGTTTTAGCACTTTCGCAGCCTCTCGCGAACCCCGCGAAATTAAATCGCACGAAATAATTTCTAGGTTCTAGAAGTGATTTTGTCGTACTATAGTATTCTGGGTTTTTTTGGTGTACATTTGTGTTGCTGGGGCGGTTGTGTCTGGGCGACGGAGAGTTGACAACCAGTAACAACAATACTGAATCAGTAACTGACAACTTCTCCACATATGGAAGACATGACTATCATGGAATGGAAGAGCATAACATTTCCAAAAGGCCGGGTATCGTACCCGGATAGCACAGGACTGGTGACAGTCTTAAGCTCTCGCGGGCGTTCTAAACATGCAATGTTATAATTCATAATAATACGTACATGTACAAGAATAAATAGTTGAGCAAGGACCTGCCCTAGCTTGTATGTTAGGAAGATCTTAGATCACAAATTCTTATGGATGGTCGGTATTTTCCCAACACAGATAACATTCTTTTTAAGGTATACTATTAAATCTTTAGTAAACATTTTGTTTGTTTGAACACAGTCGCATGTACTGTGGTAAACCGGATGAAAAATCTGTTTTATATAGTTTTTGTCATCTGATATGCTTGAAACCGACAAAGACTTAAAGATATAGGAAATGCTTATTTTGTTTGTGTAGCATTCGATAAAGATCTTAATACAATACGCACGTTTACTGTGTTTAATTTTAATATGTTACGTTTTTAGAAAGCTTAGGTTCTTTCAAACTTGAGTTAGCAGAAATTTCTACCGCTAAACAGTTAATGCTTTCCAATGCAAATTTATGTCTAGGAACAGAACAGAACATAATATAAGGTTTATGGTTTGACCTTAAGATAGAACACAATATTTAATAATATGTTTTTAAACAGAACCGTAAGTTGGTGCTAATATCATGTACAAACAACCAAGTTGACGGAAAAGTTAAAGTTTAAAATATACATATGTATATCAAATCTAGACGTTTTTGAGAGGTTTCAATAGACTGTTATAATGCCGTTGTTACAACTAAATATTGACTCTGAAGTACAAGGTTATTTTCATTAGGTGTTAATCGTGACTAAATGCTTATATCAAGGCTTAAAGAAATCCCCGTCATGAGTCAAACGTCTAAGGCCATCTGGGATTAGTTATTAGTTTATGGTATTCCAAAAAGACAGACAGGGAAGGCAGCACTCAACTTAACCAGCCGAGCACAGAAAATATAAAAAAAACATGCAATGTCCAACTGAACAAGTACATAATCCTCCGAAGTCCAAGCTGTCGAAAAGCTGAATGAATTAGTTTCAGCAATCAAAAAGCTGAATGACCCAGTTCCAACAATAAAACGGCGGAAATACTTAGTTTTAGCTGTCAGAAGTCCTAAAAAGTAGAAAAAACAGTATTAAAAAGCTGAATGCCAAGGTTTCAGCTGAATGACACCCTTGTTTGAGTAAGCCGATAAATCCAGCGCCATGTATATGATGTAAACTGAAATGCAAAAAAAACCCATGTCGTTCCATCATTCTGATCACCTTGGAATATACAATATATATTTACCGTAGACAAACGGAAATGGCCGAGCCTTCACGATTGGTAGTTCCACATCTACTAGAATATTGCAATATTTACCTACCTTGTCACACAAGTTGAAAGGTCAGCCATCTTAGAAGGCAAATCTGATGAAAGCATCGCTATAATATTATTAATATATTAATTATAATTATGCTTTGATAATTCAGACCATAACACGATTTACGTTTGTCTTTTGGCTATTAAGGTTTAATTAATTAATAATCAAAATTCCAACAGGGAGGATGGCAAACGATCATCTGGATACTGTTTTATTAAAGCACTTTCGGAAGACTTACAAGTTACGCTCAAATTTAAATTATTTATAATTCTTGAACAGTGGCAAATTGTTGTAAAGGGAACTGTTGTTTTAATGATAATTCCTACTCACCATACATGCCCCTAATGTGTATTTGTCAATTATAAATAATTTCAATTTGTGCCTTCGTGATTAATCCGTCAGGTACCACAAACAAGCATTAAATGAATGTTGGCCTGATATTATTCAATGAGCAGAAATACCAACGAACTAATGAAGTGGGTGCAAATAAAACATGTGGGTTGATTTTGACACTGACAGCCCGGCAGCCTATATATAGCTGCATCTTTACAATGGTTTATGCTTCGACGCTTATTGGGTGTTAACAATTTAGGTCACCATGACAACAATATTTATTTTATTTATTAGTCATATTACTAAATGCTTCATTAAGCTGGCACCTGGGACTTGTGTCGCCCAAACAATTCAGATACAAATGGATTGTACCGATAGTAAATATATTTATAAAATGAGATTTTGTTTACATTTGACGAACCCAGTATCATACAATCTTGTATCTCGTATAAAATCATGCTTGAGTGTTAATTTCAAGAGTGTGTCCAGGACCAACCAATTAGCGCATTGGTTTATGGTCATCGAAAAATATTCATGTTCTTATAACACTGAATCAATATTAACACTGTAAAATTATTATTTATCTACATGCAAACTACGAACAACTGTTTTTTCCACGAATTTATGATATCACAAAAAATGCAATTTACTCCCCCCCCCCGCCAGCCAAAGAAAACCCAACGAAATTTAATGCCAACTATAAAATCAATGATTTTACGTTATTGTTGCTTGTCACCAGTATTTACCGAAACACTAGAGAGTGATTGTTAGATGTTTATATATGTCAACATCATTTACTGTCAGCTATCGTACCGCAAATATGGTCGTACCCAGTATTACCACAATGAATACGTGTAAGTTACAATTTTAGTGTCGTAAATCGGTTTGGTGTCGTTAAAGTGTCATTTCCATTTACGTTTAAGATTGCACCTTGATATATACTCAAATGTTTATCTTTACTTCATTTTGGCTGTGAAACTGCCACTGTTTGATGTCATTGTGGTTTTGTTATCGGCCGATGGGTTGAAACTTAAAATCATGACAAAAATGCCATGAAACACGTACGCAGCCTTCAGGTGGACCAAACTCCTACGCAGTGATCTGGACTGCCGCTGCGCAGGACTTAAGTGGACAGATTAAGAGGGCACTTTGCGTCAACACTATGGTAAAAACATAATATACTGAATATCCATGTATAATTGTTTAGTCCTATTTTAGACGAAATATTGAATAAGAACATTGCCTGTACAATAATCTTATTAATGCCGCATTGATTAGAGGTGTTTCTAAACAGCACCGTTTCGGACATGGCAACGTTTCGGATAATGCTATCCGTTAAGGTTGTTGTGGTCACATCAAATTGAGAACACATTCCTTAGAATATGAGTGTTAGCATACGTCACGTGGATCACTTATGATAATGACTTTTAATAACGGTAATTTATTTTCCAAGATTTATAGAACACAAGTTTAATATGTGTACTAAACCACAAATGCCTTATTGAAATTGCTGTGTTGGTCACTGCCTTCCGAAATCGCTCTACATTGTATATTCAAACACGTACATGAACAACCGTTTTATTTTGTTTGTTCCATGTTTTTACCATTCTGATTATTGATATTTCATCTTTTAAAACTGCGTTCATCTATTAACGCCTGACGCATGCCATGCCCCCCCCCCCACAATACGTACTTGTGACAGTATTTGCAGCTGGACAGACAGACAATAAATTATTAGTTACTATGAATAATGATGAAGCGTAAACAACGTCATGCTGCTTTAATATATTATGTAGCACTGCTTTAATATTTTATGTAGAACAAGCAAACACAGTGAAAAAAAATACATTCGTACAAATAATACGTTGTTATAATTTATACAAACTATATGTTTTATATACTACAGTGTATAGTGAATTCACTTAGTATTAGGCCAAAAGGATCATTAATAAACTATATACCAATTACCAAGTCCATTATACTATTATATATACATTAACCACGCCTAGTTTCAGGGTTCAACTGTCTCCCCCACTTATAAACGCGCGTACAATATTATGCGTAATACTCACTTGACATGAGCTATTTATGATGTATTTATTATTAGTCAGCTGTTTATGAGGAAACTTGTTTTGTATATTAATTGTAATACTAAATGACGACTTGGGCGTGTAGAAAAAAACTCCTGTAACGCAGCATGCAAATAATACACGGATCTAATGAGACAATACTTGATTAAAGTAATTATTAAAATACTATTAAAAACTCGTAAATGTCACCGTAGATGATGAATAACCACGTAGAAAAATGATTTATTGCCACAGCAATTAGTTAAAGTGAAATTGACCCGTGATTAATCCTTTGGTGTGTGGTTATAGTGACATGGCAGATTTTACAATTTTACACTGATTACAGTGGCAACCTTCTTCATAGTAAATACTTGGTCCGGTTTCTCCGTTGACTTCGGTACATGAATAGATAGGACTGCACAGACTGCACCTAGCCACCCACAACAGAGACAGACACAGAGGATATTTCAAGCAATTCAATATGCTGCGGCCCCCATGAATGGGGCACACTTCATGTCCTTTGAAATTAGCATGTTACCGCTGATTTGATAGAAAGCTCCTGTAACTTATCATACTGAGTAGCCAGTCATAACAACAATGTCGTGAGAAACTCCTAAATATACTAGTAGAATTCATGCATCTGTTTCACGTCACAGGCTTTTTAGAGTTTAGAGTACATTTTTTGCCGGACCCTAAAATCGCTTCCAGGGCCTGTGTTTCACGTTATGTGTATGTCCATGTACAATATGTGAGCAATGTACGATTTACAACCGTACTATTTCGTAAATTAAAAAAAATACCACTGCATGAATACTTAAGTCTAAACATACTTTAGAGTTAATATCAAACTAATATTAATTGCAAATTGAGTCGAAAGTTTCAAAGCTTGGAGTCGCTCCATGCATGCGTGTGTGTACAGGCAGCGTGAGAAAAGTTGCGTTGTAGCATGAGTTCGGTGTTCAGTCGTAAACGTCTAGTATGATTTACAGATTTAAGTCCCTGTGTCAGATTCTCTATTAAATATAATACCATTCCGATAACAATATAATATCAATCTGCAATCATGCTGTATAATAGGCCTACTTGCAGCAAGTTTCAATTACTCTCACAGCGTGTCCTAGCTATTTATTGTGATTATATATTGATCTAAGCTTGATGTTTTACCGTAAAATCCGAAATTTTCGCGAGGGCTTGAATTTTCGTTATATTCTCGAAATTGAAAAGTTCGCGAAAATTCATGTTCGTGATCGTAACACTACGAAAGTAAAACACAGAAAGTATTTTTTCTGAATTTTAAAATTCACGAACATTTAACCTCGTGAATTACTCCAGAATGACCAAGTCGTGAAATTTTGACACCGCTAAATTTCTTATTTAATGTATTTTAATGTCAAGAAATCCGTCTGTTTTCCCGCTCGGTGTCAAATGCCCATGATTACTGTAAAGTCGTTATAATTCTTTGGTGAGGAATTTCGTGAACTTTTTGCATGATGCTCGATCGAATCCAACGATTAATTGATTTCTTTTTATCTACGAGTACTGTATATGTCTTCTGAATTTTTTTTTCTGAAGTTGAAGTTCACGAATGTTTTACTTTAAAGTTGCAATTTACCAAATGGCCACTAACATTATTCACATATGTATGATTTCACAGCAAATGTAGAATATATTGCTGGTATGACTTTATAGGCGTCAAATAACATTTTAAAACGTAATTATTGACGATAAAAAGCTAATGGTATCTGTAAGGGGTCTGTAACTAATGGTACTCACTAATGACATACAAGAGACACAATGCCATTTGGTGAGAATCGTTCCTTACAGACCCCTAAAACGTTACATGTTAAAGTCTACTAGGCATAAGTCTGTTCAATGTGCTGGGCTGTCATCGACGCCGAGGGTAACTGCCAACTTTCGACTCGATAATCAGGGGGGGGGGGGGGTGAATGTAATGGCGACTGTTACAGTCGGCGCCGATTGCAGCACAGTACATTGACTTTGGAATTTCTCAGTTTTCCACTCTGACACCAGGGTAAAGTGGAGAATTGTGACTTATTCTCGTTCTGATAAATTTAAAAGTGGCACGGACGAGGATCGAACCCGGGGCTACACGATCCCAATGCGCGTGTCCTGTTCCGTTGGTTCTTCAAGCTGCTTGTCAATGCAATAGCGGCAACATCACCGTTTCAGTGATTTAAACATCTGAAAGGAAATAAGGGTTATTGAAATGTTCACTTGTATTTACGTCTGGTTTTGCAATTGTTATTCATCTGCTATAAATGATGGGTTGTTTGTGAAACCCGTGCAAGAAGTGCATTTACAAGGGTTTCCTAAGGGCTTACTGTCGTAATTAAGGGTGTCTTAGAGGGCATTAGGTACTAGAACTTGACTGTACACCACAGGATCTGTGCTACGACGCCACAGGGATTTTATAAGATAATTAGACAAGGGATTTCATGATAAGCTACAGAAAAGCTCCATAAATATTTGCATTAATGAAATTGTAACAAGCTTCAAGTGAACATAATGCGTCATGCATGGTTTTAAAAACGTAACTTATATCGTTTAAACCTCGGCGTTTTTTGTTAATCGTCGGCAATATTCGTAGAAATGCTCTGCATCACATTATCAAAGAAATATACGTCCAATATCAAAATATCGTTAAATCAAAACCAAATTAATTTTCAATTATAAATAGTGCAATCTCGTTGAATGTCTACCTCAAGACGTAGACCTTCTCAAAATGAAAAACACAAATTTGAAACCCTTTTTACTCTTTGTTTATTCTTTGATCTCAATATTAAGGGCCGATCAACATATTAAGAAGACAAGTTTTCCTGAATGGATGTAATCATGGATGTGATTACACATGAGAGTTTCTGGTGCTAATGATAATCTTAAGCTATAGATAGGGAACGGAAACACCAGGGTGTCTTTATTATTTTATCGAGGGTTGTACCCATTCCTTTGAAAAATAAGACATTCCCCGTTAATCATTCATTTACATTTAGTCCCGCCTCTTTATTTAATATCCATGTAAATGATCGTAACTATGATGCACTTACTATTGAAAAGAAATACATGCATTGGAAATGGAATAGATAAAAATGCATATTGCACTTATCATTTCGCTTACACTTTCATCCGAAATAACTGAATCACTGCTGCAAGCAATCAATGATAAGCAAATAACACAAAGAACTTTGCAGACAGCAATTTACATCCTGGATTGTACAACATCGTGATAGCATCAGTATTGCAAGTGGAAAGTGAATGTGTCATGATTACTGTAACATCTAATTTTCGAGAAAGTGAAATGCTTCAGAAAATGCTCGACATGACACAACTAGCGTAGTTATGCATAGATAAAACTTCACTTAAAATACTGAATTAACAAATTTCCCTCAGAGGCAGGATTGTCGTGAATTAAACTAGCTTTATTGTGATTTATTCGGAATCCACGGATATTTTTGGAAAATTACAAAATTTCAGTGCCAATTATTTAAGTGTTCTTTGTAGCATTTCGCGCCCCTCTTTGATCTACGAGTAAATAAAGCTCATACTTCCCACGCCCTGGTATCTTGTTTATGTTTATTAAAACATTGCTTTGAAAAGCACGTGCTTATTATATACTTGTTAAAATAAGGTTTTTGGTTAATTATATGAACATGATACCGTGTACTCTATTTGTAGAGGGGTTTAATGATGACGTATTGTGTTATTTTTGGTCTCCTTATCTCTAGCAGGCTCTGTATTGTACATGTCTTGTATCCCACAGGCCCCGTTATCATAAAACATGTTTCATGCTCAAGTCAGTTCCGTGCTCAAAACTCAAATGGCTCACAGCAAAACGTTCCGTGCACAGAAACTTTTATATTAGAAAACAGGTGTAACATTTCCTGATAAAGTAAAGAAACATGGATGGGGTAATTGTTGCACTGTAAAGGAGTAAATCAAGTTACATGCTCAAGTTGAGCATGGCAATAGTTTTATAATCACTCGGCCTAGTGACAAACTGTTTGTCTCAAAAAGAAAGTACAAAATGACATATAAACAGAAACCAACAATAACATTGGACGACACATTTCAATCACGTGATGCGACGTTTTGTAACAATACAATTGATTGGCTAATTGACATAGTAGATAGTTGGAAAAATCTTTTTCAGTTTCCTATAAAAAAGTTCGACATTATCAAGACATCTGACCTTTTTATTTATATAATTAATAGCTAATTATTTAAATACAAACATGTTTATCAGCACATTATCGTATAAACGCCACTGACCGACTTATTTATTGAAAATTCACAACAAAACTATCGTTCGTATCGCGGTTACTAAAGTGATGATAACAACTGTCTCTTAAATCATGCCGCCTACTACTCATTTCGTGGATGTTCTTGGTTTTATTGGTTAATAATTGGACCTACATTACTTTCTATAAACTTTATCAGATGTACAAACTATCACACCCTTCTGTAAATAATTAAATCATACAAAACTCGACCATTCACTGGATAATCTTTATAGCTACCGGCTATGTAATATGAAATAAGATACGGAGTTGTCGTACATGAAACAACAGGTGATTTTTATCCCCAACCTCATTATTTTGTCATGTTTGATAGATAAAATACTTACTGTATTTCTACACGATAGATGCACGAAATTGTGTTATGTTTGATAATTTCTACACGATATATGTTATTATATATACGAAATTATGTTTACTATACCCTTGCTAGACGCTTAGCAAAAACTGGGGGAAAATAACTTCTCACTCGTACCCTTTTGGTGACGGATATGGTTTGTAGGAGTTCATTAACTGAATCATTAAAACTATTGCAGCTCCATTTATCACACTTGATCATTTTAAACAAACCATAAAGAATTTCAATTTATTCTTTCCGTAATTAAGTGCTTTGATAAAACAGTACCCCTTGTGATTTTTTATTCATGTATAGTAAGAACACATTAACATAGTCATCCGTTTGCATGAAGTGTGTATATGGCACAAGCTTTTTGTGCGGAATGCATCAATTTCTGCGAGAAAACCGGGTCATACCGGTCATTTAGTTAAGTGCTAATATGACACCTGGTACATCATGTCTGCTTACAAAAAACAAACCAGGAGATAAATATATAGGAAATCAACTGTAAAATTATGCTAATACAAGGGGTAAGAGTACCAGGTTAATTTGCTCGATAGTACCACGTGCGTGATAGTACATGTACTCATATTATAAGCCATCGAGCTGTTCCTAAATAGCATGCACTGCGTGTATGGAGAACACATATCAGATCTTTATCTTGCCCACATAAAATCAAATCAAATGTTCTGTATGTTTAATAATTAGGACCCTTAGGTATGCTGATGATAAGTAAATTATTGAAGCCCTTGTATCAGA
Organism: Spisula solida; assembly: GCA_947247005.1. Taxonomy (NCBI): domain Eukaryota; kingdom Metazoa; phylum Mollusca; class Bivalvia; order Venerida; family Mactridae; genus Spisula; species Spisula solida. The sequence goes on along the minus strand of OX365948.1, from coordinate 45,504,835 downwards.
CTGGAGGCGAATATACATACATTGACAGATTACTAGTATACACGAACGCTAGCGTCCTGTACGTGTTTTGTCCCAGGAAATATAGACATTAAGTCTAAATTGTAGAATTCATGAAACATGTGGCTAACGAAATATAGGTATTGCGAAAGAATCTGTCTAATGTCAAATTCTATCAACGTAAAAATACGTTGGCTTTTCAATGTCACACATCGAATGTGTTATTAAAACAGAACCCCGTACATCTGTTTTATGGATTTGTAAATGCATTCCCACGCTTATGTACGATAACCTTGTGATAAAAATAAACTTTTGTTCCGCTAGTTGAGAAAATGACAATGGGGTTTTACGTGGAATTTTACGCACGTGGAAACCGCTGTCTTGAAAAAACTACTTGTCTTGGTTTTGAGACTGTTATGATGACTAAGCTATAAATAAAACGATTATATAAAATCCAATGCCTACATTTCGACGACTGTAAGATGATGAATGCAATTGGTTGCCTGTAGAAGTAATATTTTTGTAGATTTACAAGAAATTTCTGCATTTCTTTTAACTGATGCTATGATTATGTGTTCTCTTTTCTTGGTGAAGTCATTCTGGTGTTCATGAATTGAGTCGAAGTGTTGACCGGAGTTCGTCGCAGAAAAAACAATCATCTCATGAAAAGTATAGTTTTTTCTTACGCTAATGGGCGCAACTTTTGACGTTACGTCTTTGTGAATTGATACAGCTTAATCGATATTCAATCAATCTTGCACACTATCCCTGACGGACTATTCTGTTTCATTTGTAAAACAAGATTACAATAATACATAATATGGTGTTTGAAATGGAGCTTCAAGGACGACTATAAATAATTTATTATTAATATGTTCATAGGTTCAATGTTTACTGTTACTGTTACGCTACCAGCTGGTCTTGATTTGATCCACATGCTGTTAACGTGGAACCTACATGACATTTTTATTACGCTGAAATAAACTTTCGAACAAAATGTTATGCTTTAAAACTGTAAAAAATATATTTCTCATGTTTCGTCAAAGAAAACGCGAAGATACGTGAACTATTAAGAAGATGGGGAATTCTACAGCTTTCTTGGAGAACTGTATATGTATAATCTTGTCAGCTGGTACTTAGCCTGAAATACTTTGAACAACAATTCCTATTGGCAGAATAAAACAAACTCAATTATTTTTATATTCACGCTTGAAATTTTCGACAGAGACACGTTTGTATGCCAGAATAGCATCTATGAAAGAGACCGACTTTATCAGCCGTACATGTTCTTTGCATTTTACGTTCGCTTTCCCTGCTGTGTATAAACAAGACAAGAAAACATTGATTGAAAGTATCCAAATAGCCCTGCAAAGTTTAAACTATAAGAAATAACTAATTGCATAAATGACATATTGTCTGAAGCAGACAGAGAAGTACATGTACTGTTGTATATTGATAGCGTGGTGGTAGAGTGTCCGCTCAGAGTTTGAGAGATCGGGGTTTTACTAACGGACTGCGCCATTCCAAACGCGAAAGAACAGTACATGTATCAGCAATATTTACATCGATGGCGCCAAACATTTTTATGTTCGGTATTTGATCAAATAAGGTTCCTCATTGCACCAAATAATTATGTTGTAATATGTTGTACTATAATTAAGTCTATACACCAATTAATAATGAAACAAATGGTGTGATAAGTAATAAATAAACGATACTGTATGCGTGTATTAATCTTTGAAGTAAAATAATGTCTTTGATATGTTATATTAGTATGCATAACTTGTTGAATATTCGTGTAAGATCTTAAATAACACAGTCGCAGTGAAGTATTTGGTACAATGTGCGTGTATATATGAACATCGTTCTAGTCATACAATCACATGGTCTGGTCATGTTGGTTGACTCGTACATGTATAAATATATGCATAGTCACGTTTAACATATGTATATCACTGAACTTTTATTATTAATTCGCTTATGAAAATTGATCACTTAACGCAAATTTTTAATTTTAAATCATAACACAATACAACAACAATGATATGTGGTATTTCCCTGAGGAGAGGATATACAAAAGGAATAAACCATAGCCATTATAACCCCCTTCCCTGTCGGAAGTTTTACTACTCGTATGCAGTGGCATTAAAACCACACAAGCACTACGTCGACAGGACACCCTATTATGCACCGCCCAAAAACGTAGTTTACACTATTTACACTTTATTGTATTCATGTGTTGCCATTTAAGTCATTGTTCTTTTGCGATTCTAAGTGTTTGTTATTAAGTGGCATCTACAGGGTGCGGTATACTAGGTCATAGTCGTACTCGTATTTACAAAGTAAATCAGTTGTGAGACACTCTTGTTTCAGCATCCGGTTAACAGTTATACCAGTTTCACACACTAGTAATCTTAATATACACGTGCATTCGTCAATCGTTTGTAAAACATGTTTTCGTTGGTCAATCGCATGTAAAACATGTTTTCGTTGGTCAATCGTTTGTAAAACATATTTTCCGTCTCAAAACTTGTTGAAAACCGCTATGAAACAAAATATACACACACTTCATATACTATACGTATATTTACATGTTATATGACGAATAAATAAATTATATGTAAATATTGACGTTCAGATTGTCAAAGAATACGGGAGTATGATCTTTGACAGTGTGTGCTTGAAATTTAATCAACATAGTATTGTATAAATGCTAGCCGTCCGGTCAACTGAGATTTAAGGATAACTTAGTCAATCCGTATGAATTAAGTCCCTAATCCCTCTATAATGGACATATTGATAGAGTAAGCCAGGAGCAGACTTGGTTATATTGATTCAGATTTAGTCCATAGCATGTTGATTGTACGGTCTGCATACCATCGGACAAACTATGAGTCCTCATGACAACACACAATAATACGATTGTTCTTGAATGTATAGTTTAAAACATTTGCTCGCTTAACATAAACAAACTTCTACCTTTACAAAACACACAATGAATCATAATCACTCTGATAATTATGTTAATGTAATTATGGCATGATATACATGTAGTATTTGAATTGCTTTTATCATCGTCAGCTGTTGACGTTTCGAATGTTACTTTAAATAATTATGATAAAATGCTGCCGTAATAAAGTAATAGGATCTACCAGGATAAATGATCACAATGTATCATCTCATTGTATGAACAAGGCGACATGTTTGGTGCCATTGTTGTTCATGGAGAAAATTGTATGTATGGACCTACATTCCCTTACTCTTCTATCGCTTGTTGGAACTATCAAGATGTAGCGGACATCAAAACGCTCAACTATGATCACCTCGGCCTTTATGCATTGCATTAGACAATTTATTTACTCTGTGCTATTTTCAAAAGGAAAAATACCAAGTACGCGATATCAAGAGGGGTTTAAATTGCTTATTTGTCATGATTCTTTCATAAAACAACCGTCGGTGGCTTTCTATTACATAAATACTTGGATACGTAGAAAAATGACGTAATCTAAATTTTTAGCCCGATCTGTGATGCAGCACCTTTAAACCCAATACGAATGCACATTAAATTGATGCGATTGAATGTGTCCGACAAACTTGCAATGTGATTAGTAATTGTTGTTCGAGATTGACGCATAAAACAAAACATAGTTTCTACAATGGTGTTTATGTTGAGTGAATTTATCATATCCTGTTTATTGATTATAGCAACACCATCTGTAACACCATAGACAATATGTAGTATTGTTGTCTGGAGATGTCGTTGTCTGATGTTAGAGTTTTCAGCACCTATGGTTTGTGTGAAATATCAGTAAGGCCAAAACAATATGATCTTGTGGTTCTGGTTACCCTACATATCCTATTTTTGTCCCCCCTCCTACCCTAAACATTTTATTGACACTTGGCCGGAACGGTCATCGCGGATCATTGATTTCCATGTGCACAAAACCAATAAAATGATTTTAAAAACATGATTTTTCCACCTACATACTTATTTTTTTCGGCATATTACCAGGGCTGGTATTCATAAAGCACCTTAGTTGAAAACTTAAATAATTTTAAAGTTAAAAATGTGTGCTGTTCATATGTCCTGCAATTTTATAAATCATCCATGTTTTCTTAATGACTCTAGTAGCTGTTTTCATTAGTTCTTCAAAACTATGTAAAACAGTTATCCTCTAGATGGTCATGTTTAGCTCACACACTTAAAATTTCAAATTTGTAAGAGTTTTCTATGTTTTCTTCCGATGCTAAATGTGTATACCACTCCAGAACCACAACATTAATTTGTTTCGGTCTTACTAGGATTGGTAAACATTTTAAGATGGTCGGATAACCGAGATATTAAAACAATGGTTACATTAAGAAAGCACCTCATATTTTCATTAATGAATTTTACCATGGCAGTTGTTTTGTATATTATATTTCTGGAAAAAAAACGTGTTATATTTTTTAATAATTTATCATACTTTCGCTTCGATGGGATGTTGATAAATATGTTGTTTATAATTCAGTTGCACGTATTTATTGTATTTAGAGAACACGAGTCGTGTTGACTCAGCCAATCAAAACATGTCTTACAAACGTTTTACCATTGAACACCATGCACATGAAGAGAACTCAATTCGAATTACCAGCCAGTCAAAACAAGTATCACAAACGATTGACCAATGAGCATAGTGTACATAAAATGAACACAAATCAAGTTGATCCAGCCAATCAAAGCATGTTTTACAAACGCCTGACCAATGAACATTGTGTACATAATGAGAACACAATTTGAGTTGATCCAGCCAATTAAAACATGCTTTACAAACGACTGACCAATAAACATTGTGCACATAAAAAGAACACAATTTGAGTTGATCCAGCCAATTAAAACATGTTTTACAAACGATTGACCAATGAACATTGTGCATATAAAGACAACACACGCCAACTTGATCCAGCCAATCAAAACATGGCTTACAAACAATTGACCAATGAACAGTGTGCACACAAAAATGGCTATTCCTTCAATTTTGAATCAATGGTGTTGCAAATTTTGGTATTTTTCTGATTAGTGTACGTTTAGAATACAGATAATACTGTAGTTGAAATGGTATGACACATCTTTCCAATGTATAAGACATATTGCGCAATATTATAGACAAACACCGAAATGTTACACATGCTTTAAGTAATACAATATTTCACAGCTGTTTTTGTGGTAAACAGAAAGATAAGACTTTAGTTTATAATATCAATCATTTTGGTGGTAGACGGTATTGTATGAACAATTAATCGGATACTTGTCTGTTATACTACCCGACGAATGGTGCCGCCCACCTTGACAGATGAAAGTGCGAACAAATGAACCTGATCCTCGAACCTTCTATTAACATAATTTCACAGTTTATATTGTCTATAACTTTACCGTCGGTCGGATAGTAAGTCCGGTATAGTATAAACACTAGTTTAAATCATCGACATAGCACAACTTTCTCGCGAAGATTGATGTATTCCCACAAGAAACTTGGAAGGTATTCATTAATAAAGGTCGAGTACCAGGTTAATCTGTTCGGGATGTAGCTTCTGTTAAATAGTGTTAATACCTACACGTGCTAAACATAAATCACACGAGACAAACTATTTCTTCTAGGGCATGCATTTACCAAATATTGAAATAACCTATTTGCTACATTTTGTGGTTAGTTTAGTCGCCTAAAGCGAAACTATAAATATTTTATATCAAGTATTATTAATTATACATCATTAATGCATTTTAGTATACTTGTTCGCAAGTCTGAATGTCGCCGATTGTATCTTAAATCAGTTAATTTTGTATGGAATTGTGGTAATGATTAGTTTGTAAGTTTTCCCACAGAATATCTGCATTTCTTGTTCTGAGGTGTACATGCACAATGTATATTTACCATTTCACAGCGTTGCATGAAAGTTTATGCACATTCCTGGAAATAAAAAACGGATGAAGATAATGCATAGCTTTTCGCAAACAGGCTTACTTTGATTGTTTAATCGTTAAAAGCCAAATTTTTTCACAGCTATTTCCGAAATATTCACGAAATGTAGATACGGCATATTATAAAGTTCGCCACAAATTAAAGCTTTATACTTTAATGCATATAGAACTACCCATTATTGAAATTTAATAATGTTAACATGAATGCCAATAATTATGAAAGTATAACCTCTCTAGAACACCAGCCTTTGGAAGAAAACACACTTTGTTGTTGTTGTTCAGAGGGTTTTCTCTGGAGAGGGAACGTTTATAGTATATGGTTGCTTCTAAAAAAATATTGGTGTTGCTAAAGAGAGGTTGTTGTTCTATGGGGGCAGCTCTGGAGAGGTTGTTGTTCTATGGGGGCGCTCTGGAGAGGTTGTTGCTCTATGGGGGCCGCTCTGGAGAGGTTGTTGTTCTATGGGGGCGCTCTGGAGAGGTTGTTGTTCTATGGGGGCGCTCTGGAGAGGTTGTTGTTCTATGGGGGCGCTCTGGAGAGGTTGTTGCTCTATGGGGGCGCTCTGGAGAGGTTGTTGCTCTATGGGGGCAGCTCTGGAGAGGTTGTTGCTCTATGGGGCCGCTCTGGAGAGGTTGTTGCTCTATGGGGGCAGCTCTGGAGAGGTTGTTGTTCTATGGGGGCCGCTCTGGAGATGTTGTTGTTCTATGGGGGCCGCTCTGGAGATGTTGTTGTTCTATGGGGGCAGCTCTGGAGATGTTGTTGTTCTATGGGGGCCGCTCTGGAGATGTTGTTGCTCTATGGGGGCCGCTCTGGAGAGGTTGTTGTTCTATGGGGGCCGCTCTGGAGAGGTTGTTGCTCTATGGGGCCGCTCTGGAGAGGTTGTTGCTCTATGGGGCAGATCTGGAGAGGTTGTTGTTCTATTGGGGCAGCTCTGGAGAGGTTGTTGCTCTATGGGGCCGCTCTGGAGAGGTTGTTGCTCTATGGGGCAGATCTGGAGAGGTTGTTGTTATATTGGGGCCGCTCTGGAGAGGTTGTTGCTCTATGGGGGCCGCTCTGGAGATGTTGTTGCTCTATGGGGGCCGCTCTGGAGAGGTTGTTGTTCTATGGGGGCCGCTCTGGAGAGGTTGTTGCTCTATGGGGCCGCTCTGGAGAGGTTGTTGCTCTATGGGGCAGATCTGGAGAGGTTGTTGTTCTATTGGGGCAGCTCTGGAGAGGTTGTTGCTCTATGGGGCCGCTCTGGAGAGGTTGTTGCTCTATGGGGGCAGATCTGGAGAGGTTGTTGTTATAGTGGGGCAGCTCTGGAGAGGTTGTTGCTCTATGGGGGCAGCTCTGGAGAGGTTGTTGCTCTATGGGGCCGCTCTGGAGAGGTTGTTGTTATATTGGGGCCGCTCTGGAGAGGTTGTTGCTCTATGGGGGCAGCTCTGGAGAGGTTGTTGCTCTATGGGGGCAGCTCTGGAGAGGTTGTTGTTCTATGGGGGCAGCTCTGGAGAGGTTGTTGTTATATTGGGGCCGCTCTGGAGAGGTTGTTGTTATATTGGGGCAGCTCTGGAGAGGTTGTTGCTCTATGGGGGCCGCTCTAGAGATGTTGTTGTTCTAGGGGGGCAGCTCTGGAGAGGTTGTTGCTCTATGGGGCCGCTCTGGAGAGGTTGTTGCTCTATGGGGCAGATCTGGAGAGGTTGTTGTTCTATTGGGGCAGCTCTGGAGAGGTTGTTGCTCTATGGGGCCGCTCTGGAGATGTTGTTGCTCTATGGGGGCAGATCTGGAGAGGTTGTTGTTCTATGGGGGCCGCTCTGGAGAGGTTGTTGTTATAGTGGGGCCGCTCTGGAGAGGTTGTTGCTCTATGGGGCCGCTCTGGAGAGGTTGTTGTTATATTGGGGCCGCTCTGGAGAGGTTGTTGCTCTATGGGGGCAGCTCTGGAGAGGTTGTTGCTCTATGGGGGCCGCCCTGGAGAGGTTGTTGTTCTAGGGGGGCAGCTCTGGAGAGGTTGTTGCTCTATGGGGACGCTCTGGAGAGGTTGTTGTTATATTGGGGCCGCTCTGGAGAGGTTGTTGTTCTAGGGGGGCAGCTCTGGAGAGGTTGTTGTTCTAGGGGGGCAGCTCTGGAGAGGTTGTTGTTCTAGGGGGGCAGCTCTGGAGAGGTTGTTGCTCTATGGGGACGCTCTGGAGAGGTTGTTGTTATATTGGGGCCGCTCTGGAGAGGTTGTTGTTATATTGGGGCCGCTCAAGAGAGGTTGTATATAACCAATCGTCTGACTCTAGGCTCACAAGTCGGGCCTGGAACTACCCCTACAGTGTATAAACATAATCACTGTATCATTTCTTGCGACACTGTATAAATCAAGTTATTGCGAGTAAAACACATCTAAATTCCGACCACTGTATGACTTATTTGGAGACTCTAAATTCAACGCGTACGACTTATTGCGATAACTGGAAGTTGACTCGTTTATACACTTTGATCCCTGTGTACGCATCTAGCGCTAAGCAAAGGGTTCTCGCTTGTAGGACCATGGAGGTTTTAAAAACGACATTGGAACATGACAGACTCTTGGATCGAATCTTTCATCACTTGGTCACTTAGTCACCTAGACAGGTCTATATGAACATAATATATGAACTACTCAAATTTTGATAAGAGCCAAGACATCAATATCCATGTCCGTCTTACGTTTACTGAACAAAATTGCTTTTGAAAATGCAAATAGATCTATTAAATTATCTTCAAATCTGCAGCTAAATTTCGAAAAATTCATGTGTTGATGATGTCGTTTTCTATGTAACTGATAATTGACAAAGTGGCAAGATTAACATGGATATTTTGCCGCTTTTTTATTCTCATATTGTGTATGATCCAAAAAGCCAAAGGAAGGGCCACATTCTGCTATGACAGAGGCTTGAATGCAGTACAAACAGTTTGATGAGGTTAGGCTTATCAGTACTTAAGCATCAAATTTCGAGGCTATATTCATTCTTTTACAATACTGCAGATGTAATAGTATGTTTTTTTTGTAAATTCCATCAGTTCATCTGATACAATTTGCGAAATATTCACACGGAATATGTGTTGACCCTTACTAAATTTTGAGTAGTATACGAGGGTATAAAATCTAATTGGAGGGAATTGTTGGACAATGAAAGTAAACAACAGCTGAAATATCAATTTAACATTTATTTTCGTTCACTGAGTCACGCGCAGCACTTTACTCACAAGTTTTTATGTGAGTATTACCTTCGTGCTGTTTTGTGATGGTAATGCAATTTATTTCACACAAAACCCCTGTCTTAACTTTGAGTGTTAGTGTCACATTGAACAGATGTTTAACAAATTGATTTAATGTTTATTATCGTATGCATAAAATACTGGGATTCTGGTGAAGTATTATGTTAATATTTGCTAGATTTTAAAGTTGAAAATTCAAAGAAAAATGTATTCCTAGAAGCACCGGCGTTGAGAAGCTATTTACATTACAACACTAAGAAGCGCTCCTGGCACAGACCGTGCTACATAGCAGCGTCTGCATGTGTGGTACCCGGCCTATAAAACGTTTGGTTCCTTTTGTGGAACTTTCTCTTTGCACAAGCAGAAAATAAACTGACTAGACTCTTCCACGCGTTAATTATACTAAGAATTATCTAGATTCGCTAATCTGCTCAGTGGCACAGACTATAAACTGATCAAACTTGTACCGATATTCAGAAAGATGTGTGTACATGTACTTGACGACGTTAAATCAATTTAAACATTTGATATAAAATTGAATATCTCTAGGTCTGTGTCCCATTTATATGTTCCTTCTCCGACGTGTAATCCTTATTTATAAGTAAATACAAGTCGATCGATTCATTAACAACACTAAATCCCTTTAATTGACTTACAGTAAAACCTCGGTAATACGAGCAGCGATTATTCGAGCAACCGGCCTAATTCGAGCAAATTTCAAACTCATTTTCATATAAACACAGCTACAATTAGTCATAACAACAATTCATCATTGACTTCGGATATTTCGAGCACCTGGCTTAACTCGAGCATTTGGCTTGTCCCGATGGGTCCTCGAGATAACGAGGTTTTACTGTACTTATCTTGGCTAGAGGTGGTCACAACAGAGACCGATTTTCTTTGGTACCAAAACATTCAAAGATGGTCTGTTTATTGAATTAAATGTTTGTTTTATTTTTATAAATCGTGTACATTTCTAAAGATTAAATCAGACGTTTGTATTACTCAAATTATAGGACCAGGATACATCATATCACGGTTTATAAAAATACTATTTTTTATTAATTCTTCTACAGCATTATAAACAAGACTTCTTGGAGGTTAAACGATCCGGATGAAAAAAAACATCTCGTCTTGTAGCAAACACTCATCCTGATTGCTGATAAGCATGTCATCATACATTATCGTTCCCTGAAAAAACTTCTGATTACATTAGTAAAAGATACCTTCGAAAAAATAACAAAACCTATTTGTTTAGCACTCGTAATTAATATCTAATTTCCGGAGTTCCATTACCGCAGACAATGAGTGTAAACATTACCCGTAGTTAACGCAATACTCTAGTGTCTGCTACTCTACCAAGAGGGAGTTACGATAGTTTGGCTAGAACGCATGGCAAGAATAGTTGTTTGGAACTTTCCCTCCGATGTTTTTCAATTTCTGATACATTGTGTCTTATCTAGTCATGAACACTTACACACACTACTCTTGTTTTATCACGTCATTATTTTATCAAGGCTTTGTTCTTCCCTTATTTCTTTTCTGTAATGTTTTGGTAGATTAATCATACAATATTATGCAGTTAACATTGTTTTAGTCAGGTCAGGATCAATTCAATACGGTAGCCACCAAGCCATGTCTTAAGGTAATTCGGGACTTTCCATGGTCGAATTTAAAACTTGATGGACATGATATACGTCTGTACTAATTTTCAAGCAAATGTGTCAAGTTTAAAATTCGACCATGGAAAGTCCCGAAACCTTAAGAAACCGAAAGAAGTGTTAATTCTTCTTGTTCTTCCAAGTACTACGCTGGGCTCTTGATAGACATCATTGCCACAAACCAGCCATTTTATTTCACCTTTATTGGCACAAAGTGCTCATGCTGAACTATAGCGAGAACTCACCGTTCGCCTGTCCGTTAGTCGCCCACATTGTTCTGTAAGCAACGCCTCATCCTGAACCGCGTGTTGGATTTCAACCAAACGTTCAAACTTGTTAAAATTGTTCCAGTTTATTGAATACCAATGCCACTGGAGCTAAATGTAGATTAGTTGCTTCCCCTCTGGAACCACAATATTTGTTAGCTACTAGTATCTAGAATTGTATGTAGTACTTTCTAAGCACCTTCTAATCACTGGGTCAAAATCGGGCCCAATCCGGATCAGTATTTTGCTATATAGAGTTTTATTTGTGATTCAAATGTGTTCAAATTATGACCACTGGGTCAAAATTGGGCCCAACCACACCGCGTATAAACCAAATAACTGTACTCATTATGGTGATACTATACAATTAAACGTGTACTCATTATTGTGATTGAAACATCCGGTGATGTTCCATCACTGTACTAATTATTGCAATAATATACAATTCAATATGTACTCATTATTGCGATAACCGGAAGTTGACTCGTTTGTACACCTTGAACATGGATCACTCGTTTGCTATATAGTTTTATTTTTGACTACTAAGCACGTTCTAATTATTATCCATGTGTCAAAATTGGGTCCAACCTGGATCACTCGTTTGCTATATACATGTACAGTTTTATTTGTGTTCTACAACACGTTCAAATTATGACCTCTGTGTCAACATTTTACCCGCCTTAGATCACTCGTTTTGAGTTTTAGTTGCAACTTGTAAGCACGTGTTTTGTTTTGCCTGAGTTATATATGTTTTTGTTACATTTATTATTCCTACAGCCTCTCGCAGTTACCCACGTTGGAGACATCATGGTAAAAAACATAAACGTAAGATTTATCTCCCATATATATATCGTTTGCTTTTTGGGGGCTTTTCAATTTTATTTCAAAATGGTTCATGGATTGTATGTACATGTAATTGTTTGTTTGCTTGCGCTTGTTTTGTTTTCCATTGCGCATGCATGCATAGCACGTTTAAAAAGATTAATTCAAGCTTTGTTTGAAATATGCAAAAGAACGCAGAAACGTTTGTTTTATTTGTTGAATTACATTTACCATTGTTTTAGTGCCTCACCGAACAATTTTAGAGTGGCAGACTGGCTGACACAACTACGTATAGTCACTTTTGATGTGGGCTTCGGCCTTTATCTTTGTTACAACATACGTGTAGGATATATCCATTTATAATCTGTATAGATTGACAGGGAGTTAACAGTTAGACTCATTACTTAACTTAAAGTTAAGATGTTCATAGTGTAGCTGAATTGACTTATACTATTCTTTGTATGAACTTTTTTCTCGTAAGCTATCATTTCGTTCCTGAAACGTTCATTCTTTTCTGCTCATTTGCTCAATACCATTGCTCATTCTCATAAACATCTCCCTACTTAGATTACAAGTTTAACCAATCATAGGTTATCCACTAACAGTGTAGCAATACCACGTGACTTTTGGCTACAGGTGCAAGTCAAATTTGTTAACTTTGGAAAACAAAATAGCCAAAAGTAACAGTCAAGCTGCTGAAAAAGATCTTATATTTCATGGAAAGCAAATAATGTTCCCCTTAGCGTGGCGTATATTTCATACAAATCGATGAAGAAATAAAATAATTGTGTTTAATGTTTGTCTTCCACTTGGACCTGTGGCCAAAAGTCACGTGGAATTGCTAAACTGACTTAGGAGTGGTGTTACCTACATGTACCTAGGTCATGCATCTCTCTGACCAGGCTTTACCAGCCATACTACGGAATGATCGACTATTACTATGCCATTTAAGCATGTGATTAAACTAGGCAATCTTTTTATATCAATTTTATCTGTTATCCATAGCATTTTATAATTTGCAATTGCCATATGTGTACATGTACATGTATATTGTTATATTGTAAATACAGGTTGTCCCATAATAGTTTCTCATTCAGTTAATTGTAATGGTTACACATATTTTGGGACACCCTGTATTAGAACTGCGCTTAGTAAGGTATCAACACTGCTACCATTGAACATGTCATAATGCACATACATTTGGCGTTGTTGCGAGTGCCAGGATTGGATACAATATTATAAACAATATATTGGCAAATTATTATTATGATCATATTGTACCGGAAGACTGATAAGCTGTCTCCAAGTGGCTGCTTATTAATTCTGACGGTCCAGCTACAGGTACTGTTTTATGCGGTAATATTTGGCCACATCATTTGTTTTAAATTGTCAATTTTATCTAACCATTTAAGTAACGCGTTCTGAATGTGAGTCTTTAAACTCTTTTACTAGCCATGGGCTACTAGATATTATTCGTATATATTCTCATTAAAATGTCTACGTTAAAGCAGGATGCGTGAGATAGCATCTTAACTGATTGTTATCCGATACATTAAAGTCAACCTCATGTTGTCATAATTTCAATATTGGTAAACCCTTTGTTTTTGAAGTAATTATGCAATAATGTTGTAGCCACGTTTTAATTGGCTTACAAATTATATAACATGACATTTGATTGGCTAAGAACGTTTTAAGTATTTTGTAACGTGTAATTTGATTGGTCAAAAGCTTTTAACATTTATTTTCTATGATTTGAAAATAATGTATATTAAGTAAGATTTGATTTAGACTGGAGGTATATACAAAAAAAGTAATGATGTAGGACTAAGACAGTTATGATGTAGGTTTTAAAAAGTTAGGAAAGTGGAGTTCCACTACGCTTCGTTAAGTTACTAACTCTGTGTGTTAAAACATAAATATTTGTTATTGTTAAACTATTTGGAGAAACTACAGAATAAAAATAGTAAAACTGACTGTGGATTTGTCATAACTTATTTAGTTGAGACTTTGTTATCATATTTGAAATTATACTGGAAAAACGCATTGGACGTACGACGTTAGCAGAGCTAAACTGACAGCTCACACACAACGCTGTTACATACGAGCTAATTCCCAAAACAACAGAGTCAATACTGTTGTTTAAACACCAAACCGGATGTCACTAACAACAACAACCAAACGAGAGATTATATGGTTCTCAGAGAATCGGACAGATCTCGACAACACAACAAAAATGAGTTCAATTTCACACACTGTATCAACGCGAAATTTAAACACGGCATTACACTGGCGGAGAAGAGAGGCTAAAATTTGCGGTACCTCACAACATCACAGCCAAGCGAGCGAATTTCTACCAGCGAATGATCACAGCCAAGCGAATTTTTACCAGCGAGTTACTACTGCCAAGTGAATTTCTACACGTGAGTTATATCAACCAGTGATAAATTCAGCAACGTGAATCAGTGCATATTTGTGAAATTAAATAATCATGTTAAATTATATCAGTGTGAGAATACCTATTCTCGAAAATTAGGTGTGTCGAATTCTACTAGAATGAACAATCGGCGATATTCGGTGAGTTTCCAGCATCAACCGATTATGGATTCCATATGGATTACCCATGGACTCATGTTATGTTCGCCACACGGTCGGTGAGAACATGCGATCTACAGAAACAAAAGACATTAAACGTTGGATGTGTAATAATCGGTGGACCTTCTGTGTCGATGAATCTGTACTTATTTTATGTAAATTTTGGTACTTTTATTATATTCACGTCACAGTTGAAAACTGTATTTATTATCATTGACAATGTTTTTAGTCTAACTTTATTATGCATTTGTATTAAAATGCGCGTAATTGTTTCCATACGTAAATTTTTCTAAACCTGTGGTACGTAATAAAGATATCATTAATTTTATTTTACAAGATCAGATGAGATTTCGGATTTATAAGCATATGGTCATCTTAGACATTTTGAAGTTTAGCTAATATTTATGCGAAAATAGAGAAATATGTCAACTTGAATTTAAATGTTTAGGCATAATCGGCAACAAATGGCATTAAAATGTATGAGAGACATTTAATTAAGTATACAATGAGTTACATTAATTCTAAGGGGGTATGAGTTAGAAATATTAAAAATAATTTATTAACTGTTTTAGGCGGTAATAGTTATTTTGTGACTGGTATAATGGGTTAAAGCAGCAATGTTCTTGGTTGTTAAGAGCTCACAAATACTTCTAAGTTTGAATGCATGTTACGTCCTTTCAAATATCGAGGAATTCTTGTATTGCTAACAATTTGGACCACAGAATTAATATCATATGATAAATTAAGGAAATGCAGGCTCACTAAGCTCTATTTCAGTCAATCTATTTATGGTGCTACAGTAGCACTTAATATTGGTCATTGGTTATCCCAATACCATTACAGGTGTATATTTTTTTTGTGAGAAAGGTGTGAGTGTGTTATATAGTCTATCTATTAGTGTGAGTAAGGTATTGTTAACGCCTGGTACTGGTATATGTAGACTGCAATAGTTCGAAATGTTGCTTCTATGGTAGATAACAGTCAAATTCTTATATTTTAGTTGACTGGAGTAGACTGGTGCTGTTTCTGCTTTCCATCGTTCTGTGTCTCCATACGGTATTTTGGAATCAACCTTAAGTGGGCTGCAGTTTAAGAACTTTATAGCTGTCTTTAATTCACGGGATATATCCACGGGATATAATGCACTCAGCTATTGTGAGCGGGTAGCATAGGCATAAATTAATTAATTGTGCATTTACCAGAACATTGGGAAATGTAATTATCTAGAATTACATAATATTGCTGAACTCAAAACCCTAGGGATGTGAACTGCATGTATAAAGAATGGAGTGTTGTCCGATATTAATCAGTTTATAAAAACAACAGGAGACAAGTAAACTAAATAATTGTCTGTCTTATTTACATGATTCTTGAAAAGATTTTACATTGCCACTTTGAATATGTTGGTAGCATTACTAACTGAAAACGTCCGAATGTTAGGACATGGTTCCAATGAACTGTTGAAATTTGGAAAACTTCAACACTTTCCGGTTTCAGCCTTGCTGAACACTATGTTTATTAACTCTAACATTTGTGGAATAGGCACAATATATTCAATGGCTAATAGATAATGTGACCGTGTACATGACTTTATTTGTAACTGCATATTTTTTTATATTTTTAAGTACTGTTGATAAAATTGGATGACCACTTCATAGGAATGAAGTTAAATACGGGAGGGGAAACTTTTATGCGGTAATATTTGGCCACATCATTTGTTTTAAATTGTCAATTTTATCTAACCATTTAAGTAACGCGTTCTGAATGTGAGTCTTTAAACTCTTTTACTAGCCATGGGCTACTAGATATTATTCGTATATATTCTCATTAAAATGTCTATGTTAAAGCAGGATGCGTGAGATAGCATCTTAACTGATTGTTATCCGATACATTAAAGTCAACCTCATGTTGTCATAATTTCAATATTGGTAAACCCTTTGTTTTTGAAGTAATTATGCAATAATGTTGTAGCCACGTTTTAATTGGCTTACAAATTATATAACATGACATTTGATTGGCTAAGAACGTTTTAAGTATTTTGTAACGTGTAATTTGATTGGTCAAAAGCTTTTAACATTTATTTTCTATGATTTGAAAATAATGTATATTAAGTAAGATTTGATTTAGACTGGAGGTATATACAAAAAAAGTAATGATGTAGGACTAAGACAGTTATGATGTAGGTTTTAAAAAGTTAGGAAAAGTGGAGTTCCACTACGCTTCGTTAAGTTACTAACTCTGTGTGTTAAAACATAAATATTTGTTATTGTTAAACTATTTGGAGAAACTACAGAATAAAAATAGTAAAACTGACTGTGGATTTGTCATAACTTATTTAGTTGAGACTTTGTTATCATATTTGAAATTATACTGGAAAAACGCATTGGACGTACGACGTTAGCAGAGCTAAACTGACAGCTCACACACAACGCTGTTACATACGAGCTAATTCCCAAAACAACAGAGTCAATACTGTTGTTTAAACACCAAACCGGATGTCACTAACAACAACAACCAAACGAGAGATTATATGGTTCTCAGAGAATCGGACAGATCTCAACAACACAACAAAAATGAGTTCAATTTCACACACTGTATCAACGCGAAATTTAAACACGGCATTACAACTGTAAGTAAATGCGTCGATATGGTTGACTTATTGTACGGGTGGAATGTTGTTTTTGCATTGCTCGAATTATTGGTTGTGGTCCATGTTATTTTGTACATAAATAGTTTAACAAATGTATACAATTTTACATAACATAACTTATAAATTAAGATTAATGTATGTATTAACTTAATACATTGACACATGAATCGTTACCCAGGAAACCTGACGGCAAACGACACCCAGTGTATAAAACTGTATATCGATGAACATGTATATACATGTATATATATTGTAAAATCATTTACTTTCAATGGGAGGAAATTTCGTTGTTTTGGTAAAAATCCTTCTCATAGGGACGTTAATTCGTGGATTTTACATGCCTTGTATATCACTGAAATTGTTCCAATTTTAAAATCAGTATGTGGCAGTTGTTACATATGATAAAGAAATTAGTTTTTTCACTATCGACACATAAAACTCCGGATTTCATACAAATCTCGGACTATTACTTTCATAACCGTAATCTTTTAGCTAGGATATAAGCACCTTGTGAGTTTACTATTTATCTAAACCCCATAAAACTGACTGATTTTAACAAATATTTGAAGTTGGTTGTTATTCAAGAAGGACCGCATACTGTGTTAACTGATCCGCTGATTAATGTAAAAATGCAACCAAATTGGTAAACGCCCTTAGTGGTTAAAAATTAATAATTTGTTACTTTTGAAGTACTATATTTTACTTAAAACATTTATTAAATGATTTATGATCATGTCATGTGACGCAAAAATACCTCAATTTCTGTCAATTCAGAACAGCATAGAACCCTGACCCCTTAGAAGCGAAATTTATGACTGGTTACAGTGAGTCCAGCTCGTATCATTATCCCTCAGTAGCAGGTGAAGCACAATGAACCATTTATACCAACAACATAACACGAGACGTGTTACGCAAGAAATGTCCGAGGTGTCCCGCTTGAGAAAAACACTTACTATTAGAGTAGATTCTGCGAGCTTCAAAAACTGGTATACATGCTTGCTAAAACAGCATTGCCTAGCACCACTGTTTGAAATCGTACACTAATACTGATCGATCAAATGCCGTTCAATATTTACCAGTAAGTAAAGGTACACGAATAAGATCTCTCAAAATGCTTTTTTGCTCTAATCTAAAGTCTTTGGGACCTTACAAATGCAGATCTAAATGGAAAGACGCGTGCTCATACACATATTTTTCTGTTAGAGACTAAATGTAGAACTTGATACATGACAGAGAGCATTCATCACCAACGGGTCAGACCCTACAAATTACACTCTTTATTATGCTCATTCTGTAAACTAAGTTTTCTCCTGCATAAAAGAACTTTCACGAAAGGGACAAAACAAATAAATAAGATGTTCAAATGAGTATAGTATGCCTTACATTACGTCTAAGATGAATGATGACACAATTTGTATGTACAACATAGTTATATTATTTCAGTATCGCAAGACGATTCACACGAAGATGTTAATTGTGAGCAACCATGGGAAAAACTCCACCGGTCATGTGTCCAGTTTATAAAGACAAGACCATTCCCGAATTCTTGGCAGGAAGCGCGCGAGGATTGTATAAGTAGAAACGCCGATCTACTGGTTGTCAACGATTTGCAGGAAAAGGTAAGACGGTAAAGACACCATCAGTTTGGTGCATAATTTCAGATTAATCAGTCTTATTTGCGCATACAAAATGTACATGCATTCGAAGATAGTCAGACCATTTGGTTTATTTGCTTTTATTTATCCTCGCCACCGGAAATCCAGATGGGCGAGGCCCCCAGAAGAGGTTAGTCACTTTATTTCTTGGGGAACAGCTGTGCATGATACAGAAGATGCCCCAGTTTCAAAAGCATCACTGGTTCTTCAAAACGTTTCTTATAAAGGCGGCGAGTGATGGATTGTGTTTTATTTTGAAAATATTTGACCAGGCTGTACATAGATGTTTTACTCTGTAATGGACCAGACCAAATTATTTTCAGTTTGACATGTTTTTATTAGCTCACCTGTCACAAAGTGACAGGGTGAGCTTTTGTGATCACTCTTCGTCCGTCCGTCCGTCGTCAATTTGTTTGTGTAGACACTAGACACTAATTTTTGCCTAATCTTTATGAAACTTGGTCACTATGATCACCTCAACAAAATCTAGGTCAAGTTCGATATTGGGTCATTAGGGGTCAAAAACTAGGTCACAATGTCAAATTATACAAAAACTGTGTGTAGTCACTAGAGGTCACAATTTTGACCTAATCTTTATGAAACTTGGTCACAATGATCATCTCAACAAAATCTCGGTCAAGTTCGATATTGGGTCATCCAAGTTCAAAAACTAGGTCACAAGGTCAAATCGTAGAAAAACCTTGTGTAGTCTGTAGAGGTCACAATTTTGACTTTATCTTTATGAAACTAGGTCATAATGACCATGTCAACAAAATCTAGGTCAAGTTCGATATTGGGTTATCCGGGGTCAAAAACTTGGTCACAAGGTCAAATCATAGAAAAACCTTGTGTAGTCACTAGAGGTCATAATTTTGGCCTTATCTTTATGAAACTTGGTCACAATGATCATGTCAACAAAATCTAGGTCAAGTTCGATATTGGGAAATCTGGGGTCAAAAACTAGGTCACAAGGTCAAATCATAGAAAAACCTTGTGTAGTCACTAGAGGTCAGAATTTTGGACTAATCTGTATAAAACTTGGTCACAATGATCATCACAATTAACAACATCTAGGTCAAGTTCGATATTGGGTCATCTGGGGCCAAAAGGTAGGTCACAAGGTCAAATCATAGAAAAACCTTGTGTAGTCATTAGAGGTCACAATTTTGGCCTAATCTTTATGAAACTTGGTCACAATGATCATCTCAATAAAATCTAGATCAAGTTTGATATTGGGTCATCCGGGGTCAAAAACTAGGTCACAAGGTCAAATCACTTCAATATGTCATTGGGTCTAAATGTGTTGTAAATTATAAAGCATAAGACAATATGAAAACCTTGTAAATGCAATAGAGGCTACCATTAGGTGTTCATGAACAACTAGGACAGGTGAGCGACCTATGGCCCTTTGGGCCCCCCTGGTATTTTACACATTAACACATCTTCACACTTGTGTAAAAGTCCTTCTGACCGTGGCCGTTTTGTGTTCCATTTATGGGTTGCAACTTTTGACGTTACTTTTCATTAAAAACTTAACGTATTATTTATTTTTACAGAAAAAATTACATGCTAGATTCAGGAAGCATGTGAACAGTTTGGACACCATGTATTGGTGGGTGGGGTTACGTCAGGTTTACAGCAATGGGACTTGGATGTGGATAGATAATACACTATGGAGTGAGGCACTTGTGTAAGTCGGGCTGTTCATAAATGTGTTTGTACCCTGATCGACCAACACAAAAAACTACTTAAGGACTTCGATCACTTTGCTGACAAATAAACATATACCATATTTAACGTACCTTTAAACATGATTGACCAATAAACATGGTATACAATAAATAAATGATTGGCTCAACAATGTTTTGAATCGACAGTATCTTTCCACTTTAGTGTGTTCTAATGATGATCCATGGTATTTAATTTATATGATAATTACAAGATATATGTATACAATTTATACATACATATGTGTGGTTTATTCGACTCTTCTTATAAATGGTATAATTATGTATACAAACACAATCATGGTTGAGATTGGTTGAGAAAAAAATCCAACTACTGCAATGTGCATGTATAACTTACTGGCTCATGCGTAAATATAAACTTCGAACATGAATCGATTCACTTACAAAGTAATTATGTTAGATGCACGTTTTCTGAAAGTAAATAACGTTTTTAAGGACATGTTAGGAGTGACTGTGTCAAGCAGTATCTGGGGTATTCATCATATTCAGTGACATTTCTTGTTTGTTTGGCAGATTTCTCTTTTAATTAGTTACATGATACACTGTGTATATGCAAAGTTCTATAAGAACAAATATTCTATTATTCATCATTATTGGGGGAAACTTTGCTTATCTCACAAGGAAATGACTTAGTATATTATAATTTATTATAATGCAGGGAGTTTTCAAATGCTTATGGTGAACTTGATGAAAACCAAGAGGTTATCGTTGATAATTGTGCATTGATGGAGTACCAGACATACCTTCGACAGACGGAGTGCAATACGAGCAATGATACAACTTATCCATACATATGTGAACAAGTAACAGGTTAGTTCTTTGATTAGAATGTGCCTCCGTACCTCAGTGGTTAGTGCGTTGCCATCTAATCTGGCGAACTGGTTTCAAATATCGTTGGAGGCACTCGTATGCCTGCCATATTTCGACAGAAAGCTGACTTGCAAATAAAGGCTATGCTCGGCATTTAAAAAAAGACAACCAAAGCTTGCTTTCTCTAAGTGGCTGTTTTTAAACATATACATGTACTTATAAAAAAAAGTTTAGCAAGTTGGACTATTTTATTTGTTTTTGCTAAGTTGCATGAAATTTACAAAAGAAAAGTTTTTCAATTTTAAGATCAGTTCATTCCATTTGAAATTCAAATGTTTTAGTGAAGGAAATGTTCATCCTGACGGAAATCCGTCACTTGTAAGGAGATATGGGTCAATACAGTAAGAAAAATCACAAGAAATGTGATGTCGATTATGCCCTCCTTAAGGAGTCATTACAGTCGAACATGATATCTCTTGATGTTACGAAGCTTTAAAACAATGGTCAGGGGGATGTTTCACCATTTTTGTCCAATGTTTGCTCAAGGTCATGCACCTTGGATGGCATTTTGTTCCCCATCTCCTCCACTCTCGAGATGGACCTAAATTTGGTAAATCGGCGAATATTCTAACGTGTTGGTTTCATCCATAGGGAGATGGTAATTTTATTGCCTACAAGTCGTTATACGATAAACCAGGCAAACCAACCTTATCAATGACGTCGCGTTAACGGTTTTCCAACGTCAGCATGGCGTCAATACATCCGGTCGATTTTATAAAAAATAACAGGGCCGTTTGCATTCCTGACATGAACAGCTAGCTGGTGACTTCACATTAATCTGTTAGGCATTGACGTCACTGCAATCTAACGCCCTTCTTGTGACGTAGCTATTGTTAGTCTGTTTGAACATAACCCACCTTTGACGATTCCTGTTAGCGAAAATTTAGTCTTTAGGCAACTAATGATCAATCAATTATCATTGGAATGTATTGCTTTGCCTCTTGCCTTCATGACATCATTCAACATTCAAATAGCCATTGGACGTCGTTCACTGTCATTCCTGGACCTCGAACCGTTGAATATTTTACAATTTTTACACCGGCTCATTTGGCTGTGGCATAATCCTGACAAGATCGTGCTTGTTTTAATCCATTACACGAGTTAGATTTCCTCTTGCACGTGTTACACGTGCTTCCTTTATAAATGACGCCATGGCTTCACAAGCCACGAAAACACAAATTGACACTGAAATGTTGATATTTAAGTCATGACCGATATGTTAATTACATCACATATGCATACAACGCCATACTGTGATACAAGTAAAAATATTAGTACTCTGAAAAACTTGCGAAACTTTATTGTTTCAGTATATATGTATACTACTAAAAATTGGATAAGGATCAAGAAGTTTCCCATTGGAATATTTTCTAAAGTGAAGAAGATTGACTGGTAGATTTTTTAGAAACGTAATGCTATCTCTGCAATATTGCAAACAAATAAAGATAACTTCGAAATTTAATGTCTTAGTGCTGATAGATATATTTTTGTGGTTTCTGACAAATTCTCACCGAAACTGTAAGTAAAGCTTCCAAAGAACAAAGTGCATCACAATTAACGGTGACAAACGCTCACAAACACCACCAACTGTGCACAATGTCCTGTTCGCCAATGTTTGCAAATTGCCATCGAGTGTGACGGGGCCTTAAATGTTTAGTTGACACGCCCTTAATGGCACATAGTTTTGTATGTAATTTCGCATATATTAGAATGTCAATATTCTCACAAATAAACAAGGTTTCTTCCCTAAAATCAGTATATTCTGTAACTGACGTCGCAGACATATCAATCTTAGAATGTCACCAAATAACAAATTTTATTCATTTTTGTTGCATTCAAGTTTGTGTACTTTCATTTGTTCCTCTTCTTTAGTCACCCCTTCACCAACCCCATCAATAACACCAACACCACAGACAAATGCCACCACCGAAAGGTCAACGCAAACACCAAAGACAACAGGGCCAACTAAGACAACACCAGAGATAACCAAACCACCTAGAACAACAAAACCACCTGGAACAACAAAACCACCTAGAACAACAACAGGACCAACCCAAACAACTTCAAGTGGAACAACATCTACAACAACGAAGACGGACCGTACAAAGAAACCAACAGACACAACAAAACCAACCAAGAAGCCCACTGGTCGTCCAGTAACCACACTACCGCCTACATATAAAACTGAAAAACCAACGACAGACCCAAAACAGAATGAAGCCATCGTGTTTCAGGTAGGTTATGTGACATTGATAGTTTCAGCTGCAGTTTCATCACAATGGTACTAAATATGACTGTTTTAGCCAAAGTTCACTTAAATGATTTAATAAATCTAAACAGAAAACTATTCAGATTAGCATAAGTTTCCTTTAAATAACATATATGTATATTAAATTTCGCTTTTGAAGTCAGATAATGATTGATTATGCTCATGCATGCCAGTACTCAGCTGCATTATGCAATAAACTATCTTAACAATATGTAATGTTCAGTGGAAACGTAATTGTCAACAACTATGTAATTTCTGACAGGGTTGCTATGCTGTGAATTATGAAAGCACATGTCCTCCTGTGGAAGCATTTGGTATACAGTGGCCCAGAACACAGGCAGGCAAAATGGCGATAGTGCCATGTGATGGAGGTATGTTTGTGAACTGGTATTCTAAACCTTTTTTAAATTGTTTAACATTCATACAGACAGCATAATGCATATTGGGACATTTTGTCTAAACTCAAGTACGTTTTGGTTATATACATGGGAGGATCATAACTTGTTTAGTTGGACATTACATGCCTCGTATGTGTTTATGTTTTCTGTGCTCGGCTGGTTCAGGTTGGCATTGTGCATTGTGTGTTTTTGTGTTTTATGTGCTTGTCTGGGTAAGTTGAGTGCTGCCTTCCCTGTCTGACTTTATATTATCTTTTTGGTGATATAAAAAACATTCATCAGTGTTTATCAGTCAATCAAATGTTTTTGTTTTATTAGTTATAGTTTGATATTTATATTCTTTACAGCCATTTACTCTTCCACCTTGCAATCCAGATTTGCCTATTTCTACGAACTGTTTCTGTGTGCAGCCCTTGGATTATGTGTCTATTGAAGTTAATCTTGTTGCAAAAAATTCCTTATAATACTTAGCCTTCTAAAAGGGGGTTCACAATAGATCTAACGTTTGTATTTTGTATCACTCAATATTTCTTGAATACTTCTAAGAAATGGTCTTTTGATATTGTTTATTAAACAGGGCTCACACTGTCACTTTTCTAATTTACAAATCCAGTGCACCTACAACTGGACAACAGTCATGGCTCAGCCATTCACTTTGTGGCGCGATAGTAATACAATTGTCTGACATCAAGAGCGGACTCTGTTATTCCACCACTATCAGTGCTTTGATTTTATTTTACAGGGAAACACGCTACATGGAAGTGTGACAAAAATCCAACATGTTGGAGAAAGGAACCAAATGTCAAACAGTGTACATCAGAAAATATACAAGACCTAACAAATCAGGTGATATTCGTAAACTTCTATTCTGACAGGATAAATATTTCCTACAATCATAAAATTCTGGTATATTTTTATTGTAAATATTTCAATGTAAAAAAAACAAAAGATAGATTCTTCGCATGCTTCTAGAGACACACTATGAGTATTAGAAACATGAACATGTATTATTGTTAGATATCGTTTTATACTGGGAATTTACTAAAATAGAGTTGATTTTATCAAAAGGTAATATTGAATAAATAAATACAGTGCAACCTTTCCAGAGCAGCACTCCATATGATACAGCCACAACCTATCTTAATCAAGTCATAATCACTTTGATCCAAAAGCTGCACATTTAACCTCTCCTGGACAACAACCTCTGTACAACAACCACAGGGTATTGCTCTAGAGAGTTTGTACTATATGTATTAACTATAGTACATGTATAATTATAGTGCTTTACAAAATATATTTAACTTAACAATAGTGTTTCGAAGAACTGAAATATGTGCCCAGGATAAATTATAATGTTTACTGTAGTACAATTAGTTACTACTAAAGTACTAGTAAACATATCTTATCCAATTTATACTAAAACATCACTGATAAACCATGCAGACTTGATTAATCAACCTTTGTGGCTTTTAACAAATTTCCCTGACTTTCTCATTTTCATGGGTAACTTTTCTCATTATCATAGGTACGCTGTACTTGACACTCAGTTTTACAGTTTTAATATAAGGCTGTCCAGAAAAGAAAAGGAAAATCCAGATGTCCTTTTTGTGGGGGGACAAAATTAGCAGAACATTTTAAGCAGGATGCAGAATATACTGCTTTATTAAAGGCAGAATGTTCTGCTTTCCCTAAAAGCTGATCATTTGCTAACTATAAAAGGCAGAATATTCTGCTTTTCGAAAGGCAGAATGTTCTGCTTTTCGAAAGGCAGAATGTTCTGCTTTCTCGAAAGGCAGAATGTTCTGCTATCTCTCAAAGGCATAATATTCTGATTTTCGAAAGGCGGAATGTTCTGCCTTCTCAAAAGGCAGAATGTTCTGCTATCTATCAGGCATAATATTCTGCTTTCTTTAGAATATTGAGCTATCAATAAAAGGCATAATATTCTGCTGTCTCAAAAAGCTGATTATTTGCTAACTATAAAAGGCAGAATATTCTGCTTTTCGAAAGGCAGAATATTCTGCTTTTCGAAAGGCAGAATGTTCTGCTTTATCGAAAGGCAGAATGTTCTGCTTTCTTTAGAATATTGAGCTATCAATAAAAGGCATAATATTCTGCTGTCTCAAAAAGCTGATTATTTGCTAACTATAAAAGGCAGAATATTCTGCTTTTGGAAAGGCAGAATGTTCTGCTTTCTCGAAAGGCAGAATGTTCTGCTTTCTCGAAAGGCAGAATGTTCTGCTTTCTTGAGAATATTCAGCTATCAATAAAAGGCAGAATATTCTGCTTTTCGAAAGGCAGAATGTTCTGCTATCTTGAGAATATTCAGCTATCAATAAAAGGCAGAATATTCTGCTTTTCGAAAGACAGAATATTCTGCTTTCTCGAAAGGCAGAATATTCTGCTTTCTCGAAAGGCAGAATATTCTGCTTTCTCGAAAGGCAGAATGTTCTGCTTTCTTTAGATTATTCAGCTATCTATAAAAGGCATAATATTCTGCTGTCTCAAAAAGCTGATTATTTGCTAACTATAAAAGGCAGAATATTCTGCTTTTCGAAAGGCAGAATGTTCTGCTTTCTTGAAAGGGAGAATATTCTGCTGTCTCAAAAAACTGATTATTTGACAACTATAAAAGGCAGAATATTCTGCTTTTCGAAAGGCAGAATATTCTGCCTTTCGAAAGGCAGAATGTTCTGCTTTCTCGAAAGGGAGAATATTCTGCTGTCTCAAAAAGCTGATTATTTGCTAACTATAAAAGGCAGAATATTCTGCTTTTCGAAAGGCAGAATGTTCTGCTTTCTCGAAAGGCAGAATGTTCTGCTTTCTTGAGAATATTCAGCTATCAATAAAAGGCAGAATATTCTGCTTTTCGAAAGGCAGAATATTCTGCTTTTCGAAAGGCAGAATGTTCTGCTTTATCGAAAGGCAGAATGTTCTGCTTTCTTTAGAATATTGAGCTATCAATAAAAGGCATAATATTCTGCTGTCTCAAAAAGCTGATTATTTGTTAACTATAAAAGGCAGAATATTCTGCTTTTGGAAAGGCAGAATGTTCTGCTTTCTCGAAAGGCAGAATGTTCTGGTTTCTCGAAAGGCAGAATGTTCTGCTTTCTTGAGAATATTCAGCTAACAATAAAAGGCAGAATATTCTGCTTTTCGAAAGGCAGAATGTTCTGCCTTCTCGAAAGGCAGAATGTTCTGCTATCTTGAGAATATTCAGCTATCAATAAAAGGCAGAATATTCTGCTTTTCGAAAGGCAGAATATTCTGCTTTCTCGAAAGGCAGAATATTCTGCTTTCTCGAAAGGCAGAATGTTCTGCTTTCTTTAGAATATTCAGCTATCTATAAAAGGCATAATATTCTGCTGTCTCAAAAAGCTGATTATTTGCTAACTATAAAAGGCAGAATATTCTGCTTTTCGAAAGGCAGAATGTTCTGCTTTCTTGAAAGGGAGAATATTCTGCTGTCTCAAAAAACTGATTATTTGACAACTATAAAAGGCAGAATATTCTGCTTTTCGAAAGGCAGAATATTCTGCCTTTCGAAAGGCAGAATGTTCTGCTTTCTCGAAAGGGAGGATATTCTGCTGTCTCAAAAAGCTGATTATTTGCTAACTATAAAAGGCAGAATATTCTGCTTTTCGAAAGGCAGAATGTTCTGCTTTTCGAAAGGCAGAATGTTCTGCTTTCTCGAAAGGCAGAATGTTCTGCTTTCTTTAGAATATTCAGCTATCAATAAAAGGCATAATATTCTGCTGTCTCAAAAAGCTGATTATTTGCTAACTATAAAAGGCAGAATATTCTGCTTTTCGAAAGGCAGAATGTTCTGCTTTCTCGAAAGGCAGAATGTTCTGCTATTTATAAAAGGCAGAATATTCAGCTTTCTCGAAAGGCAGAATGTTCTGCTTTCTCGAAAAGCAGAATATTCTGCTATCTATAAAGAAGGCTATCTTCCGAGGCAGAATACTTTGATATGTACAAAAGCCTGATTATTCTGCTTTCTCCAAAGGCAGATTTTTCTGCAGATTTGTAAATCCACTCCTGAAGGACTTGGTGGAATCACATGTCATTGAATCCATTGCAGTTTGCTGGACATCAATGTGCTAGAAGGCTACCATCAGTGATATTTGATTGATCTGCTATTTCGTAAATAAACATATATTAGACACCAGTGTACTATAATCTTACACTAAATACTCCTGTGTAAGATAACTCCGGTATATTGCATGTTATAGTGTTGATCTATTAAGCTATGGTATTAAATATCAGATTGTCGCATAACGCTTACGTTTGTGTTTATTGAAGCGGCCTTGAAGTAAGTTAACATTTATAGCCAATTTATTCGCTACCCATAAAAATAGCATATAATCCTGCTTCGCATTAAGGTGGCGCAATATTCTGCTACCTATATTTCTGCTACCAATAAAGATATTCAGGGCGGACTCAAATTATCATAAGTAAAACAAAGCAAATTGGTAATGAACACGAATTTATCATTAAACAAATAAACAACGAGAGATAAGAGGGTACTGAGAGCTTTATTACTGTTGTTGTATTGATAATTTGTAACTGAACTGTGTAACTTCATATTGATGTCTTACATTTCGTTTCGGTAAGACATTAAGAAAATGAAAAGTTTTTGCATTGGTTAAAATGCTAAGACATATATGTGTGTCTCACAGTGATGAGTATACTATGTAACATTACATTAATAATTATTTTTATCCACATTGTACATTCTTGCTTTTCGTTTTGGTAAGATTATATAATGCTGCATTCATCTCTATGTGATATTATTTTTACGAAATAATTACATATGTATCACTCATGACTGTAAATATGCATTCATCATGTGAATTTGTTACTTTGCACTTGTATACTTAAGTAAAATCATATGCCAAATGTTAATATGTAAAATCACTGAAAAGTAGAAATAAAGAGTATATAACTAAATAAGCGCAGCGCGCCAGAACATATATATAATATAGAAATGCACTTATATAATATAAGCTATATATCAAACCAGTGATGCGCAAATAATGACATAATTATGATCATTTAGTACATGTAATTAAAACAAGCAGGTGAAAAATATATGCAGTTGCATAACATTCTAAAAAACATGTGACCCTCCGATAACAATTATATACATGTAAACATAAATACTAACAATTATATACATGTAAACATAAATACTAACAATTATATACATGTAAACATAAATACTAACAATTATATACATGTAAACATAAATACTAACAATTATATTTATGTAAACATTTTTACAAAATATCGTCAAAAGCTAGTAAACATTGTACAAGGGTTGTTCAAATTGGAATGCAAGTAGGGCTGTGTATCGATTTGGTATTTGTATCGAAACAAAATGATCGATATTCGATATATCATTTGATATTTTCTTTTGACATTAAAATATCTAAATACTGTAAATAGGCATTTGCGTATTTTCAACATGTATTTAACTTGCATAACACAATCAAGTCAGGCCTGAGATGTGATAATCTATTTTCACATGTGATTAAATAAAGATATATATATGTGTTGCAAGAGTCGTTATGAGTTGTTTGCTTGCAGATTATTGTTTGTAAATTAGGTTCAATTGGACTTAAGCTGCGTCGACGACCTGACCATGTTGATACGTAACAAATAGACTACGAAAAAACTTCACTGAAAAATGGGAATTGTGTAGATTTACATGTGTATTTTTGTTGATCGATTTTTTGACCGACACGATGTTTCGATCGACCGCAAAATACACCGGTATTCGATTTATATCGGGAACCGGTACGCAGCCCTAAATGCGAGTGATGCTATATCTTTCATACATCAACGAATTCTTAAAAAATAGTGAGCTGAATATCAAAGATCATTGTATTAGCTTTAAATCGATACCCCACATTTTAAAATCCGTTCAGTATAGCTGTAACAATAGGTCAATTTACACTGTCTACTCGTGTATACTAATGCTTAAATGATTGGAAAAATGACGCTTATTTCTGACCAAATTCGGGTCCTTTTAATATTCGTTATTTTCACAATGCGGGAGCAAATGCAATATTTAAAATAACTTGTATGGTGAAATGGTGTCATGCAATGTCTTATTCATCAACTACTTGATAGTTTAAGAAATTTAAAAGCGGTGTAATTTTATTTGGAAATGAACACCATGTACGCCATCAAACCACCGCAACATACTACAAAAGGGTTTCGAAAATCTAATAAATTTAGGAAAGTTTTGGACTATTTACAAATAGGCAAGTTGCTCAATGTATTGGCACATCATTAGGAGCTATTCATACAATTACCAAGCATTTTACAAAAATCAGGACGATATGTATAGTTGGGGTACCCCATCTGCTTTGAGACGCCAACACATATGCCCTTACAAACTCTCCAAAAATAGTTGAAACCAGTTTCTAGATAAAAAAAAGTTGACCATTTGCAAATTTAACGACCATAAACAAGACACGGTTTCATTTTGTCACCCATGCGACCGATCCATAAACAAATATGGGCCAGCAAAGACAGAACAAAAGTATGCATTGCAAAACGCATCATGGACGCCAGCAGAAATGTACACCTGTTTTCATAAACCAAGTTTCTACCATTACAATGGATGTATAAAACGGACAATGGGTAAATGCCAAGCTTTACAAATGTAAATTCCTTTAGAAATTTAAGAAATACTTCGACAATCGCTGCCAAGCCACATGTTTGAAGGATGACATGCTATTGCAGTCATTAACGTGGCTGTTTGAGAAGCGTGAAGGTTCCTCAGCTTTCCAACGATCCTTGTCAAGCATTGTTCTTTATTTGTTTAAAACGACTCTTAAATTGCATTGTCGGAAAAAATATCAGGCACGTTAAGATCTCGGTTTGGCTCATGTCCAGTATATGCAAGGTGTACCTAGGAATGTTAACAAAATCACATTTTAACAAGACTGCGTTCAATAAACGCTTATGCCCCCTGTGGAAGCCTTGTCCATAAATAAGTCTAAGTCCAAAATTAGGTCAAGGTGAAGGTAAAAATGGGGTCAGGTGATATATGTGTGTGGAGAGTGTTCATATACAACATCCATGCAAGTTTGGAAGCTTTGTAGCAAGCCATAAAGATGCTAGAAGAAACGGTCAATTTGGGTTAACCAGGACGGACGGACGGACGAACGAACAGACGAACGAACGGACGGACGAACGGACGGACAGGTGAATCACTATCCCTCCACATCTATCGATACGGGGGCATAAAAATGAACTAACTGAATGAAACTTCGCATATAATCGGAGATGAATACTGCAATGGGATCAAATGCTTGTTTCATTTGAATCTATCCAGGATACATCTTAATGAGCTTGATTGCATTCCCATTTGAACATCACTCGTATACAGGAGTAAACATAATGATAAAAAAGAGCATAAGGGTGGGAAAATATTGTAAAAGATAGTGTGCAAGCGCTAGCACTTACACTATATATAAATGGCGTAGTTGGAGAAAATTTCCAAGAACCCCACAGGCAGGTCACGTGTCAGTCAGCGAGGGAACCGTAAGGGGCGAAGTCGTTTAATTGTAGTGTCTACACAATGATGTTCTAAGATACGACATAGTGGCATAGGCTATGACCCAAGATGAGCCAATAAGGACACTGACTTAGATGTTGTTGATATGATCATTGTTACAAAGTTTTGATGTGGTTAGCCCATAATTGTGACTGCTATTGACTACACATGTGTCTCTATGATTTGACCAAATTACCAAGTCTTTAGTGACTCCAGGTTTTCTAGAGGTGTTAATTGTGATCAAGTTTCTTTAACATTAGGCCTAAATTGTAACCTCTTGTGACTACACAAGGTTTTTCTAAGATTTAACCTAGTGACTTCGTTTTTTACCCCAGGTGTCCAAATATCGAACTTGTCCAAGATTTTGTTAATATGATCATTGTGACTAAGTTTCATTTACATTAAGCCAAAGGTGTGACCTCTTGTGACTGCATAAGGTTTTTCTCAGATTTGGCCTAGTGACCTACTTTTTTCCCTAGATGACCCAATACTTGACCTAGATTTTGTTAAATTATGTGGAATTTGTTACTTCTACTGTCTACACAAGCAAACTGTGGAAGGACGGACGAACGAAGATTGATAAAAAAACTCACCCGGACGCTTTGTAATAGGAGAGCGAAAAACAAATAATATAATTTATAATCACGCCACGTAACAATAAAATCTTAATTATTTCCAAGCGAACTCCATTGTAAGTACAGCACTGTTATCATTGTAAGACTAAATATAGATGTCAATAAGACAAGGATGCTATTGATGCCACCCTTTAGTGTAACATAGTTCTCAATTAGTGGATTGGACTCTTCTTTTCTTGACTTTTACATTGACCTGAAATAAAAGTATGTAAACATCTTAATATATATGAATTGTCTGAAGGACCTTATAAGAAGTTTCACTCCATGAAACTAAAATCCTTATTAAATTTGCTGTAATACAAGATGCCAATTATGCCAATACAGTCCCTCAATCATATTTCATTATAAAAATTACTTACAACCTCATGAGACTCATGCATATTTGAAATCTGCATCTCAATGTGCTCCTTATGAGCATATTATCATGAAACTCAGAAGTAGTAATGTTGACCAAATTGAAGTTTAAAAAGTTTGTTTTCCATAAGTAAAGAGTAATTTTCAGACAGTTTTTGCTTGTTTTCTTAAAATATTTATTTTGTACTTCTTACGATCTTCTAATTATCTGAAGTTTCGCACACACAGCGGACACGTTTAAACATTGGATGTGCATATGCATCATCAAATTAACACGTCACTGTAAAATTGCGAGTAATACAGATTTCCCTGAGTGGTTTGATGCAAATATAAATTAATAAGTACTTTCAGTGTATCTATTGCCATAGCAACGATCATTTTTATCAAATTGAAGCAATTAGTAATTTCTGTCATCCAGACATTGATCTTTATCCATGCATCACCAACGTATCATTGACATTTTTAGGTTTTAACTAGGTCCAGTTAAAGTGCAGTAGTTTCACTATTTTCGTATCCATAGCAACAACAAATTCACCAGAATGCAAAATTTAATAATCTCCTTTAAATTAGCTCTGACATATGGAGCACATCTCAAAACTCTAACTAGGAAATTCCTGAAGTAAACCAGAATCAAGATTGTTAACTATTTTCACTATAGCAACCGCTATTAATATCATAGACTTAATTTATCTCCTTAGTGGTCCCTTACCCACATACCATGTTTAAAAAACATTTGAACTGTTACGATAGGATCCAGATGTTTGACAAACAGACATACAAATACCAAACTTATTGTCCCATCCGGATGAAACTGGTAGGAATCATAAATCAAGCCTTTATCAGAAACATTTGTACTGAAAGCTATATATATATACAAACCTTGTGGTTGTCCAACTCTTTGTCGATAATTTCCAGTAGATGCGGCTTAAGCAGGTCTGCTTTTGCAGTATATGTATCTCTGGGTAACTTCTTTAGCGATGGAAGCCGCCAAAACGCTTCGAAAGAAGCATATTCTGTCAGAGCTTGATGAGAGGTTTGTAGGTGTTTAACTTCATCTATGAACATCTGCCACCACCAGAACTGACGATCTGACAGATGATACTTATATTTAAATACATTATCAAGCAGCAATTTGCAGTCCACTTTGTCAAAATGTTCTGGCACAAGGACATCAGGAGAACCTTTTGGGATGCCAGTCAATGTTGGATAACCACAAGTCTCCCAATCTACCCTACACGACGATTTGGTTTGCATTGCTATTTCCCCATCTATTCTAATGAATCGAAAATGTAGAGGTTTAGAATGATGGGAAAGAACATTCAAGTAAGGCATTAGCCAACTCCTAATGTCGAACAACCCCCTTGTTTGCCGCCCATTAGGAATTAGCTTTAGCAGTGCTGGAATTGTCTCTGCGTCATTGCGCCTCAATGTATCTGCAATTCCAGCGAATGCAGCATCCACGTCCTCGTGTGTATGTCCCACCATGAGAAAGGATATATTGACCTGCAAATTACAAGTACATGAATATTTGCGTTAATCTATTGAAATATTGATTAAGGTACGCATCAACCTGTCTAGAAATTAGCACAACTATTTAGTAACATTGATTAATTCTATTTTAAGAAGCTGTATAATGACTATTTCCATCTTGGGTTCTTACATGATATTAATTATACCTTTAACAAGACACGTGTAATATGTTTTCATGCAAAATACATTTGTGTTGTATCTATTGTATTGTACAAGCGCGCCAATTTTCGAATAAGTATGATAAATTGGTCGGTCACAATACCATCTCACAAAAAGATATGCTCAGGAAAAGTCCAACAAAGTTTAAACTGGTAGAGCAATAACAGCTGCGCATTCCACAGCACGCTCCAGTATTTGCTGTGCCACGCTTTGATAGTATAATCAAGGAAATATACACTTAGTTGCTTAATAAATTAAGGTGACAGAGTATAATTTTTAGTGAGATTGAGCATGTTTCTTTCAAAAGCATTTTATTCCCAAAATTGAAATGTGTTGGATACAGTAAGCAAAGTATTATGATGCACTGTATTTACCGTTTAAGTTAAACAAACAAATATATATCAATAAAGTGAATTTATCAAAGCATGACAGCACTTTCATTGCAAATCTTGCTTGTTCACAAACAAAGTCAAAATAACATTAAGAGTCAAAGTTTGTTGTCAGAGACATAGTCAATAGTATAAGGAACAAACTCTTACAAAGAAATAAGTATGAAACATATCAATTTTGTTATGAACTTGTATCATGCAAAACTTCAATTACCTTGCAGACCGAAAGTAGAACTACGACAAAGTTTCTTAAATATCTTTTAAAGAATACATTTTTCAGTCAAAAACTAAATAATAGTTTATTCCCTGGAGTTATAATCTTAGGATGGTATGCGTTTTGGCTCGTGAAATTTGCCAATTTGTGTGTTTATGAACGAGTACTGAAAGGCACATACATTCGTTGAAACACTTTATTTTATAAGGGTGGCCCTTTTTAACATGTTGTATGTGTTATGTTACATTGAAAGTGTCCATACAATACACGTATGTCTGCTTGAGCCCTTTTATTTTCCAAACATTCTGAATTATTGTTTACAACCCTTTTCCACTTTTGATCTCACTCAACCCCTTTTTACCAGACATAAAATAGAAAGATGCGAATGTTGTATTTCATGGGGTAAAATAAATCAAGTTCAAAGTTTGTTAAATTAATGATATTTACAGACTATTTCAAACAGCATAACAATACGGGGTGCACCTCAACTGCTGATTTTTAAAAGGTGGTTATGAGTTGGTACAAGAAGTTTAACTTAGATTTTTGTAAAGAAAAGCAGCACAATTTTAGCAAAACGCTTGATAGAGTTACCTACTCCTGTGTAGAGGCATGAGTCATGATAGTGAGCAAGTAGGCTGGAGCAAAGTATCAAAGCAATATATTAATGAGCTTTGAACATATCAGACATTGTACCTAACTTTGTCATTAGCATCATACCAATGCTAACACTTTGGTGATTACAATGCCCACTAATTCTTCAAAATTTTGAGCTAAAACGTATCTACTAATAGCGACATAATTTTTGACAAAGGTCTTTGTACGCCCATATTTAAACATGGTAGAAGTTATAATTATGAACTGATACTGTGTTGATGTATATTATATAACTCCTCCTGTTTGGTGTTAAGATTATGCATATAATTGAGTAATGACCAATTAACTGTTTTAACCTAAGTAAATTGCATTGATGGTTAAATTTAGAACTTACCTCAGCAAATATTTCCAACCGCACCAATAGTTCCAAGAAAGCAAGTACATATTTGTTCTTGTTCTCCCGTGCACAATTATCTGCTTGCAGATATAGAACAGTTGGCAGCATACCGAGCTGAAAAGTACCAGGCTTTGTTAACGTGGACTAAATACCAACTCTTTTCTGTTTTACTGCTTTTAAGATGTGAGTTTCCACTGACTGCGTGTGAGATAATTGCTTGGCATGGTCTCAGCTGAATGACCTAGTTTCAGCAATGAAAAAAGCCGAATACCATTTAAAACAAGAATCTGTCACATTGTTTGTCGACATCATGGATGTAGTGTGACATTTGACATTGATAAAGTGTTGCCGCCTGGCACCAAGCGACGTTGTCATTAGACATTTCGATCCACGTTCATTTATACTGCGGTCAATAGTCACGAGTAATAGTGAATCATTTTGAAACAGATTCATACTCTGAAAAGTTTTGTAAACTTACAATGTTGAATAAAATTAACAGTACTTCAGATATTTTTCGTACCTATGCATACTCAACAATGCATTCCTGTATTAATTTTTAGAAACATTAACTATAATAGATAATCGTTAAAAAATTGACAGTTAATGTGCTAAATACCTTTACTTCTGTGTCAGCAATAGCCCGCAATATGGTGTTCATAACCATATTCGAGTCGTGTTTATACTCATTCAGGTCCACATATGATGTAAATGTTCCCAAACCATGGTTGATAACTCCTTGTATGTGTGTTCTGAGGAAACTATTTGGATCAACTCCCTGGCATATGTTAAAGAATACTTTACTAAAACAGTATATAGTGAATAATTATTTTTCTCTAAACAATGACGTTAACACGCCAATTAGATATTTCAAAACTGCCTTGTGTGTACTAACTTGTGCTTTGTGATTGAGATACTCCAGGTTTGATAAAAGACACTACTTAATTTTCCCGAGTAACTTGATTTACCTGAGAGGGTCAAAAGCCAAAGTGGTGCGACTGCCACCAGCGCTGAGTGTAGCGGATAACTTTTGACTCAATGATTGGGGGTTATATGTACAGTTGGCAGAGCGGACACGTGTCTGGAAGTTACTTATATTAGCAGCCGCTTTAGGCTAATGTTTCAGCTAGTAACGAAGATGCCGAGAAGAGTCAATCTAACACTTGGAATAAATATGTCCAAACATTGGCTTTTTGAATCCACATTGTTTACTTTTGAACGCATTAGGAGATTTGGCAGTAAAATGTAACTTGTGGCGGAATTCATATCGAAAACTATTTTTTACCCAAGTGGAACAAAGTATTTATGGGGCTGTTTTACATTTTTCGTAAAAATGACTGGTCGCAAACACTGCAAGTATGTGTATATGTGTGAAATTATTTAGGCCTTTCAGTCAAGCACTTATGTCCCATGAGATCCAGTGTTTTTCCTGGGACAGCAAGTAGAAGAAAAAGAGGTGGAATACAAGGAATCCGGTTTCGTTACCCTAGCTCTGTCCGAATAGACTCTTGTGTGAGAAACACTAACAAGTGTTGTTGAAATGAAGAAGAGCGTTAAACATTCGACCACTGTGTCAAAAAAGTTTAATGACAGTAGAAGAAGTTTGTTCCACAAAATTATACACACAATGGCACACAGTTGGCAATTTTGATTATACCGGAGACAAAAAAATGTGTCACACAGTACAATACACACTAAACTGATCAACTTTCTAAACATTAATAAAATTGAAAAAGATTGAGTTGTTCCTTCAACAAAACGCTAACAATCCGGCGGAGTGACAAAATGATTCTGGTATACCCCATTCAAACTAAACTATATAATTAAAATATATTCTTAATGATATTCAAGCTGCTATTAAAAGAACAAAAGCATTTATCAATAGTTGAATATTTTCCATGATAAATCCAATTGTCTTTCTTCGTAACTGATCAAATTTTGATCGAAACTCCGTATTTGCAATTCGTGTTATTTAAATGCAACATTAGCACATAAAAACAACTTCTGTTTTATCTATTTTATCCGTACATTCAAATGGAATGTGCCCACCATCAAAAACTGGTATTGCAAATGTGCATTAATACCTTTAATAGTCTTCCTGTGAAGTGTGGTAAGTTTGTTTTGCTCTGGTCCATCCCATCAATAATTATGCTCATGTACCGTCTTGGATTAGTCTTCGCCGCATCTCGTTTCTGGTAATACAGTTGCCTTTCGTTCCTAAAAACAAGCACACATTTTCTCTTAATATGATTTTATAATAAATAGCAATGAAACTAAACTACAATATATTGAAACTACAATATGAAACTGTAAACATTGCTTTATGTCTATTATCATGATACATAAATTATACTCTAGTAAATATATTAAACCAATTTTCAAGACACTTAATTGCATATTATGACTCCCTTGTTCCGTATAATATTTATATGCTTATAAATAATGCCTCGTATCAGTTCATTAAAAGGTATTATCATAAGACATGTTTTCAGTGTTCAACAATATCAAAGTGTATAAAATTAAGCATGAAAATCTCAAACTTTAGAGATAAAATTAGCTCGATAGGCTGGTAGCTTTCAAATTGGGAAAACTATACGCACGATAATTTGACAATAACAAATCAATTTTCAAGACACTTAATTGCATATTATGACTCCCTTGTTCCATATAATATTTATATGCTTATAAATAAAACCTTGTATCAGTTCATTAAAAGGTATCAGTGTTCAACAATATCAAATATCATAAACCAGTCCCGATATTTCCATGACAATTAACTGGGAAGCGCTGTGCTTGTGCAGCTGCAGTTACCTGCTGTTTAGAACCTGCTGTTTAGATCCATGGTCTCAATATTGCCTAGCGCTAACTGAAATTTCGGACAGTTATGATTTCTTCGGTAAACAAACTATTGCAATGCGACAAAGACCGATGTTATCCGCAAGGAAAAATGGAAGTAGTCTGGTTCACGACATTCTTACAAAATGCATCTTTATTTTGGATTATTTTTTTGAAATTGTAAACCATCAAGAACAGGTCACGTGCTCCTCCATGGACTTTTTACTTTATGCTATCCAATATACCTGCTCGCTCAAGGCTTACAGATATCAACTTGAAATAGTGTTTAAGTTATAGTTAGAACATAATAAGTTAAATTTAATGATTAAAAAGGGCGGAGTGAACGAAGCGAAGCGAGACATTTTTAGTCATTAAAATTTACTTAATATGTTCTGACTGTCTTAGAATATAATATCTAGGTTTCCGTTACATAGACGTAGCTAAGAATCGACTTTTTTATATGCTATATTTAGCAAACTGAGACACTAGCACATTTAGGCCAAGTTATATGAACTAGGCTATTTTAATTTTAGGAAAATGTATTGGCTCATTTAGTTTGCTCTCAATTATTTGCGGAAAAGCCTAATCTTAGCTAAGATATATCTATGAAATGGGCACCTGCATTTTATTCAACGATAGATTTTTTTAGAAATCAGTTCCTACACATGAGTTCACATCTGTTAACAGCATAATGTTAAGAGCATAATTTTAATGATTCAATTTTCATTTAATCGCCAACATTTTTATTGGATAATAATAGAGGAAGTTTCGTCACGTAAAAATTCAACATACATGTAGTTATAGACATTTTAGTTGCATTTCTTAACAGTTAACAGTCCGTGTGATTGCAAACACGGATTTTAGGGGGTTCGTTTCGTTTTCAACTTTGTTTTTGTATTGGTCATTGTGAAGTATTTTTTTTGTGCTCCATAGTTGTGTGTTCTTTTTGTGCTTTTTGTGCTAAGCTGTTTCTGTTGAGTGCTGCTTTCCCTGCCCTAAGTACTGTTTACTGTTTACTGTTTAAATTGTTTTAAAAGCGTTCAGACAGCAAAGTATGCATTTAAAAGGTTAACTTATTAAAAGACCATATGATGCTTTAAAAATGTAATATTTTATGACCTAAAACGAACAAAAAAACTTTGCATCTTGCAATAGTTTTTAGACTGTTTCCCTTAATTAGCAAACAGGGTCAAATACTCAAAATAATTCTACTAACTCATTATGTGAGTGTGAGTATAACTTACATCTGTCTCTCATTATGGACTGAAACTTTCTTCTTTAGTGTTGCTCTCAATTCGTGATTTCTTGTTTGCTGTAATTCTCTCTCAAAATGGACACATGATGCACACTTGGTAAAAGAGTTCGTCTGCAAAAGTAGGGCATGGAAAACTAGTATATAGTTTATTTGCTAGGTATTGTTAAGCCAATCTCAGTTTAAACTTTATTTTTGTATTCTAACAAAACCAGATGCTTTGTCTATAAACACACAGAGGAAATCAAGATGACATGAAACACAGATACAGCTTTATATTTTCTTGGCTTGACCTGGTATTGAAATTTCATAGTTATTATTATTATTTACATACGGCAAGACAATGAAGCAGACAGGCATGTTAGGTTTTAAGTAATCATAAAGAAACTCTAAACATTAAGTATTCCTCTGCCTTGGCATTATATGAATCATATGGTTTATGTGAGAAAAGCTAATAGCATGCACGTTTTGGTGAAAACATACCTGTTTTATTTTGAGGTGCTTTTTACTTTGCCAAACTTGGTAGAACAGGGAACGGCTTATGGAGTACTCGAACCTGCATGTATGCTCATCGACGTACATGTTGTACACATCAATCTTTTTAGTTTTATATGGCAGCATTAAATCACCATTGTCGGGCATTCTATCTGCGTGGTAGAAGGCATACTGATCAAGCCAACTACCAGCCTTTTGTCTGCCTTCGGTACAATACCGGACACACTTCTGACCCACTGATATTGCACCATTGTTAACCTTTTTGATGTATTTGTAGAAAAAATTCTTATCTATCATATATAGCTTTCTAAAGCAGCTGCCACATACATAGTTTGACCCTTCTATCAAGAATAATTCCTCAGTACCACGCTCCGTCACTTTGTCAATAAACCAGTTGACCCTGTTCTCCCAAGACTTGGACCAGTACTTGTCTCTCATCCGCGACACTTCCTTCTCCCTAATTTGTTTGAGACATCCCTTCTTACATCTTGATAGCAATACCAAGTTGCAGGTATGAACTGCCTTTGCATGCAACTTCGATGTTTTACATTTTCTTGGATCAGGCAGATGTGCATGTGAAAGGGATTCTTGAAAACTAGCATTGTTTGATTCGTCTACTGTCTCCTGTAAGCAGTAATAAAAAATGTATTAGTTATCTATATACGAAAAGCAAAAATGTTTTCTTGCTTGAAAATCAGCAGCAATATGAGTACTTGTATTTTGGCAGGAGAAAGATTAAAGGCTCAGAAAGAACACACAAAAAGGCAACCATATGAGTGACACACAAAAACTCAACCGTGTGACTTTGTGACAGGTGAACTCTAAATGAAAACTACAAAAAACAAACCTTAACAGCTATGATATTGGACTATGATAAGTATAGTTTAGGTATTGACAAAATACATGAAAACACAAAGTTGATAACTATTAAGTAACGTTTCTTCAATACACTATGTCCTTTTATGCCAGATTTTCCCCAAATTCTGCTGGTGAAGTTAACTGTACAGCCTATTAGCACCTCAGCTTGATATCTAATTATTGTCTAATTCTTATCATAACTGGCCACTTTTCCTTCATGGTTTGTTATTCATAAATGAAGTCCAGGTGTTACATGTACTATCAAATATGTCCAATCTTCATAATTCTGCTACACTATGTCCTTTTATGCCAGATTTTCCCCAAATTCTGCTGGTGAAGATAACTGTACAGCCTATTGAATACCTTTGTATACCAACATAATCTCTCCTAATACTATGCCCATCTGAACATTTTTGTTTAAATTTATTAAGTCTGATTTGTAGGTCGTATAAGATATAACTTCAACAAAAATGTCACGAAAAAACAATTGAAAGAATCTACATGTCGCATTAATTAATATATGACTGAACATAAATAAGCTTGCATGTCTGACTAATAATAATGCGACTTGTCGATGTGGGCTATCTGCAAGCATCATATGACCTCCTGTGTGGATATATTTTAAGTTGATGTGAATGGCCACAAGCATGATAGAATGTTTGCATAACGATATCAGTTTAGACTAATGAAATTACATACTATGTACAAACAACAAGAGCATACAAACCTTGTCCATGCACATGATGTCGCTGGTTTGCTTTCGAGGCGTAGATGTAACAACTGGCACTAAATGTTCCTAAAATGTAATGTTTATAGGT
Source organism: Spisula solida (assembly GCA_947247005.1). Taxonomy (NCBI): domain Eukaryota; kingdom Metazoa; phylum Mollusca; class Bivalvia; order Venerida; family Mactridae; genus Spisula; species Spisula solida. Next base: position 45,462,631 of record OX365948.1, on the reverse strand, counting down.
GAATATTGACCTCAAGGATGGTGGATTTTACTATGTAGACTTTATAGTGCCTTCAAAGGGTTATTAACACATCTTGTATGTCAGGTAAACTAGGCAAACCCTCCATATAGAATTACTGTTTTCCAGGGAGAGTTTTTAACGACCCTGGCTGTGTGTAAGGGGCTATAACTAACAAAGAAAACGTATTGACATGTAGTGTCGTTTTGTTCATTTTTTGGCATCATTATTGACTCAGTCAGGATGGAAAGAAACATGACAATGCCAATGAAACCATTATCAAATATTAAAAGACTGTTACAAATAACTGTACTACCTACAAGTGCCTCTAGTAGAGAATTTTCCAACTTCCCTCAGTTATATCCCTGCAGGTTATCAATTAACATGTCATAAAATCTGACTAGCACTTGCATAAATCAACCGCAGTCCTGAATTTACACCAGATGCTGATTAGCTATTTACTCACCACAGTTCTACCAGGAGGTCGGATATTTCTATTTCCCCTAGGATTTCTAATCGTTGGCTAATTATTGCCATAAAATCAGAATGAAACGGCATGTCATAGAGTTACATATTGCTTCTTTAGATTGGCTTTTAATCGCTCTATCAGATAACAAGCACTCTTCTCCAGGTGAATTAAAATGGACATTAGGGCCAGATTTGTGTTTATGGGGTTCTCTCTATGCTGTATGAGAAGCACACACACTTTTGGTTTTACAGTGAAAATGTATTTTGAATGAAATGCACAAGTAAAGGAATAGCAAGTAGAAAGTTAAATAAAGTACTCAGTACATGAACCACACTACCTATTTGCTCACCACCACAAGAGAGGGGCCGTTATCTGATTTCACACATCATAAACACATGGCTGTTAATTATGTCTAGAGAAATGGAGAAAACTGGCTGAAAGTAGGGATAGATCAAAGAATACGGGATAATTTTTGTGTATGATCTTTGGAAAAGATGTAGGACTGTTTAGTAATTTCACAGGAATTTGAAATTCTATCCATAAAATATCACAGCAGTCGATCTAATCAAAATCGCTCTATACGTATATATAATACTGAAGGAACGCAACGCACTTTCGTCTTCAAAAATGGAATTCTGTAGCCAGTGCTAACAAAATACAAGCGATCAAGTTAATCATTTGACGAAGACTATTTAAATGTACCTCATGCAATCGAAAATATTCACTTTCGCCTGATAATATAAGACATATTCCTTATTTCCTTTACAAAATGTCAATATCTAGTACATTGTCGGTGCCATTCTGTGTCGTCACTAAACGACGCCCACATGCTAATATTGAATACATTTCAGGGGATAGGGTGGACGAGCAAGATTTGCAATGCAAGTGTGCATATAGACTGATTTTGATTAGATCGACTGCTATGATATTTAAATGGATTGAATTTCAAATTCCTGTGGTAATTTCAACTACACTCACCATTAAATCAAAGTCAAACGTGTCACAATCAAACGAGTGCAGCTGTAATATAAAAAAAAACAGTGAAAACACGATAAATCGTAAATAAACAATAGCAGCGCAGTATTCACAATATCGACATTACAGGTAACAAACCACCAAATGCCTACGCGGACTCAAGTAGTCCTTTTAAAAACTTTGATTTGGCTGGAAATGGTGATATGTGTTGACAAATCAGCATTATAATCATGTAATTGGGTTTAAATGCTTTGTACACATGTATGTGATGTAGTGAAACTGTTTTATTTAGAAAATGTTGATATTCTGGCTTAAATATGAAAGCGAAAGTAGGGTTGTGGCTAACGGACTTCGAATCAGTCCGCGCGTGTGAGAAAATCTGTTCACCGCGTTTGACGAACCAAATGTTTCTTATATGATACGCAACCCCCTGATTTTTTTTTCATTTTCTTGAGGCTATATGCTATTTCTATTGATTGATGGATTTTGAGAGGTCCCCATGAACAAAAGTTTGACATTTTTTGGGTCAGCAATTTGTCACTTTACATTGAGTTAAAGAACAAATCTATTTGGTGGTTTGTTACCTACAGAGTAAACCCGTTTTCTGGGATTACGGAATTAATTGAGCGATAATATGCGAGATATTCTGAATATACGTGGTGGCTGCATAAAGAGTACTTAGCAACCAAGTACCAAAATCGCGGTTATTTTAGCCAAATGATAACAAATGGATTACCTCAAGAAGCCTTCCGGGCGAAACATTGTGTGGTCGAATGAATATACATTAAATGTTATTCGTGTTTGGTGGTTAATATATTCTTTTTTTGATATAGCCAAATGATAAGAATTTGTAAAAAGTCTTAGATCTACTTAAACACAATGACTTCATTATTTAACGACCTCGCTGACAATATGTTCGCCTAAATAATATGTTTAACTTGCAAAATGCGCATATTTTATCATCATCGGTATTGAGCTACGGAAGCGGCAGTGTAGAATAAAATGCAATATTTCAAATATAAAGCATTTCTTAGGATAATTCTTGCTAAAGTTTAGAAACAAAGATGTTTAATGATAATGTGCAATAATTGTGTTATATGATTTCATATTTAAACGTTTAAAAAAGAATAATCACATACACTCCCGCTATATTATCCCCTGACCGTAAAATTCGTGTTCCGAAAAAACGGGCTGTACCGTGTAATGTCGATATCGAGAATGGCCATCGTATAAATCTCGTATCCAACGCTGTGCAAGCTATGATTTTTACCCTTCTAAATGCTAAATAACGGGAACGTCCTTGTTTTGAGTAAAACATGAATACTTGAATCAAATAATTGCGTGAGCAGAGAGTGCAATGCATGGTCCCTAGCATACACTATAGATACACCACAATCATTCGGCGGAACTGTACTTTCAGTAATGAAATTATCCAGGTAAAAATTCACCAATCAGAATAGACACAATTATTTGTCACAGTATCCTATATAGGCGTCCTTATGGCAGTTGGCTAAGCTACTTCAGATGTAAATTCGATATTTATGCTTGGGTTCGAATCCCACCAATTTCGAATATTTTTTTGATTTTGCTAAATATAACATGTGAGCCTATTATAAATATGTTACTATTTCCTTTATAATTTGATATGCTTCATACATTCACACTGTTGAACAGCAACGTAGGTTTATTGTTTATTTATGTCTCATCCACATTTACGATTATACATTATTATATACAAACAAATAAAATATACACTAGAATTATAAGAGACTAGTAACATATGTATAACTATTTTACAACAAGTGTTTCAGGGGATTGTAATGTTCCTGATAGCATTTAGCTATTTGCATTTAAACTGTGACACTCAGACCCGTAAAGGGATTGTTCAAGACCAAAGACGGTATGTTTGTTATTATACTGTATTCATATACAGACTCATACAGACACAGTAACTCAACTGTTAATAATACATGCATACATTATATACAGATAGGCTGGGCTACCTATTCACTGACCACTACAGGGATCAGAAAAATGATGCCAATGTCAAATAAAAAGACCAATGCACTAACCTCTAGACCACTACCGTATCATAATTAATACTTATGATGTAACATTGTGAAAATGTTTACTAATTACCTTAGACACTTCAGTGTGTGAATCCCGGCTTACAGATCGACTTGCCACCGAAGCTGACTCTGGCTCATCAATGTGACTGCTTACCTCATTGCTGTTCTGAATAGATATTAACATTATTTAGCACATCTCATTAAATTCCGACACTAACATTAATTTGCTCCATTTCTTTACGCTGTTAGAGATAAGACTACACATCGTAAGGCACACGAGGTCACGTAGCATCGAGTATCTCACTGCACTTTCAGATTTGTGAAAGCAGCGATATGATTGGACGAGGTAAAATTCACATCCTCATGACCCCACACGGATATATCAGCGTAAGTAGTGAAACGTAATAAGGGTCTGATTTTAATGAGATTGCATAATTATGGAGCTGTAGTCCGAATAATTTGGTGATTAATTTACACTGCAGTGTTGGATGTAAATAACTATAGTTTGGTGTTCTTTTGGTAACTCGATTTAACACTGTAACAAATGATTTTTACGTATACAAAATGCACTTGAAGTGCTGCAGCTAGGATTTGAAAAGGGCAGGGTGCAACTTTGTGAAAAGGGCACTTTGGGGGAGGGTTCGGGAGGGGGTGCCCCCCGCCCGTCTGAGGGGGGATTGGGGGTCCTCCCCCAAGAAATTTTTGAAGTTTTAGTGTCTGCTTATGGCATCTCCTGTGTTTCCTGACAGAAATTGTGGTGTTTCTCTAGTAAGCAAATAAATACCTTTTCATGTCGCCCTATTACGTGATAAATAAACTTTTAGAAGTCTTCTAAAAGTTTATTTATCACGTAATAGGGCGACACAAAGATCTAGTTTCAGCTGCAATTTTATCACAATGGTTCTAACGTTTCGGTACCCTGCATGAGGCTGTTACATTTCTTTCAGTAGTAAATTTATTCTATATTTATTGAGTGTTGAGAGTTGTCCTTGTTGTGTGTAGTCTGTCCCTTGCTCGACATTTGTTTGGCAGTATGAAGCGACAGGCTGTCGAAGTGGGATGTCATGTTTTTGCAGCTGTTCAGTATTTTCTGCTCTGCTGTTTCCGATCAGTGCTTCATTCCATGTCCGAGTATTAATACATTTATACTTGTTAAAAATGCTATCAAAAATGTTTTAAAATGTAACTTTTCAGAAGCATGGACATAGTACTCCTTTGAACAAGCGCGAATGATAATGATTATACACGTACATGTAAAATTTTGTCATGTCCTTTCCTATCTACACTGACTGCAAAAAGAAACGCCTATGTTACATTTTCTCTATACGGTTCATTTGTTCATTTGTTCATTTGGTCAGACCAAGGACGTATAATAGATACTATTCTTCCCAGGTCAGACTGACGTTTTCCGCCTGTACTGCACTTGCGCACCAAATCTCAATTTACGCTAGTGAATCTTGTGTATCCGAATGATTGCGTAAATGGTGATGTGTACACGATGCCTTGGTATGCAAAAAATATAGTTATTAAAAAGCATTTGATAGTATTTCACCTTTATCCTAAAATGAGATATCTGCGAATATACACTCATTCACACAGTGATCAGACCCAAAAATCTCTACAGTTCCACAGCATGACTCGATATAACTAATGAGGCCATGTAATTGATAGGCAATAAAACTCATCACGTAACTAATCACAATGATCCCCATATGATAAGAAATCAGCACTTGTATGTGGGTGCTGTATGTGTGATTTATAAGTGTTAATCTGGATTTTATAGCTTGTCTGCCACGAGACAAGTCTGCCACGAAACAAGATATTCTTTCCGCTACCATAGCGTACTTATGCAGACTCGCCGAGATGGCCATTTCGGCCTTCCGTAGTTTTCGAACTAAATGCCCAAATTCGGGAATTTTGCTGTCATGGGTACACAGGCATCACAGACTAGAGGATATTACGGGCCCAGGGTCGTGCACAGGTTTTTGGGCCCGTTAGACCCCTTTAAAGAGGGCTTTGAACGTAGATTTTACAAAACTGAAATTACTGGTCCTACCCGCCATTGCGGTACGATTCCCTGTGGAATTGCATTATCATTTAGCGCCGAAACGTTTTTATTTTTCCATAGCAGGAATATAAGGCTAGACAAAGAGTCAGGAACAATGCCCTAAAGGGGCCAAAAAGTAGGCCTGTCAAGCTAAAAAAAAAAAACATTTCGCGCAAGGGTCACCGTCACCTCGTCATTTCCGGTGACCTTTAGTCGAAATATTGACATTTTTTTCTACTTTCGGTTTAGGCAAGGTGTGTAGCATCCGGATGTATCGAGTTTTATCAGTGCTGCAAGTCAATAGTGTCTCAGGGACGGGGTATAGGGACCATATGAATTTCTCATAACCCCCCAAAAAATCGTGGTAGCGGAAAGGATATTCAACGCGCGCATTTATAACCATGTCCACTTGTTCAGTTCACTTGAGTTTTCTAAGCCTACAAAGATACATACTCGGATGTAATACGCGTGTTCAGCAGACGAAACAGCTTCCGATCAAGAACCGTGACTTTAGGTGAATGCTTGGTCTCAATGGGTATGGTAATTGATTAAATAAAAAAACACCATTTCAATATTATTTACTATATAATGTTTATGATCATAGTTTGAATAAGTGGTCTGTTTTCAATGTTTTTATACGTATACTCGTATCAGTGAATTTTTCTACGCATCAAGAAGGCTACATATCGCTGCCTTAGAATTAGAAGGCCTTAACATATAAGACTCATGCATATTTGAAATCTACATCTCAAGGCGCTTCTAATGAGCCTATTTTCATGAAAATCGAAGTGGTCGTGTTGACCAAACTGAAGTTTAAAAAGCTTGTTTTTCCATAAGTAAAGAGGAGATTTCAGACCTTTTTTGTTTTCTCAAAATAATGATTTCGTATTTACGACCTTCTTATTCTAAGCCAGCCATTTAATCCATTTTAGTTTGTAATAAAATGTTGACTTGTTATTTTCCCTGAAGCCTACAAGCGCACTCACCCTTAGTCAAACGCGTGGGATTTTCAATACAGGCTGTGTGTGACTTTATCTGGTGTTTGTAGAAACACTGATTGGTCAAATAGTGCAATTAAGGGGTTTATAGTGCTGTTACCAGTACATAAAATAAAAGCTTCCATAATTACCTGTATATGTTCAGTGTGTGGATTGTGTAGATTTGTCTCGAAAGGCAACTGTTCCTCATCAATTTCATAGACTCCTTCGTCATTTTCGATCTGTAACTAGCAGGTAATGTAAATCAAATTAAACCACCGTTTTCAGGAATCTTTTTAAAAAAACCAGAGCGTATACATGTATTAACACGGAAATCGGTCGTGTTTTTGTTGTCGCTGAACACAGCTAGGGATATATAGTCCAGTTAGGATATTGTGACAGTGACGTTACAGTTTATGTGTACGCAAAGTCGCAACCATTGTCTGAACAGGTTGAGCTAGAGAAGTTTAGTATGTTAGTTTAGCATTGAAATTATAGTTGTTTGTACAGTATAAGCCTTTCTTATTGGCTGTACATCGTTATAATGGACCCGACCGCTGCGTCACTGGATTTTTATCCTGACTGGACTATACTATCAGTAGATGAACCATGAGTATTGAGCCGTGACGGGGGTTTACACTGTTTATGAATATGCATGTCCCTGGTTTGGATGCCTTTAAAATGCGTGATATATGGTTTTGTATGAGCTGATAATGTCAGTATCGCTGGCTCAATCGGTAGACAGCTTGACTTTCAGACTGAGACACGCGGGTTTAAGCCCTGATAACTGCGCAATTTTTCTCCTACAATTTTTGTTTCTTTGTTGTCAAGAATATGAAGACATTGTTTAAAAGCAGGTCTATTTAAAAGCCTTTTTTTTAAATAATTATTTTGACTTTTCAACATGTTTCGCAGCTTTTTTATTTAATTTTTTCCTCGGACTCAGTATTAATTTATCTTTTACTGAATTCAACACTGTAACTCGTGTCAAAGAGTTTCTAACTCTCGTAGTGTGTTGGTTGAAAACTCATCTGTATTTTAGTCGGATGAAGCATTTGAATACGTTATAGTGGGTGCTTGAAGACCGTTTATTGCATTATATAACGCCAGTTTTAACTACATGTAGTAGAAACAATTACATGTATATAATTACACGCTGTAAAATGAGAAACAAAATCGCTCATTATTAAGTACTTTGGTATTGGTTGTGTACGGCCTTTGTGCGCCATATCATGGTCGCACTATAAAAATATCACATCTAGCACATCTGATAAATCCATGAATGTGGATTATTCAAAAATAATCTGCCTTTTTCATTGCATTGGGCGCACTGCACTTATGAACAACAATCAACAACGAAAATGCATTTGAACGTCAAGTTATGATAGTCAACAAATCTAGTATCATATACAAGCATATGCTCTTCTGCCAGCTATAACATGAGGATAAATATTGTGAAAAATAACTTACCGTTTCTCCCCCACTTAAACTAACTGGACAAACCGACGTCACCACATCGTAGTGATTATTGTTGGTGTGGTTTAAGTATATACAACCCTTCACTGCCAGTATTTTATGAATAGGTTTAAATGTAATCCACTTATTATTTTCTCCGTACTTGGTGAAAACACATATGTTTAACGAAAACAAACTCGCTGCGGCATGTAACTCAACATCGGTCCCCCATGTGCGATCTTTGGCCATGTTTGAAGTCAATACATATTGTGCACTTGGTGATATCTGTTTCCCGTACTTGTTATCGATCATATACGATACAACTAAACACCTGAAGTACTTATGTTGACTTTCATCTCCATGAATTGCACGAGATAATGCACGAAACAAACAATTTCCGTCCCCTTGTATTGTATGAATAGCACATGGTGATCCAAGTGATGGTGAACCAGTAATATCATCCTTTTCAAAACACGATATTCCAATAGCGTCACAACATTTGAGTCTTTCAGAATATGTCAACGGTTGAAACCCTTCCATGTTTTAGAGAAACGCATCTATATCGTGATGCTGTCACATGAACATTGATTCAAAACATCTTTACTTATATATAATTATAACCATGTGTTAAAATTCGTGCACATACTCTCAACACTCTCTTCATAACACTGTGACGTTTGGCTCAGAACAGAACGATCTGTCCATTACAAGCGACATGCATAGCTAAGAATGGCGCCAAAGACAATGACCAATCAAAGACAGAACACCCCTTGCTTCTTGTGGATAGATTGGCTCTAAGAACCTTGTATCACGAGGGGTCAACCATAACTCCACAGAGACAGCACTTTGCTGATAACACTAGGCAATAAACTCAATCGTAAGAGTATGTACGTTTCATATTATTAGTCTAAAGATATATATACATTAAAAATACACCATATTTAATCAAAACAAACAAATATTCTATCTATTTTATACTTATCTGGTGTCAAAACTAGTACTATTTATTAAATTCTTTAAAAAAAATTACAGACAGTTTAGTGTAAAATTATTCCCTGTAGGGCGCTGTTTATATCAGTCATAGTGTGAGTGCTTACCAGTGACTGATATAGATTTTGTTTTACTGATAGATCTCCATATATCTCATCAGTATAAATATTTAGGTATATATTTGACCTTGGTATGTCAAATTGGGGAATTTAAACGTAATCTATATAAACTGTACTGGTAAAAGTACATTAACATGCACAACCTATTTATTTAGTTATAGTATACACGCATTATTTTTGTTGACATAGACGTTTTTTAAAATACAGCTTTAACTAAATAAAACTGTCGCGTTTACTGTGCACGTAAGTGTTTTACGGGTAAATGTAGTGATTTGGAATCATGCGTATAGACAGAATAACATTTTAAGGCTGGTATACGACTTTGTTGCATTAAATTCAAATAAGTTATATGAAGGTGTGTTTATTCACCTGTTATAATTTTATTCATACAGAAAGTAATTATTAGATACTGTATAGATCTGTATACACTTTTCATAATATGCTAGATTCGGTTATTTATTAACAGAATGTAAGAAAAATAATTGGACATTTCATTATCAAATACTTGACAAATGTGATGCATAGCCATTTATTAAAAAGGTTAAACATATGTTGCTAACAAAATGCATCAGCATCAATTAAAACATCATATTATGTGTTTGTGCGGGACTACTTCTAAGCAATTTTTAATATGGCGGTCTATGGTAGACCAGATACATTATAAAAGTTGTTAGTTTATGACCAAGATGATAAAGATTTTATTGTTTTCGGACCTGATGTTCTACTTTCTCGTCACTATTTGAATAGTTTGTTATAATACACAACGGCAAGAGATACATTTTACTAAGTCAAAAGTGTAAACTCCTACTACATATTCATTTTCAAAGTACTATAAATTCTCTGAAAAAGTCTGAATCAGTAAAAGTTCAATCACTGTGCTCTGGTTAGCATTTAAATTGGTGCCATGGGAGTTACTGGCTGGATGCTAGGTCAGTTAATTGCTGAGACCAGTAAGATGATCATTGAAATTACATGCCATAGGAGATCAAAGCAACCCAACTCTGAGTCGTCGACTGTAGGCTGATGTCTGGGGTTTCGAGGCGGGCATTTTATGGCCAATCATACAGTTGACCATTCAATGACCAGACGATCTACTCACTAGTACCACCCATTGTATCAATTTACAACGTCTTCTCTGTGAGAGAAAGGCGAGTCAAGCATTTTACCTCTAGGAATTGTATGCGTAATAACATATAAACATCTAAATTTGAGAAAACGAACACTAGTCTAGTAAAAATAATTGATGGTTCGTCGTATTTAACTTAATTCCAAGAATGAATAGTCAAACTTAACACTTTCTATATGTTATTATATTGTGATCGTTTGTAAAGTTGACGCATAATAATATATCCCTATCACACAGAAGTCGTAATGAGCCATAATCAGTGTAGCGATACCACATGACTTTAGGCTACAGTTACAAGAAAAAAACATTGGAAAATAAAATAGCCATACGTATTATATTTCATTCATCGATTTCTGTGAAATATACGCCATGCTAATGGGACGCTTTTCATGAAATATAAAAAAAATCAGCATCTTTACAGATGTTTCCATTACCCCGTGAATCCGCGGAACATGTAAGTTTCACAGGATAATGGAAACATCGGTAAAGCAATTTGAGGCGCACTACTATATATTCAAAATGCTTCATGTACTAAAGTTAATAACTGGTCACTGTCTTTCACATGCTCTAAACACGGCGTCGGAATAAACCGGACTGTCGTTATCTAGAATGAAAATTCAAGGCATATTCATACATATATACGGAGTATATATTCTAGAGAATCTGCCTGTATGCGTTACTTTTTTTGCTCTTTATAAATGACCTTCCGTTATATCTTAATTCAACAGAAATCGATATGTACGCAGATGACACGACTCTTTATACACATGGTAAATCAATAGATAATATCGAACGTTCACTACAAAGTAACCTCGACAAAGTTTTAAAATGGTGTAAATTAAACAAAATGAATCTCAATCCTCAGAAAACAACATGTATGTTATTAGGCTCAGTCAATTCAATTAACAAAACGAGAAATCTTAATATATCAACAAATAACCAAACCGTGTCATGCGTAACAACACAAAATGTTCTAGGAATCTTGGTTGACAATAATCTCAAATGGGAACAACAAATAACTAGCGTACATAACAAACTAAATTCAAAACTCTTTTGAGAAGAATTAAACAATTTTTAAACTCTGATATGAGATTGATGTTTTATAACGCATACTTATTACCATTATTTTATTACGGTGTTGTTTTATGGCACTCATCTTCGATGAAATGTTTAAACAAAATAATCAACATCCAAAAGAGGGCAGTGCGAATAATATCTGACAAATCATATGATAATGATGCAAATATTTTATTTCAAGAACATAATCTAATGCCATTTTTGTTTTGCTGTAAATATCATGTTGCTGTGCTGGTACATAAAACGTTAACTAACTTGTCCCCTATATATATATGTCTAATATATTCTACAGTTTTCAACAAATAAGGTGTATTCTTTGCGATCTGTAACGCATAATAACATAGTACATCCTGTTTGTAAATCATACTTTACTAAATTAACTTTCCAGTATAAAGCTGTGACAATATGGAACGCTTTGCCCAGTCAAGTTAAAAACACAACGTCAGAGGAAATGTTTAAATCTATATTAAAATCATACTTATCCGCAAATCTAACAAAGCTAAATTAAAAACACTCGGGTTATTGCTGTTTACCTATATATAGTAACTAAGCGTTATTTTTATAAATGTTGTAATGTAATATGACATATTTTGTTATCCATCGTTTGTTATCAGTATATATAGTAACACATTTGCATTGAAATAAATGTATTATGCGCCCTTTTAAATTATCATCAGCTTTTGACCTGCCTCACGCAGGGCTTTTATCAGTGATAATAGCACTTGGAAGACGTACACGCGCAACGTTACGTCATTTGCATCTCAAAAGTTGTCGGCGCCGTGTGTAACGTAGGCCTACTTGAATCACGTGCAAACCAGATAGATAGATTTGGACTTGCAGGAAAGCAGATTTCTAAATTGAATCAATCCTTGATCAGATGGATCTATATCTACACCTATTTTCTAAAATTTAGACATTAAATCCGTGTTTACTAGATTTAGACAGATCTACGCGAATAGATCCAAGTTTGACAATTTTTAAATTGTCTATCAATTACGGAACATGTTATGTCTTGTAGATGATTTCTTAAGTGAGTGGTTTTAATGAAAACACAACATAAATAGTATACAGAACAGTGAATGGCTGAGCAGTGCCATTGAGGGATAATCGCCCCGGTAGATTATAATTGCCCTCGGGCTAGCGCCCTCGGGCAATTATCAACCTACCCGGGCGATTATCACTCAATGGCACTGCTCAGCCATGTAATTATTCTATAAATAAAACTTAATATGATACATTTTGCTGTCTACAATTATCAAAGGTAGTGTGTATTTCACATTTTGCAAGTCATAAGTCACTAAGTCATAAGTCATAAGCCATAAGCCATAAGTTACGAGTTACAAGTTACAAGTTACAAGTCACAAGTCACAAATCGAAATCTTAATTGACATGCAGAAATAAACCAGACGTTATTACCATATTAGTGCGTTACTATACGAATAAATGAAGCATTAGCCATACATGTCAAAATTAATAGAGCAACATAAACATGAAATTATACTAGAGTGGCTCAGCATAACAATACCGACTAACCACATTCTTACGTATTATAAAAATATTTTAAATCATGGAATATGCTGTGAATTGGTGAAATTCTGTTTGGAATTAAACACACGCCTTTCCAACATCTCAAAATCAATTGGAGTACATGTAAATCATCAAGGTTTTGGTGTTGTTCTCTAACATGGTACATGTTCTTAGGGATCCTATATTATAAACAGTAACCATGTGGAGACGTACATCTGAAATACTGTACTTAGATATGGAATTTAACAAATACGTTTTTACGATTCGATTAGTGAAACAGAATACTTTTCTTTATCAGTTTTATTGTTTTACTTCTTTTAGATAGGTAATGTGTATAGGATAGACAATGAGTATCACTGGTTATAAGATTTAGACGGCGAGATTCAGCGCGCATCTAATCCACGGTACAAATCCCGATACAGCGCTTTTCAGTTCCGTGAGAGAATTGTTCTGTTTTCATATGGCTCTGACGGAACTGTCAATACTTTTTTTATATAGATCTAATGAGAAGAAAAATGAGCATAAAATATCTTTAAAATGAAGTTGTTCGAAGGCCATAAGGTACAAAACGTTCCGTATGTGATTCCATCGCAACAAAATTTCAAATTGTCTTCAATTTAGTACCATACTGTGAAATCGTCAAAACAAAACATCCTATAAATTTGTATTTTTAAAATGGAAGTCCAGTCAATATCAATCTTTGTTTGTTGTTTTGAAAAGCGACATACACAGTGTGGACATACCACATGGTTAGTGACGCAGTTTTGACTATAACGCAAGAACACATACGTTTGTAACTTTTGTGTTGAAATTATGCCCTGTTCGGCTTAAAATTCCCTGTTAAAGGTTAGGTACAACCTCAAGTGCACTGACAAATTGTTCGATAAAAAACATCCTTGTTCACCATCATGAACCCAACCCTTACACAGCAGTAGGTAACTCTTCAAACATTCATTCCAAATTATTTGTCCTTTTCTACTTAGATATCCATGTTAAAGTTTAGGTAAAACCTCAAATATTGTCAAAGTCTATTGAATATTGTTTTGATACTTTGCATTCTTATTCACCGTCATGAAAACACGGGAGTAGGTGACTCTATCCTGCATTTTGTTGTTTATGCCTTTTTTCGAATTATAAAAATTAATGTCAAAGTTTCGGTACAATCTATATTCGAAGACTATTGACATAGTGCTTTGATCCCTTTTCACCACCATGACCCCATCCTTTACACATGAGTAGGTACTTCTTTTTTGACCATGCTACTGTGAATAGTGAGCAGAACATATATTTTATAAACTTGTAAAACATGTACATCGTTATAACATATTAACAAACATATTATATATATACAAAACGTACATAATTCAAGACTACACAATTACATAAATACACATGTCAATTTCCTGAGGATGAGCATAATATAATAAAAAAAATACATTCAATTATGACTACAATATATTGTTACCTATTAATTAAGTTATTTCTACGATTGAAAGAAACTTTAATGAATTTACTCAATTTGGAAACAGTATTTTCACACTTTAAAATTAGTTTAAACATACTTTGTATTTATATAAATTCACCGGAGATCAATAAAATATGGACATTTGCAAAGGCAGTGTAGTTCATTGCCTATATCATTAGTATCACAATAAATACAAATACGTTCGTTCCTTGGTATCATAGCTCCATAAGTACCTGTTTGAACTCTTAAGGAATGTGACGAATCTCTAAAACGAGCAAGACAATGTCTCAAATCATCATAATTTTTTTATAATAATATAGCAACTTTGGAAGTTTAGTTTGTTTCGTATTTTCATACACTTTAATTCAGTATTAACGTTGTAATTGTACGTGTTTCAATTTATGTTGTATTTTCAATAATTCTGATGTGACTCTGTGATTATACATATACATGCATTATTACTGTTGCGATTGACCATGTTATGTTTAAATTGGTATTGTAAATAATCTCAGTACAAAAAATGTAATGTAATTGTAATGTAATGGACGTTTTCTACATACAATTGGGATATAGATAAAAAAACAGATACTCATCTAAACGTGTATTATTCCATAATAACAAATCACAAGTTAGTTCGTGGAATGAATTCATATCCATGAACAAAAATGTGATTTTAATGAAACATCTATACAAATGGTCCATAGTGTGTAATGTCAAAACATCAGAATGAAAAATGGAGGGTTTTTGTTAAAAATGTAATTTTCAAAATAAACGGCTTGTTCACGTAGTGAGACAAATAACCTGGTTACATACATCATCAGACAGCCGTCCCATAGTACCAATTGACTATATTTGAAAGATAACCCTTTATTTAACAGTGGCCGTTGACACCGATCGAGGCAGGGAAGAACAATATATCTGAACAATGGTTGTATACGGTAATACCTGGTAGAACCCCTCTCGTTACGGATGATACATAATTATATTGGTTTCTTCACGGCCTAGGTCTGTGAAGTTGCAGTTACCCAGTATTTGTCGAACAATGCCAAATACACTAATTACTTAAGTAAATCATAATTGAAATTATGTTGAAGTCAGTTTTTTTTTGTTTACGAAAAGTAATATTCAAACCAGAAACCAGGATTTCACCGTTCCTTTGGACCTACCTGAGGTTATGAAGAAGATATACTAAATAAGCCGATGTAGCTGTTCTGTTATAAAAACCTTCACAAAAGAGCTTGGATGGCATCATGCGTATTAATTAATCGGAACGATCCATATTGCTGCTATGTTACTGGAATAAACTACATCTAAATCTAGACCTATATACTATATCAATTAAAGTCCGTGGAAATACCCGAAAGAAGAATTTAAACACGACTTTTTGCAGGTTGTATGTAGTAAAGATATAGCTCCACCCGGTCGAAGCTATTTCCTGGTCTAGTTAAACGGCATTCATGCGGTGGACGAAAAACTTCGTTTCTGAAAACTTTGAAAGTGCCAAACTAGTTTTGTGTAATTTCTAATCCTTCTTTTAATAGTTATAAATAGTAAATTGGTATCGATCCTACCCCAAACAAATCAGTTTATATGTAATATTGAAACCAGATAGACTAAACAACAAATATTACAATAATATAGGTATGATAATGCAAAATATTTACGTTAAAACAGGTACGCGCTATTTCCAGTCGACGGATGTTATGGTATCTGAAGGTGTTATACATCCAAAAGCAAATATATATAACAAAACGTTTATCTCAATTGAAAGATAATAATAATAATTATGGTTAGAACTTTCCTTGAGATCTTGTGTATCCATTTGTTTTATTAAAACGTATTTATTCAATGTTTTTGCGAACGTACATCTTAAATATGATATTCTCACAACAATGTACATGTTTTAATTGTTGTTGATGTTGATTATGTAAAGTGTTGTTGTTACTTGCTGTTATAAATTAATGCCAATATAATTTTATGTAATATATTTAAATATGTTTATGAGACTCACAGGGAAGACTGGATATACCCAACTGTGTTGCCTCTTTAAATATAGTCTTAATAATTATTATTATGTGGGGGGACGGCTATCTAGAGGTAGGGCGCGTGGTTCGGGATCGAGAGGTTCCGGGTTATAAGTTCCCGTCTTATTTCTCAGAGCAAGAATAACCCTCATGCTCCATTTGACTTTAGGTGTGAATTGGTACCTGTGAGGGCTGTGCCTATGCATGTTCGATATTCCTGGGCGGTGCAGATCTATGTTGGCTGCACACCCAACAGGATAAATAGTCTCCCAAGGAAGACTCGAACGCAGGTCTCCTTAGTTAGCCCAATGACCATGGAGAAGTTAAAATATCAAAGGGTGGCTGAACGGCTAAACTGTTGAAAACAGCATTCGAAAATTTGTAACTTAACTTTTTCTTCTTCTTATTATTATTATCTTTCTGATAACAAAAGCTGGTCGGACCCCCACTTAAATAAATATTACCGGATCCGCGCATAAACCTTGATTGACAAATTAATATTATAATTAAAACAGTAGCACGCGTGTACATTCTTTTCATCAGAAAGATTACAGGTTTTGCAAAACTAAAATCGATTTCAGGAACAAATTGAATCGGATCCGAGTAACCAGTTGATCGTGACTGCGCTAGTTGAAATATCTGATATTACATAAATATCAGATGCCTGCCTGCGTGACATTGATATTGTCAACCCAAGGGCAGAATGTCACCCTGAGGCGAAGCCGAGGGTGACATTCTGTTTCGGGGGTTGACAATATCAATGTAACGCAGGCAGGCATCTGATATTTATTTTATTATGCCGAACAATATTATAAGTCAAAGTAAAATGTTCACAGCCATGATTGTGATAGTTATAAACAGTAGACTGTGCTTTTATATATTGTTGTGTTTATTCCACATTCTATTTTTTAGTAAATCTTGTATATTTTATCAGTCAATTAATTAAAATTGACGCAGTTACTTGCCCCTTGCATGACAATCAAAATGTCCAGTCGATCACGTGTCTTTTAGGTTTGACAGTCAATATTAATACAAAAAAGTGCTTAAAAAGGATTGCGACATTTAGCGTTGATGTTGCTATATCAACGTCAGTCCAATTTATTGCGACATTTAGCGTCACAGATGCAACATTTAGCGCCAGGGGGTGCGACATTTAGCGTCGGTTGCGACATTTAGCGTCAGCCTTGCGACATTTAACGTCAAGTGCGACATTAAGCGTCGATGCGACATTTAACGTTGCTACAACCGTCCACTATATACAGGGATAGAATGATTTTTACAAAGAAATTACTCATGCAGACTGGTAGCACGTGAATCTCGTGTTTGTACAAGTAAGGGCAATACCAAACCATCAAATGCAAGAACGACGTGTTTTTGTATTCACTATGTGTAGAAACAACTCTTGATCGGTTATGCAAAATGTTATGTCGATAAGTACTGAACTTTTCCCACAACATCAAAAACACTACCCTAAAACCACTTACGTTTCTTCTTGCACTGAGTTTAGTTGTACTACTCATAGACTGTAAAGTCTGGTTATTGGAAAATAAACTGTAAACTGTAAATAATAGCATTGAATTAGCAGATTTTTTATTGTACCATGCTTGCAAAAACCAATCGAGGCAACTTTGTTTAAACAAATTAAAAAGTTATTTTCATTTACACTCAATGGATCTTCAAATACATATTAATTAAATCCATGATCACATAACAACTGTCTAACATTAGACACCCAGTTTCTCTTTCCATTGATACAATCTACATGTGACACATTATATACATTTTTTATAATATTATTATCTGTATTGATTACTTTAAACCAATATTTAACAAGAAATATCGCGGACAAATTTTGCACGAACCAACAATTCGATTCTTCGTCTGCTTCCATTTTTCCTTTTATGTAATTATTTATAAATGTGATACATGTACATGCATACCTTTTGTTGTCGTACCCACAATTTTCTAGTGATCTTCTACATGATTGAAGTTTCAGAAGGTTAATAATTATTGACGCGATATATACGTTGTGTGTCGAGTAACATCTCTCTCACAGTATGATTTGTTCATGTTATATAATGTGTAGGCAGATTTATAAGAATTAAAACATTACTCGTATACTACATTTGATTTATGTGACAATAATAATTAAAAACAATGATAAATAAATATTACACAAACGTATTGTTGCTTCACATTTTATTTCCGATTTAAAAATAATAAAAAATATATAGATATGGAGGGGTTTGAACTTGTATCTGCATTGGCTAAACATTAGTATTTCCCATAGCTAAACCACTGAGCTATATTATTGGATGACTTTTGTGAGAGATGGTCACTTTTATTCATCAAATCAATTGGAATTAATGTAAAGGTAATCCCTTTTCCAATATCACTATAATTATATTGTATACCTATTATGTTACAAGGATTCTGATTGGCTTAGACGGTCTGCACGAGAGGTCTATAATTTTTAATATACACCTCCCGAAACCGAGGCTTGGGTGGACATAACTTCCTTCTGACGTGAGGTTATTTCCTGCGACATAACGTTCCAAACAACGTAACGTTATTTCCCGTATTATTTGGCCTACAGCTGCTCATACATAGTTATAGGTTCTAACCTAGCCATTAAAGATAAATGCCGTTAATAAATACGTGAATACTCTCTCATACATATACATAAGGAGAGCATTGTTAGCTAGAACGTTTGAAGAGTCGTCTTTTGTTTCTATTACATACACTTTCCTGAAGAGAGACTGAAGTTGTTATAATTTAAAAAGAGTCAATAGGGTTTATTTCCTTGACTTTGGCATGGTATACAATATAACGGTTGTCGACTTATGTTTCGATGAATATGATGTTTTGTTGACCTTCAAAAAGTGGTATTAACCTCTGACTTCGTCATTGGTCAATATCACTTTTTTAAGGTCAACAAAACACCATATTCACCTCAACATAAGTCAATAACAGTATAATATTTATACCTGGTCTCCCTGTTTACATTCAGTAGCACAGGTCCCAATACCGCGTTGGCGTTATACAGTCATATGGGCTTGTATACATTTGGTAATGTTGTATCAAAGCACTAACGGAATGTGTACGCTTAAATAAATTCTTACTCAATCTTTAAAATCTACACATTGGAGACGGAAACGAGTTGTAGGAGTGTGCTGCCTGAATGAACAACCCTTTGCCAGATTGTTATATGGAATTTTTTAAACACAAGTTTAGTTTACTGATAAAACCATCTTGCAACCTCTATTATGGGTGGCTATAAACGAGTAGCTTTAATCCATGCGACTTATATCAAAAGGTTTTTGCATTTTATATTTTACAGAACTAAATTATTATAAATATATAATTTTATCATGTAAATGCAGGGTATAAATGCAACATTTGTATTTGCAACTACAACAAAAAAAACCACTACTAATTCTGGAGAACCAGATGGTGCTATTATAATTGTGAAACCCAAACAGAACAATTAACGGGATGCCAAGTACGGTTGTATATGCCTGTATAAATACAAACAGTTATCTGACTGACAGACTTTCTCTGGAAGATGGCGAAATATCCCTATGTACCGTAATCGTACTCGTAGTTATCAGAAATACAGCCGTGTAAATTGCTTAAATGTGCATCAAATGGCCAATTTTATGTTCAGAGAATTTGTTTAACCTCACATAAGAAGTGATTGTAATGACGGCGTTGATTAATTAACAACACACTGTTGAACTATGAACAACAAACAGAAACTGTCATGGAATTGGAATTCACCAAGGTGCAAAAAGTATTGTTCAGTGGGTCTTAGTTTCATTTGTACTGCCAACACCGAAACTGTGTTAAAACTTCTTCTTCTTCAGAGATAAACCAATCGAAATATATATACATATATAATCGTTGTTTTGTGATTTATACAATGGACTTTACCAGTACAGATATGGAAATTATTAAAAAAAAGAAATTGGGTAAGTACATCTACATTAAAACATAAACTTAGCAATTCTTAATTGTTGGTATTACTTTCGGTAACAAATGAACTAGAAATTTATTAAGAACAACTGAAAATAAAATATGTTTTTAAAATCATAGTTTAGTTCGTGCATTTATGTACATGATTGTTTTAAACTCAGATAACCGTGTCATTGATAAAGAGTTAACACTATTGTTTTATAAGATTTATGTTATCTTAGAATGATGCTTGTAATTTTGTACTAAAGTGGTCAAATTTTCAAGGTATCAGCATCAAGAATTCGCTAAAATGATTACATTCATTCACAACATTGTTAGAACTACCTCCAAACCCGAAGGAATAGAAACATTTTATGACGGTTTAAACTCGATAGGCATAAAATGAATACGAACGACATAAAATATGCTTCGTTCGAAAGCAAACTGAATCATTTTGATTATTAGAAAGAGACAGTTAGTGTGTTTACCACAAAAATATATGTAAATATGCATTAGATATTTTTCTTGTTCAAACACATTAATTTTAAAAAGCCCAACGCCTGTTAACATGACAGTAACTGTCTTTTTCTTCCACATGCACCCAACAGAATAAACGTGTAACACAAACATATACATGTATACCGGTACATGTATTTATTTTATCATTATTGTACATATTTTTAGTTTCTTAAGTTATTGATTCTGGAGAAGTCATGATTATGTTTATAATTATGGTAGATCATATTGATCTGATCTTGTATATATATTGGCCGTAGGCGTATAGACCCAAATAAACAGGAAATGGACTGGTAGATGCGACCGGGTGATGTGACTCTATGATCTAGACAACTTGCTGTGAAATGACCATTACGTTAACAGATCACATGATATGTAATGTACTCTTTGAGAATTATAAACGCTTGACAAATTAGACGGGTGAGCGACCTAAAATCTGATATGCACGGGATGTCTTTTTCAGCAACACATGTACAAGTCCACATAAGCAACTTGGTTGCCCCAAGTAAATACCGTGCTGTCAGGCAACTAGACGAATCTCATGTGAAAACACTAAAAGCTGAGTTTTGTGACACCTTCAACCAATCGTCCACAATACTGGTTGGGTTAGTGCCATGTGAAATCGAAAACAACCTAAATGAACTTGCAAAAGAAAAAGGACCAAAAGTGGAAGTGCTGGGGGGTAACCACACCCGAGCGGCACTGCAGTCGATGTCTAGATACTCTGAGAGTTTCGTGTACATGGACATTTATGTCTCCTTAACTAATGACCAGGCCGTGAAACTTGGACTCATGCATAATAGAGCGCACGAGTTTTCACTCAAAACAAGTTTTACGGACCTGGTTGTGTTATTTCGCGAGAAGAAAGAAGAAACAGAACTTCAAAGTGACTCAAATACACCAAGGCGACAGGCAAGACAGTGGCGATCGAAGCTTTGTAGTATCTTAGGATTAACTGTGAGTATTTATTGGTGGACATAATTAAAAATCGTTATTCATCATGTACAATGACCGATATTTGCATTATTTCCATAAACATTTTTAATGTAATATATAATACAGGATTTAAAGGGAAAATATTTAAAGGCTTAATAAAAAAAACTTGCAATTTATAACACGTGTAGTTGGTATTGGTAATGCTGTGTGCTGTACTCTTATTTCAAACAAATAAATTGTTACTGTTTACAAAAATCATTTGGTGGGGTCAACCTGCTATGGCAGTATACTAAGGCCTACGTTTGATACTTTTATTTGTGTTCAATAATGCGTTAATATGGGTGTTGTTCTTTACATTTGTGTTCGATATCATGCACAACTATTTATTGACACTATCAATGTCAAAAATCCCTAATGAGTATATATCAGTGAAAACTATTTATGTTTGCAATATTGAAAGATAAAGATGTTCTATGTAAAACTCGAAGACATATTTAAAAACAACCTTATTTATAAATGTTCAGACTCAGGATAAAAGAAAGGCGGGAAAATTTGGTATATTCCACAAATATGGATTAATCCTATGTGCACGATTTATCAGTCATGTTTTGAGTACAATACTGTCCTTATTTGTTCAATTAAGTGATTTGTAAAACCAATTTTGAAAACGTTGACCAAACCGATTTAAGTTGTTATATACCACGTTAGCCTGGGCGCACTATAGCCGCTTCTCATAAGGGATGAATGTTATAAACGTATAGTTCGCCGGAGATAACTCTAGACTTATCAATGAACAAAGCATGCATAATATACACAATGCAGGGTTGATTGACCGCTTGTTATCAGTGTATATTCAAAGAGTATATCATGTGAAAGTGAATATGCACAAGATTGAACACAAATTGGAAATGCATTTAATTGCATTGTTTTTGCAATCAAAGACTATCGTTGATGTTATCATTGGCGGACTGTAGCGTGTCGTAAGAGCATTGTAAAACTCGACATATTATTATTATTAAGTCCTAACTCGTTTATTATAGGCGAGAACATTTGACCTGTCGCTAATTAATCCTCGTATATGTTCATTATAGTACAGTAAGAATGTTAAGATTAGTTAAAATAACAACTCTGATTGGACAACGGATACAAAGGGCAGTTAAAAAACAATCACTTTATATTACGACCCCCCCCCCCCCCCCCCCCCCTATGTCATTAAACATTATTAAAATAGCAACTTTCCGAAAGGACAGCTAGAGGGTATACCATGACAATTGTATTGTGAACTGAATCGACAATACAGTATCGGTTAAAACCCGCTTTCCGAAAAAAAATGTGCGACGTTATTCTACATTGCCGCTTCCGTAGCTCGATATCGATGGCGAGAAAATATACGCATTTTTCAAGTTAAACATTGATCTATTTTATTTAGGCAAAAATATTATCAGTGATGTCGTAAAATTGTGTTGTCATTTTGTTATAGTCAAAGGTAACTGCACCATTAATAAAGAGTAAACAAAACAAAACATTTTTTTGTAAAATTTGTAATATCTTAGATAGTTTTGTTTCCTCTTTATTAATGATACAGTTACTTGTGGTTAAAGTGAGACTTTTTACAAATTATTATCATTTGGCCAAAATAATCGCGATTGTACCTGGCAGCGACCGCCCTGACTAATATTCGGAATACCTCGCACCTTGCTGCTCAATTAATTTCGTAATCCCGGTAAACGGGTTTTAACCTGTAATGTCGATATGGTGAATTCATTTTTACATGTTCTTTTATTTTTTCATTATTGATTTTTAATGAAAACATCCAGTTTCGGGATGGTTCCGCCATTTTTGCTAAATTGTTCCTACTTAATTGGAACAATTTCGTATAGTCACGAACCGACCAAACCATGTCCAACGGTGATTCGATCGGTTCGATACCGTCAGGTAAACCGTAACCAGTTTGGTCCTGTTTGTTAAGAAAAAGTGCCTAGTTTATAAAACCGTCAATAAACAAAAACCACTTCGTCGCCGATAAATTCACCCTTACATTATATTAGATTAGGTCCGGCATAGTAAACTCCCACAGAAGAGGTCAGCTAAGGTTTTGGTAGCTATTTGAATTATCTTGTACAGGCATTACAACAGTTGCCTAATCATTTTATCCATGCAGCAGACCAGATGCTTTCACTAGAGAAAAATGTTTAGAAATCCAACCGAACCCAGTTCAACGCTGTAACAGTGTTGTAAAACTCCACCCTCTAGCCATGTTGGCTAAATGACCATCCAATCAGCGATATTTTTTGTTTCATTTGATTGGTTTGTTTTAAAAGAAATCACAAATCATCCAAACTTGTCTTCTTCTAAAAGCTAAGCTGTAATTAATTTTGTCACCTACTTGTTAAAGTTGATGTTTTTGTTAACGATTGATGATGTATATCAACAGAAACGACAACTGAAGAATGGATATCAAACTCATCTTCATTTAGCAGGACTGTCTACAGATGAATGGAATGCTCTCAAAGAAGTAGCACTGTCTTTTCAATTGGTGAGAACATGTTAGCACGTTATTTTCTAAGAGTGTGTGTTTCAAACGACTCAGTTGCTCAAAGTAGATGGAAAGCGTATATATATACATGTAAAATCGGTGTGTTTTCGGTGTTAATGCATGAATTAAACATAATTTAATTTACAACATAAGGCGCTCTGTTGTAACAGAACTAATTTTCGAAAATACTCGAAATACTCGAAAATTTTATATGATCTTTGATTTAATTTAATTTAACATTGTGACTCATAATACTAGTATATTTTTTCGGTGCATAATACATCAATGCTGTATAGTATGCAAAATGATAATATAATGTTCTTTCAACAGCAGTGCATATTTTTAGTTACTTCAATTACAGTTAATTATTGCTTAAACATGTGTTTGTTTCCCTTTCACTTTTTAGAATAAGATAAAGGGTCAGAAGAAAACAGATAAGATGTCCCAATATGTGTTTGGTGATTTTAAAAAAGGGACTGGGAGAGCAGAGGAACGGCTGAAGATCTTGAATGATCTTTCAGCCGGTCTTATCTCTGTTAAAGGATTTAAGGCCCGATGCAAAAGGTAACGTGTGCATCTTTATTTGAATACACAATGAAATAGTTATGTGACATAAGCATATGCAGCCGTATAAGTACATCAATATGGTTTTAAACACAACACGAGAGTAGTAAAAAGTTAACGCTATAGATATAGTGCAAAATAATCTCAATACAAGTAAAACTAGGTCATATAAACTCACATTATAAATATGTCTGGGGCTGGTAATAGATATTTAAATAATTACATGGACGTTACACGGGTCATCATTCTTAACACGTATTCTGTTAGAAAATGGATTATCTTAGCACTTTTGAGTAGTTATTATGATTAGTGCA
Source organism: Spisula solida (assembly GCA_947247005.1). Taxonomy (NCBI): domain Eukaryota; kingdom Metazoa; phylum Mollusca; class Bivalvia; order Venerida; family Mactridae; genus Spisula; species Spisula solida. The sequence goes on along the minus strand of OX365948.1, from coordinate 45,437,494 downwards.
AGTATTGTCATCAGGAAATATGCACAGCGTAAGCACATTCAGGCCTAGCCTGACTAATAATTATACCCACAGATACATAGTATATGGGGGCTATATTGGAGTCATACTTGAGGTTGGTTGGTTGGTCTGTTGGTTGGTTGGTTGGTTGGTCCGTACAAATTTTGTCCGCGCTATTTCTCTGCAACTGTTGGTCGTATTTCATTGAAAATTTGCATGACTGATTAGTACCAAGTCTAGTTGTGCATATCGTCGGCGGACGTTGGTCGGATTAATTTTAAGGGAGTTATGGCCCTTTATTTTTTATACTTATAAATTTTGTCCGCGCTATTTCTCCGCAACCGCTGGTCGTATTTCATTGAAAATTTGCATGACTGATCAGTACCAAGTCTAGTTGTGCATATCGTCGGCGGACGTTGGTCGGATTAATTTTAAGGGAGTTATGGCCCTTTATTTTTTATACTTATAAATTTTGTCCGCGCTATTTCTCTGCAACTGTTGGTCGTATTTCATTGAAACTTAGCATGACTGATCAGTACCAAGTGTAGTTGTGCATATCGTTGGCGGATGTTGGTCGGATTAACTTTAAGGGAGTTATGGCCCTTTATTTTTTATACTTATAAATTTTGTCCGCGCTATTTCTCTGCAACTGTTGGTCGTATTTCATTGAAACTTAGCATGACTGATCAGTACCAAGTGAAGTTGTGCATATCGTTGGCGGATGTCGGTCGGATTAACTATAAGGGAGTTATGGCCCTTTATTTTTTTATACTTGTAAATTTGGTCCGGGCTATTTCTCTGCAACGGTTGGTCATATTTCATTGAAACTTTGCATGCCTGATCAGTACCAAGACTAGTTGTGCATATTGTCGGCTGACGTCCATCAAATTAATTTTAAGGGAGTAATGGCCCTTCATTTTTTACACTTATAAATTCTGTCCGGGCTATTTCTCTGTAACCATTGGTCGTATTTCATCGAAACTTTGCATAGCTCATCAGTACAATTTCTAGTTGTGCATATCATCGGCACATGTTGGTCGGATCAATTTTAAAGTAGTTATGGCCCTTTGTTTTTTACACTTATAAATTTTGTCTGCGCTATTTCTCTGTAACCATTGGTCGGATTTTCATGAAACTTTGTATGGATGATCGGTACCAAGTCTAGTTGCGCATATGGTGGACAAACGTTGGTCTTATCAATTTTAAGGTAGTTATAGCCCTTTGTTGTTTTACACGTATTGATTTTGTCTGCGCTATTTTGCTGCAACCAATGGTAGGATTTCAATGACCACTCAGTACCAAGTCTAGCTGTGCATATGTGACTGTGTCAAGCAGTTGCTGGGGGTATTCATCACATTCAGTGATATTTCTTGTTTTCTTTATGTATGGACGTGGCTATTTCTAATTTGTACTATACATATAGTTTGCTTAATATTCATCTTATACTTTTTTCTGTCTTAAAGCTTAACAAGTACCAAGGAGGTCAATGCTGTTGAAGATACGGGGTAAGTTATACACTATAAAGTTTAAAGGTCTACATTTATCCTGAACCGGAATCAAAAGCTTTATTACAGATACTTGGCCAAAGATGAATGGAAAATAAAATCCCAAATACAAAATAATTTGAAAACATATTGCAACTATTATAACTATCATATTAAAGAACATTTTTGTAGCTTGTTGGATACGATGGCAATGAAGTAGAGAAAACGTTCACCAACTAGAATTGTTTTTATAATAGTTGAGGAAAATCTTGTAGTTTAGCTCACCTGAGCACAGAGTGCTCAGATTGGAGTATTGTTATCAGTCTGTGTCTGTGGTCAACAATTCATTCAAACAACTTCTCCTCCTAAAATGCCAGTTTTAATAGAAGTTAAGCTAGAATGATGCTAGGATGGTCCCCCTTTCAGATTCAATTTTTATCATGATTTGATATTTAAAAAAACATGGCCAACAGGGGGCGCGGAATGTTTTCCCAATCTTTCAAAAATAATTTCTCAGAAGTTGCTAGTCCGATTTCAACATAATTTCACAGATATATTTATTGCGTGACCCTCTACAAATTTCCCAGTAACACATGGCCACTAGAGGCGGGGCTAATTTCCATTATATAACTATATGATAGAAAATTGTGAAAATCTTCTCCTCAGAAACAACTGGCCCGATTTCAATATGATTCAACAGAAATAGTTCCTAATTTCTTAGTCGATTTGTTAAGAAATAGGTGGCTGCCTTGTTTACATAGGTAGACATGGTACTCACATGAGCGATTGAGGGCCATCATGGCCGTCTTGTCATGTTTCAGTCGTGAAAAGTTATGTGATTAAATGAATGCACATGTTTGACTTTCGACATTGAATTTATCAAACGCACTGTGTAATTTAGATAAAACGCATTATAGATAAAAATGAGTTAAAAAAGTTTAATAAATTCAATATAATAAAAACAAATACATTCATGTTTAAGTGAACAAACAAAATTAATATGCGTTTCATTTTGTAATATATTTTCAGAGTAGCAGATATTTCATCACATTTAACCACTGATTCAGTATCACAGGATGACGTCTTTGAATACTCAGACACAGAGTTAAGGTATTATCATAAAACATTATAACACGCTGTGTACATACACCAAACGTTATTTTGTTTGTGCCTTATCGTACATTGGTACATACTGTGAAGCATGGAGAATTTAAACTGATTCTGACCTTCATACATGAATATATATATAACAAATTTAATATTACTGCTTGTATTCCTGTATATCTGCAATACAAAGAGTATAAAATTTACATATTCATTTATTTTGTGTACAAATCGTGTCTTCCATTGACTTAGAAATGCCATAATGATGATATTCATTGACCCAATGCAGCTGGTTGAAAAGTTTGCATGAATTGTATTCATTCTAAAATATCGATTCTGGCAATATGATTAGCCAACTTCTAGAAAAGCCACTAATCACGGGGATTTATGAGGCAAACATTTCAAATCAGTTATCGGGCATTGAGCTAAATATACCATGTCTGACATGGAATCATCTGATAATTGTTTATCCTTTGTCACGAACATGATTATTAATGAGCAAATACAGAATTTAAGACAAGTTATATTTGCCAAATCAATCATTTGTTTAAGCTACATCGCTCGAAAGAAAAAGAAGTGTATGCACCTGCATGTATAAATAGTAAGAGGGTATACTTTATCTTTTTCAATATTAGTTATTAACTTTCTAAAATCTAACAGGAATGGCACAACCGAAAAATCTTTCCTAAACGAGAATTGCACGACTGAAGACAATGCATTGAAGATAAGGTTGAAACACGAAATTGAATTAAGAAAGAAAGCCCAGTCCGATCTGCAGGAACTGAATTCATCCTCTCAAGAGAGAGAAAGCCAATTGACAAAGGTGAGTCAGTACTTCATACCTCTGTTCGTGAATATAATGAAACATATGGTGCAAATGTATTTGGTTTGTTTTATTATGTGCGCATCCCTTAACATACAGGAGGGTATGCATATAAGAACATATTTTGCTTATAATTGTTGTTCTACATTTTAGTATTTTATCAGATAATTTAATGCATTAACATGATGTTTTTTTTGTTATTTAATTACAGACACATGCTGCCTTGTTGGAGAAATATCAACAAGAAGTGAAACATTTGACAGTAAGTACAAATACCCAGTAAAATGCAAAATACTTAGCCATTATTCTAAGTTTTTATTTTATTCAGAAATCGTTTTACACATGTGTAAAATTGATATTGCATGCATCTTATTCAATTTATTTTGTACTATAGTTAAACACAGGCGCCGTCACAACAGGCAAAAGTGTGGAATGTTAATATTATAACACATTATTCAATCACTAACAAGGTGTTTTTGATATTATATACTCAAGTATAAATACATAACGACACTTGCCCGTCACATTTTCATAGAATCATGAGCACAGTAAAAGGTAAAACATAACGTCCATTTAGGCAGATGTTTAAAATCATCATATCATCTTATTTAGTTTGAATTGGGTACACAGTATAGACACTGACATGCTTAAATACAAAGGTCGGTCGAAAACTATTCTTAAGTGTATTCATTCATAAGTGTATTCGACAATTTTGCATGCCCATACCATCTCACACACAAGGAGCACATTAATAGTAATTCAACTCATATAAACGACATTGATAATCCCTCACCTGTGCGTGGTGAGTGTACTTGTCTTCTTTGAATAATGAAATTCGTCATCTCACTAACAAAAATAATTTATTTAAATGCATTGAGTACTAGTAGCTAATGATAAGGTAAACATATGTTCACTGCAATTGTAAGTCATGACAATATATGTATAATATAATTACTGTTGATACTTTTATGAGAACAACATTTCTATTGCTGCAACAAATAAAATGTAAATCTTATTTAAACATCATGTTGTTTTCAAGGAAAAGGTACAAAAGCTAACAAATGACTTATCAAAAGAGCGGATGATGAGGCAAGAGGCCGAGGAGACAGCTGGAAGAGCCCGAAGTAAATTATTGACCAGTCTAGAAAAGGTAAATCAAACAATTTATCATGAAAATGTTAATATATTTTGCATTTAGTGAAAGGAGTGGATGAGCAGCATTGTTCAGATATACCATATATATTTATCATTTTGAAATATTTAATAAACAACAATACCTATCACAGTATTAATTTGTTATTTAACGCCTATTAGTGGTTTACCGCGGAATAACGGTGAACTATTATCGGATAATATCAATGTGGATTAATTAACAGCGATAATTTCTCTCAAACGGACTACTTTAAGAATCATGTGGATCACCCTAAATTTTGTTTAACCCTTAACGTCTATAACTTGAAACTATACTGTCTACTTTTAACTCTCGGTGAATAGCTCACAGAAGTCATATATTTCAGGAAATGCAGCTAATAATAATGCGGTTTTGACTCGGTTGAACTTATAAAGTGCAGTTAATACTTTAAAATAAAAATACTTGATCATAATCCAAAACAAATCAGATGAGTGCAATACACTATATCATCAGTTATGCCCCCTTTTAACTAAGACCTTTCTTGGCTGAAGTTTTACATGCAAGTTGCATTCATACCATATATCATATCATCTTACAACACTTGTTCATCATCATAAGTCAACAAAACTGGCCAAGTGCAATAACTTTATTTTAAGTAGAGTTATGCCCTTTCTTACTAAGACGTTTCTTGGTAAAGCGCTACGTAAAGTGACATTCAGACCAATTATTATCTCATAAAGTACCAATGATATTGCATAAAAAGTTGTATAACTTATAGCCTGATTTGAACATATATTTATGTCATTATGTGACACATGTGGCTGCGTGTGTGATTTCAAAGACGTTGCTATCAAAGCATAATTTAAAACAGTTAAGTTTTGAGTAGCTGTGTTTTAAAAGCAATTCTCGAACTATAATAACCACCACAACAATGCAAAAACAGTATTCTGGTTATGATTTACTGTCTAGAGGAAAGATTCACAGGCTTGGTAAATGGTTTCAGCAAATTGTATTGATAGAAGATGACATTGGTGTCAGCATCACACAAAATTGACGTCAGATAGAAAAAGTGATAAAAATATATTTCCTTATGTGGAGTAAAATATGCATGCAATATATAAACTCCTGTATCATATGAAACTTTAAAATATATGTATTTTGGGTGTGTAAACTATTTGTGCATAAAATCAAAACTGTTTCATTTGAAAAATGTGACAGATATTATGAATCACTACGTACCTTTTAAATTAATGCAAAGAGCTTCTCTGTGGGCCCGTATGTCGGTGGCAAACACTCTGCTACATTTTTGTAGGAGGTTGTAAATTAGGATTTATTACCGTTATTTAGCCATTATCGAGTTGGCGATTCAGACTCAGTTAATTATGACCATCAAATAAGATACACCGTTAATTTTGCCAAACTATCAGTTTAAAAAATCATTTATATTCCAGAATTCAGACAGGTCTGCAGCGGTAAAGAGGAAGGCAGAGGAGTCACCTCAAAAGGTAAGTAGTTAAGCAAATTCCTCAATCAAAGGAATAAAGGGTACAATTTAACAATTTATGTAGTATATCAGTTCTGTTAGAGCAATATTGATAACAAAATAGAAATGCAATTCGGATGAAACAGCCCTCGAGCAGACCCCGTGATGGTCGAAAAGGGCACTAAAAAGGTTGCACTAGTTCTGTATCTTAACCAAATGTATTATCTTAATTCTTTTAAAACAATGAACGTTGCATTCCAACAGACATTATTGTTCATATTGCCTAGTAACCGAATATAGCACATCTTGATTCTGTCAGTCATTCTACATATTACACAATACAGTTAGAGGTTGACGTCTCTGAAAGTATACATTAAGATGCATAGCTACATGTTTTCGAACTGTTTTACCATATGATTTTGAAATTTGGCTTTAATTTGATTTAACTAACTTATTCAAGGTTCATGGTGTAAAACTAAACAACACTGCACATGTGCCATTTTAAATGATCCAAATACGTTTTGAAAGAAATATGTCTTTCAGTAACTGTACATGTCATTATTTGAAATTAATTTGTGTCAAAATATGAAACAACGCTGCACTGTGATCTTTAAAACCTTGTGGTGGATTAGGAGACTGGACGACACTTCAAATTGATTTAAATCGGTAGATTTCCTACACACCGGTACAAAGTGATGAAGTATACGAGGCATCCAGTATAACTGGCTGTATGGGGTTACTATGTACCTATTAAATTAATACAGGGAGTTTTTCTTGGGGCAGTATTGCCACGAGTCCAGTCCAAGAGTCCAGTCCATGAGTCCAGTCCAGCTTTTATAGGCTGTCGTAAATTATGGCCATAATTAAGATACACAGTAAATTTTGTCGAACTATCAGTTTAAATGATTATTTATATTCCAGAATTCAGACAGGTCTGCAGCTGTAAAGAGGAAGGCGGAGGAGGCACCTCAAAAGGTAAGTAGTTAACTAATTCCCTTAATCAAAGGAATAAAGGGTACTATTTAACAATTGATGTAGTATATCAGTTCTGTTAGAGCAATATTAATAACAAAATAGAAAGGCAACTCGGATGAAACATCCCTCAAGCAGACCCCGTGATGTGTAAGAGGGCACTAAAAAGGGTGCACTCGTTCTGTATCTTAACCAAATGTATTATCTTAATTCTTTTAAAACAATGAACGTTGCATTCCAACAGACATTATTATATTCATATTGCCTAGTAACCGAATATAGCACATCTTGATTCTGTCAGTCATTCTACATATTACACAATACAGTTAGAGGTTGACGTCTCTGAAAGTATACATTAAGATGCATAGCTACATGTTTTCGAACTGTTTTACCATATGATTTTGAAATTTGGCTTTAATTTGATTTAACTAACTTATTCAAGGTTCATGGTGTAAAACTAAACAACACTGCACATGTGCCATTTTAAATGATCCAAATACGTTTTGAAAGAAATATGTCTTTCAGTAACTGTACATGTCATTATTTGAAATTAATTTGTGTCAAAATATGAAACAACGCTGCACTGTGATCTTTAAAACCTTGTGGTGGATTAGGAGACTGGACGACACCTCAAATTGATTTAAATCGGTAGATTTCCTACATACCGGTACAAAGTGATGAAGTATACGAGGCATCCAGTATAACTGGCTGTATGGGGTTACTATGTACCTATTAAATTAATACAGGGAGTTTTTCTCGGGGCAGTATTGCCACGAGTCCAGTCCAAGAGTCCAGTCCAAGAGTCCAGTCCATGAGTCCAGTCCAGCTTTTATAGGCTGTCGTAAATTATGGCCATAATTAAGATACACCGTTAATTGTGCCGAACTGTCAGTTTAAATGATCATTTATATTCCAGAATTCAGACAGGTCTGCAGCGGTAAAGAGGAAGGCGGAGGAGGCACCTCAAAAGGTAAGTAGTTAACTAATTCCCTCAATCAAAGGAATAAAGGGTACTATTTAACAATTGATGTAGTATATCAGTTCTGTTAGCGCAATATTAATAACACAATAGAAAGGCAACTCGGATGAAACAGCCCTCAAGCAGACCCCGTGATGTGTAAGAGGGCACTAAAAGGTGCACTCGTTCTGTATCTTAACCAAATGTATTATCTTAATTATTTTATATATTAAGCAATACAGTAAGAGATTGACGTCTCTGAAAGTGGGGATAAAGATGTATTGCTACATGTTCTGGAACTGTTTTACCAGCATATACTAAAACTTTATGCTTTTGAGGAGGCAGCGATTAAAAATTGTACGGGTAACGCTTGAAAGCCGTATTTCATCATTCTATTGGCTGATTCTCATACGCTGTGACATTCTGTCTTATTTTCAGTGTTCTGACAAGCCTGCAGCGGTAAATAGGAAAATGGAAGACGCACACACAAATGTATGTTATAGTTGAATTATGGAAACGTAAAACTCTTGTATTCAATGTTAATTAATATTACCCTTTCATGTACAAATTTGTGAAACTATAAGTGAAAATATGAATGAAGCAGTTATATAGAACCTTAGATACTTTTTGTTTTGATATATCCAAAATTTACTGAAAAAATATAAAACTACTTAGAATGAATATGGCAATGTTTGCCAACTGTTTAACAGGAATAATTAGTCCAAAATTAGCTTTTTAAAGCAAGAAACATTTCCACATTTAATGTGATTTGTGCATTTATGGCACTATAGAAAAGTGCATGTGTGTATGATACATTGTGTATAATATTTACCTTTGTATGTCATGTATTGCAATTTTGGTCGGATGCCTATGTTACAAGAATCATGTTATGTTCTGTAAGTGTGTAAAGGCTTGGAGACACGCTCTATTGCCATGCTCTATTCTAGATACATTTTAAGTTAAGACGTTACACTGGATAGTTTAATTTGAAACTTAGTATGTGCATATATATCACATTAAGGGGAAGTGCAGTGCTCCGAATCCATTACTCTTCATAGCATATTTTCCCCCTTTGTTAGTTTCCTGTTAATTCGTACCTGTGATTTAACGCAAACAGTATTTGAGATAATATTTTGAAACTTCATAGATAAAGAGATCTCATTGAGAGGATGTGCAGTGCCCAAGAACCATCCATTGCTCTTTATTGCATATTTTTGGAGTTATTCCCTTTGTAATTTTTCATACTTAATTCTTGTCCTGGCCATGACTCAAACAGTATTAAAGTTATCATTTGAAACTGCACTGTTGAATGGATCTCAATTAGAGAATGTGTAATGCGCAATAACCATAACTCTTTATTGAATATTTTTGGAGTTATTCCCCATGGTACCCTTTTCATACTCAACCCATGCCATATCTACTTTTGAAACTTCATAGTTCAATGAATCCCTTCAAGTTTTAGTGCAGTGCCAAAGAAGCGTAACTCTCTTTCATATATCATGTAATTAGAGTATGTTTCTGTGTCAAACACCGATGAGCATCATACGTCTGTGACGGCTCTTGTTTCAAATATTGCTTCGGGATAAATCAAACTATGTTTGTGCAAATTATGATGGCATCATCATCGGATAAAATTAAACTGATGAAACATCCTTAAGTAACCTGCTATATTTAGACTGCACACAAGTTCAAAATCGAATTCCCATATGATTTGTAGAGTTTAGACAAGCCTTCAACAGTCAAGCAAAATACTGAAAAAAATGAAGATGGATCATCTAAGGTATATGCATGCTTTGATTCAATTATCTTTTTAAATGTCATTGTAGAAAAAACCTGCCGAAAACGGTAAAAGCATGTAACACGTGTGTAACACTATTACATGCTTGATGTATTAAATGAAATATTAGCATTGCATATGCATAAACAAATTTATACGCATACTTGTATATTGAAACTACTGTTATAATCTGCTCGCCATCGAGATAAACATCTTCTTCATGATCAAAGGTCATTTGAGGTGACTAGCTACGTTTAGATAAATTCCCAGCAGCCATCATGTTTCAAAACATCCGATACACACATTCATTAATCATCATTAATGGAACATTTCAATTGCTTTGTGAGAAGATGTCTGATGTGTCTGATAAGCCTCATATATGACCTTAACAAACATTCGTAGAGTATTTGGTGATTTATCATTTACAACTTGTTCTCTGTGATAGAAAGGCATTTTACCTTTAGGCATTGTACGCATAATAACATTTAAACATCTAAATTTGAATTTGAGGTCTGCATTAAATGCAAGCTGAATCATCTCATTGATTACTTTTCTTGCAAAGACAAAAGTTGTTGGCTTTAAGCGTTACACGAAAAGGTTGAGACCTGGTAATTGGACCGGTGAAATTAAAGTTCAGCATTTTTATACCCCCAGATACATAGTATATGGGGGCTATATTGCAGTCATGCTTGAGGTTGGTTGGTTGGTCTATTGGTAGGTTGGTTGGTCCGTACAAATTTTGTCCGCGCTATTTCTCCGCAACCGTTGATCGTATTTCATTGAAACTTTGCATGACTGATCAGTACCAAGTCTAGTTGTGCATATCGTCGGCGGACGTTGGTCAGATTAATTTTAAGGGAGTTATGGCCCTTTATTTTTTATACTTATAAATTTTGCCCGCGCTATATCTCTGCAACTGTTGGTCGTATTTCATCGAAACTTTGCATGACTGATCAGTACCATGTCTAGTTGTGCATATCGTCGGAGGACGTTGGTCGGATTTACTTTAAAGGAGTTATGGCCCTTACTTTTTTTATACTTATAAATTTTGTCCAGGCTATTTCTCTGCAACCGTTGGTCATATTTCATTGAAACTTTGCATGACTGATCAGTACCAAGTCTAGTTGTGCATATTGTCGGCAGACTTCCATCCAATTAATTTTAAGGGTGTAATGGCCCTTCATTTTTTTACACTTATAAATACTGTCCTGGCTATTTCTCTGTAACCATTGGTCGTATTTCATCGAAACTTTTCTTAGCTCGTTAGTACAATTTCTAGTTGTGCATATCATCGGCACCCGTTGGTCGGATCAATTTTAAGGTAGTTATGGCCCTTTGTTTTTTACACTTATAAATTTTGTCTGCGCTATTTCTCTGTAACCATTGGTCGGATTTTAATGAAACTTTGCATGACCGATCAGTACCAAGTCTAGTTGTGCACATATGGCTGTGTCAAGCAGTTGCTGGGGGTATTCACCACATACAGTGATATTTCTTGTTGTCTATTATTTCGGTACATACATATATCATGTACACTACCTGGAAGTATATATCGTTATTATCCAATGATCACTTAATTGTTTTTAAATGTTGCCAAAGCCTTATATATGCATCCTTGTGGCAATATACTAATTATATTGTTTTTTAATATATTTGCAGAAATTGGTGGATATCGCACTTGTCGAGTACACCAACAGGAGGGTTTTTTATGTTTACCTACAAGATAAAACAAATGCAGTATACTGCAAACATCCAGTAGGAAAATTTTGTTCAATTGGAAAGACTTTTATTTACAAAACGTCTTCAAAGTCTTTCCAATTGAACAAAACAGACATTCAGGTCGTTAATACAAGTTACATTATAAAACAAATGAAAGGATCGTGTGAAAATGGCGTAATTTTAGTGGACAAACTTTCATCAACACTAGACAACCAATTGTGTGCTATTAATGACTATTTCAAACCGTAAACTGTATAGATTTCTCTATAAGTCCAATGAAATGAAACATTTGATAAGTTGGGAAAAGAGACTGGATTTATAAAGTTATAAGCATTTACTAATGTACGGAATTAATGGATCACTCTGTACAAATTAATTAATGTACAGGGTGATCCATTAATTGCACACATTAGTAAATGTTTATAACTTGAACATCTTTTAAGCTATTATTTTAAAGAAAATATGTAATTGCAGAGTACATGTGTAAATTTTGTACTGATCTAAACCGAATGTTCAACGATAGAATCCTTATCTAAGACAGGCGCTCAATGTGACACCCATTTTTCAAAAACTAGTTTCAAACATCGTTTTAAATTTTGTGCATGACGTTGTTGTGTGCAGCTTATGAATCCAGTCTCTTTTCCCAACTTATTAAATGTTTCATTTCATTGGACTTATTCAACAATATTCCTTCTCGAAGGCACAGGTGTATTCGGACACAATTTGCAAGTTTTCTTTTCACTAATTTCGCACATTTTCTCCGATGACGTCATAACGTAATTTTTACAGCACAATGTCAAATACTTTTTTTATTTCAGCAAACATTTGTATATATTGATTTTCCTTTACAAAAATACCCTTTATTACTTAGCATAACTAAAGTATTGCAATTGTCGTTAATTGTACATTGTACACATGTAAGCATGTTTTGTTCCGAATTTTGGATGATTTAGAACTTAATATTGAAAAAATTGTAGTCAATGCGTTCTAGTAGTTGTGAAATAAACGCAGCATATTACAATAAAATGTACACATTATAATGGATTGTGAATCACTGCCAATGTTGTATACAATAGTTTATAACAATTTCGTAGAACTTATGTCATGATGTATATTTTATTACTTTATGAATGATTTATATGTCGATACGAAGCAATCTTGCAAAAGCTCTGAAATATAACTCTATTAGACAATATTTGAATATTGTCCGCATGTTTCATGCAGAGTGGAATGTTCCCAGTCCTTTACAAATAATTTCGCGCTTATAGGGTATCCGTCGTCATTTGGGTGATTTTGTGGTGCGTAAAAGCCTAATTACGCCAGAACTCTTACGTAAAATACTGTCAAATTTGGACATTGCGTCTTCCTTGGACCCTACTGTGTGGGCTGTTTGCCTAACTATGTTTTACGGATTACTTAGGAAAAGCAAAGCAATTCCAACTAAATTTGACAAATATAAACATCTTAGGCGGAGAGTTTATGCGATGGGGTGGGTGCTTCATATAAGATGGAGTAAGGTCATACAGTTTCAATTTTGCACCTTCGACTTACATTTGCCTCGCCTACATTCTATTTCACTGTGCCCCGTTCAGGCTATTTTCAATTGCTTCCAGTCTACACAAGGGACCGATCTGATTATCCGAAATATATGTAATGATCCAGTGTTTTTTGTTATACATGTATAAGTTATTTTCTAAGAGTTCAGTTAACTCATATTCTATTAAGTTGAAGCATGTTTCCTGTTATGAGTTTTGATTTGTGTATTATGTATATAATCTACTACCATGCTGTTGTTGCATTGGTATTGTAACATTTTATGCAAATATTGATGTTATCTCATATATTGATGCCATAAGTGTAGGTATTTACACTCATTCTGCTGCTACTACTGGTTTAAAATGACTTCTTTTGTCAAGTTTTGTCTTATTCTGATGTGATTGGACTGTATTTTTGTACATTTACAATAATATGTCATGGGAAATGGGATAACAAAACATTGAGAGAACAATTGAGTACAAAAACCGCCTGAACCAGTCTATTATTTCTTAATTTTTACTGTTGCTATGCAACGCATTCTATTCAATCAGTTGTCAAGGACATTTGCATGTTTCAAAATGCATAATAGTTTTATACAATATGGTTATGATCAGATAATGTGTGGATAACTTTAATATTACTTGTATAAAGTATATATACAATGTTTACATGTAGTTCTCTACAACATGTCTTAATTGATGATCCATTCATTTATTGTAAATGCATCAAAAACTTCCTAATTTAACACTTTAATTCCAATATGCATAAATTGTTCTCTTAAAAGTACAAGCATTAATACTGTTCTAAAGTTGACCTCAGATTTAAATTAAATACTTCTTCGATTAAATGCATTTAGAATTTGTCAAAATTTTAATTTCTCTGTTGCTGGGCACCAACAAATGTCATTAATTTAGAGGCAGATGATAAAGAAATTATTGTTGTGAAAATAAAAAAAGTTTTAATTCTAGTAACTGTTGTTTGTTTATTGTTGTACTATACTTACACTGTTTTAATGTGTTCTGCATTTGGTACAGAAAAGTCTTTTGCACTAAGACAGTGTTACTTAGTAACAGCTATTTTCTTTATAATGTAAATATTGAAAATATCAATGTGAGCTTATCAGAAACTTCACTTTTTACATTGTCAAACAATGGAATTTTGCTTATTTGGCCCGAAAAAGCCCAAGAATCTCATTCACAGTCACATGTGTAGTTGTTGAAGTGCTGTTGCCATGGTAACTATTATAATATGTTAAATATTGTCATAGTAACCATCGTTTCGAAAGAATGTTAGCCGTTCAAGCAATATATGAACTTGATAATGTTGCATGGTATAAATTCACACAGAAAGAGCAGAATAGCTAGAAAATGCTGTAAAATCGAAAATAATCACTAGAATCATCTGAAATTTTCAGAATTTATTCTTAAAAGACTGTTCTTCAAGATTATGAAAAAAACTAAAAATGTAATTTTTTAGCGTCTGGTCTGATTTCTGCAGTCAATGACACATATATTTTTATTTACGAAATAACAGACAAATCGAATATCACTGATGGTAGACTTCTAGCATATATCCAACAAACTGCAATGGATTCAAGAATATTATGCCTCCGTAGATAAGCAGACTATTCTGCTTCTAAAGATGGCCTTCTGTAAATATAGCAGAATATTCTGCCTGTGAAGAAAGCAGAGCATTCTGTCTATCATAGAAGGCAAAATACTCTTGAGATAGCAGAATATTCTGTCTTCTTTATAGATAGCAGAATAATCTGCCTTTGGAGAAAGCAGAATAATCAGCCTTTTGAAGATAGCAAAGTATTCTGTCTCTGGAGAAAGCAGTATATTCTTCCTTCGGAGAGAGCGGATTATTCTTTGATAGATAGCAGAACATTCTGCCTTTCGAGAAGCAGAACATTCTGCCCTTCGAAAAGCAGAATATTCTGCCTTTTATAGTTAGCAAATAATCAGCTTTTTGAGACAGCAGAACATTATGCCTTTGATAGATAGCAGAACATTCGGCCTTTCGAGAAAGCAGAACATTCTGTCTTTCGAAAAGCAGAATATTCTGCCTTTTATAGTTAGCAAATAATCAGCTTTTTGCGACAGCAGAATATTCTCCCTTTCTAGAAAGCAGAACATTCTGCCTTTCGAAAAGCAGAATATTCTGCCTTTCGAAAAGCAGAATATTCTGCCTTTTATAGTTAGCAAATAATCAGCTTTTTGAGATAGCAGATTATTCTGCCTTTCATTGATAGCTGAATATTCTAAAGAAAGCAGAATATTATGCCTTTGATACATAGCAGAACATTCTGCCTTTCGAGAAAGCAGAACATTCTGCCTTTCGAAAAGCAGAATAGTATGTCCCTTTGATAAATAGCAGAACATTCTGCCTTTCGAGAAAGCAGAACATTCTGCCTTTCGAAAAGCAGAATATTCTGCCTTTCGAAAAGCAGAATAGTATGTCCCTTTGATAAATAGCAGAACATTCTGCCTTTCGAGAAAGCAGAACATTCTGCCTTTTGAAAAGCAGAATATTCTGCCTTTTATAGTTAGCAAATAATCAGCTTTTTGAGACAGCAGAATATTCTCCCTTTCGAGAAAGCAGAACATTCTGCCTTTCGAAAAGCAGAATATTCTGCCTTTTATAGTTAGCAAATAATCAGCTTTTTGAGACAGCAGAATATTCTCCCTTTCGAGAAAGCAGAACATTCTGCCTTTCGAAAAGCAGAATATTCTGCCTTTTATAGTTAGCAAATAATCAGCTTTTTGAGAAAGCAGAATATTCTCCCTTTCGAGAAAGCAGAACATTCTGCCTTTCGAAAAGCAGAATATTCTGCCTTTCGAGAAAGCAGAACATTCTGCCTTTCGAAAAGCAGAATATTCTGCCTTTCGAAAAGCAGAATATTCTGCCTTTTATAGTTAGCAAATAATCAGCTTTTTGAGATAGCAGATTATTCTGCCTTTCATTGATAGCTGAATATTCTAAAGAAAGCAGAATATTATGCCTTTGATAGATAGCAGAACATTCTGCCTTTCGAGAAAGCAGAACATTCTGCCTTTCGAAAAGCAGAATATTCTGCCTTTTATAGTTATCAAATAATCAGCTTTTTGAGACAGCAGAATATTCTCTCTTTCGAAAAGCAGAATATTCTGCCTTTTATAGTTATCAAATAATCAGCTTTTTGAGACAGCAGAATATTCTCCCTTTCGAGAAAGCAGAACATTCTGCCTTTCGAAAAGCAGAATATTCTGCCTTTTATAGTTAGCAAATAATCAGCTTTTTGAGAAAGCAGAATATTCTCCCTTTCGAGAAAGCAGAACATTCTGCCTTTCGAAAAGCAGAATATTCTGCCTTTCGAGAAAGCAGAACATTCTGCCTTTCGAAAAGCAGAATATTCTGCCTTTCGAAAAGCAGAATATTCTGCCTTTTATAGTTAGCAAATAATCAGCTTTTTGAGATAGCAGATTATTCTGCCTTTCATTGATAGCTGAATATTCTAAAGAAAGCAGAATATTATGCCTTTGTTACATAGCAGAACATTCTGCCTTTCAAGAAAGCAGAACATTCTGCCTTTCGAAAAGCAGAATATTCTGCCTTTTATAGTTAGCAAATAATCAGCTTTTTGAGACAGCAGAATATTATGCCTTTTATTGATAGCTGAATATTCTAAAGAAAGCAGAATATTATGCCTGATAGATAGCAGAACATTCTGCCTTTCGAGAAAGCAGAACATTCTGCCTTTCGAAAAGCAGAATATTATGCCTTTGAGAGATAGCAGAACATTCTGCCTTTCGAGAAAGCAGAACATTCTGCCTTTGGAAAAGCAGAACATTCTGCCTTTCGAATAGCAGAACATTCTGCCCTTCGAAAAGCAGAATATTCTGCCTTTTACAGTTAGCAAATAATCAGCTTTTAGAGAAAGCAGAATATTATGCCTTTAATAAAGCAGTATATTCTGCATCCTGCTTAAAATGTTCTGCTTATTTTGTCCCCCCACAAAAAGGACATCTGGATTTTCCTTTTCTTTTCTGGACAGCCTTATATGTATATTTATTTTATGATTTATTCTAAAAATCGGTAGCTTGAGGAAGTACTGAAAGATCCCGAGAATGCGGAACAAGCCGAAGCATTTACAGAGAACCTTGCAACAACAGCTACCTCTGATACTGTGATGTCAGAACAAGATATCTACCAATCAACACAGCTCATGAATGCTGCTGCTCAAGTCAAACCCAAAAATGCATCTGTCGCAAAGAGTATCATAAAGGTACGTACATTCCATTCATTATGGCAATAAAAGTCACCAGTCATTCCTTGAAGAGATTTTTTCACAAAATATTCATTTACAGCAATACATTATAGGCTAATAAAATCAAAGCACTGAGAGTACTTTTGATAGGTGATCTGGTTGATGCTATAAAAGCTCAAACCGACTTTTCACGTTTTATGTTTGTTTTCTTACTGCCGGTCTTGTCAAATGACAAAATAGGCGCATGTGGCTTATCTAAATAATTGTAAAAAGGGGCATATCATTTGACATACATGTAACAAATGCGTATATCAAAAGTGGCACTAAAAAATTATAAGTGCATATATACCAGATTCTACAGTAAGCTTGTAAACCATGACCTCACTGCTGGATTCTGAATAAACGAGACACGTCTAGAGAAAGCTATCTGGGTCAGTGCCACACTATATGATTAAGTAACAGCAAGTCCATGCAGACAACAACTCTGTCCATTCATCAAAGCCTAATTAGTCATGTGACTCTACAAAACATGGTCTCGAGAGTAGTAATTGTTATCAACTCTTATTTTATCAAATATAATTAATTAGAGTAAATTACATATAGCCAAAATTATTTTTGATTTTATAAGAATTTCAGTGCCTTAGAGGAGGTAGTAAAAAGTTTGCGTTACGTGTAAATACTTTAGAACTTCTTTGCTTCGTATAGAATTTCTAACATATCCAAAAAATAGCTACTTCTAAGACATTTGAAGAACGTCTGATAGATGTCGGAAACAATTTTGCATTGATCAGTGCATTTTGATAATACGAAACAAGTGCAATATAGCTCCTGCTGAGTGATAATACATTTCATTGGTTCTCTTGTCTTGTAGAATGTAGCAGAATGCGGAAGTGGTCTAGTTTCACCCAGTAGAAAGAATACATGGGCGAGTATGAAGAAGGAAAATCAGAGGACTGTGGCTTCATCTTTACTGAGTTCCATGGAGACAGTAACCTTAAAAATGATGAAGAGTTTTGATAAACCAACTGTGGAAAATATTGAAACGGAAAATATGGGTAAGTTTGGTATTAATTTTGTGTAATGAAAGAACTACTCTGGTTATAGGTCTAAACAACACTGTATGTTTTAACATACATACATTTGTAATTTATAAGTTTATTGTCTGCCTCATCAGCTTAGTGGTTGAGCAAGAGGTCTAGGGTTCCATGAAAAGCGACAATATACCAAAGTCATTAAAAGTGGTACTTGCCGAAGTTCGCACTTTTGATCGTTTGTGAATTAGACTATAATATATATTGGTGAATAAGGACCCTAGTAAATCTCCCTTACTTGATGCTCAGCATAGTTTAAAAAGTTAATATATGTTGGTTCACCCAGTGTCGGGTAATGTGACTAGGTAGTCTTCATACGACTGAAATATGCTGTTGACCAGTGGGACTTAAAATAAGTCACATTAAAAAATGTAAGTTTAATTGTTACAACTTGTATGTATCACCAAAACTTAGTGACAGGACTATCTCCCCTGAGTACATATACGTGGGGTGTCCCAGAATAGCGTTTATCACATTACCTGCGGTCCAGGAGTGCCGTAAAGCCGTGCCGTAAATATCGTTCGGCACTCCCAGATTGTGCAATAAATATTTAAATTAGCTTGACGTGACATGCATTCATCCGTCAATTACGTCAGGAAAATATCAACGTTGCCATGACGTCGCGCTCATTGTACCGCTGAATTTTGGCTGAAACATATGCAGCGTACATCATCCTTTTGACCAATATTGTGCATTTTTAAGGTTATGTGATAAATAGAATCTTACATTCGTACTCATTACATACAAGTTTTATTAAACTCATCGACAAAAACAATATGACACGAGGCTTTATCATTTGTCCACTCGTTTAATAAAACTCATATGTAATGAGTAATCATTCAAGATCCTCTATATAATTCTTGCTTTATTTAGTCCAGCATGATCGCACAGCTTTGAAATTTTGCATGTGCATTTCTATAGCTATTCCACATATATTTAAGGAATTTATTTTATATCAGCATACATTGCATAAGATAAATAGAATCATTTGTAACCCATGGTAATGGTATGTGCGTCAGCAGAAAACAATATTTATTTCAGAAACGAATTTAAATATTTAATGGCAATAATACTTAAGTACTATTTGCAACATCCAGACAAAAAAATATATTAGCATAATTGGCATGTTTTGGCTAGTTGCTGTGTGACGTTTCATGGTAATGACGTCGTGTATGGCGGTTTGATGACGTAATATTACACTGTTGATGGGATCAGAGTATAAAAAATTACGACGTCAAACGACGTTATCGAGCGCTCGTCGTTTTCTAAGCATTGCGCTATACCGTGAGTAGCGTAGTCTAACTCCAGGACAGAAGATTAATGAGGTGGAATCAACTGCACAATACAGCAGCGTAATTAAGCAGCTGTTTTTAATTCACGCAGTCGTTTTGTTTGGCACAGGAGGACAGGGGAACGAAGTGGAGCAGACAGACCGAGCTGAGCAAAAACTTACGTCAGATTGTTTCCGACACTCTCCGCACAAATCGTCTACTCAAGTTGTCCATTTTAAAAAACGATTAATTAAATTTTGATAGTATGTAAAGAAATAAATTCTCAAATGGTTTATTACAACATCAGCATATATTATTAAAAGAATGTAGCTCACGAAGGGAAGTACTTTGGAGAACAGTGATAGCATGACGTCGTAGGCGAGTGTTGAAGTTTTGTGACGCACCCAACTTCACCTGGCGTTCGTAAAATGTACACAATTTGTAGGTTTTTAGATAATATGTAATGAAATTATGCTAGTTTGTCAAGAAATAAATTCTCTAAAGAATTATCATAATTTCGACATACAATACTTGATAGTACTCATGATATAACGTGATTATACGCTATTCTGGGACAACCCACGTACATGTATAGAAAAGCATTGTCTCTGTATGCCCAATTTGTCTACTATAGATTAAAAAGATAAAAAGCTGTTCTTGTATTTTGTCGATAAAATAAAACATCAGACAGGAGTTCGGATGTGGAAAAATTAAATCACAAGTGCGTAATAATACATGGCTTGGAGTCCTCTATGCGTATATGAATTAATCCGCAGATCGTGTTAGAATTACGTGTAAAGATCCCATTTATATTATATTTTCAGCCATAAAGCTTCAGGTAGTTGATATTACAGATACTTCACACAGTAAGAAAGTCATGTTTGATGCTGGTACCACAAACTTTGCTATACCCATGGAAAGTCTTCATTCAAACTCTCCAGGTATAGTGTGTTCAAATTATTTATCTTCGTGCTGGAAGAGCCAATACAGTTTGAGGCATTGAAGCTCTACTATTGTAGGTAGATGGCTCAAACTATTTTTCTGGTTTGATCAAAGTTCAACTGTAATAGCTCAAAAGCTGCAAATTATTTTGATGTTCACCCTGGACTTTAATTAGCCTTTTCTCCAAAGTCCTACTCTTTTGTGCACTATCAATAACCAATCATTTTCCAATTACAGTCAGATCTGAGTTAAGATCATCTGTGAATCAAAGACCACTGTACAAAACCTGTACAGAAAGACCATCCATCTTATCCCCATTATACTGTTTTCAACAGTTGAACCTGTTTAAAGAGACCATCTGTCAACATAGAATGCTATTTCTGTTCTCATTGGTGGTCTTTAAAGACAGGTTTAGCTGTACCTGTAGGGAGATTGTGTACACAAGCCAACAAGTTTCATAAGCGGACCTCCAAAAGTGAAGAATTATATTGACTCCTGACATTCAATTTTAAAGAGTCATCAAAATATTGCATGAAAAATCATATGAGTTGTAAACCAGATTTACTCTACAGCTTAAATTTTCAAGGGAACTTAAATTATCAAATTAATGAGTAAAATACAGTTATTGTTGCAGTGATATGAAAGCCCTGTTTTTGGTATTAAACATGATTTGGTTTCCATGGAATATGAATGGAGCGCGATGTTTATCATTGTGTTTGTATGTTTGTACTTACAGACAATTTGGTACGGTTAGTGTTTATCAACTATGACAGTGTCGGAGATTTACTGAACCCAGATGATAACGATGATGATGATACATTGGTTACTGATGATAGTAAAACAACAGTAACTCGGAACCTTGTCAGTAAAGTGGTCAGCGCTTCAATTGGCGAGAAAAAACTTGAGGATGTTCCACTGGATAAACCTGTAACATTTACCATGTACACCGGAGATGTATGTACTTGTTATGTTTATGTTAACTATGGTTTAACGCTGTCTTTCCAAAACATTTCAGTTATATTATTACGACAGCCTAACCAGTTTTTCCTGGACAGTGTCCTAACCAGTTAAAATTTACCCTTCCACGAGGAACCTAAACAACTTCTCCACATGTGGAGGAAAATCTTATGACAGCCTAACAAGTTTTCCTGGATAGTTTCCTAACCAGTACAAACATACCTTTCCACAAGGAACCAGCAACTTATCAAACTTGGAGGAAAATCAACATTGTTGTCAAATTTCATGAAACAGTATGAACTGCTGCAATCCCGGATCAAATCGATTACTCTCTCCACTCAGGATCACAGGTGTTGCTGTGTAAAATATATACCAATAACTTGTGCTTCAGTTTCAACATTTCATTCTGGGGCATTTTTACATCACAGTAAATCAAGGGAGAAAACTTTCCAAATATGCTCAGGTGACTGTCATGAGTTATCTCTCTTTTATAGATTTGATAAACCAAGGGAGAGAACTTATCGATAAGCAATATTGATGGCTCTGTCAATATTGCTGATACATTGGTAGTTATTTACATTCATCCAGGTTACATTTCAAGTACATTGATAGAGCTGTGTTGTATGTTAAGGGAAGCTACCAAAATTGTACACATTACTTGAATTCAAAGATTACCTAAATTCAGTAGAATTGCCACTAACTTGTTGCTATGGTATCAGCCACATTAAAATTTGATGTTCAATCCATATTTGACATTCTTCATCATAATACTGTTATCACTGTGATATTTCTCTTTTTTCAGTTAATTCCCAAGAATAAACATCTTTGTTCATTTTGGAATTTTAGTTTAGAGTAAGTAGTTCCTAATTGTTCAAAGTATATAATTAATAAATAAACTATGAGAAACTGTTGTTTACCGGCTGTTATACAATGGTTTGGAGTTCTGACGCGTAGGAATTAACCGCGAAGGCCGTAGGCCTGAGTGGTTAATTACAAGCGTCAGAACGACAAAACATTGTATAACAGCCCGTATACAACGGTTTTTATAGTTTATTTCGATTCTAACATGATTTCAACCCGGAATTATATAAAAAGCCAGTGTTATTTGGCGAGATCTATGTTGCTTAGGTCACGTGTTGACGACTGTTACGATTATCTTTATCACCCCCAGTATAACTATACTTCAAACAATAATCAAAGTATGAAGTAAGAAGAAAATCTGTTCAACATCAATGGATATATATTTAATTAAATAGAGGATATTTGTTGATTTTGGTGTAAGATCGAATTTTATTTCATCGAGTGATCACAGAAAATCAATTCAATTTTATGTGATCACGGCTGAAATAAAATTGATCTTTCACCAAAAATCAACAAATTTTCTGTTTATTATATGCTTTCAATTTCTCTTAAAAGGGTACCGTAATTGGCTTAATTGGAAAAATCACGTCGAAATTGGAACGTCACGACGTGACAATTATGACGTCATGATGACGTAACGTACATTTTAAAGCCCGGCGCCGTTGACGTTACGTTTCTTTTTCTGAACGATACTGGAACCAGCTTCGAAAACAGTGAAAATAACAAAATGATAATTTCACTGTTATTTTCACTGAAAAATCTCCATAATCCATTGAATGCTAATAATAAATATCATTTAAACATTCCTCACTAACAAATAGTCTAAAATACGCAAAAACATTTACAACAATAATAATACAATATCACAAGATTTTATTCATAAATTTCCCGACGTGTAAAAAAGAACAGCCGAGTCGAAAGTAGTTCAAATTTCCATTGTATATCGGCCGATATACAACGCTATGATTTGTTCTTTGTCTATATTAGCAAAATCGCTGGTTATGTTAGAATAATAAATAAATGTGTATCCATGTTAATTTTATTGTCTGTTAAAGAAACTAAACAAACATCTTTGAGCCTTCAAATAATTAGATATTTGGTTTGACTTTGATGTTTCGGTTATTTGTTGTTATCATTAAAATGATGTCCTTTCTAGCATCTAAGTTTAATAAATTTAGTTAAAATTTGGTCATTGTACAGAGGTTGTTGCTATAGAGAGGTAAAATAAGTAGATAATACTGTTGCTCAAGAGAGGGCCACTCTGAAGAGGTTGAACTCTGTAATTTTAATATATGTTTCAAATATTACAGATATACTGGAGCCTGGTCACAGAAGGGATGTTCATTTAAAAGTTACAATGCTACACACACAACATGCCAGTGTGATCATCTAACTAACTTTGCTATTCTCATGGATATTCATAAGACAAAGGTAAAATTACACATGTATATAGAAATACTGACAAACTGCTATGTATAATTTATCATAAAATATAGTCTAGGTTATATATACTCATTACAGGCTCCAGATTCATTCCATGTCCTCTGACATAGTGCACATTTTCAATGCATTTTGATTATGACAAAACATGCATCGATACAGAGGGGTTCCGGGCCCTGGAATTTAGCAACAATGAAGTTGTGTTTTACACAAGTCTGTCAGGGCATATAGATCTAGTCTGGTCTAGACAACCCTCTATGAAAAAGCTGGTTGGACCCCCTAAGAAATTTATAGGGATATTCTTTAAAAAGCTGGTAACAGATCCCCTAAGAAAATAGCCAGATTACAGCATGACAAAATGTCAGCTGAATGTTTGGTTCTTTGTACCAAAATACTAACTCATACCACTTTGTAAAAATTTTGTGATATTGCATATTTTACTGTAATTATGTGTTTGAAATTAAAACTTTTTGTATATGAGTATCTAGACATTCAAAAGGACAGAGTTTTGACCTAACCTTAATTCTGACCTTTGCGTGGCCACAATGTTTGTTTCTGTAGATTCTAGGCCAGTGTCGCAACTGGGTCAGCTAGACAGAAACTTAAGGCCAAATAAAAGAAAAGGAAAAGCCTTAATCATTAGCCAAATTTGCTATGTGCTCGGGTGAGTGCTTTTGAGCCATATGACACTCTTGTTACATTTTGAGATGGATAAATTGATGTCATAATGTACATTTATAATATATTGTTACATTTTATTACAGATGGATCCGATACATGCTACAACATTGACGTATGTTACCTATGTTGGTATCATAATCTCCATCATCTGTCTCTTCCTCAGTTGGATCACCTTTATGTGTCTCAGGTAAAACACTTTATACATCTCAATATCGTATCTTCTATAAATGCCAGAATTCTGGTTATTTTTAAATTAAATGCTGTAAAATCATGAATAGAACAAATTACCATTCATTAACTCAAATTGTAAATACGATACGATACATGAGTAATTGGGTCTCTGTAATGCGGCACCTCTCTGGTGTCAGTAAACTGAAATCTTCATTATAAAGTAAATAATAAATAGAATACATGTCTATAAACATGCACTCAATGGCTGACCACCACAAAGTATGTTTTTAAAAAATAAACAGACATACGGCAATCTTATACTACTTATTGTCTGTTCATACACAGGCCTAATATATAGTAATGACGGGAAGATGGGGAATTTCAAAACTCTGTATTTTGTGATATAATTTCTTAGGCCTGTGGTTCATATTTCACTTGAGAAGAGTCATAACCAAACTGTTAGAATGCAGCCATATCATTGGTCAATTTTGAGGTTGTGCATTCTGCACCAACCGATCAGAGGCTTTGATTTTAGTCTGGTCTGCTCAGGCACCCAGTCTGGTAAATGTTTTGTCAGCTGACTATCCTATTGTTAATTAATAAAATAATTATAAATTTTAGTACAATCATGGTGCTTGGTTAATAATTGTAATGAATAGATTCTATTTTTATGTTAAATAAAAGCATACATAGAGTTTATATGACAGATATGGACAAGTAAGATATTATTGTATGGTGAATCAGTCTAACCTGTGTAGTTGTATTCATCCTGTTTCAATCATTCATTCATCATGGTTGTTTGTTCATTACTGTTAGTTCATTCTTTCATTCATTCAACCAATTCAACTGTTAAAACTAGTCATTGACATATATCATGGACACATTTTCTAATGCGTTTCTTACATTTTTAGCAGATACGGAATCATACATATATATATATAAGTAATTTCACTTAATTTTAAATGATTTGAAGTGTGAATATTAATTCAGAAAAAATGTAAGAAACCAAAAAAGTGCATTTAGCTGTAGTATTAGACAGGGGATTGTAACAAGGTTACCGGTAATGCCTCTTCTTTAATATCATTATACAGTAGAATGTTAATGCCTCAAACAGTTTTGGCTCTTGCACACCCTAGAAACTTTAAACAGCAAAATCATGATGTACGTACTAGTATACAGTAATATTATCTCAAGATCACTCAATTTCTCAGGTAGATTGCTCGAACTATTACCCTGTGCTGGAGGCAGTTCTAAGCATTGAAGTTCTACTGTATAAAGATATAAAATAAATATACAAGGATATTTAATTTGGAGAAGGGGAGATAACATGATTGTTAAGTTTGTTACAATGCCCTGTGGTTATAGAATAAGTGTGGAACTATGCACATTTTAACCTGCATGATTAAATATCGTCTGATTTTAGTGATGTACATAGGTAAGATAGATTCTGTGAATGTGTGACATAGCCAATCAGTTTTTACAGCTATATATGCAAACCAAATTCTCTACAAGTAAGCTTTCTGTCCAAAATCCCTTCTGTGTCCGTCCAGATTCCCTGCCAAAATTTCATACTGGATGGCTGATAAGGCAATTCTCACGCAACTTGTTGGAAGCTGTGCAAGCAGCTAGCGATGTCTGTGATTTGCCTGGATGTCTGCCATTTTTTAAATTTTATTATTGGGACTAATGAATTGTGGGACCAAACAATCATGTAAGTGATGTGACACTAAGGGTTAAGGGAGAGAACTGGTGCCAATGATCTGTGTTACAGAGCATGCTTAGTGTGTTCACATACTGTCCAAGTATCCATGTGTTTCGACTCCTGGCATGCCATACTCTACAATTATTACAGTTTCTATAGGACCCATGTTTGAATCTTTGATCTTAAGATTTCCATGTTATTCGTGTATGGTCAAATTGACTTGTATAAGGTCTGACCAATGTCCAATAATGTCTTCTTAAACATCTAAATCAGCTTATTGCAAGGACAATTAGTTACAAAATAATATGACTCAAGAAAAAAAATGGTCGCCAAGGGTGATTTAGAAATATTTTCACCAGAATGTTTAAATAATTTACAATGTTGATAAGGTCAATTGAGCAATATAGGGCCATTGGCCCTCTTGTTAAATTAGATTGCCATTACCATGATTAAAAGTGTGTAGCCCAAATCCCCACAAATGTGTAAGAGCACAGTGACTTGTCTCCCTTGTTTCAAGTTTTCTCTCCCTTGTTTATACATTAACTAAGGGAGAGAACTTACCAAAAGGGAGATAATCTCTGTTGTGTGTACCTCGCTATAATAATCATGCTTTCTTCACTGGATTGTACAAAAATTATTGTTAGGCTGTGTGTGTGTATTCAGAGGAGATGAACTAGCTGGTCAAACTCCTTTCTTGGAAAAAATAGTTGCTTGGATCCCCCTGGACAAATGTACTTTGTGTCATTTTCTTACTTCATGCACTGACTGGCTGATTTTCATGCATTTCTTTGCATCATCTAGATATAAGTATATTGGTCAATAAATTTCATACATGTTTGTTATTGAAACTCGAACCTTTACAGCATGAGATGCATGAGAGGCGCTCGTGGCAGTTCTGGCATGGAGAATGCGCATGAACATTACGGACATTCTGCGAGTTCGGGCTCATCCGCTACCGGTTCACGGTACACAAAATAATTCTACAATCATATAGTTTGGTTTTGGGTCAAACATTTATACACTTTAATTTAACCCAATTTTTTGTTACTAACACCATGTATACCCAAGTCAAGCAAATTATTTTGTAGTTGAATAGCTTTAATTGTTTTATTTACTAATACTTGCATAGTCCCTGATTTTTGAAATTTGATATCATTTGATATCAGAAAAAATTGTCAGCAATTAATAACATAATTATGTTTAGCTTCATTCGTACCAACAGCACTAAAAATGTAACCTCAGTATTTATAAAAGAGCATTTTACCAACAGCCCTTGTAGGCCTCCGTAGCTCAGTGGTTAGCGTGCTTGCCATCTAATCTGGCGACCCAGGTTCAAATCCAGAAGGAGGCTCACATATCCCCGCCTTGTTTCAGTAGAAAGCTGACTGGCAAATAAAGGCATTTGCATTTTTTTTCTTAATTCATAAAAAGAGCATTTTGCCTTATCCTACAGGAAGGGGAAGTAACTCTGTAGTAAAAGTGAAATAGACATGAATTATTCAGAAAGATCATGCTCCTGTGTACTTCCAATCTAATAGTGCTTTATGATAGCTTCAATGCTCAAGTGCTCTGCTTCGCTTAAACCCAATTGTCCATTTTATGGTGACAATGATCAGATGAACGTGTGCACTTGCAGTGCTCTTAATCTCTGCACTAACAAGGCGGTGCACTTGTTAGCTCACTTAGTGCTCCTGGTGAACTTTCCAGATTGTTTAATATCCATCGTCTGTTCAACGGTCTGTCTGTACATCATCTGTAATCATTCAATGGTTTTCATACATTAGTCTGATTCATCCTTGTTATACAACAAACTAACACTCTGAAAAGGATACTCCATATTTTCAGTGTAGCAATACCACATAACGTAATTTTGGCTACAGGTCCAAGTCAAAATTTGTCAACAGTGGAAAACAAAAATTGCGGTAAGTATTTTATTTCTTCATCTATTCATATGAAATATATGCTACACCAAGGGGAAAATTATTTGCTGTCCAGCTTGACTGTTTTTTCCAGAACCATGTAAAACCTACTTTTTCCATGGTTTCACAAGGTGCTGGACAAAACAGCACAGCTGGTGAAAAATATCTTATATTTCATGGAAAGGAAATAATTTTCCCCTTAGTGTGGCGTATATTTAATAGAAATCAATGCAGAAATAAAATACTTATGGCTATTTTTGTTTTCCAATGTTGACAAATTTCCACTTGGACCTGTAGCCAAAGTCCCAGGTAGTGCTACACTGATAATGGTGATATGGGAATCCTTACAAGTTCACTTTGTTGCTTATTGTTGCTTAAATGATTTAACATTTTATTACTGGTACTATTATGAGTTAATTAATATTTCCAATAAAAATAATTGAATAAATAATAACTATTTTCTGTATCTTAATTTAACTGTTTGTGGTACAGCTGTTTTCTGTTCTCTTGTTTGCTTCATTGTAAATTAGTCAAGTATTATTGCTTTTTGTTTATATACATGTATAATGTCTAAAAATATATAATAACAAGCTGTTACTGAAGGTTGAGTGTATTTCGCATGGTGTTTCGAGCATAGACTTCCCACAAACCTGACCTATATTATATGACTGACACAGGACTTGTGTATCCTTAATATATGAATAAAAATGCTTGTAAATTCAAGCAGAAGTACTCGGCATTAACTTTGGCCCTTATGGGACCTGTGAGTATGAAAACTGTGTTGCATAGACATTACATTATAAGTAACCTTACAACAGTTTCGCACTGAAAGGATACATAACTGTACAATAATACATGTACTTTATAACAAAAGCTGTGAAGTTCTAGAATGGTATAATGCACTGCTTTAAATATTTTGTATTATTTAACCCTTTAGTCCATAGTGACCCATTTTGTCAATTCTACTTTCTATTTCCAATCATATATACGGTATTGCATTCAGGCACTCGACCAGGCACACTATTCTATAAATAGCCGTGGCTTATAATCTTTATTTATATACGGTAGATAGAGATTATAGGCGACAGCTATTTATCATTATAAAAAAATTCTGGTCGAGTTACGGTGATATATTGCTACAAAATTAATGCAGATCAAGTATGTATGGGGATGAATCATTTCATCAATTAATCAGCATGGAGATGGTGGGCACAATATAACTCAGAATTATTAATACTATAACTACAGTCCAGTAAGGATATGGTGACAGTGATGTAGTCGTTTATGTGTACACATAGTACTACAACCATTGTCTGAATAGGTAGTGCGAATATAGTATGTTAGTTTAGCATTGAAATTATAGCTGTTTGTATAAGCCTTTATAATTGGTTTTACACTGCTATAGTGGGCTCGACCGCTGCGTCACTCTATTCTTACCCTGACTGGACTATAAGTGTAGGGTCTATATGGAGTAAAGTGTCAATAATAAATGCTCTGTATACTGTAAAATCAGAAGTTTTCATGATATATGCAAATTTGAGAAGTTAGCGAAAATTTATGGTTGTGAACATAAACCACTATATTAAAACGCAGAATATTGTTTATTCTGAAGAATAAAAATTATGAATATTTACCATGTGAATGAGTTCACAATAGCAAATTTGTGAAGTTTTGGCATAGCCAAAATATATGATTTTACAGTAAATTATCTTGTGTGTATATTCCTGTTGTTAATTTCTTTAGTTAATGCTTTTCATTGCACTGTACCAGTAATTTTGAAATGATGAATTTTAAGTATTTATGTTACGTTTGGTAGTATTTAGATGTTTTGATCTGATCCTCTTACCTTCTATAAGAATACTTTAATAGCTGATTTCCTGTTTATATTTAACCCCGGTGATAAGTTTTCATTTGCGGAAAATATTACGAAAAATCTGAAGGACATATAATGCACAATTTGAATTAATTTGCGGAAATTTATATATTCAACGCAGGAATCTTGTAATTTTTTCATTCATAAAGGTCAAGATCAGGTTAAAATCTCTGCATGTAGTAAACCAATTGATACAGTCATTTGATATATGCCTGTAATCATAGCTTATTTTAAACATGTAACCATGGCAGATTATAACAGTTTAGAGTCAGATCTAGTTATCTCAAAATGAAGCAATACGATTGGTCAGTTTAGAGATTATGTTGTCTGAATCCAATGGTGAGTGTCTGTACTCCTAGCTGACAATATCTTGCATGGCATATTTGCATCTGAATTCACTCACAGTCTCATTAATAAGAAATGTTTTGACACTCACTGCTTCTTACAAGTATAATACTAATGTTAATAACAAAGCAAAGTTTACATTTTATGATTTTCCATTTCATTTCCAACCATGCTTGGCTCCTGACTGTTCAAAAGGGGGGTAACACTATCCTATTTGCATTGTATGTTTATAATAGTATTACCATAATATGTTTTTCAGTACTGCACAAGGAGAAAGGAATTCAATACATAAGAATTTGGTGTTCTGTCTCTTTGTGGCCGAAGTTCTGTTTCTGGCTGGAATTGAAAGAACAGATCATAAGGTATTTCATTTGTTATCCACATGCATGCATTAATAGAGGTGGGGTGGTGATCTTCTGAAAATGGCAAATTTGACCAACGGGTGTGTGAAATTGGCAAATAAATGACCGACGGATGTGTGAAAATGGCAGATGGGAGTGTGAAATGGCAAATTTGACCGCTGGTGTGTGAAAATGGCAAGTTTCGGTTGATCGACAGGTGGGTGAATAGTTGTTATTGCCGTTTTGTGTGACTATGGTAAAGATTTTTCCTAATTCACAGTTTCCTATTTCAGATTGCGTGTGCTATAATCGCAGGATGTCTTCACTATTTCTTCCTGGCAAGTTTTTCCTGGATGTTTGTAGAAGGCATACATATATTATTTATGTTGGTACAAGTATTTGATGCCGCCAAGTCTCGTCTCAGATATTACTACGGCATCGGATATGGTGAGTAATTTACAGTGAGTCTTGTTATAGTATAGAGATTTAAACTGATCCTTGACCTTGTATAAGCATAATTTAAGCGGGGAGTAAAAAGAAGACGCTCAAGGTGTAAAACTAACACAAATCTGAAGGACCAGTAATGCAAGATTTGCTCGCAGAAATGTATTCAACTCAAGAAACTTGTAATATATTCATGCCTTAAGACTAGGATGAGGTTAAATATCTCATTACTATACTGTACCTTTAAACAGACAGAGAAGGGTTATACCAACATAGCTACTTATAGGCCTGGTGTTTGCGACAGCTTCTTGTGAGAGAGAGAAATTTCCAAACGATAGAATTTTTAAAACTTTGTATATGGACAGTGTATTATATTAGAAACGCAAAAATAATCATAGGTTACGATGCTTGTAGGAGTTATCTGTCCTTGAATTGGCAAATTAGGAGAAAAACCTCAGTTTCAAGGGCAGATAAATCATAGGCAAGCTCTGACATTGCCCTATGATTATTTTTGTCTTTTTCTGTTTTTACTTTGAAACTGTGTTCAAATACAAAGCTTGAACAAATTCTATTTTTTGAGAATCTTTTTGCCCCATCTCTCATCCAGGAAGGTGCAGCGAATACTTTTAAGGCAGGTTGTTAAAGTACTTAATGTAAAAAGGGTCAATTGATATTTAAAACTTAAGGATGTCTTTTAGTTCAGGTGTCCTCTGTGAACACAGGTTTGGATATATTTTGCTTAAAGCAAACTAGGTTGGGTTCCTTTCCTGTTATAACTTATCATAGTGCATATGTCCATGCTCCTTTGTATTGCTTTAAACTGAAGTGGAACATTTAAGATTTAACTTTAAGATTTGCTTTGATAAAACAGTACCATAATGGCTGTGTACAAATTTACTTTTTCAGGTGCACCATTATTCATTGTTGGGATCTCTGCATTAGTTTATCATGATGGCTATGGAACTCTTAGATAGTAAGTGAAGTTTCTTATTTTATAATTTTTGCAAATTCTGTTGCAACAAATATGCATAAATATGTGTTTGTTACAGAATATTTTAATGGTAAAACAAATGTCAGGAGCTGGACATTCAAACTTGAATTCCAGTTGAAAAGTTGTTCTTGTATGAATAAGATTTATTGTCAGTTGGACGACATGTTTTAGTATGTAGTTTTCTGTATTCAAAAAAGATTGACAATTGATACTTTATACATTTATTTGTTTTGTAGTTGTTGGCTTACAACAGATCGAATGTTTATCTGGAGTTTTGCTGGACCAGTTGCCTTTATTCTTCTGGTAAGAATAATAAATCTATCAAGATGTACAACACAATTGATTATTAATGCTCATTCAAATTTCTATGCCAAATATATCACGAAAGACAAGTTATTTTATTTTTATTGAAATTATGCATCCCTAGTAGCTACATGTCTTGTAGTCTGTTAATCATTGGTACAGTCACCTATGAATGTAACTTTTGAAGTCTCCATAATATATACAAGAAAACCATGGATGCAAAGCATCCAAGACACCATGAGTTAGTTTAAAAGAGTACTTCTAAAATAATTCTACTAGTAGAAAGCCAATTTAACTGTAATTAAAGATTAAATCTGAACATTTTTTTAAAATTTAATAAATAGCTTATTGTGATCACATTGGCTTAAATTTACTTCTGTCATTAGAATAATTGCTAAGAAAATGCAACTGAACTATCTGTTGCTGATTAATTAATATTTGACGAAAGCAATATTAAATTAAAAAATTTGAGGTTATTTTTAACATATTCAATATTTTGCAAGCCAATGATTATAATTTACTAATTGATTATTACAGGTGAATCTTATGATACTCATCTATGCAATGTCAGCAGTATGTAAGCATTCAGAATATGTGTTTGCGAAAGAAAAATCTGCCACAGGAAATATGAAGTAAGTCTGGAGTTTTTCTAACAGTTCTTTTAACTAACATTGAGGTATAGATTATAATTCAGTGAAACCTTTGTTAGTAGTCACCTGAATTAAGCAACCACCTGTCTTAAACTCTCAGTTTTAGATAATTGAATTGTAATGAGGATTTTAAATTTTACATTGAATGTGTCTGTAATAAATGGATCACCTAATTTAAAAGGTCACATTTGATAACTCACTTTACTGGTTGCTTTAGATAGGTTCAGCTTTTTTTCATTTGTTGAGTTTATGCAATAAAGCTTAAGTGAATGATATGTCCATTTTAGTTTACTCTCATAAAAACGTCGCCCAATATGCACCTTTCAATGTTTTCTCCCAGGGTGAGGGGGGGCCCGGGCATACACGGAACTTTTGACAGAGGGCTGTTCCAGATAGGTGGGAATTCGACAGACAGAATGGTGCCGAGCCCCGGGGAAATAGACTTTGGCTGAAATTTTGATCCCGGGGGGTATGTAAAACATCTCCCAGTGAGGGGATTTTGACAAATTGCCCTTGCTCTAGGGTGGGAATTTAAATTTTGAAAAAGTAAAAATTCCCCTGGGTCAGCCCGCCAATGTGCATCACAACCTTATGGTTCCACCGCATATAAACCAAATCACTGTACGACTTATTGGGATACTATACAATTTAACTTGTATGACTTATTGTGATTGAAACATCAGGTGATTTCCTATCATTGTACAACTTATTGCAAGACTATACAATTCAATGTGTACTCCTTATTGCGATAACCGGAAGTTGACTGTGGGTTTTACCTAAGATTTCATCTTGAAATTGTTGCTTGTATATATTGAAATGTTTGTTTGAATGAGCAGGTTCCTGGCTGTGCCAGCGTTCACACAACAAATACGCTTACAAATGAAGAGGCATCAGTGTGTATAAGTGTTATATAACCCCAACCATTAATGCTTTCTCAATATTTTCTGTCAGTATACAGTAGAACTTCGATGCCTCAAACAGTTTTAGCTAGAACACCCAAGGCCCTTTTCCAATTAGTTGTTTTTTTCCTGCCAATATGTTATCAATGTGTATGAAAAGCCCAACACCCCAAAATATCCCAGAAACCTCTTAACAGGTTCTTTGGTCCCAGCCAAATGATGATGTACTGGTATACAGTAGATAGCTCAAGGCATCGAAATTCTACTGTAGTGACCCACTCTGTTCTGTATAGGAAATAGACAACAGCCTGTATGACATGATGGTTTCCATAGCAACCATGTTGTTTATGTTGTACCTTTCTGGTACAAGCCCTTGAGCTTGAATGACATAACTAGTACAAGCACCACCAGGCTTAAAACCTATCCTTCATTCCTTGTCCATACATTTCTATGGACAATTAATGTACATGTATTTTTTTGCAGAGACCTTATAGAATAGACCCTCCATCCAAAACTGAGCACTGTCTCTATGTATTATAGTTGTTGTAGGAAATGTCATATATTTTCTCATGTGATGGAAATAATACAAATAAAGCATGGCCAATGATGATGATGTTAGCATGTTCAGTAATGCCCAACCAGTTTATGTTTTATATTATGCACGGGTCAAGAGCAAAGTACTGTAAACCAATTTTACTTTCGCCATTACCAACTTTTGTGTTTTGTTGAACGTCGAAATATTCGCGACTACAAACTTTCGCATTTTTAAATTTTCTGCAATGTTTATATTAATGTTTTAGCACTTTCGAGGCGACCTAGTTTCGCGAAATTTTACCACTCGCAAACTCTGTGAAACTAAATCGCGTGAAATAATTTTTAGGTTTACAGTATAGCTAGTTTCTTCCTGTGAAAAAAACTTGTCAGCCCCCTCCTTGAGAACAATTGCTGGAACCTTGCATGATTAGTTTTTGAACACTACATCATGTATTAAATGTATGCATAACAATATTTATTTAGCTATTTATTCATTTGTATTTTCAAAATTAGAAAATCATACCAAAAATGTATTACTGTATCTACAGAAACAAATTAAAACATTTTAAAAGAAAACTAACAGGGCTTTAGAGTACTTGCAAGTTGCAACTGATCTGTGACCCTGTATTGTGTCAGCCGTATAAATCTGAAAATATAAGTTGAAACAGCTGTCTACTGAGCTCGATGCTCTTGTGTGAATTGTTAGGACTTGACTTATAAGATAAGATCAAAGTGATGTTTTAGAGACATAATGTCTGGAGTACTGAGTGCAAACTTTAATGCCAAGGTATCACTAGAATAGAAACAATTGAAAAT
Organism: Spisula solida; assembly: GCA_947247005.1. Classification (NCBI taxonomy): domain Eukaryota; kingdom Metazoa; phylum Mollusca; class Bivalvia; order Venerida; family Mactridae; genus Spisula; species Spisula solida. The sequence continues at coordinate 45,402,029 of OX365948.1, read as the reverse complement.
CTTCTACCACTAAGGAACATAATACAGTAGTACTTGATCCCTAAGTTGATGGTAAACCAGAAACAATGTATAGGTGCTTGTCTGAAGTGCCAACATTTTCGAAAGATACTAATGTCAACCTTTGTCAACTTAACAGTTCAATTATTTTATTTCTTTTGTCTCAATAAGCCAGGATGTACTTTAGTAGTTCTTTCAAGGACAATGTGAAGGTTTAATGTGAAAAATGTACTTGTACTTGACAAATGTATGAGGGGTGTTCGGAAAGTTTTGGGACAAGTGTTGTACAACTTTCCGAACACCCCTTGTACATTCATTCAGTGGTCATGTTAGCCATTTTAGGTCACATGGTTCTAAAAAAATGTTTGTACATGTGGGGGCTATATTTGTACAGGGTCAATATCAGTTATTATTGTAGAGATTAATTAGTCTCATTGTGCATGGTATCTGTAAGGCTTCCTGTCTTTAAAAAATTGGTAGTGCATGGGTTTCCTGAATTGATTGCACTTTTTTAGCTCGACTGAAGAAAAAAAGCTAATTACAATCACTCCTCCACTGGTTTTCCTACTGCCATGTAATTAAAAACGTTAGATGACTCTTGGTCGAATTAAATGGAAATTATGTACCTGACTTAATTTTAAATAGAAAGTTTTGCATGCAAGTTACTAATAAGGCCACTTATCTCACATAGTATTTGTTCTTTGGCATTAAAACTTACCACACTTGCTTACCATCATTTCACAATGGTACCAGTCAAGGGAAATAACTTTATTTTTTATTTTATTTGAGTTAGGCCCCGTTTAAACATAGAACTTAAAAATTGAAGTTCTTGTTTAAAGTTTTACATGCAAGTTTCATTGAGACCATAGTAGTATCGTAGTAACTATCTATGATATTGCATTGAAACTTATAACACATAAGCCAATGATACTGACCAAGTGCAATAACTCTATGTTGATTCGGATTGGAGTTATGCTGCTTTTTAAACTTAGAATTTTCTTCGTTTAAGTTAATTTTCCATGCAATTTTCTTTCAGGCAATATGTGTAACTTAATTAATTGCTCAAACTTAAACCAAGAAAAGTTGATTTGTTCAGAGTCAGAGTATACCATTTAATTCAGCTCTATCGTGATAAGATGGATAAAAACCAAAAATTGAAACAGTAACTCCAGACTACTTGAATAGAAATAAAACCTGTGTATATATTTGTGTTTACAGAGCATGGATCCAAGGTGCTTTAGCGATAGAAGTTCTACTCGGACTGACGTGGGTATTCGGGTATTTCTACATCAGCGAGGAAGCAATCCCGTTAGCGTACTTATTTACGATATTCAACAGTCTTCAAGGTCTCTTTATATTTGTGTTCCACTGCATTCTTAACAAAAAGGTGAGATGACTAAATATATATATAATGTAATTTTTTGTTTGTGCTGTTTATTATGAGAGTGTGGTACCTTTTGCATGTCATGGACCAGTAAGTTGTTTGAAAATCTTACGTAATTAACACGAGTTTGAGTGTTAAAAGTGGCCTTGATCTAATGGTTTAATTACCCTGGATTTGTAAGCCTGTGATATGGGTTCAATTCCTGGTCAAGGCAGGTCATATCCTTCCAGGCAAATTTGACATCGCAATGTCAATTTTCCTCCACTTGTGGAGAAGTTGCTAGTCTTTGTTGAATGGTAAATTAGTACTGATAAGAATCCAGTCCTGGAAGATCAGGTGAATCGGCTGCCATATATAACTGAAAATAATTGTTTAGAAGTGGCATTATAAGCCTGAATAAACAATGTATAATTTTAAAGACTGTTGCCTGTTGGTATATGTTTGGTTCTTTTTGCTATCAAAGCAAGCAGTGAAAAGATTCAGTCAATGCATATAGTGAACAAAATTTACTATAATTCTATTTATATGTTTTTCACAGGTACGCAAAGAGTACCAGCGTTTCATTGACTATCCCAGGCGACCAGTGACAACTGCTACAACATCATCTAAAGGATCACACCAGAATGGCTCCGGACCTCAAACTGCATCATACAACATGTCCAGCAGAAAACAGTCTGGTCCCTTCCTTGATCTAAAGACTAGAAGTCCTAAAGACAGACGACAATCTACAAAATCAACTACGTCTGCGTAGAAGTTCAGTTATACCTAGGACATGGATAAAGTTAATATGAAAACCACATGATCGGTCATGTGACCATAGGATATTAAACTAACCCTCAAATGAATCATGTGAGTAGGATGGAGAATAATCATGTGATACTGATCATGTGACCATAAAAACCCACTAATGATCATTGACTAGGATGGAGATTAATCATGTGATACTGATCATGTGACCATGATATTAAACAAACCTGCTAATGAACCATGTGATAGAGAAGATTGAACTTTGGACCATATAATAGCCTGGACCATTTTATACGTTCATGTTGTGTTTTGTGTTCAGGTATCTGTGATATACTCAATAATCATTGTATCACCATCTGTATACCTGCTATCAAATGAATCATGAATGTAACGACCAATTCAGAAAATGTTGGGTATTCTGCCTCACATATTTGGTGCATCTTCAGCTACCTTCTTCACATGTAGCAGGTCAAATAACGTGTCAAAAAGATGAACTTGCACCTTTCTACAACTGTAACATGCTGGAGCTACAGTAGGATCAGTGTTTTGTCTACCACAATCATGCTCTTTTAGCCTTTTCTGATTAAACGATCATTTCGGCATTTTGCAGAAAGATACGCCTTGTCTCTATGATTACAATGATGTAAAAATCCCAAAACATCAAAATTGTAACTTTGGCATTTGAAGTAGTGCCATTGGTATGTGATTTACTCCTTGGAGAATTTCCTTGCTTGTCTTATGTTTCAATATTTGTAACATGCATTCGTATATCAAAGTTTATGCAATTTACATGCTTAACCCTTTATTCCATACACCTCAAATTGTCTCTTTGGCACAACAAGGTTGTATCTCACTTTAAAGTAAATAGTGAGATACAACCTTTTCTCAAATAATACAATGATCGAACATTACAAATGATGTGTCGATTAAACTGTGAAGATTTCGCGCGTCTTCCTTTGTATTATATAGTGGCGTATGAATACCATGTTATGGTTACTGAACATCTATAAATAGGTATCACATGACATGATTTTGCACCGCTAATAATTAATTGATTTTATGTAACATAAAATGCACTAGTTGCGCTAAAGGGACAAATTATTGATTGCATAGAAATATACATGTAGTAGATGCATCAAAATGGGCTGCGTATAATAGTTAGGTCACAGATTGGACGCTTTACTGAATGTAATGGTGCTAATAAAGACTGTAGTGTAAGTTTTGAAAGTACAGTAGTGCCATAATAGACTGCTTTGTTTGATGTGATTATTAGGATTCTGCCACAAATGATAATGAATACATATTTCCAGGTCCTTGACCATCTCAAGGAGAAATCTCCTCAAATTGAGATTTTGCTTATTGATACGAGTCTGATTTCTAGATAAATCTTAAGACCATAGTGTAGTATCTTAGTTACTGTCTATGATATTGCATTGAAACTTATAACACAATAGTCAATCATTATGATCTGGTCAAGTGCAATAACTCCAAGTTAATTTGGATTGGAGTTATGCCCCTTTTTAACTTAGAATTTTCTTCGTTAATAGTTGAAACTGTTGAAATGGTATATTAATTATAACTTTGAATTTCCAAATATTAATTTTGCTAAACCATTGTAATGCAGCTACAGAAAACAGATGTATACTTGTATTTAGTTTTTGTGCTAAATTATTCATGACATTTAATGTGCCAAATTAATTTTAATATGTTATGACCTGCATATCACAAAATCTCACTTCTGTGCAATCTCAGTCACGTTTGCACGATGGCATAGGATATCACTTATTATTTTGAGAAATGGAATTTTTTAAAACATGACAGCACTTTCATTGCAGAACAGAATTCACTCTCCCCCCTTAAAAACTTTTTTGTGTGGAATCTTCATGTTTTGTGATTGTTATTCGTTATTAGTACTCTAGTAATTTGTCTAATCAGAATTATTTACTTGATTAAATACTTACAGATATGATTCATGAGATTGCACTCAAGTTTTGATATTTTGTGAGATTCAGGAATATGTTTGTATCTGAACATTTTTTTTGTATTCTCAATGTTGGTGATACGTACATCTAATAAACTTTTGTTTTTCATTCATTTGTAAATGTCATATTTTTTATTTTATACACATTTTCTGTAATGTTTTAAGCTATTACCGGTATTGACATAAAGCGCAAATTTCATTTTAGTCATATTTTCATTTTTAGGCTTCGTTTTTAGAAATCTGACATATTATTCAGAAAATTCTGTCATACTGGAAGAATTCTGGTTTCTTTGTAGTTTTATATGCATATTTAAAGTGCCTAATTATAATGACCTGCTGAGGGCTTGCATACATTAAGCATCTTAGAAGAAAATTTAATATATTTTCTTAAATCTTACCCAGTGCTAAACAAGAAAATCAACATCTTTAATATCCAATATACTTATCAAGCATTATGTGGTAAAAAGCTTAGTAACAAATATCACATGGGATAGTCTTCAACTTGAGGGAAATTTGCGGCACAATTTTCAACTGGTGTCAAAATATTTAAGTTTGAGATGCTAAACCCTGTACAACAACGGACACTTCTAGGATACTGTAAACCTCTGTTGTTGTTCATTTTAATAGCCATATTACTTTTCTTGCATTTTTTTTTGTTTCATTGGAGCTGGTCTTCATTTGATTATGTGTATACATAATGTATTGTGTTTGCTTAGTTATATTATATGAATTCAAGAATCTGTTGCATGCTATGGGGTTGTCGGTTAGAAAAAAATGGATGAAAAATCTCTCTTTCAGTCACAAAAACTAGACGTGTCCTAGAACTTCTCAGTCAAAAACTTATAACACCTCATTCCTCATAGTATTCAATGCATGAGGGCAAGAGAACAGGTGCCAGTTTCCCAGTTTTTCTTGTAAATAAAGAATATACTGGCACCATCTAAATATAACAAAGACCAAGAGGGACTATGCAAAAACTCCCAAGGTCACTTATTGGCTTGGGTAGTAGCAGCAGTGCTTTATTTACCTGGTTTTCTTGGCAGAATGTTTCTGTGAAACATTCTTCTCTATCACTCAAATATTTCAGTGTTTTTTAAACAATTTAAAACTGTTTAAGGCCATTTTAGGCCTAAAAATGTTTGTTTCAGGCAACATGTCTAAAATTAAGGGTCAAGCTCAGAATTTTTTTTTAACTTTCAGAAAGAGCAACTACCTTCCAAGAAGTATGAAAAATATAAGCACATAAATATTCAGAATTGCGGCAAATTTTTAAGGTTGGTTGGAATACTGGAAACAAACATTTTTACACCTTACGTTAGTCAGTAGGCATACCCCATACAAACCCTTTTATATGTGGCCTTATATAGTTGATATGTGTCATAGTGAAATCCTAGTACTTACTACCCTAATGTAATAATTATTGTATGTGTACGTTTTCAGCTTATTATGTCACCAATATGTGTGTTCTGTTTTCTTATGATGCGTAGAATAACTTGTGCAATTCTTCATAAAATAAATTGTAATGCCATATGACGTATTGAGTTTTCACTTGGCTGTCCATTAAGTTTGTAGTCATCTTCGAATTCAATGTGTGTGTTGATAAGCAACCATGTTTATAAGCACCAGGTCATAACACAGGTGCCCCTGGTGCATTGATATAAGTCCATGGTACAAATCCCACTTTTCAGTTTCATCTAAGGTTTGTACACTTTCAAACGGCTCTGAGGGAATTAAAAACTAGCACAATGCTTACATTGGAACTCTGGATACACAATATCTCAGTTCCTTCTGACCGTTATGCTGAGAATTTGTGTGAACATCTGGGTTACCAAAACTTCATCTCTAGCTGGGTGGGAAACACTGAAAAACTTTTCAGAAATGACTAAGTACCGCCGGCCATTAATCAAACCAGGCACCTCTCGATCCGTAGTCAAGAGCGTTACCCACTCAACCACCATGCCTACCTTGATATAAAAGTACCAAGACGGGGCTGACACGAAATTAACAAAAGCCGACACCTTTACAGTTCTTTTATTTGCAATGTTATTTCAATATCACAGCTTCTTAATAAATACAGTAATTTCATGCATGTGGAAAAATTGAATAATATATACATGTACACCTTCGAAAATAACAAAAAATAAACAAGGATCGATGATAGCACATGTATGAGGGCTGTTCAGCAAGTTCTAAGATGAATAACTTGTTAGCTTTCTGAACAACCCTCATATATTGAGTGTAGAGCTATATTAATGAAGAACAATAAGCATTCAATGAGATATTAAATAATATGTAGACCATCTGAATTAGGAAATTTGGTAAAATTTGCATGATATTACTGAAGTACATGCAGTGATCAATAGTCCTAGCCTTGTATACAAAGATTGATAATATATACAAGACATGGTCAAGTGACCGCTTGTTTCATGTATAGTGTGAAATATGATTATCTTTAAGATGGCTATGCACAAGATCAGCAAATATCAACATAAGAATGCATTCAATGTTTTTTTTTATTTTTAAACAAGGCGAGTGTTATCATCCGCAAATTATATAGTATATGACAAACTAGGAAACAAGATAAGATTGCCTAACAATGCACAAAAACAAGGAATAAAATCTCATATGAAAGGTATAGCTTTAAATAACTGTAGCTGTTTCTTGTTGCAATAATTTGGTGCCAAACCCTTGATTTGTGTAACGACTTTGTCAACATAGTATAAAAGCATCTCTGTCGACAGTATAAAAGCATCTGAATCAACAGTATAAAAGTTAACTGACTGTTGAAATAATATAAAAGTCATTATAACAGACAAAGACAGAGCTTCTATATAACAGAAAATCAAAAAGTCCTGAAACATTAAAACAAACTATTTTTACGTTTTAACATCATAACAACAATGGATTCAATGTAATTTGACCTATCAAACCATTTATTAAATGGTCAATTGAACCTCTGTAGTACAACCACTTTTGAACAACAACCGAAGTGTACTTCACCATGGAGAAGGTTGTTCTTTCACCAAATGCTGTTGTCCACACAATGAACTGTATCATTAAAAAGGAATTAAAATTTTTTTTTTAATATAAATAAATTTCTGTATTTTGTTTATTCCTTATCAATGACACCGTTACCAGTGGTTGTGCTCTAATTTATTCCCAGAATTGGACGGAGTTTATGATATGAAGTTTATTGTTGTATATTGTATGATAATACACATCCCAGCACATTTAATTATCTGGAGGTAAATCGTCTTCAAGTTGTGTCTCCTCACGTTCTACAAGCTCCGGTTCCTGCATGGATTGATTCTGTAACTGACTCGCTAAACTTGTGTTGATCACCTTCATCAATAAATCAGCCTAAAAAACACGAACGTGTATTCTAAAAGTTGTATATGATTCCTCAACAGGTGGGTGAAATTCAAACCCACAACCCAGGTATTTTATAAGTAATAAGTATTTTAAGCAATACAAAATACAAACATATTGAGTATAAGTTGTATATAAACCCTCATCTGCCATCTGCTGTGTGGGATTCAAACCCACCACAGTGTTTTATTAACAATAAGTATATTTTAAGCAGTACAATATACATAAGTCCATTAGGAATTAATCTTTTGATAATAATATAATCTTTTTGTTTAAAAGGGTGAGGATTTTCATGAGACAGCGCACAATATTGAAATTATTATCACATAGTTAGTCTTTTTAAATTATAAATTAACTCATACATTATGATCTAATTTTTAACAACAGATAATGTGCATGACAACTCTATGACGAAAAACGTGCAATAATTTGCATTAAATTTATCTAAAAGTGATCTAACTTCATTGTTTGTTTTGAATACTGAAAATGTTTGTTTTGATAACTGGAAATGTTAGTAAGCTATATTTACTGATCAAATACTGCAAGATGAACAATAGCTGTAATCATTTATTACAAGTATACATAATGTATGCCATGCTCAGGATTTCATTCACCACTAGGACAGGAGAAGGTCACATGACCCAAACGATAACACATCAATCACTTGTCACCTTTTCTCACACTTTCTCACACTCTCATAAAGTTTTAACTTTTTATAAAAACATGCACAAACAAAAACTAAATCAAAGTGGCAAATTAGTTAAATTTGTAAAAAATATTAAAAAAACATAAAAAAGAACACCTAATTTACATGCCATACAAGATCGGAACAGAATAGAACTGAATTGTTTGCTTTATAATACTGTAATGAACATACTCATCTACGATGGTTTCAAAACTTGCAAATACTACCAACGAAACTAAGAAAACTAGATGTAACTGATCGACAAGAATGCCACCACTGTCAAGAAAATAACTTTTCCAAAGATTAATCGACTGGAACCAAAAAGGGGTCATCTATGTGTCAAGATCAATCCACACACAAAGTTAAAAGATCCTTAAATAGTCAAAGCATTCTCTAGTTAAATGACTGAAGAACAGAAATGGGTAACACCATAATATTATGCCTCGGCCATTTCCATGGCGGGGGACATAAAAACCAACGCAAAAAAAAACAGAAAACTTTCAAACAGTCAACTTGCACACCTTACCACACAGATTTATCCCTCAGCCAATAACTTATCAACATCCTGCATGCTCACTCTCTCTTCATTAGTGTCATTCTCTTTCTCATCATTGCCACTACATTCATCATTATACTCTTTTGGCAAATTTTTTTCAGCCACTTGCAGTATTGCCATAAAAACATCGACCTTTAAAAGGTTGTAAACAGCCCCATGTTATATGTACAGTAGAACTTTGATGCCTTGAAATCAGGAAAATAGTTTGAGCCATCTACCTGTGTGAGCATACTTTTGTATACTTGTACATCATTATTTTGTCAGGCCCGAAGAACCTGTTCCAGGTTTCTAGGGTGTTCCAATCAAAATTAATCAAGGCATTGAAGTTCTACAGTACTGTACATTGTTTACAAATATTGAACCATTTACCCCATAGACCCCAAATCTAATTAACTACAGAGCATTAATTATTCTGACAAGAGAAAATTCATACTCAGTGTCTTTGGCACCATTCCCATACTGATTATTTGAATTGATTGACAACCAAAATAAATATACATTGAAATTAGACAAATGTAAAGAAATGCATCGCATGGAAATATAGTTTAGTGCGGAGATAATTCATCATAAGCTTCTATGTAGGATAAGCATATCTATCCCGAGGGGTCAGATTTTAACAGGGACAAGGCTTGCTGAGTTCCTGGTTAAAATTCCGACCCCGAGGGTGAGATATCCTTAACCTACATTGACTGTCTCATGATGGACTATTTTTCTCCGACGTGACTTGAGAAAATGGGAGTTTATAACATTATTTCGCTTTCATGATGTCAACATGACGTCATCATAACGTGACATTTGGCATACGTTCTTATTCATAGCAATCATAAATAATAAATAAATAAAGCCTATGCTGTTAAGTTATGCTCAAGAAATGCTTTTTAAACGGTTTAGAGCCTATTGATGTTCGTCTGGTTAGCTTAATATCGTCAGTAACACGTAAATCCCGAAAACTAAAATAGTCTGCTCTATGTCGCGTGTACGCCCATGTAAGATAGAGTTATCTTCCATTAGCAACAGCAGAGAAATAAACCTGATCCTCTTAGATTCTATAGCTTAAATTAACACTTTTCTCATCTATATTTAACTTTAGCTGTTTGTTTCAATAAAGCTGCAAGTACTATGAATACTAGGCACAAAGTGTAGACCTCTGATAAAATTACACAGCATACCTGTTTCTCTGGAGGTGGAGGTGCAGGCATAGATCTAAGTTGTAAGACTGTAACTTGACCTTCACTATCACCAACCAATAAACACTGAAAACAAAATAAGACAAAAATAGAAAAACAAAAATTTGACAAGTTGGTACCCTAAATTTGGTTTTCAAAATCTAAATACATTCCTGTGCAAATGAGCCCGTTGCCTAACTAAAGCGCTACCAAATAGCGATTGAGCGTTTACTATGTTTGCAATGACACAGGCTACCTAGCGAGCACTCACTGGTAGCATATGATTTCTCAGCACTTTGCTAGGCGTGCACTAGCTATTCAGTGCTTTCTTGTGCAACTGACCTATTTGGTACTGCTCAATAGTGCTTTGCTGTGCAACTGTCGGCTATCGCTTCGTTCGGCATGTAGTGCTTTTTTAAAGCAAGCAAAAACGTTGATGCAAAATATCTAAATAGAGCCGCAAACTTGGAACTATGATGAAAACTGTGATGAACAGGTGGAATGTGTAATTGCTACTATAAACCCATTTAAATTCAGCCAGACTAAATGCAAAGTATAATGTTATACTCTTCAGACATGTTTTAGAAGAACACTCAACTTACATCAGAATTTTTGGAGAAAGTCACTGAGGTCTGTTTGGCACCCGAGGTGGGATTGTTGATAATAATAGGATCCAGGCTGCAAATATAATAAATATACTTTGTCAGAAAATATGCATACATATGTCATACATAATTTAAATATAAGTCAAAGAGTGAAATGAAACTATGATTTTCCTTAGTGTATATATAGAGGATCTATCACAGGTTGTCAATAGATACAAACTTTTTGTTTAACCTCTAGCTTGGCTATCGTATGCAAAGAGAGAGAGAGAGCGGAGTTTTTCAAGTAGACGTTGACTGCAGGAGTTTTCCATCAAAGTCAGTATGGAAGATGATGGGAACGGCAGGCATCAAGGACGGGACGCGCAAGTCTACGATCCATGCGCTCAGCAAGGCTGCCGAGCGAGCATTCAGTTAGCTCTGGCTTTGATGATGGCATAGCAACATGGAAGCCTGCATAGACAGAGCAGTGGCTGATCACCAAGTTGAATGCTAGACCCAATTTAATATTTCCAATTTCTCAAGTTCAAACAATAAATTCCCTTGCAATTTCACATCATTCCTAATAGAATATGACCAGTCTATAATAACATGGAATGTGTTGAAGAAAACATCAAAGCATCTTCATTATTTTTGTTGTTTATAATTTGATTATATTTTCTTATGCTACTTTTTGGTTTGTTTCTATTTTCCTTGACTTACGTGCTAATATTGAGATCCCAGACTTCCACTGTTCCTTCGTTGACACAAGCAAACACTGTGGAGGATTGCGGAGACCAGGCAATGTCATATACAGGTTTCTGTAAAACATAACACATGTCATACACACCACCATAAATCCAAGACAAAATGTCAGTTTGGTAAAAACATTCAATTGGCATGCAATAATTTGACACAGCCAGATGAGGCTCAAGTGGCAAGAATAGCATGGAACATATTTGTTTTATCCTCAATCAGCCAAAAAAAAAGAACGAAATACAGGTTACATGTCCATGGTTGACTGCAATTGCAAGCTTAATTTATTCATGATACCTTTACAGTTAAGTTACACTTAGTATTAAAGGGGGCATCTATCTGCAAGCAAAAGATGAATTGAAAATATGCTGTAGTTATTCCAAAGTTCTAGCAGGTGCACCATATAGTAGAGTGACATTACATTTTTTGTCTGGTTTATTGCATTTTATCTGTTACAACAGAGATACTTCATATGTTATTAGTGTCTCTCATTGAGGTTAAACAGTTACACTTGACTTACAGTTGAAGAGAAGAAGTTGAGTATAGGTCTGGATTTATCTTGATGCCATAATCTAATACTCCAATCTGCACTACAACTCAAAAACACATCCGGTACAAACGGTGACCAGGTAATGCCATAAACTGGACCCTGAAAATGAATAAATACATGCCATTAGTAAGTACAACCCTATACAACTGAGTATTAAATGATTAAAATGATTGCAATTTTTTAAGGAAGCATTTTAAATTATTAATTAGAACCTTTACCGACCAGGGCACTGTGGGGGGGGGGGGGGGGGGGCGGTGGCCTAGAGGTAGGAACCACTGCTTAATTTCTCTGAGCAAGAATAACCCACATGCTCCATTCCACCAAGGTGTGAATTGGTACCTGTGAGGGTGGTCTGAACATGGTAGATAGTCCTGGGTGCCGCAGATCGATGTTGGCTGCACACCCACCAGGAGAGAAAGTCTCAAACGCAGGTTTCCATAGTTAGCCCAATGACAAGGGGAATTTAAAATGTCAAAGGGTGGCTAAACGGCTGAACTGCTTAAAGCAGCCCTCGAAAATTGGTAGCTTAACATACTGTTTTATGGAAGCACTTTTGAAAATCTTTAACTTAATTACATCCATATTATAACTCCTACAGTCGTATATTTAGTTATTTTAACATTACAATGGAACACATTCACCATTTAAATACACTTACAGTATGTCCAAAGTAACTTTCTAAGAATTGTTCATTATATGAACAGGAACATCTGTGAATATGTCCATCTTCTGTACCAGCCAAATATCTGTAATTTTATACACAAACACAATCAAGTAACTACCGAATCAAATATGGTTGCACCACCTTAATTCAACAACTTCCAATCTGAGAACCTCATATATAATTTATTAAGCTACATGTATAATTTAAAACACACATATTGCCAAAAAATGAGGTGAGGTAAAAAAGTGAGGTTATGCTGGACCCGATCACTCTTAGAAAGATCTTATTAAAATTTAAGCAAATGATTCAATAATAAGACTGCATTGTCATTGATTCAATAGATATTTTTTTCTTTAACTAAATAATTCGGACTACAGTATTGATAAGGCTAAACTAAAAATTCTTGTGACACAAATCGATTAAAATATCTTTTTAATCAGGAATAGATTCTGTCGCAGGTAAATTTATAGTATTAAATTATATACAGTAATTTTTATGGTTTTAGCAATAACACATTTTTTTGTTGGGTCAATTTTGTCAGGTAGTTGGTAGGATGGGAAACACACAAACTTTTATTTTAGATCTAAGAGCAACTTACATGTTTGAGTCCCGGGTGTTGAAATCAAAGCTAAGACCACCAGCATGTCTGGATATAAATGCTTCCCCTTTCTTCTCTTTCTTACCACCCATTCTAGTGGGCATCTTCTTCAATCTCATCAAGTCTAGCAAACATAAAGTTTTCAAATGTTTTTTAGGTTATAAACACAGTTTCTCAGCAATTTTTCAGTTACGTACAGAGGCCACTTCACCTGTTTATTACGGTTTGACCCCATTTCTCAACAAATTTTTTTCATGTACAGAAGCCGATTGACATGTTTTTGTCTACGCCATTTCTCAACAATTTTTTGTTCATACATGGAAGCCGATTGACCTGTCATTGTCTCTTCGGGTTGAACACTGTTTCTCAAAAATGTTCAGATATATTCCGAAGCTGATTCACCTAACTAGTTTTCTAGGACTGTATCTTTTTACTATTACTAACTTACCCTTCCACAAAGAACCAGCAATTTGTCTACATGTGGAGGAAAATGGACATTGTTAAACTTTCTTGGAAGGCTATGAGCTGCCATGACAAGGATTCGAAGGAATCGAACCTGGATCACCTGATTACAAATCCAGTACACTTACCACTGAACCAAAGACGTGGCTGGCACATTTTCACTGAAGTTAACAAACTGTCTTACTAATTTTGACAAACATTCCCACTTCTTTTAAATGCATCACAAAAAGGTTTCAACATACCATAGCTTTCAAATCCTTTTCTTATTGACCATTGGCATACTCTACCATCTGTTGAAATAGAAACTAAAACTTCTGCGGCCTCATCTCCCGACCCTCGTTCTTTCTCAATCCATTTTATCTGCCACACAGGAGCTGTGTGTTTACCAGGGGATAAACTAGAAACAAATAATATGTATATGTATTCAAGCAAAAAACTATAAACAAAGAAGAAACATGACAATGTTATTCAAAACAATTTAATTTAATACATGAAGTTTTAGGTCTATAACTCTGTAAATATTATACTAATTTATTATCAGGTCAACTTTAATCCTCTCCACATCCCATTTCTGATGGTATAGGGCCATAAGGCCAGTACATCATATATAAACACAGATTATGGTATTTGCAGTTTGAATATTTAATACTTACAAGTTGTCAATGATTGGTTCATCATCTGTTTGTCTAACATTATACACAGCCACGCCTCCATCATACAATCCCACCTACAACAGCATGAAAATAATACTGTCAACTCATTATTATTCAGTTAAGACTAATTTTCATTGATTGTGAATAAATGACTATGGGGGCAGGTTACTCAATGTGAAATATTACACAATTAACTAATTTATGTACAAGATATCTTTGATCAAAATATACATGTTTTTTTATTTTCAGTTTACTTGCCTGTCAAAATTTGGCCAACAAACACTGTATTTGAAGGTGTAATTTTTAAAACTTAACAGTGGTGGAAACGGACAGTAAAGCTGTCTTTAATGCACTAACAATAATTTAGAAACGTTCACAATAACTGAAGATATTGAGAAAAAACATAATCTTTAATCTTAGCTTCTTTTATAGACCATATGTAAACCCCGTTGATTTGTCACATGGTAGCAAACATTGTGGGAGGAGTCAAAGAGAATACTTACAGCAAGAAGACTTGGATTGACTCGTGAGAAATCAGCAGCTGTAACACCTTCTTTACATGTAAATACACGCTCAGGATACTGTAGCAAGAAATAAGTACAACTAATGAATGCCCCCTAAAGTATATGAAAAATCATCAAACATCAACACTAAGTATATCTTTTCTTAAAAGTCATCAAATCTTATTATTCGTGATTTTGACCGGAACCATTTTCATGGAGAGCTAGCACTTTATACACTGTTCTTTTTACGCCTTTTGTGCTTGGCAGTTTCTGTCAAGTGTTGCCTTCCCTGTCTAATTTATTATCTTTTTAGTGGTGATGTGTCTATTCCAGGGGTGTCAACAGGGCCAAATTAAAAAAAATCAGGACAATCTTAGGTGGCCAACCACTTTTGCCAAACAAGGGGCCTTTAATGACACTGTTTCTATAGCTAACAGAATTTGTATTAAAAAAATCCTTCAAAGCAGATTAAATGTACCATAACTTTGCCATTTCTTGAGATATTTAGAGGAAAACTTTTATTTTGGCCAGAAGCCTTTTACTCTTTCAGGAATGATAAATCCGAAATTCCTGATCAATCAGGAAAATTGACACCTCTGCTATTGCTCTTTCAGGAATGATAAATCCGAAATTCCTGATCAATCAGGAAAATTGACACCTCTGCTATTCTAAACATTATTGAACTCAAAATATTGGTAACTGAGTGTAGCAGAGATATACGAGCCAGACAGGATCATTGACAGAAGAAGCACTTGCTGAAAGTTGCTCAATGTAGTTCTTGTATTTTTCCTTCAAAGGAATGATCTTTGATCTTGTCTAGTAAACTAGTTGAACAAACTTGACTTTGTTCTTTCGCTATGATTTAATTTTAATACCAGATGAGCCCAGCATAAAACCGGGCCTAGATATTATGGTGACTTACATTGTCACAAAGTTTCATAAAGATAAGTAAAAAAGGACCCCCCTGAGAGTGTTGACAAGGATTTTCTTTGTCTTCCGGCATCAAACTAGGTATAGATTTTATAGACAGGCAATAACTTAAAATTTTGCTTGGAATTGGGGCCAGGTATCAAAAAGATTTAGTCAAAATTGTGACCGCTGGAGTATAAAAAGTTCAATCGTTGAGGTCAGATGACACCTGAAGGATGTCAGTCACAGAGTAATCGTTATATTCTCGAGTACATACCTTTTAAATAAGCACTTTGTGCTCAGGCAAGGTAAAAATTCAAAATACATTTTAATGGGTATTTGACAATAAAAGTATTACACAAGGGGTTTACCTCTGGATTTTTAAGTGACCAACACATCAGAAGACCTTCTTTCTGATTGGAGAATTCAAATTGACCATAGCCAACAGCTAGCAGGTCCTGAAAATGAAATGGTAAAATTTTACATACATATACATGTACTGTCAATATTTAGGTAAACAAGCCAAATGAAGAATATTATATATTCAATATTCAGCGATGGTCAGGTGGATAATGCTCTTGACTAGGAATCGAGAAGTCTCTGGTTAGATTTTGTCTGGGGCACTTGATCATTTAAGTGTTTCCCATCCAACCAGAGATGAACTGGTTGGTAACCCAGTAATTGTTATATTTGACATTTAACAGAACTGTTCACTGGGCATCTTAAAGAACCAAGGAGTTTCATGATTTGTAAAGAGCTAGGGTAGCGCACCCGGATTTCTTGTTACACAAACGATCTCTACCCTCAAAGTCGGAGGTCATTGGCCAATTTGGCAGGGTAAAAACCAAATGACCATGCACTAACAACTGTCTCAAGGTACATAAACATTGTGCCCTTATTAATGCACCCAATAGTGTCAGCTACAGCCTCAATAGTTTTGAAAACTTGAACATGTTTTAATAAGACATTGATAAAACAAACTACTGCAATGCAAAAATAATTCTATGAAACTTTAACAGTTTAAGCTCATTCAAATGTTACTTACAGGATTTGATTTGTTCCATGAAAGACAGCTAACATTTCTACCATGTGTAGCCTTACACATGTATGACCAGAGACGATCAAAGTTAGGTCCTACACCATCTGATACTGCCAGTTGTTGTGGAGCTGTCGAGGAATCCTGATCAATGTCTGTAAAATAGAAAAATTAATAATTATATACAAATCGTCATTCTCTTTCTGGTCGGGGAATCTGATTAACTACTGATGTATGAGGATACAAATCCTTTACAACAGACATTCTAATGCATTCCTGGCTGGAGTATCCGAAGGGAGCTCTCTCAATCATGGGAGCTCATGAAAATTATTTTTATTTTATAACTTTCTGATGATTATCCTCTTTTCCTTGCCTATAAAATGGTTGGATAAGGAATCCTCTTGCCTATAAAAACAAGAGATGTTTGTAAAGCACATATGCAGCCCATTACGCAGAAATGGCTTAAGGTCAGATCTGGTGACCTCGACCTACTGACTTCAAAATCAATAGGGGTCATCTACTGTTGATGACTAACCTCCATGTAAAGTTTGAAGGTCCTACGACAAAGCAATCTTGAGTTATTGAACGGAAACCATTTGGTCTACCGACATACCGACCGACAGGGGGCATAATAATTGGTGACCACAATGTGAGCTGGAAAAACTCCTCAATTTTACATTTTTAAGTTATTTAATTAGACCTGTGAACAAGAGGGCCCAAAGGGCCCTAGGTCGCTCACCTGTCGTACTAGTGCATGCACACCCCTATGGTGATCCTACACATTTTCTGAATAAAATTTAAGGAAATTCAGCCTCTATTGCAAGTTTTTGTATGATTTGACCATGTGACCTAGCGTTTGACCCCAGATGACTTAATTAATATCAAACTTAACCTAGATTGTGTTGAGATGATTATTAGGACCAAATTTCATAAAGATTAAGTCGAAATTGTAACCTCTGGTGACCACACAGGGTTTTTCTATGATCTGACCTATAATTTAAACAAAATATTTCCTCCATATAACTGTGATTATGGTTCCAGTGGGGTTTGAACCCACGACCCTCAGGAAAATGTCAATTGACATTGTGACCTTGTTTTTGACGCCAGATGACCCAAAATCGAATTTGGCCTAGATTTTGTTGACAGGATCATTGTGACAAAGTTTCATAAAGATTTAGTTGAAATTGTAACCTCTGGTGACTGACTACACAAGGTTTTTCTATGATTTGACCTTTATTTTAAACAAAATATTTTGGAATATTTTTCCTCCATATAACTGTACAAATACATGCTATAAAGACAAAACAATACCTAAACACTTAAAAAAATAAAAATTAAAAATTATGGTTCCAGTGGGGGTTGAACCCACGACCATCAGGAAAATGTACAAATAAATGCTTTACAGACAAATCAATTCCTAAACACTAAAAAAAAAAAAAAAAAAAAAAATTATCGTTCCAGTGGGGTTTGAACCCACGACCCTCAGGAAAATGTCTACGCTCCCTACAGCGCTTTGATTTCCACTTAACCATTACAATTCACACCCTGCTATAAAATACTAGAATATTTTGATATTTGACCTTTACAAAACTGCTTTGAACCCTGATACACATTTTCATTGGTTGATGAAAGTTTATTGTATGTATAGAGAGTAGAGAGTTACTGCAGAGAGTTAAGTGACCATGAAGACTACATGTTGAAAGGTTTAAAACAAGGTTTTTTCTATAATTTGACCTAGTGAGCTAGTTTTTGACCTCAGATGACCCAATATCGAACTTGACCTAGATTTTGTTGAGATGATCATTGTGACCAAGTTTCATAAAGATTAGGCCAAAATTGTGACCTCTAGAGAGGACACAACCCAATTGTTGACGGACGGACAGACGGACGGACGGACAGACGGACGGACGACGGTCGAAGTGTGATCACAAAAGCTCACTCTGTCACTTTGTGACAGGTGAGCTAAAAATACGTAACAAAAATTGAAAGTCTTGAATTTTTTTTCCTAAACAACTTTCCCAGACACAAAATAAATTAAATTATACAACAATTCACCAAGTTACCAAGGTACACACTAAGTCAGTTCCATCAACCAAAATGCAACAGGCTGCAGGAGGTAGATGTGACAAAGAGGTCAGTCAAAGGTGCTTCCTGTAAGCTAGTCCAAACTATCAGTACATGAACACAACCACTCTGTCTGGATAGACAAACACCATGCAACAGTATAAAGTTCTATATTCAATTTGTATGAAATGAAGATTTAGGGTAAGACTACGGCAACTGAATATTGGCCCCTTCGGTTCAATAATGTTGTATAGATCTACCATTTGACTACAATCAAGGTAGATGCAACCTTGTTGCGCCAAAGGGATGTATTAACAAACAGAGTTAAAATAGTTTTACCAAATCTTCATGATTCACATTCACAGCACAACATGCAAGTGCCCTAATATGCAAAGTGCCGCAACATGCACCCAAGGTGTCGGCAAAGGTAGTTTTTCTAATAGATTACAGACAAGTGAAGTCCCATAAACCTGCAACATTCTGTTTTAAAAAAATGTTGTTAGATAAATCAATATAAAAACTTAGCATTCTACTTAGAATTACCCATTAAACATGGGAATTCAAAAAAAAAAGATTGTCTAAAAAGGGTCATAACTCCGCTAAAAACAATAAATTCACATTTTTGAAAGCAAAATTTCATGAACTCAGCAATATTCTTTTGGAGCTACATGCAAAATAATAAGAATTTTGATAAAGATACACCAGCTGAATTTACCTATCAAATAGCCAGATTTTTATACATCATTGATTCATAACACATTAAGTTGTTTTGCCATTATAAGTTAATTAATAGACATTATTAACACATTTTATGGCATATATCCCCCGTTCTAAGTTAATTCATACTAGTTAACAGACATTTTATGGCATACATGTATATCCCCTTTTCCAAGTTAATTAATAAACATATATTTAATGTTGTATATCCACCGTTCCAAATTAATTTAATACAGACATTTTAAGGCACATATCCATCGTTCCAGGTATATTTAATAGACAAGACATTTTATTACGTGTGTCCACCTTTCCTCCAAGTTATACCTGGGTCACAAATCCAACACGAGTGTCGATCGTCTGATCCACTTATGGCATACTTTGGTCTAAGCGGCCCAGAGGACGAACAGACATCAGCCATTATTATAGTATTTTAGGACTCTTTAGATTTACACATTGCTACTATACCCATTGGCCAGTGTCTGCACGATGCCTAGACATCAGATACACATTAGATACCTAGACATCAGATACACATCAGATACCTAGACATCAGATACACATCAGATACCTAGACATCAGATACACATCAGATACCTAGACATCAGATACACATCAGATACCTAGACATCAGATACACATCAGATACCTAGACATCAGATACACATCAGATACCTAGACATGGTATGGGGGGGGGGTCTGGTTGATTTGTGACCCAGGTATTAGTTAAATAAACAGACATTTTATAGTAAATGGAGAGGATGTCTAACATAACCAACATATAGCACGATAACATCACGATAACATCACACAATACTAAACATGGTGGGTGAGGGAAGTGTGTCAACTAAGTGTGTCACACTACATTACCCGATCGTGTCTTTTCTCGTCCCAATTCATCTGCTTCATTTCCTATGTGGTGTATACAAAATATACATGCACGTGATGTTGTGATATATATGGTGACAAAACACAGCAACAACACAGCATGCATGTTACATGTATAAACATGCATACATACAATACACGGTAAGGTTTTATCAAAGCATAATAATAAAAAAAAAATTGTTGAAATCTTAATCTTATGCTCATATATAAATTTTTGATACAAACTTTCAACATATTTTAGTTTGTAGGAGTTTATTAATTGAAACATAATTAGAAAGCAGATCACTTTACCACAAATTTTTGTTTTCGAAGAATTATAAAGAAATTCAATTTAAATTTGGGCATAACTTTAAGATTACTGTAAGTGCTTTGATAAAACAGTCCCCAAGCGATATGAAGCATACTCGCTTCAGATCTATCAACATCAAAGTTCAAGGTTACAAAATGGATTAGATTAGTAATCCTTGTTCATTGTCGCAGGAATACTTTTGGTCAATCAAAAACATAATGTTGACTTATGTCTTTGAGTCACAGAGCTGCAAACTGAATACTTTTCAGTAAATTTACCATCGAGTGCTTAAATGTTTTATAATTTTGACCATCATTTGCATGGTGTCAGAATATTGGTAAATAAGAAGGGTTTTTGAGTAGTTGAAGTTGTTCATAAATGACAAGATTTGTTTTAAAATTAAAAAATTTCAATAACTTTTGAGCACTAATGCAACTTACTGTTTCAAACATTTTTTGCGGTTAAAATTCAGCCTTTAAAATATCAAATAACGGTAAGTTAACAAAGTCAGTAATTTAATTTTTTTCATCAAAAGATATATACTCGTTTTCTGCAGAACGGTTCATTCATCCTAATGCAGCAAATCTGGATAATTCATGGGTGTCTGGATGATCTGGATTGGTAGGACCCCTGAAAGCATCCAACCTTACTTATATTTTAATTAAGACTATGGTAGATAATACACAAACTACACAACAATTACCTTTGACAATATCAAAGCCTCTATATAAAGCTTGTTTGGGTTGGTATGTGTTGAGATTGATCACTCTCTCCATAACAAACAGATCTATTTTAAACTTCTCAGACTGAAATAAATAAATACATAAATAAATACATATACAGTAGAACTTCGATGCCTCGAACTACCTTCGGACCGGGAAAATAGTTTGAGGCATCTAGGGTGTTCGAGGCATCTATGGTATTCAAGAATATGAATGGGTATAAGTTCGAACTGATGTCGGTACGTGTAAATTTACAAATCGTGTGTGAATATTGCATACTTTTTGTGTATAACTAATATAGGTCTATATTTTTTGTAATTTTATTCATAACAATAATGAAACAATATAGGTTGACCAAATTGGCATGAAATCTGACTTATCTCCTACAAGCTCTCGATTGTTCAATAGTGTAAGGTTTTTCGTTAAACAGCATATTTATATACCAGTATAAATTAAGTTGCGAGCCACATAATATCATCATGTCCTTGGTCAAGTTCGACTACAAATCAATAAATGGAAATGTAACACATTATTTTGACAAACGTTAAAAAATTATTTTTTATTCTGATTTATTTAAAAATAAATAAGTTACAATTTTCTGGACGGCCTTCATTAACAATTTAATGCATGTATAAATCGAACACAAACAATTGTTTGGTACAGTAGTTATCACAACTTGTCGCCGACTACCCGCGTTCGAACAATGGCTTTCAGCAGTCAATGAAAGGTGCGAAAACTTGTATTGTTCGACTCATCTACGGGTAAATCATAGCAAGGGACCGTCCAATCAGTTCGTGTGTTCGACCTAGATACTGTTCGAGTCATCTACTGTTTACCATATGAATAAAGAAGGAATTTTGACGGGACCGAAGAACTAGTGCGAGGCATCTAGGGTGTTCGAGGCAAGTACTGTTCGAGGCATCGAAGTTCTACTGTATATGTATAAATAAACGAACAAATCAGTAAATAAAATTTTGCACAGCCCTAAACTCCTTCAGCACCACAGACATACGGTTCCATCGATTTTAACCACTTGCATGTTGAATTGTGTTTTTGGCTACCATCTACTACAACACCCAAAGATAGTTCAGTTGTCATTTTTTCAAGCAATTCAAGTAATTAATACAGAGAGTAATATTACTGTTTAGTATGCATTTTAGGCTAAAACATTCTTACTACACATGATGACAAACATTGTTTTCAGTATACAAGGCATGATAAAGAAAGTCTACTACAGCATGCTAACAATTCTTACATTAAGTATTTTCTTTTCATCAACAATAGCCGCCTCTGTAGGAACGGCAGATACACCAGTTTCACGACTTGCAAACACACTCTCTGATCCAGCAAATGAAGATGTAAACGTAGCTCTACTATCTGAAATGTAATCAAAAAATATTTTTACGAAGTGAAGAGTATATTTTAGTCGTATTAAATTAGTAGTTTATACTAATTTATTTAAGATTGATTTTAAAACAAGATCTTACAATTTGTATTAATCACTCTTGACACCTCAATCCTGATGTTATCATTCACTACGAGGGTGTCCACATAATACATCCTATTTTCAAAGGGTCTATGAATGTGCATGGCATGATAGTACAAACTTTAGGTATAAACAAATTAAATAGGAATGATTTAACAACAAAACAGACATACATATAATTTTTATCGGCGTTTCAGCAGGATAAAATATATACGAACAACAACAAAACAATGTTTTTATGGTTCAGAACATTATGTATAAGAATTGTGTCACATATAAAGTTTTAGGTTTCTTTTTTTGCTCATCTATGAAATAATTATTCTAAATAAATATATTACAAGACCAAGGCAAACATTTAATTGTCATACACTCAGGTTACATATGATTCCATTAATTATTATGGGCTTCTCTTTTTTTAACTAATGTTAATATTCACATCCATGCACAAGTTTGACAAGAGAATTGTTTGTAAAACATGTATGCCCCCATTGCAGCCAAATAGTCATTAATGTTAAAGGTCACAGCCACCTTGACCTCAAATCAATAGGGGTCATCTACTGTTGCTGCCCAACCTCAAAGTAAAGTTTGAAGATCCTAGGGCAAAGAGTTCTTGAATTATTGAACAGAGACCAATTGGTCTACCGATCGACCTACCTACTGACCTACCTGCCAACATGTTTAAAGCACAAATATTTATTTGCCTTGTAGCATTAGGTAACAGTGGGCATATATAGATATATAGGACTAATATGACAGTACAATGATTCGGAATAGGAGGAAGTTTTACAAGCAAGGTGTGTATCCCAATTAATCCACAGGGTGTGGCTGTCGTCCAGTGGGAGAGAGAAAGGTTAATGGTAAATTGGTAATATCACACATAGCTAGAGTTTGTCTTATAAGAATACTAGTAAAGGAAAACTTTTATTAAACATTCTGAGTATCACAACATTGATTTTGCTCAGTATGAAAGTTTTCAAGTGAAATTAACTCTTTACGCCATGTATATCCCCACATAGTCTGAAAAGAGACAAGTTGAACATATCGTCCCTATACAGATTTTTTTGAAATAACGGGCAGTCCATACCAGTCCTGTATGCTGATAGCACGCGAAAAGGCAGGACCAAGAATCAAACGTTTAAAAAAAATGTGCATGCATAATTATAAACAACACACAATAATACAAAACAATTCACACAGATCTGGTGGTATTCAATATTGATCTTACTGGGCATTAGGATAAGGACAACCAATCAGATCACACCATGTTTAACTCTTGGTCCGTAAAATTTGATTTGATTGGTTATTCTTATTCTCCAATTGAATAAGATCAATATTGAATACCATCCCTGGCCTATAGATAAACAAACATTCTGTAACCAAGAACACATTCTACCTCAAACAGTGCAAATTCATAACAGTAAAACCTGACCTCACCATGCAATATTAATCACACAGTTATGAAACAATGAACTCTGATCTCTGTATAGCCATTAACCAGAGCCAGAGGTTATTAAACTTGAATTTGAGATCAGTCTCAGTTTGAAGTCTTGTCATTGGTCAAATTTAAAACATGTTGCTGAAAGAACCAGTCAGATAGATGATTTGACACTGACCTCTGTTTTATAACCTCTGACCCTAAACAAATCAGCATCATGCAAATATTTCAACTCTTCAACCAAAACATACCTCCATCAGCCGGTTTTGCTAAGGCAGGAAATAGTAAGAAAATTATTCATATTTTGGAATTTATTTGGATTTTTATCTATCAAAGTTAATCATCAGAAGATAATGTTTAGGTAGAATAAAAAGGTAAAAATTCTAATATCAAGTCGGACATAAAATTCAGATACAGTTCATTTGCAAAAATTTGAAATGGAAAAATTTAAAAGATGCGAAAAATTCAAAAGATGCTATTAGTTGCGGCCGCCTGTTGACCAGTTTAATTATTGTGAATAGACTGTATTTGAATTAACTTGTGTAAAAATTAAAATAAATGAACTAATCCATACAAAAATGAAAGCCATAATTGAAGATCATCGTCTAAAACAAATTAAATCCCTAAACAGGGTTGCCACTTATTTGAGTAAGGCGAAGGTTTACCGACTTTTCCCAGACCAAGAAAAAACAAGATTTAATTTGAGATTTTTCTTAGACTTTTGTTCCCTAAATAGATCTAACATCAGTTAGTAGGGTTGTGGAATATCATTTGTCTTCAAAAACCACCTCATGGTTTTGAACCCAGTTCTGTACCAGGTAGGTTGTATACTGAGCCTGAAAATGGTTTTGGCTTTTTAAGTTGAGTGACAACCCTGTTTACACTCTGAGGCCAGTATTCTATACTATACTATTCTATACTATATATACACATCCATACTCAGTATCCGTACATCCGTACAAAGTTAGAAGAATTAATTTGCATAGTATGGGTACACAAACATGGAATAGGAACAATAGAAAATATCTTGGTCGAAATGTGTGCATAATCAGCACAGATGAGACCATGGAATACCAGCTTGACAGCTGAAGTTTTAAGCATGCCCAGGTTCACATTGTGGAAGCACACATTACACCAATGGCTTTCCCTGCAACCATATATTCACAAGACAGACATCTAACAAACGGTGAAAGTTAATATAACTTAAACATGCAGAAAGCTATAAAATACACTAAATTTACCACTTCTGGGGCAAACAAAAGCATAAAAAAATAATAAACACATTTATCAGGGGAAAGGGATGACAAATAAAAGCTGTACGAGTAAAAAATAAAATGCATTCATAAAAAGGAAAATACCATGGGTGAAAATAAATCTATATAAATACATTTCTATACCTGGTCGAAATACGCTTTCAAATGTATTAGTATGTACTCTCCCTGAACAGGTAAAGGTATCATGTTAAATAATAGTTTCAAAGCAAAACTTAAGATCTTTTGTGTAAAACAATATTCAAAATTTCATAAACATTACCAAGAGCTGTCCCGAAGAAAGCTATTATTCAACTATTTTCAAAGCTTGCATAGACAAGCAAACCTGCTAAATGAAGCACAATTATTGCTATTTCTCCACAATTTTCCTAAATTTCCATATTTTTACAAATTCTTTGGATCTCCAGATTTAGGGTTTGTAAATGAACTTAATTATGAATCTTATATCTTAATCAGGAATATTATGAAATAACATAGCATAATTTTACAAAAACAACAACAGTAAAAACATATTCAACATTCTACATTTGGTTAAAAAAATAATCGTGTTAATACTAAAAACATAATATCTTATACTAATAGTAACTATTGAAACAATCTGAACACATTAGTGAGGCATGTTAAAATTATGTTGAAAGTGTTTAAGATCAAACGTATTTCTTAAACTGTCTAACACAAAATGTTTGTTTTCAGTAACCTAAGAAACACTATTTCAGAAAGGCTAATTATAATACTGTTTCCACCAAATTGTTTGTGTATACATTGAATTTCATGGATTGGGAAATAACACAAAACCAGAAACTTTTTTAAAGGTTTTCGGCACACAAATTTATGTATGTCTCCCAAAAGGGGCCATAGGGGCAAAAATTATCCAACCTACAATTCCTTACAATATGTTTAACTAACTATTATTGAAACCAATAAAATAGTGTGTGTAACGAACAACTAACTATTATGAGTAATCTCTGATAGTTTTAACTACTTATTTGCCTCGCAGACAGACACGCCACTTAGCTTTTATGAATGCCTGGGACAGTAGCTATCCATTAAATAGTTAAGAATCGTATATGAAACAGGCGACCCCAGTTCAAATACGGGTAGAGGCACTCATATGCCTGCCATATTTCAGCAGAAAGCTAAATGGCAAATAAAGGCTATGCTCAGTATTTTCAAATATTATGAATAAGCTTGGTACCAAATATTCCTGTGATGTTTCATCGAATTCCGACCAATGCTTAAGAAGAACAAGAACAGACAAACTTTGTGACATCCATCTGGACAGAAATCCATCAAGACATCCAGTACAAAATCAATTTAAATTCTGTTAGACTAAAAAAAAGTGTGCATGCACAGAAAATTCAAGGCCATACAGAAATGGCCACGATATGCCGGAATATAACTACTATGTTACAGGAGATATATTAATAAAGTATTTACCTATTCTAACAGAGGTAGCACTTTTTTCTCTGACCACAGTACCATCAGTACCCTCAGTCTGTGTCTCAGCACCTTCTTTAGGACTACCAGGTCTCGATATCGTTCCCTCTTCTTCATCATCGTCCGATTTGGCTACAAAGAAAAGTTTAAATTAAGTCCAATTAAAGCATACATTTTCACGAGTATTAAATTTTGCAAATATTGGTAAAATGGTAATTTGGGGTTTCTTAAATTTGTGGATTATAAATACTATATGTATATTTGAGATGAATTATTAGATTGGATTTAATTTCGCGATATAGTTCATCAAGAAAATAACGAAAATTGATCTGCAGCAAATATTAAGGGTTTTACAGTAATTGTTTTCATATGCTGTATCCACTGTAGAGGGCGAGCGCTGCATAACCAGGTGTAGAAAAGAGCCAGTAGGTGTCAAAATCAACTGGCTATTAAAGTGTTCTAGCTGGTTGGTTTTAATTATTTTCTTCTTTTTACATATGAAGAACCCTAAACTCAACAGCTAACT